>CAMRHE010000058.1:3490000-4090000 GCA_947044405.1 Leptodactylus fallax | reverse complement strand
ACCTCGGGAGCTCAAGAAGACACGACAAGGCCTGGAAAAGGTACAGAGGGCAAGGAAAGGGGGTCCCCACACCAAGGGGGAAGGGGTGACAGGGACCGGGTAGGAACGACCAGGAAGGCCCATACGCTCCCCAGAAAAAAGGAGCTTTTTATCTAAAAATTATGACCCAGCTCTGGGGGCCCCAGGGAGGGTCCCATAAATAAAGGACCCATGAGAGAGGCACTAAGGGGCCCAGGGGAGCCTGAGGTGGAGAGGGGTTGAAAGATCTTTCATTCTCACCTATCTTCTAATACTCAACTATCTGGCGTCTTCAGGTGCCGCACAGTCACCTCATAGGTAGAACTCGCACATGGGAGTGCGGTCACTGGAAATCCGGTCACCGATGCATTGAGTGAGAAGTGGGAACTAGGTGACTGGCAAGGTACACTTCGAGAGCGCTGCACCTGCAGGGGGGTACGACTAGTGTGGCGTATATGCTGAAGACCTCCCTGTTCCTGAAGAAAAAATAAAAATGATGTAAGACAGAAAGACCTGAGTCAGGTCATGTCTGCCTCCTACGGACACTAGATTAAAACTGACTAAGCACAATGTCTGTAAGAGGGTATAGAACAGAGGCGGAGCCAGCAGCTTTTCATTCTCCTAGTGTCAGCCTCCAAGTGGCCAGGTCTATATCCATGGTGCTGAGTTCCCCAGTGAAATAAGCGAGAAAACAAATATTGTCTGCAATCAATGTGTTGGAGATAAGCAACAGCCAACTTTGTCTCTATATTTGCTGGATTGACTGCAGTTCATATTTATGACACTAGATGTAGCTGTTACTAAATGTTTATCTGTAGACACTCTGTACTGTGTTTGTTTTGATGCTGTTGATATACACTTCCTGTATTGTTAGTGTGTGTGATGTACTAGATCTGTTATTCACCATGTGAGGTGACCTTCTCTTACTGCATTCATGTTTCACTAAAGTCTGTTCCTGTTATACACAAATGTCTATCTGGTTTTGACTCTGCCACATCCAGCAATCACACTCTGCAACAGGTTATGGGCCCAGTGATCAAATGAAGCCCTAGTGATCAAATGAAGCTCTAGTAACCGGATAAACCCCAGTAACCAGAAGCAGCCCAGGCAGAGTGAAGTCCAGAATGGAAGACAGTGCGGCAGATGCAGAGATCGACATAAGGAAGCTTCCACAGAGACATCTCCTGTACAAAAGTAAGACTGTTCCTATATATATATATAAAGGAGGGAGAATGGCCTATAGTTCAGAACCTAAACTATCAGTGGCCAAGCTGAATACTGACAATTATCAGCTATGGAAATTTAAAGTGGATATGCTATTATCCAGGGATGACTTGTGGGAAGATGATTATCAGGACTGGAACAGGAAAAACAGACGGGCAAGGGCCACTATAAGCTTACTAGTAGAAGATGATCAGCTTATTCACATACGCAGTGAGAATACAGCGAAAGGCATGTGGGATGTACTGAAAAGACTGCAGGAGAGATCCAGTTTAAACAGCAAGCTGTTTCTGCTGAGGAAACTCTACAAAATGAGGCTTAGCAGAGAGCAGGACATGCAAGAGCATATAAATGCCATGCTGGAAGTGATCACACAGCTCAGATCAGTCGGTGAGAATATAACAGACAGTGATGCTGCAACCATTTTATTATACAGTTTACCTGACACATACACTGCACTGATCAATGCGTTGGAGACATGGCCTGAGACAGATCTGACACTAACAATTGTAAAGACCAGGCTCATAGATGAGTATCAGCGAAGAAAGGAGTTTACACATGATTATACAGAAACTCACTCCAAGATTGCTCTTAAAGCTACAGAAACAAGGTCACACAGGAAGGAAACCAGAGTGTGCTTTAGATGCCACAGACAAGGACACAAAGAAAGACTGCATTATATGGAAAGCAGAGCAGATGAGGCAGCATCCCTCTTATACTAAGCAGAAAGTCAAAGCCACAATTTCTGATTCAAGTGAAGGGAAGTGGAATGCCACATTTAAAGTGACAGGCAACCATAAATTGCAAGGCTGGTGCATTGACTCTGGAGCAATCAGTCACATGAAAAGTGATAGAGGTTTTTTCACAGAACTTAATCTAAATAACAAAGAGACTATTTACCTCGCAGATGGGAGGAAAATATGTGCAGAAGGATATGGGCATGGAACCCTTGTATGCCCCAATGATGCGGGACACAATTTAGCAATACCAGTAAAAGATGTACTTTATGTTCCTGATCTAGAAGGAGGACTCTTATCTGTGAAGCGTCTGACAAGCAAAGGACTCACTGTAAAATTCCAAGGTGGCAAGTGTTCTATCCTAGACGGCAAGCAGATGATAGCAAGTGCCAAGTTGGATGATCATCTATATCACCTCAACACAGTGAAGGAGCAGGTGAGACTATCCACACATAAGCACAATGACTGTATACACGTGTGGCACAGACATTTAGGTCACAGACACTCAGAATGCATACAGGAACTACAAAAGAGGAATCTGACAAAGGATCTAAAAGTATCCCCTTGTTCAGTTATTGTTAAATGTGAATGTTGCATCAAATCCAAAGCTACAAGAGCAACACTTCCTAAAGTAAGTCACAATAGAGCTTCAAGACCTCTTGAGCTAGTCCACAGTGATGTATGTGGTCCCCTAAACCCACCTACACCTGGAGGCAACAGGTACATAGTGACTTTCATAGATGACTATTCAAGATACACAGTCACTTACCTAATGCAACACAAGAGTGAAGTTTTTGACAAATTACAGGACTATGTAGTAAGGACAAGTAACAAGTTTCATAGAAAACCTCTCATACTTCGGAGTGACAATGGAGGTGAATTCACAGGACATAAAATACAAGAGTACTTAAAGCAGAATGGAATAGAGCATCAAAAGACAGTCCCCTACACACCAGAGCAAAACGGGGTAGCTGAAAGAAAGAACAGAACTCTGACTGAAATGATCAGATGCATGCTGACAGACTCTGGATTACCACAAAAATATTGGGGCGAAGCAGCAATGACAGCCACTTATTTTCAAAACAGACTCTTTTCTAGAACAATGGAGAAAACTCCATATGAACTGTGGCACAATGAGAAGCCAAGTGTAAAACATCTAAGAGTTTTTGGATGCAAGGCATTCATCTACATTCCAGAAGAAAAACGCACCAAACTTCAAAACAGAGCATTTGAAGGCGTCTTTATTGGATACAGTGACAATGTTAAGGGTTACAGAATCCTAAATCCCAAAACTGTTAAGGTTACGATTAGCAACAGCATAACTATTGTTGAAGATCTGAGAGACAATGTAATGACAACAGAGGAAGTAAGAGCAGAAGAGAAAACTGACACTGATCAGCCAACATCTGTAACTTCCGAACAAACAGTTGAAGTGAGCGCAGAATCCATCAGTAATGAAGAACAGACACAACCAAGCTCACACACAGAACCAAGACGCTCGATGAGAGAGAATAAAGGTAAACCACCTGTACATCTCTCATACAAGGCAAGCACTGCCAGTGCTAATGAACCTGCAACCTGGGAAGACATACAGTGCCTTGCGAAAGTATTCGGCCCTCTTGAACTTTTCAACCTTTTGCCACATTTCAGGCTTCAAACATAAGGATATAAAATTTTAATTTTTTGGTGAAGAATCAACAACAAGTGGGACACAATCGTGAACTGGAACGAAATTTATTGGATATTTTAAACTTTTGTAAAAAATAAAAAACTGAAAAGTGGGGCGTGCCAAATTATTCGGCCTCCTTAAGTTAATACCTTTGTAGCGCCACCTTTTGCTGCGATTACAGCTGCAAGTTGCTTGGGGTAGGTCTCTATCAGTTTTGCACAAAAGTTTAAAGTAACCAATAAATTTCGTTCCACTTCACAATTGTGTCCCACTTGTTGATTCTTCACCAAAAAAATTAAAATTTTATATCTTTATGTTTGAAGCCTGAAATGTGGCAAAAGGTTGAAAAGTTCAAGGGGGCCGAATACTTTTGCAAGGCACGAAATTTATTGGTTACGTTAAACTTTTGTAAAAAATAAAAAACTGAAAAGTGGGGCGTGCAATATTATTCGGCCCCTTTACTTTCAGTGCAGCAAACTCACTCCAGAAGTTCAGTGAGGATCTCTGAATGATCCAATGTTGTCCTAAATGACTGATGATGATAAATATAATCCACCTGTGTGTAATCAAGTCTCCGTATAACTGCACCTGCTCTGTGATAGTTTCAGGGTTCTGTTTAAAGCGCAGGGAGCACCATGAAGATCAAGGAACACACCAGGCAGGTTCGTGATACTGTTGTGGAGAAGTTTAAAGCCGGATTTGGATACAAAAAGATTTCCCAAACTTTAAACATCCCAAGAAGCACTGTGCAAGCGATCATATCGAAATGGAAGGAGTATCAGACCACTGCAAATCTACCAAGACCCGGCCATCCCTCTAAACTTTCATCTCAAACAAGGAGAAGACTGATCAGAGATGCAGCCAAGAGGCCCATGATCACTCTGGATGAACTGCAGAGATCTACAGTCATGGCCAAAAGTTTTGAGAATGACACAAATATTATATTTTCACATGATCTGCTGCCCTCTGGTTTTTATGTGTGTTTGTCAGATGTTTTTATCACATACAGAAATATAATTGCATTCATATTATGAGTAACAGAAGCTTATATTGACAGTTAGAATGAGTTAATGCAGCAAGTCAATATTTGCAGTGTTGACCCTTCTTCTTCAGGACCTCTGCAATTCTCCCTGGCATGCTCTCAATCAACTTCTGGACCAAATCCTGACTGATAGCAGTCCATTCTTGCAGAATCAATGCTTTAATTTTGTCTGAATTTGTTGGTTTTTGTTTGTCCACCTGTCTCTTGATGATTGACCACAAGTTCTCAATGGGATTAAGATCTGGGGAGTTTCCAGGCCATGGACCCAAAATCTCTATGTTTTGTTCCCTGAGCCATTTAGTTATCATCTTTGTTTTATGGCAAGGTGCTCCATCATGCTGGAAAAGGCATTGTTGAGCGCCAAACTGCTCTTGGACGGTTGGGAGAAGTTGCTCTTGGAGGACATTCTGGTACCATTCTTTATTCATGGCTGTATTTTTAGGCAAGACTGTGAGAGAGCCGATTCCCTTGGCTGAGAAGCAACCCCACACATGAATGGTTTCAGGATGCTTTACAGTTGGCATGAGACAAGACTGGTGGTAGCGCTAACCTCTTCTTCTCCGATTAAGCTGTTTTCCAGATGTTCCAAACAATCGAAAAGGGGATTCATCAGAGAAAATGACTTTACCCCAGTCCTCAGCAGTCCACTCCCTGTACCTTTTGCAGAATATCAGTCTGTCCCTGATGTTTTTTCTGGAGAGAAGTGGCTTCTTTGCTGCCCTCCTTGAGACCAGGCCTTGCTCCAAGAGTCTCCGCCTCACAGTGCGTGCAGATGCACTCACACCTGCCTGCTGCCATTCCTCAGCAAGCTCTGCACTGCTGGTAGCCCGATCCCGCAGCTGAAACACTTTTAAGAGACGGTCCTGCCGCTTGCTGGTCTTTCTTGGGAGCCCTGGAGCCTTTTTGGCACCAATGGAACCTCTCTCCTTGAAGTTCTTGATGATGCGATAGATTGTTGACTGAGGTGCAATCTTTCTAGCTGCAATACTCTTCCCAGTTAGGCCATTTTTGTGCAGTGCAATGATGACTGCACGTGTTTCTTTAGAGATAACCATGGTTAACAGAAGAGAAACAATGATGGCAAGCACCAGCCTCCTTTTAAAGTGTCCAGTGGTGTCATTCTTACTTAATCATGACAGACTGATCTCCAGCCCTGTCCTCATCAACACCCACACCTGCGTTAATGGAGCAATCACTGAAACGATGTTAGGTGGTCCTTTTAAGGCAGGGCTGCAATGATGTTGAAATGTGTTTTGGGGGATAAAGTTCATTTTCTAGGCAAATATTGACTTTGTAAGTAATTGCTGTTAAGCTGATCACTCTTTTATAACATTCTGGAGTATATGCAAATTGCCATTAGAAAAACTGAAGCAGTAGACTTTGTAAAAATTAATATTTGTATCATTCTCAAAACTTTTGGCCATGACTGTACAGCTGAAGTGGGAGAGTCAGTCCATAGGACAACAATCAGTCGTACACTGCACAAATCTGGCCTTTATGGAAGAGTGGCAAGAAGAAAGCCATTTCTCAAAGATATCCATAAAAAGTCTCGTTTAAAGTTTGCCACAAGCCACCTGGGAGACACACCAAACATGTTGAAGAAGGTGCTCTGGTCAGATGAAACCAAAATCGAACTTTTTGGCCACAATGCAAAACGATATGTTTGGTGTAAAAGCAACACAGCTCATCATCCTAAACACACCATCCCCACTGTCAAACATGGTAGTGGCAGCATCATGGTTTGGACCTGCTTTTCTTCAGCAGGGACAGGGAAGATGGTTAAAATTGATGGGAAGATGGATGGAGCCAAATACAGGACCATTCTGAAAGAAAACCTGTTGGAGTCTGCAAAAGACCTGAGCCTGGGACGGAGATTTATCTTCCAACAAGACAATGATCCCAAACATAAAGCAAAATCTACAATGGAATGGTTCACAAATAAACGTATCCAGGTGTTAGAATGGCCAAGTCAAAGTCCAGACCTGAATCCAATCGAGAATCTGTGGAAAGAGCTGAAAACTGCTGTTCACAAACGCTCTCCATCCAACCTCACTGAGCGCGAGCTGTTTTCCAAGGAAGAATGGGCAAGAATTTCAGTCTCTCGATGTGCAAAACTGATAAGAGACATACCCCAAGCGACTTGCAGCTGTAATCGCAGCAAAAGGTGGCGCTACAAAGTATTAACTTAAGGGGGCCGAATAATTTGGCATGCCCCACTTTTCAGTTATTTTTTACAAAAGTTTAAAATATCCAATAAATTTTGTTCCACTTCACAATTGTGTCCCACTTATTGTTGATTCTTCACCAAAAAATTTAAATTTTATATCCTTATGTTTGAAGCCTGAAATGTGGCAAAAGGTTGAAAAGTTCAAGGGGGCTGAATACTTTCGCAAGGCACTGTATGTACTCATTTATGTGGACGATATTCTGATTTGTTTCAAGCAAGAAGGGGATGAAGGAGAAATACTCCAAACCCTAAATCAGCAACGTAAAGTATTATCTTGGCATTCAGATTGAGAGAGAGGAAGATGGCAACGTCTTTCTGAACCAAAAGCACAAAATACAAGAGATAATTGAGACATTTGGAATGGAAGATGCAAAACCAGTAAAATCTCCCATGGAAACCAACTACCTGAAGAAGATAGACAGCCAAGATACACCACTACCAACTAACACTCAGTACAGGAAAGCAATAGGGAAATTGCTGTACATTAGCACCGCTACAAGGCGTGACATTGCAGCAGCAGCTGGAATCCTATGTAGAAAGACTTCAACGCCAAGTCAGATGGACTGGAATGCTGTGAAGAGAGTCATTTGCTATCTTAAAGGGACTTTACACTACAAGCTACAGTTACCAGCAAGTGACAAAAGCACCCTGACGGGATATGTGGATGCCGATTGGGCCGGAGATACCAGTGACAGAACATCTACAAGTGGGTACCTGTTTCTTCTATCAGGAGGTGCTATCTGTTGGACTAGTAGTAAGCAACTTTCTATTACACTATCATCTACTGAAGCAGAGTATGTTGCAGCAGCACAGGCAAGTCAAGAAGTCATGTGGTTGAGACAACTATTAAAAGACTTGGGTCAACCACAGATGAAACCAACGAGAATCTTTGAGAACAATCAAGGATGTCTTGCACTTGTGCAGATGGAAAGAGTTAGCTTGAAAACCAAGCATATTGATGTGAAGTTCCACTTTCTGAGGGATCTTCAAGAGCAGGGACTTCTTGAGTTACTTTATTGCCCGACTGAGGATATGACAGCAGATATCCTTACCAAGCCCCTGACCGACACTTGAGGCTTACAAAGAAGATGGACCTAACAGACTAAGCCTTAGCTGTTGAGAAGGGGTGTTGGAGATATGCAACAGCCAGGTTTGTCTCTGTATTTGCTGGATTGACTGCAGTTCACATTTATGACACTAGATGTAGCTGTTACTAAATGTTTATCTGTAGACACTCTGCACTTTGTTTTGATGCAGTTGATATACACTTTCTGTATTTTTAGTGTGTGTGCTGAATTAGATCTGTTATTCACCATGTGAGGTGACCTTGTCTTACTGCATTAATGTCTCACTAAAGTCTGTTCCTGTTATATACAAATGTCTATCTGGTTTTGACTCTGCCACATCCAGCAATCACACTCTGCAACACAATGGTCCACATTTGTGGAAGTATTTTATTGTATTGTGTCCCATACCAAATGTTCATTCTGAAAGCAAACTAAAAGGTAATCTGGCAAATCTGGGGGGAACCTATTGATTTATGCTGAACACTGTAGGTGCTTGAGATTTGCTCATTTGCAGAACTTCCTTGATTTGCATAACATTATGCTTGTCCTTCTTAGTGTTGCAATTTCAATGTTGAGGAGTGAAGCTTTATAAACAGACACCATAGAGGTGATCTGATTTACATGTATAAATGTATATGGGAGATATAAAGAGATTTTATTCCATGTACACTAGGGTACATTCTTTATGGGTAGAGGAAACACTGTTTAGGCATCTGCCTAGACAAGGGATATTTACTGTTAAGGGTAGTTAAACTATGGAATGCTCTAACAAAAAAAGGTAGTAATGGCTAACAATGTCAGCATGTAAAAAATGCTAAAATACTTAATGAACAATAAAGAACATTGAGAGTTCTAATTTTTCTAACTACAAGAACTAGATTTAGAGCTGGGAGGTTTATCCAGAATTTTTTTCTAACTGCCATATTTGATGTTCGGAATTAATTTATCGACGAACATGAGATGATTGGCATTTGTCTCATAGGTGGTTTTGCCTTCCACTGGATAAAAGCTGTATGATAACAGGTTGGATTTATGGATTTGTATCTTTTCTCAACCTAACTATGTGTCTGGTACTGAAGAGACCCAAACAACGTGACCCTTTGAAACAGCTGATTAGTGAGGATCCAGAGAGTTACAGTGGGTACGGAAAGTATTCAGACCCCTTTAAATTTTTCACTCTTTGTTTCATTGCAGCCATTTGCTAAAAGCAAAAAAGTTCATTTTATTTCTCATTAATGTACACTCAGCATCCCATCTTGACAGAAAAAAACAGAAATGTAGATATTTTTGCAAATTTATTAAAAAAGAAAAACTGAAATATCACATGGTCATAAATATTCAGACCCTTTGCTCAGTATTGAGTAGAAACACCCTTTTGAGCTAGTACAGCCATGAGGCTTCTTGGGAATGATGCAACAAGTTTTTCACATCTGGATTTGGGAATCCTCTACCATTCTTCCTAGCAGATCCTCTCCAGTTCCGTCTGGTTGGATGCTGAACAGCCATTTTCAGGTTTCTCCAGAGATGCTCAATTGGGTTGAGGTCAGGGCTCTGGCTGGGCCAGTCAAGAATGGTCACAGAGTTGTTCCGAAGTCACTCCTTTGTTATTTTAGCTGTGTGCTTAGGGTCATTGTCCTGTTGGAAGGTGTGGAAGAGTGAAGAAATCAGGCGATACCTTTTAGAGGCGGAGTATATTTGATAGTAAGCTTTCGAGAGTGCTAGCTCTCTTCTTCAGACATAGTGTAATACTAGAAACTGAAAATTCACACTATTTATACACACACAATACATGGATCTTCAAAAGGATCTTGGAATAACAAAGTGCAATATACGTAGAGAAGTTATTTACAACAGGTCAGGAAATAGTCTGGAAAATTTGTGGGGTGTGACAGAGGGATCTGTTATCTGTTTGTAATCAGGTGGTGATTTGTGACCCTCACAGTTCATACATAGTGTGACATGAAACTGGCATGAATATTAAGTCCAAATTGCAGAGTTTGAAATTTTTGGATTAATTTATATTCCCATTCCTTTCGCTCCCTTTGCGTCTTAAAATCTCCCATTAAAACCACAACCTGCAAATCTTCAATAGAGTGGTCTTCTCTGGAGAAATGTGCGGCCACTGGGAGATCTGTTCTGCTGTTATTAATGGTGGATCTGTGTGAGTTCATGCGTTGACTAAGTCTCTGGCCTGTTTCCCCTCACATAGAGGCCTGTGGTGGGACATTGCACACACATTATGTGATAAACCACATTGGAAGACCTGCAGGAAAATGTCCCCCTAATTTTGTGCACCTGTTGTGACTGTGGGATAGGTACACTGTCAGCGGTGTGGATGTGCTTGCAGGTCATGCACCTGTTTTGCAGGCAAGGTGAGGTGCCATTTTCAGTTGCGGCCTTCAGGGCACTCTGGTCAATAATACGCCTCAGGTTTGTTGGTTGTCGAAAGGAAAGGGGAGGGGGGATTGGAAATATGTCCTTGTGTCCGTTATCCCTATGTAACACAGGTTGGAGCTCCTTGGCAATCCTTCGTAGGATCTCCAGCTGTGGGTTGTAGGTGACAACTAGGGGCACTCGGTCTTCTTTCTGGGTCTCTTTATATGTGAGCAGACTGTCTCTGTTAATGGCTGCCGCTTTGTTTAATTGGTTGTCCGTCAGTTTTGGTTTGTATCCCAATCGGAGAAATTTCATCCTCAGATCCTGAAGGTGCTTGTCCAGGTCTGCTTTGTCGGAGCAAATATAATTGTATCGTATAGCCTGGCTGTAAATAATAGATTGTCTTGTGTGCTTGGGGTGGAAGCTGTCATTTCTCCGGTAGGCCGTTCTGTCTGTGGGTATGTGGTATATTGATGTGAGTAGCCGGTGGTCTTTAATGTATATTGTGGTGTCCAGAAAGAGGATTAGCTAAATTTAAGGTTGATAGTAGGGTGAAAGTCATTATGGAATTGAAGTAGGGCCTCCCCATCTGCAGTCCAGATGACAAGGATATCATCGATAGAACGAAGGTAAATCATAGGTTTGGTGGTGCAGGTTGATAAATATGCTCCTTCCAGTTCTACCATAAAGAAATTTGCATACTGGGGTGCACATCTGGTCCCCATCGAAGTTCCCATTCGCTGTAGATATACACACGTGGACAAAATTGTTGGTACCCCTCGTTTAATGAAAGAAAAACCCACAATGGTCACAGAACTAACTTGAATCTGCCAAAAGTAATAATATATAAAAATTCTATGAAAATGAACAAACGAAAGTCAGACACTGCTTTTCAACCATGCTTCAAAATTTTTTTTAAAAAGGAAAACTCATGAAACAGGCCTGGACAGAAATGATGGTACCCTTAACTTAATATTTTGTTGCACAACCTTTTGAGGCAATCACTGCAATCAAACGATTCCTGCAACTGTCAATGAGACTTCTGCACCTCTCAACAGGTATTTTGGCCCACTCCTCATGAGCAAAGCGCTCCAGTTGTCTTGGGTTTGAAGGGTGCCTTTTCCAGACGGCATGTTTCAGCTCCTTCCAACGATGCTCAATAGGATTTAGGTCTGGGCTCATAGAAGGCCACTTCAGAATCGTCCAGTGTTTTCCTCTTAGCCATTCTTGGGTGTTTTAGCTGTGTGTTTTGGGTCATTATCCTGTTGCAAGACCCATGACCTGCGATTGAGACCAAGCTTTCTGACACTGGGCAGCACATTTCGCTATAGCATCCCTTGATAGTCTTGATATTTCATTGTACCCTGCCCAGATTCAAGCCACCCTGTGCCAGATGCAGCAAAGCAGCCCCAGAACATAACAGAGCCTCCTCCATGTTTCACAGTAGGGACAGTGTTCTTTTCAAGATAGGCTTCATTTTTCCATCTGTGAACATAAAGCTGATGTCCCTTGCCAAAAATTTCAATTTTTGTCTCATCTGTCCATAGGACATTTTCCCAGAAGCTTTGTGGCTTGTCAACATGTAGTTTGGCAAATTCCAGTTTTGTCAGATTCAAGTTATTTCTGTGACCATTGTGGGTTTTTCTTTCATTAAACGAATGGTACCAACAATTTTGTCCACGTCTGTAGATCCTCTCCAAAAGTAAAATAGTTGTACTAAGGATGAATTGTATGAGCTGCGCTACCGTTTCTGTTGAGAGGTTTTGTTTCTCCAGGTGTACCCGACATGCTGAAACTCCATCCTAGTGGGGAATGTTGGTATACAGGGATTCCACATCCATGGTGGCTAAAATGGTACCCTCAGGTAGTGGGCCCAGGGCATTCAGCTTGTTAAGAAGGTCAGTGGTGTCCTGGATGTAGCTTGGAGTATCCCTGACAAGGGGTTTTAGGAGATTTTTGCACCCAACCCGAGATGTTTTCCGTCAGTGTCCCAATGCCAAAAAGGATAGGCCTCCCTGGATTGCCATCTTTGTGTATCTTTGGGAGCATATAGAAGCAGCCAAGCCTGGGATCCTCTAGGATAAGCCCTTTTACCTGCTTCTGGACCTGGATTGGAAACTTCTTGATCATATTCTTTAATTGTTTCATATAGGCCTCTGTGGGATCACTTCCAAGTTTGGAGTAATGGATGGAATTTGACAATTGTCTGCTTCCTGGATATAGTCTGAGGTGTTCATTATGACTATTGCGCCCCCTTTGTCAGCCGGTTTTATTATTATATCCTGATTTTCTTTCAGTGAAGTAATAGCCTGTTCCTGAAGGGTTAGGTCATGCACCTGTTTCTTTTGTTTCTTCAGGATTTCTGATTTTACTTTGCTTCTGAAACAGTCAATATATTTATCCAGTGCTGTGTCAGTTCCAGGGCATGGGGTCCAGGTAGATTTTGTGGTGGGATTCCTTGTTGGAAGGTGAACCTTCGGCCCAGAGCACTCTGGAAGAGGTTTCTTCCAGGATATCTCTGTACTTGGCCGCATTTATCTTTCCTTCAATTGCAACCAGTCGTCCTGTCCCTGCAGCTGAAAAACACCCCCATAGCATGATGCTGCCACCACGTTTCACGGTTGGGATTGTATTGGGCAGGTAATGAGCAGTGCCTGGTTTTCTCCACACATATCGCTTAGAATTAACACCAAAAAGTTCAATCTTTGTCTCATCACACCAGAGAATCTTATTTCTCATAGTCTGGGAGTCCTTCTTGTGTTTTTGGCAAACTCTATGCAGGTTTTCACATGTCTTGCACTGAGGAGAGGCTTCCTTCGGGCCACTCTGCCATAAAGCCCCGACTGGTGGAGGGCTGCAGTGATAGTTGACTTTGTGGAACTTTCGCCCGTCTCCCTACTGCATCTCTGGAGCTCAGCCACAGTGATCTTTGGGTTCTTCTTTACCTTTCTCACCATTGCTCAGTTTGGCTGGACGGCCAGGTCTAGGAAGAGTTCTGGTCGTCCCAAACTTCTTCCATTTAAGGATTATGGAGGCCACTGTGCTTTTAGGAACCTTGAGTGCTGCAGAAATTCTTTTGTAATCTTGGCCAGATCTGTGCCTTGCCACAATTCTGTCTCTGAGCTACTTGGGCAGTTCCTTTGACCTCATGATTCTCATTTGCGCTGACATGCACTGTGAGCTGTGAGGTCTTATATAGACAGGTGTGTGCCTTTCCTAATCAAGTACAATCAGTTTAATTAAACACAGCTGGACTCCAATGAAGGAGTAGAACCATCTCAAGGAGGATCAAAAGGAAATGGACAGCATGTGAGTTAAATAGGAGTGTCACAGTAAAAGGTCTGAATACTTATGACCATGTGATATTTCAGTTTTTCTTTCTTAATAAATTTGCAAGAAATATCTACATTTGGTTTTTTTTTTTCTGTCAAGATGGGGTGCTGAGTGTACATTAATGAGAAATAAAATTTACTTTTTTGCTTTTAGCAAATGGCTGCAATGAAACAAAGAGTGAAAAGTTTAAAGGGGTCTGAATACTTCCGGTACCCACTGTATATCTGATTTGTGGGGGTCTAAAAAGGAAAGGCTATCAATATTAAAGTCCAGGAAAACCTCTTTAACTCCTTCCCGCTGGAAGAATTTTTCGATTTTCGTTTTTGACTCCCCTTCCAAACTCCATAACTTTTTTATTTTTCCGATCTCTGAGCCATGAGAGGTCATAAAATTTGCAAAACAATTAGTTATTCTGTACAATGTACTGGGAAGTCTGAAAAAGAATTCAGAATGGGGTGGAGTTGAAGAAAAAGTGCATTTGTGAGACTTTTTTACGGGCTTCGTTTTTACAGCATTCACTATGCAGCCAAAATGACATGTCACCTGTATTCTATGTTTCGGTACGATTCCGCTGATACCACATTTATATGGTTTTATTTACATTTTATCCAAAACTGTGCAAAAAACTTTTTTTTTTTTTCTAAAAGTCACCATATTCTGACACCCGTAATTTTATTTTTTTTTTTTTTTTTTACTTCCATGTCACCTACAACCCACAGCTGGAGATCCTACGAAGGATTGCCAAGGAGCTCCAACCTGTGTTACATAGGGATAACGGACACAAGGACATATTTCCAATCCCCCCTCCCCTTTCCTTTCGACAACCACCAAACCTGAGGCGTATTATTGGCCGGAGTGCCCTGAAGGCCGCAACTGAAAATGGCACCTCACCTTGCCTGCAAAACAGGTGCATTACCTGCAAGCACATCCACACCACAGTGTACCTATCCCACAGTCACAGGTGCACAGAATTAGGGGGACTTTTTCCTGCAGGTCTTCCAATGTGGTTTATCACATAATGTGTGTGCAATGTCCCACTACAGGCCTCTATGTGGGGGAAACAGGCCAGAGACTTAGTCAACGCATGAACTCACACAGATCCACCATTAATAACAGCAGAACAGATCTCCCAGTGGCCGCACATTTCTCCAGAGAAGACCACTCTATTGAAGATTTGCAGGTTGTGGTTTTAATGGGAGATTTTAAGACGCAAAGGGAGCGAAAGGAATGGGAATATAAATTAATCCAAAAATTTCAAACTCTGCAATCTGGACTTAATATTCATGCCAGTTTCATGTCACACTATGTATGAACTGTGAGGGTCACAAATCACCACCTGATTACAAACAGATAACTGTCACACCCCTCAAATTTTCCAGACTATTTCCTGACCTGTTGTAAATAACTTCTCTACGTATATTGCATTTTGTTATTCCAAGATCCTTTTGAAGATCCATGTATTGTGTGTGTATAGTGTGAATTTTCAGTTTCTAGTATTACACTATGTCTGAAGAAGAGAGCTAGCACTCTCGAAAGCTTACTATCAAATATACTCCGCCTCTAAAAGGTATCGCCTGATTTCTTCACTCTTCCACACCTTCCAACAAGACAATAACCCTAAGCACACAGCTAAAATAACAAAGGAGTGACTTCGGAACAACTCTGTGACCATTCTTGACTGGCCCAGCCAGAGCCCTGACCTCAACCCAATTGAGCATCTCTGGAGAGACCTGAAAATGGCTGTTCAGCATCCAACCGGACGGAACTGTAGATATGCTAGGAAGAATGGTAGAGGATTCCCAAATCCAGATGTGAAAAACTTGTTGCATCATTCCCAAGAAGCCTCATGGCTGTACTAGCTCAAAAGGGTGTTTCTACTCAATTCTGAGCAAAGGGTCTGAATATTTATGACAATGTGATATTTCAGTTTTTGTTTTTTAATACATTTGCAAAAATATCTACATTTCTATTTTTTTCTGTCAAGATGGGGTGCTGAGTGTACAATAATGAGAAATAAAATTAACTTTTTTGCTTTTAGCAAATGGCTGCAATGAAACAATGAGTGAAAAGTTTAAAGGGGTCTGAATACTTCCGGTACCCACTGTATATCTGATTTGTGGGGGTCTAAAGGAAAGGCTATCAATATTAAAGTCCAGGAAAACCTCTTTAACCCCTTCCCGCTGGAAGAATTTTTCGATTTTCGTTTTTGACTCCTCTTCCAAACTCCATAACTTTTTTATTTTTACGGCAAAATGACGTCTCCGTCAGCTTTGAGAGGTTAATGCCCGCGATCAGTATTTAACAGCAGAAACTCGGCGGCTATGGCGGCAGCACGACTCCCTCCTCCTTTAAACACCCGACATACTATTACAGCAGATGTCAGGAAAAAGCAAAAAAAAAAAGCACTAAAGGGAAAAGACCGCAGCGGGAGTGTATCTTGGTTTTTTCTGCAGTGCTTTTTATAGAAAGTTCACAGGTTTCCTCTTCGGACTTTCTGCTTCAATTATACCTATGGAGAAACCGCCGGAGGTTCCACGCTGCGCTTTCCAAAACCGTGACAGTTTTGGAAATAGCAGCGTGGCCACTACATGTATTTTATAGCACTGTGGTGAAAGGATTCGTTAGTATCCCATCCAGTATACAGTGACTGTAAAAACACTAAGTTTTTTTTTTCCCGGGCATTTACACCACTTGGGGACCTGGTCTGGGGCCCCATGTTATGAAAAACACTCCCATATTTGCCACGGCATGTTACAGTACCTGCAAAGTGGATGGGATTCTGGTTAATCCCATCCACCCATTGCAGAAAAATATCCTCAGCAGAAATTCAGCGATTTCAAGAACTATTGCGTTTTTGTAAATCACAGCAAGTCAATTATACTTACGGAAACACTGGTGTTTTCCTCTGTGGACTTGGTCCCTATTATACCTATATGGAAAACTCAGCAGACTTTCTGTGAAATGTGCTGCGGGAAAAAAAAAAAAAAAAAAAAGTGTGCTTTTTGGCTGTGGTTCGCTACGTGGGGCCTTAGCTTAAACAACTCTTTCCTTTTTAGCAACAGATTTAATCCTTTCCCTGCCAGCTACGCATCTATATGTCCTCCCAGAGTGGCACTTTTGTAGACGAGGACGTATCTTATACGTCCTTACTACTGCCAATATCTCAGGATTGGTTAGGGTTATACAGATGAGTTTGAATTCATTTTACAAATGAGAATCTCATCTTTAAAATGATACCAAGATCTTCATGATCCTGAGCGAGTCACTGTTGAAAATGCTTTTCGGCATTGAGATCCCATTGCAGATCTCAATTCCCGACAGCGTTTTTAACAGCGATTCACTCCGAATCTGTAAGGGCTATCATGGAGATCTTGGTATCATTTTAAAGATGAGATTCTCTCATCTTCGTAGCCCTAACCAATCCTGAGATATAGGACTCTGAAGTGAGGGGGGGGGGGGGGGGAGGGAAGCCCTGCAGACTGAACAGAGATGAGAAATCATCAATCTGTGCATAACCTGTATGTGACTCCAGTGGGGGGGGTGTAGCATGGACTTCTGTCCAAATTATCCCCTCTCCTATCAATCAGAGCATACTGTACTTTTGCTCTATGATTGTCACATAGAGGGATAATGTAATACCCCTCTGAACATAACCAGGAAATTTATTGGCGCTGTGACCCAGACATTTACCAGTATCCAGGTCACAGTGCCAAAGTAGTCGCACCAAACACTTACACAACACATACACAAAGTCATCAATCAAGTTTACATTTCACCCTGTCCATACCTGATCTTTTTAGAGTAAAATACGCCTCTAGCGATATCCGTTACACTCTAAAATAATAGCAATAACGATTATTACTAGAGATAAACATATAAATTTCTACAACTTTATAGGGGGATAGAGTTATATTTTTATGTAAACTATTCAATTTGCATGCACAAAATTGGTTGGCGCATTTCTGCGATTTTGGCGTTTCTTCAACACCTGCACCTGTAAATATATACAGTCATGGCCAAAAGTTTTGAGAATGATACAAATATTAATTTTTACAAAGTCTACTGCTTCAGTTTTTCTAATGGCAATTTGCATATACTCCAGAATGTTATAAAGAGTGATCAGCTTAACAGCAATTACTTGCAAAGTCAATATTTGCCTAGAAAATGAACTTTATCCCCCAAAACACATTTCAACATCATTGCAGCCCTGCCTTAAAAGGACCACCTAACATCGTTTCAGTGATTGCTCCATTAACACAGGTGTGGGTGTTGATAAGGACAGGGCTGGAGATCAATCTGTCATGATTAAGAATGACACCACTGGACACTTTAAAAGGAGGCTGGTGCTTGCCATCATTGTTTCTCTTCTGTTAACCATGGTTATCTCTAAAGAAACACGTGCAGTCATCATTGCACTGCACAAAAATGGCCTAACTGGGAAGAGTATTGCAGCTAGAAAGATTGCACCTCAGTCAACAATCTATCGCATCATCAAGAACTTCAAGGAGAGAGGTTCCATTGGTGCCAAAAAGGCTCCAGGGCACCCAAGAAAGACCAGCAAGAGGCAGGACCGTCTCTTAAAAGTGTTTCAGCTGCGGGATCGGGCTACCAGTAGTGCAGAGCTTGCTGAGGAATGGCAGCAGGCAGGTGTGAGTGCATCTGCACGCACTGAGGCGGAGACTCTTGGAGCAAGGCCTGGTCTCAAGGAGGGCAGCAAAGAAGCCACTTCTCTCCAGAAAAAACATCAGGGACAGACTGATATTCTGCAAAAGGTACAGGGAGTGGACTGCTGAGGACTGGGGTAAAGTCATTTTCTCTGATGAATCCCCTTTTCGATTGTTTGGAACATCTGGAAAACAGCTTATTCGGAGAAGAAGATGTGAGCGCTACCACCAGTCTTGTCTCATGCCAACTGTAAAGCATCCTGAAACCATTCATGTGTGGGGTTGCTTCTCAGCCAAGGGAATCGGCTCTCTCACAGTCTTGCCTAAAAACACAGCCATGAATAAAGAATGGTACCAGAATGTCCTCCAAGAGCAACTTCTCCCAGCCGTCCAAGAGCAGTTTGGCGCTCAACAATGCCTTTTCCAGCATTATGGAGCACCTTGCCATAAAGCAAAGGTGATAACTAAATGGCTCAGGGAACAAAACATAGAGATTTTGGGTCCATGGCCTGGAAACTCCCCAGATCTTAATCCCTTTGAGAACTTGTGGTCAATCATCAAGAGACGGGTGGACAAACAAAAACCAACAAATTCAGACAAAATTAAAGCATTGATTCTGCAAGAATGGACTGCTATCAGTCAGGATTTGGTCCAGAAATTGATTGAGAGCATGCCAGGGAGAATTGCAGAGGTCCCTAAGAAGAAGGGTCAACACTGCAAATATTGACTTGCTGCATTAACTCATTCTGTCAATATAAGCTTCTGTTACTCATAATATGAATGCAATTATATTTCTGTATGTGATAAAAACATCTGACAAACACACATAAAAACCAGAGGGCAGCAGATCATGTGAAAATATAATATTTGTGTCATTCTCAAAACTTTTGGCCATGACTGTATACACGTGTAGTATGTTTGAATTCCTCACATATTGCAGTTTGTTGGAAAGTACATTTTGTTTGCAGAAAGAGAATGCTTGAGCATGTACTTTAGTGGCAAATTTGAATTTTTGTGCTATTTTTGCTTGTAATCTCTGTTTGCTGCAAAGTTGCATGAAGGTGGTTTGTATATATGAAATATTAAGCTGCTTTTTTATATACAGCATGCTGTACAATCTCAAAAAAGTTAGATTTTGGCATGACAGGCACAGTTTGCAAGGTGCAGTATAGATTTTTAACATATTAGTGAACAGCAAAATCTTGTCTTCTGTATCAGTGTTTTTGAGAGTACAAGCTCTTGTTGAAGCTGATGTTTGTGATATAAATTATGTACAATTTGATCTTTTATTTTAAATGTATTTTGTGCATGAATGTAAGATTGAATATGAGTTTTAGGGGCAAATGTGTGTTTTAGTGCATTTTTTTTTTTTTTTTTAATGATGTGTTTGTCACAGTTACATGAAGGTGGACGTGGCTATTGATAACCTATTGAGACACAATCTTCAGGTTATTTACTTTCCAGAAATATATAGGGTTTAACGGTTCACTTGCTTTCCACACTGCGTAATCCCTACATTTTATAGGATGATACTTTAACATTTCCAGCTTCAAAGCAGATTTTTGTTCCTTCCAGTTCTAGTGATTTTCTGAAGACATGTGCATGCAGGTGTAGGCCTTAGTGATATGAATGAACTCTACACATGTTGATCTCTTATTTTTTAGGAGGTTTGGTGCATATAACTTTTTGTTTGGTTTCCACTTTGTTGAAGGGAAGCTGTCAGGGCAATTTGAGACACTAAACCACCCACACGTCCATATGCACCTGAGGTTTAGTCTCCCAAATCACCCTATTATAACACAATCCATGGCCACATTAAAAATAAAAAAAAAGCTTTATACTCACCCGGCTGCTGTACTCCCCCCGCCTGCGCAGTTCACCTCGGCTTCAGTTGCACATGACCCGCAATTACGCACTGAAGCCAGGGTGTCCATCGTTGGCTTCAGTGAAGAACAGCGCAGGCACTGGGAGGCGTGCCTCATGAATAAGCCGGCTTTAGTATTACAAATGTTTGTTATTAATTTTTTTTTCCCATAAGGCAATAGTGCAAGTAAAAACATTGCCATGTAAGTACTCAGATCCGTCTTTAGTGAAGACAGGGTACAGAGATTTCTTCACATCAATACAGTACTGCTAGAAATCTGTTAAAAACTTAAGGTTAAGGTTATCTGTAACAAACTGGGTTTTCTCACTCTGTTCCTGAAACATATCGTTTAGTAAATATGTGAATTTACCATAACACATCAATTTAGAGTATTTTTCCGCACAGCTTTATGTGCTTCCTCTGTTGTTCTTGTTGGAAATGTATGTCCCTAGGCACTCTAAAGGTTTAATGTAAAATACCATATATTTAGTTCTGTGTACTATCCATTGTTTTAATGGATAGCATACAGACACAATTTTTATGACCCCATACAGACTACCATGATGTTCACCGATCCATGTGGGGTTAGTTGGGCTGCATAAACTCATGACATGTCCTATTACAGCCTGGCTTCATTCATTGAAGTGTATGCATTCACGAAAACCCCAACGCCACACTGTCATCAACCATTATGTTTTTTTTCACTGTCCCATACATGCACACGGTCATGTGCTGGAGACCTAATGTCCTGTCAGTGCAGTATTCAAAAGAGGAATGCCAATATTCAACAGTCCAATTTTCTCACGTCCTTAAAAGAAATGACAGTGACAGTAACACATAATTTTTTTTTTTCCCTTTTCCTACTTTGTGTGCAATTCATGTAGATTTAGGTCAGGAAAGTTATAGTCGACAGCCTGACCTCACTAGTTCGTTGTTCTTTGTGCTGAAATTTATCTCTTTTCTTACCTTGTATAACAAATTTGAAGCTAAAAAAGGAAGCACTGACAATAAGGCTCCACTGTTCATGAACTGTAAGACACTTGTAATTGGTTAAACCGCTGCAGTGTGATATCTTTTCACAGAAGAAATGAAAAAGCTATGAAAAGTCACTGAAAAAGGTTTGCGGCTGAGGCCCCACGTTGCGGAAACGCAGCTTTTTTTGTTGCAGACTTTGTTGCGTTTTTTTGAGCCAAAGCCAACAATGGCTACAAAAGGAATGGGAAATATATAGCAAGTTCTTCTATTTCTACCTTCTGCTCAATCCACTCCTGGCTTTGGCTCAAAAAAACCACAAAAAAAAATCTGCAACAAAAAAAAGCTGCTTTTCCGCAACATGGGGCCGTAGCCCTAAAAACAGTTTAACCAATTAGAAGTTCAGGATAACTTTGCTACATCTGTATGTACAAATGATTTTGCTATATACAGTAGTTGAATCAATGTCATACACCACTATGTGCTATTAGTTCGATGTAATAGCCACCTTTTCAGCATCAGCAATAGGGTATCTGTACACTACACCATAAAAGCAAACATTTTACAGTGAATTGCTGTGATTGTGTAAAGTGTTTTTTGCCCACGTGGCATGTAAAGGTGAAATACCCAGAAATTATGTGCTCATCACATAACAATACAGCCCTGCAAAGAGTGGTAGATCACAGCTTTACTGCGTAGAGGTTTGATTTATGGCTCACTGACACAGGCAAAAAAAACTACATGTAAGGGCACCCTTACTGAATACACATTTAGTACCAAAGAGATTTCAATATCTCAAATATTACACAAATTCTGTCACAAATAAAACACATCCTTCACAATTCAACATCAAGTGGCATTTTTTTTTTTCTTTAAAAACAAAGAATGAGATTTACATGCCCCATATCTGGGGGGAAAAAAAAATGGAGGATTCCAATTTTAGCATAGAGCAAACGGCATCAAACAAGTTGTTACATCAACCCCTTCACTGTTAAACATTATAATACCAAAGGATTCCATATTCCAAAACTAAGTGCTTTCCTTGAGCAAACAGACTTTCTTCTTCCTTGTAATTCCTCCGTCGTGCAAAACAATGCAAAAAAAAAAAAAGGAATATACATATGGGAACAAGATCAGTCAATTTGACTGACGGATCTTGAAAAGGTTATTTTAAATTAACATTAAAAATACAGAACAATCACCCATAAAAAAAACTGCACAGAACTAAACACAGATGTTTTGCTACTTTAAGATTATCAATCTGTCATCCACACATCCATAAAATACCCCCCCCCCCCAGTTTTGCCCTCTCATGGCAGACTGAGCACAGATATATTCACAAATAAAAAGTTATGTGAAAAAGTTGCAAGTAGAGTTGTAATGAGAAGGCTCTATATATAGTATATGATATCCTTTGCATGCAAACAAGACAGTTTTGTACAGGGATTCTCTGTGCTTTTATAAAACAGAGCATGGTCCCAAAAAGTCTAATATAGGTGTTCCGTGGTAGCCATTTAGCTGCTAGACAGATTGCTTTAACTCACTCCTGGGGGAAGGGGGGGGGGGTCAATACCAAACAATAAGATATACATAAGCATTTATATACACGCACTTAAATACATATCTATTGAACATGGTCAGTAAAGGTTTCTTTTACCCACTACCCATTATATGAAAAATATGTGGCTCCTCCTTCCTCCAATGCCAAAGATGGAAAAAATGAATTTGAGATAGAACAGTGTTATTTAATGCTTCCCATGCCTGTATAGGCTACTGATGACCCTCGACTGTACACAGAACATTAGTCTCTTTGCTGGGGTGGAAAGCAATAAATTCCTGGCTCAGTGAAGATGAGGAAAACTGCCAGAGAAGAATGAAGAGATTATCGTATCCTGGTGAAGAGATTGAGAACGGAGACAGATTCCTAGTACAAAAAAGTAAAATTAAATATGACTTTAACCACAATTTTTACATAAGTACATATAACAGCCCAGAAAAATCAATCAATCGCATTGAAAGGGGATCCCCCACTACAGCAATTTCTTGTCCACAAGATAGAGCCCTATCAATCTGATATTTTATTTTCTAAGCGCTGTGAACTTGAACCCCACAAATCTCAAAAACTGTGTCTTTACACTTTAGCTGAATAAAACTAGAGACTCCATTCATTTCTATACTATTTGAGATAGCAGTTTACTGTTACTGCATGTAATATAACGTATACATTACACAGACATGCCATTGAATCAATTTGTAAAACCATAAAGTTGGGTTCAAATAAAATATTTGCTGTGCAATTTTAGTACAGTACAATGTTAAAGGGGGTTATCTAATTTTGAATATTGATGGCCTATCAGGAATAGTGAAGGTCTGACAGCCAACCCCTCCTGCAGATCTGCTGTCCAGGGACAGCACAGCTCCCAGTATTGTTACATGTCCCATAGACCACAAATTGTATGGCGAGTGAGCAGTGTGGCTCCTGGCATTAAAAACAATTCCATGAGCTGTGCGGTTTGTAAACAGCAGATCTGCGGGGAGCTCGGCTGTCAGACCCTCGCCATTCCTAATAGGCCATCAATATTGGAAACTAGACAACCCCCTTAACATTGAACATTGCACAGAAAATACTTCAAATGAACCCAACTTTATAGAGGTACAAATTGAATCAATGGTATATCAGTGTAATGTAATGTATACAGTACACATGGTCCTGTAAAAGCAGTCTGACAACTGGAGACTGGTCTAAATCAACAGGTAAATAAAATGAAGAAAAAGCAACAAACTTACATTTACTTTTCAGTTTTATTAAAATGCTGGTTTGAAATAAGATTCTCCAGAGAGTCTAAGAATACTGGCGTTGTCAGGGGATTCTAAGTGACAAACCCAGGTGATCTGAGCAGATTTAGACACTGGGTCACATGACTGGAACCAGCACCCAAATTCACTCTGCCTCCTCATTCCTTTTCTGTGTTCATAGGTAGTTGGTTACCAGTAATACATCACTATTTGATGTAAACAAGGTGAGGATGGGAGGAGGTAGAGAAATTTAAGGGCCAGGTGCTGGTTTCAATCATATGACTTGAGGTTGGAACCAGCCCAGATCTCCTTGATCCATCACCTAAAAACACCAAAGTGTAACACTGGCTGTATCTCCACTTTTATACTACCTAGAAAAAAGGTTCTGGTATCACATGAAATCTGAGTTTCTCAACTTTCATATGCTGTCACAGCTATAGCTATAAAAACAGAGATTTCACCACTTAACACAGCTGGGAATGTGATTTTTATATGGAGTTCAAATTCCTAACTGTGTTTTATACCTAGCACTGCAGTGTTTGCAGCACAATAAAACAGAGTAGGTTTCATGTGATACTGTTCTAGTTGGTATAAAACTGGAAATACAGCCATTTAAAGTGACAATGCCCCTTTGGCAAATGCTACAGCTCTACATACTGGCAATATTTTCACTGGTAACAACTCAGAGGGAGAATTCTACAGACTGTTTTCTATTAAAAGGAAGTTAGATAAGTTAAAGTAGATTACAAAAATATTCACCAAACAACCACTAACATGATAGCCAAAAAAACTAAGCTTACACTTTAGCTTTAAGCAATATTAAATCATATATCTTTAAAAGGGAACCAGTCACCATGAAAATGGAATCTAATCTGCACGAAGAGCTGAAAAGATTAATTAGAACCAGTCATTTATTCATTTCTCAGATCTTTCAGCGTTATTTAGGAGTAATTAAGTCCAGTGGATGATCCTAACAGTGAAGGACAACCTCTCACTTATGACTGTGCAGCGTCGGACTGGGATGTCTATGGCCCACCAGTGGAATTGTTTCTAGGGGCCCACCGCCAGGACCCCTGCAGATCAGCTGTACTGAGACAGGGCGGCTAAAGGAAATAACATGTCAGGGAGCCATGCTGCTCACCCGCCATACGATGTGCATCACTACACTACCTAAAACCCACTGCTACACCCTGTATGGCAAGTGAACAGCATGGCTCCTGGAATGGTTATCATAACCTGTAGTCGCATTGTCCTGGAAAAGCTGATCTGCAGAGGTCCTGGCTGTTGTACCCCCCGCAGATGTAATATTGATGGCCTATCCTAAGGACTCGTGCCGGCGCCTTCTTGCTGGGAGTCCTGCACCTCATGTAACCATGTTTTTTTTTTGTTGTTCTTTTTTACAACTTCCTGGCCACCACAGTGGTCGCTCCAATTTATGGACAAACTCTTTAAAGGGGTTTGCCTGGGCCAAAATTTTTTATGGCCCCCCATACTATGTGGAACAGTGATGTGGCCATTATATTGTGTGGGGGCACTGATAGGGGCTAACATCGTGTGTGTGTGTGTGTGTGTGTGTGTGTGTGTGTGTGTGTGTGTGTGTTCTAAACTGTGTGGGGGTATATTAAAAGGAGTTGTCCAGGGTTAATCTTTTTTATGGCCTATCCATCCTTAGGATAGGCCATAAATACCTGATCGCTAGGGGGCTGACACACGGCCCCATCAGCTGTATGGGGCCACTTCTCGTGCCTGTTCTGTACACAATACAGGGCGGGAAGCAGAAAGCTTCATCCGCTGTATAGTAGCCCAGCGCCTTCACTACAGCTCAGATCCCACTGGCTTCAATAAATGCTGAGATGCAGTGAAGGTGCCCGGCTAATACACAGTGGACAGAGCTTTTTGCTTCCGGCCCCGTATGGTGTACAGGACGGGTGCCGGGAATTGCTCCGTACTGCTGAATGGTCCGGGGACCGGGTATCGGCCCTCTACTGAACAGTTATTTATGGTCTATCCTGAGGATAAACCATAAAAAATTATGCCTGGACAATCCCTATAATATACCCCCTAATGCTCCACACTTTAAAGAGGTTGTCCAGCATTTTTTTTTTTTTATAATTAGTCCAGGGGAGGAGTAACTCTCCTCCCTCCCCCACAAAAAAAAACAAAAAAACCACACACACACACACACACACACACACACACACACACACACACACACACACACACACACACACACACCGGTTCCTTTCCAGCATGGTCCAGTCCTGCAGCTCCGCTGTTTTCTTTAGCTGGAAGTTCTCATTCGCACAGGTAGTCACATTCAGTGGGAAGAAAACAGAGCTGAAGGACTGAACTGCGCTGGGAGACAATGGGGATAGGAGAGTAAGTTTGGGGGATTTTTTTTCACCTGCCACATTATTATTATTATTATAATAATAATATATAAATTATTAATAAATTAGTTATCCAGGACAACCCCTTTAATGTCCCCCCCATCACTGCCGTTTATATTATATATATTTATTATTATACTTATTGTATTTATATTTGTATATCTATATTGTATTGCATTGGGGGTTTACTTACCCTTCTTGCTCCGGGCGCACTGATGTGACGTCATGTGCGCCCTGAGCAGGTCAGTATTGGAGCTTAGCTTGTAGGCCATAGGCTCAATGTGGCCTGTGGCTTACAAGCCTGAGAGTGGTAGAGCAGGAAGCTTGTGGCTTTCTGCTCTACTAGCAGCAGAAACAGGTCGGCGGTGCCACTTCTTCCTGGTTTTTGGTTTTAACAACCCGATCGCAAAACCGGAGAGAACCTGGCTGAATCACTTCCCTCTCCCCACTTCTGCTCGTGGCCTCTCCTCTTCCGGCAGCAGCCTGGGACCTGTGCAGCGCACATCACGTCGCAATGACGTAATGTGCGGCGTATGGGGGCCCCCTGGCCAGGAGCGGGAGAGGTAAGTGAATAGGGGCCTTACTGCTCTACTGTCTATTAAAAAAAGCAGTGGTGGTCCGGCAGGGCTCCCTAAAGGCACGGGGACCACCATGGGATTCACCGATATCCCGGTGGGCCAGTCCGACCCTGACTGTTCATAATTAGATGTCAGTCACTATTTGGACCGCCCACTAGACTCAATTACTTCTTCTAAAGCATAGAAAGAACAGAAATATAAATGGATAAAATGACAAAAAGTTATACTAAATCTTTTCCCACAAAACTATATCTCAATTTGATCACCTCCTCCTGCTCTATAACATGCTGCCTGCAAATTACACAGCATTTTCATGGTCACAGGTTCCCTTTAAAAATAACAGGGATACTATTTTCCTCACCTTTGTAGAACGTGTTTTACTAAAAACATTCCAAAATCTCAATGTTTCATCACCAGCACCTGTGACAATAGCTTCCCCATCTGGAGACATGGCCTGTGAAAACAGGCAAAATAGAAATGTAAGTCTAGTGAAGTAAAATATTGTACATATAGAATACAAAAAATATAGCACAGAAAAAAAGGCGTTATTGAATCATGACATGACACGCCTTCAAAAAATGAAGTTAGGTTCTTAAATTTGGTGAAAATGGGGATTTTTTTTGTACTCACCGTAAAATCCTTTTCTTGTTGTATTCACTGGGGGACACAGCACCATGGGTATAGACCTGGCCACTACGAGGCCGACACTAGGAAATGAAAAGCTGTCTGCTCCGGCTCTGGGCTATACCCTTGCCACAGACACTGCTAGTCAGTGTGTACCACAGCAGTAGGAGAGAGACACCAAAGAGCAAAAAAGAGCACGGAATCAACAAACACCAACATGTCCTGCACCCGAAAAAGAATCAAAACAACTTGGGCAGAAACAACAGGAAAAAAGCAAGGGTAGGATCTGTGTCCCCCAGTGAATACAACTGGAAAAGGATTTTACAGTGAGTACAAAAAAAAAAACAAAAAAACATTTTCACGCTTATTTCACTGGGGGACACAGCACCATGGGATGTTCAAAAGCAGTCCCAGAGGGCAGGAATCATGCGAACAACCCAGCGCACATCCGCCTGCAGAACCTCACGGCCGAACCATGCATCGGCAGCAGTCACAGAACGGACCTGGGAAAACATTAGCGAAAGTATAAATGAAGCCCAGGTGGCAGTCTGCTGACTTGGACAGCAGAAAACTGATGCAGATCAGCACAGGAGGCCCCAACAGTTATCAGAGAGAGCCGACACATGGAAGGGCAGAGCCCAACCCCTAAGTCGATAGGCCTCCTAGATTGCAGACCGGAGTCATCGGAAGATGGAAGCCCAGGAAGTAGGCAGGTCCTAGTGAGGGGCCCCCCAGGGATGACAACAAAGCGTCAGAACGACAAAGAGTCAGGGAGAGCCAAATAGACCCAAATGGCCCAGACGACATCCAGGCAGGGAAGAGAAACGCCAGCATGGATGCTCAAGGACCAGGCAGAACGATGGCAAGCTACGCCCTGTAGATGCCAAAGGAGGAAACCACCTTAGGCAGAAGGGCGGAGGTGGACGAAAGACAACCTTGTCCATGTGGAGAACCCAAAAGGGAGGCTGCCGGCACAGAGACCCTACGGATGGAGGCAACCTTCCAGGCCAGAAGGCAAAGGGGAGAACCCAGCAAAGGCTGGAAGGGGGAGCATGATGCACCGCGAGGGGAGAGCATGCCACTCCCTGTAAGAAAGTCTTCACCTGAGGCCAGAAGGCAAGGGTCTCCAGAAAAGGAACGGAGAGGGCAGAGACCTGTCCTTCAAGAGAAGAAGGCCAAGACCATGATCCAGACCAGACTGGAGAAAAACCAGGAACCTGGGAAAAGAAAAGGAGAGCGAATGACAAACAGTACTCTCACCACAGCAGGCCTAAGAATTCCACGAGCAAAGGTAAAACCTGGCTGACTGTGGTTTACAGGCCTAATGCATGGTCTGGACAACAGGTTCCGAAGACCCATGGCAGAAGCTCGGCTACACCAGCTACACAGTTAAATGCAGCTGAGGCAAGGCAGAGTGGAAAAGCGGTCCTTGAGACAGAAGGTTGACCTGCAGAGGAAGAGGCCAAGGAGCGCCCGCCAGCAGGAAGATGAGATCCGCATACCACGGCCCTGCAAGGCCAAGTCAGATGCACCAGGAAGGCCGGAACCGTTTTCGGACTCAAGCTTCTTGAAATCCTAAGAAGAGGAGGAGGGAAAAGGTGCAGAAGGAAGTCTGACCCGGGAATCACAAGAACAACAGCGGCAATGGCCAGAGGGCCTAGGGACCTGGCCACGAAGTAGGGAAACCTGTGACGAAGAGGTAGACACGCCCTACCGGGAGCACAGCCAGAGGACGACCTATGGACGAAGCGGCTAGGTCATGAGACGCTCCCGCCCACCAAGGCTTCCAGGAACACCCCGGAAGGCCCAAGTAAGCGACCGCGGTGGAGTTGTCGGCCTGGACTCTGACCAGACACCCTAGGAGGAGAAAGATCCAATGAGACAAGGTTAGGAAAATGGCCCCCCCGTCCAGAGTTAGATCTGGAGGAGGACTCCGCTTGGACCACAGGCCCTGAACTGTCAAGGCACCAAAGACTGCTCCCCAGCCGGAAGACTGGCGTCAAGGGGACAACCTGCAAAAGGATTTGGATGAATTTGGTCCTCCTGCCTACACTCCTGACACCCTTGAGTGCCTGCTGGTTTCTGCTGCTGCTGTACACCCAGAGAGGAACCCTCTGTGAAACTGGTCCAATGCACGATATGGTAGTTGTGAGAGTCCTACTTTATTAAGATCTACCGTTACTTTTAGTGTCAAACAGTAATACACTATGCACTGCTCGGTGCCGTTTTCTTGTTTTATTTAAGCTAACCTGCGAAAGCAGGGGAAGGAAAATTCCCCGAGAGAGACCCGGAGAGGCGAGGCGAGCCAACAGGTGAACCCAGAAAGACAGGAGAAACAGGCAGACGAGCTGGCCACAGACTAGCCCAGCAGCCCAGAAACACCATTGCAAGGGTCCGGGAGGAACTGAGCCAAAGGGAGAACCTCAAAGGCCAAGACCATCATGCCTAGGACTCACAGGCAGAAGTGAAGAGAGCACAAAGGGAACCTCCAATGGCAGGTCACAAAAAAAAAAAAAAAAAAACTTGACCAGGAGCGTATCGGGCATCATTCCCCTGAATTCCAGGCGCTGAGAAGGCGCGAGTCAGCAAAATCAGCGAAGGAGCCCAAGGTGATCCACAAGCTGATCATAATGTCCATCCTGAAGAAGGCTTGAACCTAGAGGACATCTAGGTACTTAAGCACAACAACTTCCCTGCCATGGAGGAAGGCCGGAAGGGACACCATCACCTGGGAAAAACTCAGGGAGGAGGGCGTTGCAGAAAACGATGGGCGACAGGAAGTCGCCAGTATCCGCGGCATGCCCCCACCAACTGCAGGGCTACATGTGGAACCTGCAGATATGGACAAACTTGTTCAGCCTCTTCAGGTCCAGGATAGGAAGGAGCTGTCTTTCCTGATACGGGAAATAATGCCTTGCCACAGCAGAGTGGGCGTGGCCTGGAGAAAAAAAAAAAAATCTTCTAATAAGAATGGAGGAAAACTCAATGGAGTAGCTGGAATACAGCACCTCACAGACCCAGGAGAGGGAGGCGCTGGTAAGCCAGGACTCCAGGAAGGAGCGCAACCGTACCCTCACTCGAGAGGGCCAACAACCACCTTCCAGAGGCTACAGCATGCCTTGAACGGAACCAAAGGAACAGCGCAACGCAACAGCATAGGCGGCCGCTTAGGCAGAACGGCGAGCTGCTTCAGGAAAGCATCACCCAAAAACTAGAGGCATAGAGGATTTGAGAGTCAAGTCACTGAATGGCCTTGTCCATGCCCCAGGAGGGGGGGGGCAACACTGGAGAAACCCCTATGGAGCTCTCTAGCCCAGGAAAAGTAGGTCTTTATGCCAGAAGGCACAAAAGAAGGCCGCAGGGAGGAGCCAGCTGCTACGAAAGGCTGCCCTAGCGGTTCCAGCAGAGGGAGAGTCCACCCTCGTGAAAGTAGGTGCACTCGGCGGACCGACCTTGTCAACCCTCCCTGGAGGGCGTCACAACAGAGATTATGTTGTGCATCTCATCGCCTCAGAGAATTACAGAGGGAGGCGGAGTCCTTTACCAAAGGCAGGATAGCAGCCTGGGAGGGCTGAACTATCACGGGGCCCACTGCAGGGGGCATCGACCACATAGAGACATGGTTTGCTGGAGACAGTTCGAGTGAATCCATTGTTCCAAGATACTGCACGGCAGAGCTAGGCTTTAATGCTGCATGCGTGCACTCTGCGCAGTGGCCTGCTAATCTTCTCTGTATTGTTCCAAGTATATGTGCTGCGAAGCGAGCACTGGAAGGAAGAGAGGACTGATGGGCTCAGGCTGGCCACATAAAAACATTTGATACAGCGGGCGCATGTGTAAATGTGGCGGGACCAAGGGCCGAGATGGCTCTATATGGGAGGACATGGAGGAAGAGCCCAAGGGAAAATATGGGTAACCAAGGGGTTAACCTACCAGACCACTAGAAGCATGTGCTATCGCTGACTGCTGCAGAGTAGGCTGCACAGAGAGATCCTCAGGGTTAATGTCCCTCCAGGAGCAGAAAAATAGCCTGGGAAAAAAGCAGCAGAAGCTGCAAAACATAAAAATAAAATGACATTTTTTTTTTTCTTCTTTCTCTCTTCTTCTTCCTCCTCTCCCCCGGGTTTCCCGTGTTGAGGGACTAGGCAGGGGGAGGTGACCACCCCCCTGGCCAATAGGAATGGCCTGAGTAGAGTTTGGAGGCCAGGGAAGCTCGGGGAAGGGGCGGACCGAGTTGCGGCCTAGTCTCTGGCAAAGCAGAAGCCGGGGAGATAAGTATAATCACCGAAGGCTCAGGTAGGCCCGGCCGAGGCTTAAAAAAGGTACCGGGGGTTCAGGAGAGGGGCCCCAACTAAACGAAAAGGGCCCCCCCCCCCATACACGAATGGGAACCGCTCGGGGAGCGGCATGAAAAGCCCCAGGCGGCAGATTAAAAGAGGGGCTTATTCACTAAAGGGTCCCCCCCGGAAAGGAAGCCCACCATGGCCCTGGGAGAGGGAGGCTGAGGGAAAAGAGCCCTATAGGAAGGGGGGGGGGGAATAGGAATTCACATACTCACCTATTTTCCAAAACTCACCTGTCTGGCATCTTCAGGCGACGCAGGGTCACCCCCTCGGTAGGACCTCGCACGTGGGAGTGGGGCCACCGGTAGTCTGGCCGCTGGTGCGGCGAGTGTGGACTGGGTGACCGGCGAGGCGCTCTTTTGCAGAGCGCTGCACCCGCAGGAGGTTACAACTAGTGTGGCGTACATGCTGACAACCCCCTGTACCTGAAAGAAAAGGAAAAATAAAAACGATGCAAGACAGGTCGTGTCTGCCTCCTACAACACTAGGTTTAAAACGGACTAGCACGGTGTCTGTGAGAAGGGTATAGCCCAGAGGCAGAGCAGACAGCTTTTCCTTTCCTATTGTCAGCCTCCTAGTGGCCAGGTCTATACCCATGGTGCTGTGTCCCCCAGTGAAATAAGCAAGAAAATGAATGTGTAGAATAGATGGACCATACTCGCGGCAGCTCTCCACTCTGGCTCCTGTGCCATTAAGCAGGCAGGACACACACAAAATACTAAAATGTGCTTTCAGTTCAGCTCCATTAAAGTGAATAAGGCTAGCAATACCACACAAACTGTGTACAGGGAGACCGTTAAAAACGCACACAACCCCATTGAAAATCTAGTACAATGTATTAAAAAACATTTTTACGCTAGGTTCAAACTAGCGTTCGGCTTTCCGCTCTTCAGGTCCGCTTGGGGACCTGAAAAACGGAAAGTTAACCCGCTTAAAAAGCGGTTTCCTGCGGAAACCCATGGACCCCATAGACTATAATGGGGTCCGCTTTGTTTCTGCCCGAAAAATGCGGAAAGAAAATTCCTGCTTGCAGGACTTTTGCCCTTGGGGAGGACATTGAAATGTAAAGTAATTTACTATAAAACGTAGCTTTTATCTGCTGTGTTTATGCAACATGTGGCCTAAAAGTTAGAATAGACAGTTTTAAACAGCCAAATTTATCACAGAGGCTGATGCTGTCTAACTATGCACCACCTATTTTATCAACATTTTGCACATATCGAAACTAAAGCCTTACCCTCACTGGAGGTTACGAATTATCTAGAACAACTGATATACAGTACAGACCAAAAGTTTGGACACACCTTCTCATTCCAAGAGTTTTCTGTATTTTCATGACTATAAAAATTGTAGATTCACACTGAAGGCATCAAAACTATGAATTAACACATGTGGAATTATATACTTAACAAAAAAGTGTGAAACAACTGAAAATATGTCTTATATTCTAGGTTCTTCAAAGTAGCCACCTTTTGCTTTGATTACTGCTTTGCACACTTTTTTTTTTTTTTTTTTTAAACTCGTTTTATTGAAAATTGTGTACCAGACACAAGAAAAGGAAGCAAAACATATATAATAGGTTGCGCACAAGAAAAACAATAATTTTGATACAGAGCCACTCAAAGTACTACATCACCACCTCGTCAGGCTATCGCCCACGCACCACTTGGACAATACAACGTAGACTCGGTACAAAAAAAGAACATATATAATACCGTATAAATCAATTATAAATATACAAAAACATGCAGTCAATTAATCAAGGATAACAACAAGAATACACTCCAAGATGAGAGATCGTGTATACTCCCGGCGTCTCCCACCCCTCACGGCATAAGTAAATGAATGGCAGTACGCAATGAGGGAGCCGTATATTGAGTTACCGAAGAATTGCACCATGTTCCCCACACCTTATGGAATTTCTGAGGACATCCTCTCCCTTTATACACAATCTGGTTAAAAGGAAGAACAGTATTAACAAGTTTCCTCCACTGAGATACTGATGGGGGTCTAGAAGCCATCCATTGTAGTGCGATAGCTTTCCTGGCATAAAATAAAGACTCCCGCAAGAAGATTCTAACATGGTGTTGCCATAATTCTTCATCTAATATGCCGAAGAGGCATACCTCTGGGGTTAATGGTATAGGTTTAGCCAGAACTTCCGCCAGGAGATCCACGACCCCTTTCCAAAAACATTGTATGATCGGACAGTCCCAAATCATATGCCAAAAATCTGACTGTGGACAGGGACACCTAAGGCAACCTGGGTTGGGTAGTCGTCCCATTTTGTAAAGACGGGAAGGTGTCAAGTAGCATTGGTGTAGAATATATGTTTGAATCAGTTTGTTATTTGCTGAGGGTGACACATGCTGAGGAGAGTCAAGGATGTCTTGAAACATCTCATTTGTGAGAGCTGGGATATTAATGCGCCATCGCGTCAGGGCCGGGGCGTCCAATAAGGATACCTTGGCCTGTATCAGATGTGCATACAAAGTAGAGATCAAACCCCCAGGGCCCTGCGAGCGAAGTATTCCGATAAGCGGATACTCAGATATATTGTCCATCCGATCTGGGAACTGAGAAGCGAGTGCATGTCGAATCTGTAAATATCTAAAGAACTGTGCTCTAGGGATGCCATAGGAAGAGCTTAATGAGTCAAACGTTCTAAAAACGCCCTGGGTATACAGGTCATTAAGAGAGGACACGCCATACTGCGACCAGGCCTGAGCGCCAGGCAGAGCAAATAGCGCCGGCAGACCAGGGTTGCGCCAAAGCAGGGTCTCCGCAGGTACATCAGAGTAGGCGGACACCTTTTTCGCCTGACGCCAAACCTGTCCCGCCAGAGCATGAATAGGCAACAATTTCCCACTGAACATGGTTGGGTGCTCCAACACCGGCCACAGAGTACGCAGACCCAGGTGGTGAGCCAGATGTGCCTTGGACCCCGGCAGGGGATCGGATGAGAGCCACTTCTGGATGAAACTGAGCTGTCCTGCCAGGTAGTAAAGAAACAGATCAGGGAGCGATGTACCACTGAGCTGTTTCGGTCGTTGTAGAGATGACAACCTAAGCTTAGATCTAGAATTCCTCCATACAAAGGAGATAATAAGAAAGTCCATTTGTTTAAAAAATTTAAGGGGCACAGACACAGCAGAATGGCTTAAAGCATATAGACATTTAGGCAGCACTATCATTTTAACAAGATTGATTCTACCAGCCACCAGCAAAGGTAATGTAGCCCAGAGGTTAAACTTGGCCCTAAAGTGCGAGATGAGCAGAAAAAGGTTCTGTTCCAAAAAACACTTATGGTCCTTAGATATAAAAATGCCCAAATATTTGCATGTTGAGACAGTCGTCAACCCACATACCACATCCCCCTCAGCTACACTCGACGTGTGACCAATATGCATGTATGAGGACTTAGTCCAATTGGTCCGGAGGCTAGAATAATTACCAAGCTCATCAATTACAGCCATGGCTCTGGGCAGGGACTGGGAGGGGTCACTCATGAACAGGAGTAAATCATCTCCTCCCGGGTGCCTATCACTATGCCTCTGTATATGGGGTCGTTCCGAAGCAGTATTGCCAAGGGCTCCACCGCCAAAGCAAACAGTAGCGGTGACAATGGGCAGCCCTGTCTTGTACCCCTACCTAGGGGAAAGTAGGAAGACAACGTGCCATTAATCGACAGCGCCGCTCTAGGGGAAGTGTATAAAAGGGAAATCCAGGTAATGAACTCCTCTCCAAATCCGTATCCACGCAACACCTGCAATAAGAAAGGCCACTCGACAGAGTCGAACGCCTTTGTTGCATCTAAAGAGGCCACCGCCCAGTCATGTGAGGATGATGCACCAATCTGAGTTATCACCTGAACCCGTCTGAGATTATCCGATGTGGATTTTCCAGGCATAAAGCCTGTCTGATCCGGGTGAACAAGGTCGAGAACAACAGAATTGAGCCTATTTGCCAAAATTTTAGTAAGGAGTTTATAGTCTATATTAAGCAGTGATATAGGCCTATATGAGCCGCAGTCAAGCGGATCCTTGTCAGGCTTAAGTAACAGGATGATAGTGGCATCGTAAAAGGACCCCGGGAGACTGCGGCCCACAAAGGCAGCATTGTAACATTCAAGCAACACTGGGCGTAAACCTCCACTGGGATGCCATCCGGGCCAGGTGATTTGCCCCTTGCCATATCTGCCAGGGCTCCCGAAAGTTCCTCCAGCGTGAAAGGGGAATCTAAAAAAGCACGTTGGTCTTCTGACAAAGTAGGAAGGGGGAATCAAATCCAAATAGGTAGCACGTTCCCTTTCGGTGACTCTAAGCTTGGAGAGGTATAACTCACTGTAATACCTATGAAATCTGTCACTAATGGCCGAGCTATTGGACAGTACCTCCCCCGTCTCTGAATGCACCCGTAATATTGCAGGTGAGGCCGTGTTTTGATGTATCAGTTGAGCCAGAAGGCTGCTTGACTGGTTACCAAGTTCGTAAAACTTCTGTTTGCTAAAAAACAGAGACCTACGTGCCTTGTCATGTAGTATATGCAGATACTGTCTTCCCGTCTTTAACCACTGAGATCTAGCCTCATCAGTTGGATTGGCCACGTAGACGGCTTCGAGCGAAGCACACTGGGTCGCCAAGGTAGTTTCCAACAGTGAGGAGCTTTGCACACTCTTGATGAGCTTCAAGAGGTAGTCACCTGAAATGGTCTTCCAACAGTCTTGAAGGAGTTCCCAGAGATGCTTAGCACTTGTTGGCCCTTTTGCCTTCACTCTGCGGTCCAGCTCACTCCAAACCATCTCGATTGGGTTCAGGTCTGGTGACTGTGGAGGCCAGGTCATCTGGCGTAGCACCCCATCACTCTCCTTCTTGGTCAAATAGCCCTTACACACTCTGGAGGGGTGTTTGGGGTTATTGTCCTGTTCAAAAATAAATGATGGTCCAACTAAACGCAAACCGGATGGAATAGCATGCCGCTGCAAGATGCTGTGGTAACCATGCTGGTTCAGTATTCCTTCAATTTTGAATAAATCCCCAACAGTGTCACCAGCAAAGCACCCCCACACCATCACACCTCCTCCTCCATGCTTCACGGTGGGAACCAGGCATGTAGAGTCCATTCCTTCACCTTTTCAGCGTTGCACAAAGACACGGTGGTTGGAACCAAAGATCTCAAATTTGGACTCATCAGACCAAAGCACAGATTTCCACAGGTCTAATGTCCATTCCTTGTGTTCTTTAGCCCAAACAAGTCTCTTCTGCTTGTTGCCTGTCCTTAGCAGTGGTTTCCTAGCAGCTATTTTACCATGAAGGCCTGCTGCACACAGTCTCCTCTTAACAGTTGTTGTAGAGATGTGTCTGCTGCTAGAACTCTGTGTGGCATTGACCTGGTCTCTAATCTGAGCTGCTGTTAACCTGTGATTTCTGAGGCTGGTGACTCGGATGAACTTATCCTCCGCAGCAGAGGTGACTCTTGGTCTTCCTTTCCTGGGGCGGTCCTCATGTGAGCCAGTTTCTTTGTAGAGCTTGATGGTTTTGGCCACTGCACTTGGGGACACTCAAAGTTTTCCCAATTTTTCGGACTGAATGACCTTCATTTCTTAAAGTAATGATGGCCACTCGTTTCTCTTTACTTAGCTGCTTTTTTCTTGCCATAATACAAATTTTAACACTCCATTCAGTAGGACTATCAGCTGTGTATCCACCTGACTTCTGAACACAACTGATGGTCCCAACCCCATTTATAAGGCAAGAAATCCCACTTATTAAACCTGACAGGGCACACCTGTGAAGTGAAAGCCATTTCAGGTGACTACCTCTTGAAGCTCATCAAGAGAATGCCAAGAGTGTGCAAAGCAGTAATCAAAGCAAAAGGTGGCTACTTTGAAGAACCTAGAATATAAGACATATTTTCAGTAGTTTCACACGTTTTTTGTTAAGTATATAATTCCACATGTGTTAATTCATAGTTTTGATGCCTTCAGTGTGAATCTACAATTGTTATAGTCATGAAAATACAGAAAACTCTTGGAATGAGAAGGTGTATCCAAACTTTTGGTCTGTACTGTAGGTAGTCTAATGCTTTTAGGTCTGAAGCACACTACAACAGAATGGCATATTTTAATTATTAAATCTGCTCCAATGTGTTACTGGTTTCTTTATCGCAGATGCCATTGCAACACACAAAAAAGGATTCTAAAAGACAAAACAAAAAAGTACTTACAAGGTAGAGAACTCTATAAGAGTGTCCAGTCAATTTCGCTACCTGTGTAAGAGATGGATACTTCCACACTAGGATCTGATTCTGTGAATAGCCATGTGTGCTCACCTGTGGAACAGTAAGGAAATCTTATGGTAAAAAGGTTTTCATTTTATGTATAACAACTAACATGCTCTTTTCTCACAACAGACTCAATGCACAGTAAGGTGGCTAACTAAACATTTACAGTATTCTATGTATAGTGAGAGTATTATTTGACCTCAAATGCCAGAATGAAGAGATGAGTTTTTGAGTCTTAATTTTAAATAGTCCAGGGATGAGACCTCCTCTCTGGTCAGTCTCATGTGTTCCAGAGAGTGGGTGCTGCATGAAAGAAGGCTCTGGCTCCAAATCGTTTAAAGTGGGTCCTGGGAATGGACAGTATTTGTGCCTGCTGATCTGAGAGGTTTTCAAGCATTATAGGGCTTGTAAGTGGAGTAAGTGGGTTATGGGAGCACGTCGGGGTTCTTTGGATGTTAACCAACATTTTGAACTAGCTGAAGGCAATGTGTTTCTTCATCTGTAAGACCTACGTATAGGGCATTACAGTCGTCCACGGTATTATGAAGGCATAGACCAGCGTGAAGAGAAGTACGAAGATTTGATAATGGAAGATACCTAGTTCCTGAAAGACAGATCCCCATCAATAACTACGCCCAAGTTTCACACATAGTCTGAGTATTCTTTTAGTTCAGTTAGGCATGAACTTATGACTGGAGATGGGTCACTGACTCTAGGCTTGAAAGATATAAACAGTTTGGACACTGAATAGCGTTGGGGGAATGCAGGCGTAGGATGTACACACTACTTGGAGCCTATCTTTATAGAATCTCTGATGACACTTTAGGAGAATAGAAAGTGGGAACGCAATAGGTAGTAGCCTGGGCATGTGGATCCTCTGGGGGAAGGAGTCTGTGCCTATGATCTAGTCACTACTAGTTCTTATATAATAGCACTAGCTTTGTCGAAACTACTTGTCCATTTAAAATCTCTTTCTTTGAACCCCATTTTGTTGTGGCATGGCTTCATTGTGGAGTATGAGCGCCATCCACAATTTATAAGCTCTAGGGAGAGAATAGTTTTTTTGACAAACAACTATCCCAAATCCCTGACATGCTCTTCTGTCCCCTCTTTGACCTAATTGGGGGCCACTAAAAAAATATATATATATATATATATATATATATATATATATATATATATATACAGTCATATGAAAAAGTTTGGGCACCCCTATTAATCTTAATCATTTTTAGTTCTAAATATTTGGGTGTTTGCAACAGCCATTTCAATTTGATATATCTAATAACTGATGGACACAGTAATATTTCAGGATTGAAATGAGGTTTATTGTACTAACAGAAAATGTGCAATATGCATTAAACCAAAATTTGACCGGTGCAAAAATTTGGGTACCCTTATCATTTTATTGATTTGAATACTCCTAACTACTTTTTACTGACTTACTGAAGCACAAAATTGGTTTTGTAACCTCACTGAGCTTTGAACTTCATAGCCAGGTGTATCCAATCATGAGAAAAGGTATTTAAGGTGGCCAATTGCAAGTTGTTCTCCTATTTGAATCTCCTCTGAAGAGTGGCATCATGGGCTCCTCAAAACAACTCTCAAATGATCTGAAAACAAAGATTGTTCAACATAGTTGTTCAGGGGAAGGATACAAAAAGTTGTCTCAGAGATTTAACCTGTCAGTTTCCACTGTGAGGAACATAGTAAGGAAATGGAAGACCACAGGGACAGTTCTTGTTAAGCCCAGAAGTGGCAGGCCAAGAAAAATATCAGAAAGGCAGAGAAGAAGAATGGTGAGAACAGTCAAGGACAATCCACAGACCACCTCCAAAGAGCTGCAGCATCATCTTGCTGCAGATGGTGTCACTGTGCATCGGTCAACAATACAGCACACTTTGCACAAGGAGAAGCTGTATGGGAGAGTGATGCGAAAGAAGCCATTTCTGAAAGCACGCCACAAACAGAGTCGCCTGAGGTATGCAAAAGCACATTTGGACAAGCCAGCTTCATTTTGGAAGAAGGTCCTGTGGACTGATGAAACAAAGATTGAGTTGTTTGGTCATACAAAAAGACGTTATGCATGGCGTCCAAAAAACACAGTATTCCAAGAAAAACACTTGCTACCCACTGTAAAATTTGGTGGAGGTTCCATCATGCTTTGGGGCTGTGTGGCCAATGCCGGCACCGGGAATCTTGTTAAAGTTGAGGGACGCATGGATTCAACTCAGTATCAGCAGATTTTTGAGAATAATGTACAAGAATCAGTGACGAATTTGAAGTTACGCCGGGGATGGATATTTCAGCAAGACAATGATCCAAAACACAGCTCCAAATCTACGCAGGCATTCATGCAGAGGAACAATTACAATGTTCTGGAATGGCCATCCCAGTCCCCAGACCTGAATATCATTGAACATCTGTGGGATAATTTGAAGCGGGCTGTCCATGCTCGGCGACCATCAAACTTAACTGAACTGGAATTGTTTTGTAAAGAGGAATGGTCAAAAATACCTTCATCCAGGATCCAGGAACTGATTAAAAGCTACAGGAAGCGACTAGAGGCTGTTATTTTTGCAAAAGGAGGATCTAATAAATATTAATGTCACTTTTCTGTTGAGGTGCCCATACTTTTGCACCGGTCAAATTTTGGTTTAATGCATATTGCACATTTTCTGTTAGTACAATAAACCTCATTTCAATCCTGAAATATTACTGTGTCCATCAGTTATTAGATATATCAAATTGAAATGGCTGTTGCAAACACCCAAATATTTAGAACTAAAAATGATTAAGATTAATAGGGGTGCCCAAACTTTTTCATATGACTGTATATATTTATATATATTTCTATCTATATATTGGCTACTTTGCTATATTAAAAAAGTTATATTTTAGTGTTCTCATTTTTTTTTTTTTTTTCTATTTACATATATACAGTTTGGAATCATCTGCATAGCAGTGATAAACCGGGCCATGACTCTGGATTAATTTGCCTAATGGAATCATGCAAATGGAAAACTGTATTGAGGATAGCACCAAGTCCTGTAAAAACTCCATACTTTGGAGGGGACTGGTGATTACAATAATGAGCCAAGAGACACGACGTGGTCTGTCAGCCAGGAAGGAACTAAACCCATGAACAACCGTGCCATCAATTCCACAAAACTCCTTGAGTCTATGTATTAGGATGTCATGGTCAACTGTATCAAATACTGCTGAGAGGTCTAAGAAAATTAGAATAGTGCATTTGCCTCTGACCCAGGCCACAAGCAGGTCTTTAGTACTTGTTTAAGTGCTGATCCAGTGCTATGTCTTTTCCTAAGCCTGACCCAAGGGCTTAGGTCTTATTTAAAAGAACTAGGTCGGGTGAATAAGGCCCAACTGTCAACTCTACAGAGCTTTCCCATTAAAAAAAAGTAATCGGTTGGACTGGTTTAGAACATCTTGCGGAATGTCTATAGGCAACTTATCAAAATAATCTATAGCAAAAGAAACACATTCTGGCTACAAACGTTATACAATTAAAGTCTTAAGAACACTTCCTGGTAGTCTCCTTTAAATATTAAAAGCATTATGTGAGCACAATCTAAGCAACTTTTCTAGGTCACCAGTACTTTGAAAATAAAGAGGAGAAGATTTATGATCCTAAATGTGCTTTATATTGTCTACTGTAGGTGATTGTCAGCTATACAGATGATTATAAAAGGGTTGTAGGGATTAGAATATTTATCAGTATCATTTAGGAGGGGGGGTATTGAAATGGGACTCCTGGCACCTGTGCTGAACTGATCTACTTAAAAATGGGAGGCCCATGGTATCCCAGAAGAACTGAGGTAAAATTTGAAGAGGCGTCAGAAGTGTCCCCTCTGATTTGATATCGATGAAATATCCTAAAAGGATAACCCATAAACATTTTGAACCCAGAAAACCATTAAAAGAAGCATACTATGCACTTACCAGTTCATTAGCGTGCTTGGACCAGGCCAGGTTGCAGACCTGTGAACCAGTGTCAATACACTGAAGTGGTTGACCAGTAAGAGTGTTCCAGAACCTGATGCATCGATCAGCTGTGCCCCCACCAGAAGCAAGCAGACCATGTTGGTGAGGTGACCAAGCAATTGCCTTTACTGCAGCCAGGTGCTCTGTGTATTGCTGCACAGGGGTCAAGCTTGAGTGATTCCATACCAAGAGCTGAAAGAAACAAGAACATTTTAGAAGAGCAACAAAATGGTATCAAGGGAAAATTATATTATATTTTATAAACACATTTACCAAAACAAATTTAAAAAAATAAAAAATAAAAAAAAACGTAATACTTTGTTGTCATTCCCTCCTGAAGCTAGCAGTTGGTGGTCAGTGGACCACTTGAGACCACAAACTTCTTGCCTGTGCCCTTGTAACCTCCTTTCAGACTGTACAGGTGGAGTTCTGATATCTCTCTGTAGGATCATGCGGTCTCTACTTCCTGAGGAGAGCTGATCTGCATTCCAAGCCAAAGCACCTATAATGGGTAGAGTAAATAACACCATTATAATAGGGCTCAGAAGTTAACCTTTAAGGTAACAAGGTATGTTAACGTTCAACGTCTTTTTTTTCATATTTTCCTTCTCTGCTTTCCAAAATTCTAACTTTTTTATTTTTCTGTCGACATAGCTGAGGTCTTATTCAAAATTCACAATTCTATTTTTTTTTATTTGCATTTTGCTCCTACGGTGTGCACTCTGCATTATTTAAAAAAAAAAAAAAAAAAGCATGGCAACTTTGCCTGGCGAGTCATTACAAATACTGACATACCATATTTATATTGCTTTCATTATGTTTTATAGAGATTATTCATGAGAGTTACAATTTTTATAGGGAAGGGGTGGAAAATTATATTCTTAGGTAAGGCCCAATTTAATTTGCATGCACAAAACTGGTTGGTGCATTTCTGTGATTCTTGAACACCTGCACCAGTAAATATAGAAATGTATGATATATGTATGAACTCCTCACTTCTTACAGTTTTAAGTAAAATACATTGTGTTAGCATGCAATTTAGTTGATGTGAATTTTTGCTTGTAAACGCTGCTGCAAAGTTGCATGAAATATTAAAGTTGTATATTAATTATATGGTATGCTGTGCATTCAAAATAGTTTTTGGTATCACAGCAACGGTTTGCTGTCTGCAGTATAGATTTTTAACATATGAGCGCATGACAGCAAAATATTGCTTTTGTTTCTGTTCTTGAGAGTACGAGCTCTTGTTGAAGTTTGCGTGTGAGTGAATGTGCAATTGAGTATAAGTTTTAATGCATTTTTTAAAAAAAATAATTTGTTTTTGTCGCAGAGTTACATGAATGTGGGCATGGCTATCGATAACCTATTGAGAAAAATGTAATCCTCAAGTTGTCTACTTTCAAGAAATATATAAGGTTTACTAGTGCACTTGCAATAACAATAGTGATACAAAGGATCAGCAAGTAAAATAAAGCCAAGTAAAGGGTGTACAACAAGGGAACAGAGTATTTAGCATTGCATTGGATGTATTTGCAGATAATTTTCCAGATTAAAAGCAGATTTTAGTTCCTTCCAGTTATGGTAATTTTATGAAGATAGGTGAATGTAGGTATAGACCTAAGTGATATGAATGGACTCTGCATATGTTGAACTTTTATTTTTAGTAGGTGTGGTGCATAATTTTTTTTTGTTTGGTTTACACTTTCAGCAACTAATAAAACACACACTTTAAAATTACATTTAGGTGCCTGTTTGTATACAGTGCCAAATGGCATACTGACAATGTTGTAGGTCTTGGCTACCAGAGGTTCACAATTTCTAACAAAAAAAAAAAATCCAACTATGTTGGAATTAATGGAGAAGCACCTAGGATGCAAAAAGTTAAGAGTTGGTGGATGTGGTGAAAGATCTGCTTTAAGGTCATTGCAATTATCTAAATGGAGGAATGGTTTACCTATGAGCAGACCAAAATTAAGTGATTACATTTTTTTTTATCTTTTATTCATTTTATTTTTTTATTTAACCCTTTGGGGATGCAGCTCAAATGTACCTTAAGGACCAGGCCTCATTTTTCCAAATCTGACATGTGTCACTTTATTTGGTAATAACTTTGAGACGCTTTAAACTTATCAAAAAGATTCTGAGATTGTTTTTTCCTGACACATTGTACTTCCTGTCAGTGGTAAATTTTGGTCGATACGTTTTGTCTTAGATTATGAAAAAAAAATTGGAAATTTGGTGAAAATCTGGAAAAAAAAATGTAGTTTTCAAACTTTTAAATAACACGACTTTCATATAGATAGGCATACTACCCAAACTACTTCATAAATATAACTTACCATATTTCTCCTTCATGTTGGCATCAACTTTAATCAACCTCATTTTTTTTCCAGATGATATAAGGATGGGTTCACACTACCTTTGGATGTCCGTTATGATAGCATCCATTAAAAAATGGTGTATATAAAAAAAAAAAAAAAAAAAAAAAACCAAAACCCACCCCCCCTTTCCCTAGAACACATATAAAAAGTAAAATATTATTACTTTGAAACACATACAAATTAGGTATCCCTGTGTCTGAAAACACATGGTCTACAAAACGTATAAAAATATTTTCCCTGTACAGTAAACGCCGTAGCGGGAAAAAAACATCAAAAGTGCCAAACCACCATTTTTTCACTGTTTTGCCTCTGATAAAAATTTGAATAAAAAAAAAAGTGTTCAAAGCAATAGACATTTCCCAACATGTTATAACTAAGAAGTACACCTGGCCTGTAAGAAAGTCGCACAAATGCACTTTTTCTTCAAACCCACCACATTCTAAATTTTATTCCACTCTTCCCAGTACATTGTACAGAATAATAAATGGTAGTTTCATGAAGAACAATTTGTCCCACAAACATTAAGCCCTCCTATGGCTCTGAGAAGAGAAGAGAAAAAAAAAAAAAAAAAAAACCAAAAGCAAAAAAGGTCACCAGCTGGAAGGGGTTAACCTCTTCAGCACTGCTGGTAGCACTCATGCCTCTATTTTGCAAAGATAACCTCTGGATAGGACGCTAAGCACGGGCGACAATGGCGAAGTCTGTTAAGAGTAGAACTTGTCTTGTTAAACTGCTGTAAGGACTTGGCCACTGTGTTGCAGCTCAGTTTCAGGGTGCTGGCAATCTTCTTATAGCCTACACCATCTTTATGTAGAGCAACAACTCTTTTTTTTTCTTCAGATTGTCAGAGAGTTCTTTGCCATGAGGTGCCATGTTGAACTTCCAGTGACCAGTATGGGAGACAGAGTGATTTGCTCCCCATTCACACCTGAGACCTTGTAACAACGAGTCACATGGCCCCAGGGAGGTAAAATGGCTAATTGGGCACAGTTTGTCCATTTTCACTTAGGGGTGTACTCACTTTTGTTGCCAGGGGTTTAGACATTAATGGCTGTGTGTTGAGTGATTTTCAGGGCACAACAAATTTACACTGTTATACAAGCTGTACACTGACTACTTTACATTGTATCAAACTGTCATATCTTCAGTGTTATCCCATGAAAATATATAATAAAATAATTACAAAAATGTGAGGTGTACTCAGTTTTGTGAGATTTTGTACATATTGGATATACAACATTAACTATAGTCTTACCAACTCTGGCTGTATGCCCCTCTAGAGTGGACAGCTTCTTCCCTGCAGATGCATCCCAAATCTGTACAAAACCTTTATGAGTCCCTACTGCAACAAGATTTCCCTGCAGACAAAAAGTGGACTTAACATATAAATGTATAATTCTTTTCTGAACATTGTGAAAAAAAAAATAAAAAAAAATCTCATTAAGAATGACTGAATGGTAAAATGAAATAACCGAGTAAATTTATTTTATTTCATAAGCACGATTTGAGCATGTGTAGAGTTTTGAATCCTCACAATAATAAATAAAGCTATTCTACATCAACATCTGAGTAAAAACTGTATTCGCCTTAAGGGTACGTTCACACATAGGAATTTGGACCTAATCAGCATCAAAAATCTGCAACGTTATGCTGATGTCCTGCTTCAGCACGCAGTCGTGTCTAGATCGCAGCAGAAAATTAAGAGGAATTCCTCTTACATTTCCACCGTGTGAAAGTGCCCTGGTAAGGAGTTGTCCCATTTTAACAACCCCCTAATTTCAACAGCCATAAAGGCTAAGTATACACGCTGTATAGTTTAAAAAAAAAAAACAACAAAAAAACTGCCTTTTAAGAGAGGATATAAGATTCCTTCAACCATACTCACTCTTTCAGACCAACCCACTGATGTCACTGAATCCCCTTCAACTGATAAATCACAGAGCCTCGTTACCTGAAAATAACACGGGATCACAGTTACCAAATTATTAACCAATGCAGTTTCCTCCTTTTTTACAATACTAAATGACAGAACAAAATAAACGGGAACATTAAGAAAAGAAAGGGTGTATTCGGCAATTTAACTTTTGTTCCTTAGGCTGCATACAGATGAACAATGTTAAACTGTGTGCAGTGTGGGGAAACAGAAAAAAATAAAAAGTTTACATTGGTGTTGATTCAGAAATTGGTAGCAGGGGGAAGCAGCAAGGGAAACTATGCATTAGGCCTCAAGAATACAACCGTTTTTCACAGCTAGCCATTCATTTCTATGGTCCTCAGGACAGCCTGCTTACTTTCAATAAAAAAAAAAAAATATATAAAAATAAAAAAAAAAGCCATGGTTATGTGATAAACACACAGGAGCACCTGTGTGTCCATCACATGATCATGGAATGATTTTTATCCACTGGGAGTAAGCAGAATGAATGACAGCAAGCAGAGATCTAGAAGACTGAGGAACTGACACAAAGTATAAACAAGTCAACCACTTTAATACAAAATTCCTGGGTGGCATTATTATATTGTGCCAGGGAACTAACCAGCTTCTGGCCCCGATTTTAAGGTGGTTTCCGTCTCAATTCTGTCTCCCATTGTTTTCAATGGAAGCAGAGATCAAAGCAAGATGCTGAAAAAATAAGTTTCCTGTTCAATCTTGCCATGGATTCCATGCCTGATTCAACCTAGAATGCGTCCGAGAAGCCCCACCCTTTAAGCTCATTCACTTGCGAGGAGCTGGAAAATGAAGAGGTATATATCTGCGCCTCAAATTTCTCTTCATTTTCACCCCTAGGGGGTATAATTGATTTTATTTACGTTTGTCAAGAGTGTGAAATATGTCCTGGCAACAAAATGGTTAATGAGTAAGAAATATGGCATAAAACACACATAAGGTACATTTACTATACAGTACATGCACTTGTGTCCACATCTCTTCTCACTTACCTGGCTTGTACATGCACTCCACAGGTATACACAGGTCCCTAAACCAACACTCAGAACATTCAGAGATGACCAGTCCACCAGATTGAGGTAAAAATCATCTTGCAGTTCTGGAGCATCAAGTACCTTAAATGGAATCTTAGAAATCTTCCTCGTGGGTTTTCGTGGGGAGCGCAAAAGTTTCTGACTGTGGGGAAAAAAAAAAAAAGTCATATAGACTTCGCAGCGTACAGTATAACTTTCTTTACACTTCTGATAAAATAATTGAAAGGCTTACCTTTTGTTACTCACAGGTGACAAAGAATATGGAGACACTTCATTTCCATCATCAGGGCTTGATCGCTTTGAGCTTAGAGAATACTGCATATTAGCAAAAGGTGGAGGGGAAAAGTATTTTATGTTTATTACTGTATTATAAGAACAGTGCATTATTAAGCTTCCTATGTATGAATTGATGCTTTGGCGTATTTGGTATACAGAACCGAATACTGTTCACTTACTAAAGCATTTTTATAGGAAAGACTGGGGATGTCTGTACGACACCAAGACGTTTACCGTAAAAAGACTCTTCTTTTCAGGGGTAGATGGTTGAAGGCGGCGGTCTTCAGTTTGAGGATCCTGAACCTTTTCAATTCCAGCACCCAACAGTTCGTTCTTCAACAAAGCAGAGTATGCTAATCCATCTGGAAGAAAACAACAAAGAGAAAGTTGAAGTGCAAATATAAATAAATGTATCATGATCAATGATATGCAGTTTAGAGCCTATAGGGTATTATTACCTGCTAATCATTTTCCTCAGGTCTTGCTGATTGACTGTTAGTGGCCAATTTCCCATGTTAACATTAGGCCAGCAATGGAACAAACTGAGAAACTATAATGTAAAGATCTTTACTACTTCTGCAAGTTTGGAAGCACTTCTGACTTTGGCTTACAAACACTGTTACAGAGATATAATTTGCCTTCAAGGAGTTACACTCTAGAAAATACACTAGCCCAGATGGCCTGTCCCTTTCTTACTGTAAGGCCTTTCTTACTGTAAGGCCTTTCTTACCTGCCCTCCTCCCTTACTTACTGAATGTCATGCCCCCCTCCCCCTGGAATCACTTAAGGCTCACAATGGTCATCATAAAGGAGGGAAAAGGACCCATTGGCCTGTTCTAATTATCACCAGATTTCTTACCTTATCTCTGAATTATCAGTCTATTCTACTCTTTCCAATTATAAGATAAAGCTCCAGAAATCATAGGCCCTGAATATCTCCTTCCCAAATCTCCCTAGTTTCGACCCACTCACAGTCATTACCAGTTTGTTGGCCTCGGACCTTGAAATATCTGGGGATCAAGCTGACTGGCCAAACCGCTCAACTTTACCAGGCGATTGTTCCCCCCCTTACTCTGTGCCATCAAGACAAAACTGGTGTTCCTCGGGAACATACATATGGCTTGGTAGGTGCTCAAAATGAATGTACTTTCACGTGTTCTATAAGTGCTTCAAGTGATCACCCATCCATATTCCCAGAAAATTCTTTTTCAAACTCTTCTCCCTCTTGACCAAGTTTGTATGGGCTCACAAACCGCCCAGAATAGTGAAATCCGTACTTCACTAACCCAAACACATGGGAGAAATCGGGCTACCCAAGCTTATTATATGGTCTCATCTCTCCCAGGCCGTTGATTGTTTTCGACATGTGAACTCTAAATACTGGGTGGGTATGGAATCATCCAGGTCCTCTCTCTCATGGATTCCCCATGTCTCTACTAATTTTGCAGATAGCTCTCCAGACTTTTGCCTCTACACATACAACTCTATGCTTCTCCCCCATGTTCCCAATTCTCCACAACCCATCTTTTCCACCAGACCTGGTTGATCCAGTGTTCTTACGCTAGTACAGGATGGGCTGTTTCTGGGCTCCTCCATTTCTCTGATGGTATGTATGGGCTTGGGTGGAGGAGCTGAGAAACTTCATGAAGCCCCTGCCTTCTCTGGTTCTGGCATGCTGACCAGCTTTTTCATTTTCTTGCAGCTCTCATGATCCCCTCTACTTACATTCACCCTAAAACGGAGTTCGAGTCCCTGTGCTTGAGGAATGGCCTGGTCTGGCCTCTCTGCCGTGTATACCATTGTTGGGGTCGCCCCCAGAAATTTCACACCACTGCCATACATGTGTAACTGGAAGCTGACCTGGATCGTACCTTTTCAGAGGTCTAGACTCTCGCGTTTCTCATAGCTCTTCTATCTCCAGCTGACAGGATTTAAGATCCTCTTCCGCTGGTATTGTGTGCCCACTAAGCTTCATATGCTGATGCACCTGGTGCCCTCCTTTCTGAAGCTGTTTGGCTGGGGCAACTTTTGGAGAGAAGTTTGGAAATTGCCATCATCTAAGCAACATCCCCCTGAAGCCCTATAGGTTATCAATTGTTTGACACTGTCAATGAGGCTAGAGCCTTCATTCTGGCCATGTGAAAGCACCCAGGTCACCATCCCATAATACACTGGTTTTAGAAAATAGAGGAGCTGTGTCTAATGGAGAATTCCCCCCCCCCCCCATTTTCCTTCCATCCACCACTGGTACTGGACCTTCATAGGTCCACCTTTATCCTCCATTTCCCTTCCTGTTTTCTAGGGCTTATTGGCTCTAAATGCGTGAAGAGGCCTCTACACAGATTATTTACTCTCTTTTCTGTTCTTGTCAAAAATGTTATAAAATTTTAAAACAAAAAAAATGTTGCAAAATACCACCATATGAAAGAGAGTGGCCATTGGCTTGTTACACCAAGACGGAACTGTGATCTCTGACTACACTATATCATGCAGTGGCTTACTGGTAAGCCTGTGATAGGAGAGTATTTCTACTACAGCAAGGGCAGAAAGTACTAAACCACTAGTGAGAAAGATAATTGTCAGTTAAATTTCACACCTATACTAAAAAGGGGAAAGAGCGTTACGATAGGTCCACACTAGCGTTGGCCTTTCCATTGTTCTGGTCAGTCGGAGGACCAGAACAACATATAAGCAGACCACTACAACAGCGGTCACATATGGAGCCCAACGGACCCCATTAGCTACAATATGATCAGTTGGGAGTCTGTTCTTCAAAACTGAAACCACTGGATGAAAAAGTCAGACTTGCAGGACTTTTTGTTTGCCGATTTTGGGTGCACACTGCGATGGAGTCTACAAGCGGAGACTTCAAAGTAGATGTATATGTAGACTTCGTAAGGAGAGCCAGGTGGGCTGATTCGAAGCTCTATCAGAGCACATCAATGAAGAAGAACTACAGATTGGCTGCACTGATTATTGGAGTCTGAGGTAGATCTCAACACCTATAGTAAAGAGAATGAGACTTCATAAGGGGAACCTTTAACCCCTTCAAGACCGAGCCCAAAAATGCGTTAAGGACACAGCCTCGTTTTTCAAAACTGACATGTGTCACTTTATATGGCAATAACTTTGAGACGTCTTAACTTACACAAGTGATTTTGAGATTGTTTTTTCGTGACACATTGTACTTCATTTTAGTGGTAAACACTAATGAATATTTTTGTATTTATTTATAAAAAAATAGGAAATTTGATGGAAATTTGGAAAAAAAATCAATAAAAAAAAAAAAAAAAAAAAAAAAATCGCAATTTTCAAAATGTGAAATGCTCTGCTTTTCAGACAGATAGTCATACCACCCAAATACACTAATACATATTATCTACCATATCTCTGCTATATATCGGCATCATCTTTTAATCGTCCTGTAATTTATTTTGGATGTTATAAAGCTTACAAGTGTAACAGCGATTTTCCAGATTTACAAGAAAATTTCCCAAACTAATTTTTTAGGGACCACTTCAGTTCTGAAGAGGATTATAATGGCCTATATATTAGAAACCCCCATAAATGACCCCATTTTCAAAACTGCACCCCTCAAATAATTCAAAACAACATTTGGGAAGTTTGTTAACCCTTTAAGCATTTCACTGGAATTAAAACAATATGGAGGTGAAATTTAGACATTTTATTTTTTCCCACTAATTCCTTAATTTAGCCCTAAAATTAACACATTCACAAAGGGTTAAAGGAGAAAATGCATCTCACAGATTGTTATGCAATTTCTCCCGAGCACGGAAATACCCCACAAGTGGGTGTAAACTGATGTTTGGGCGAATGGCAGCGCACGGAAGGGAAGGAGCGACACTGGGCGTCTGAAAAGCAGATTTTGCTGGAATAGTTTTCAGGTGCCATGTCTCATTTGCAAAGCCCCTAGAGTACCAATACAAAGGAAAACCCCAAAAAGTGACCCCATTTTGGAAACTACACCCCTCATAGAATTCATCAAGGGGTATAGTGAGCATTTTGACCTTACAGCCGTTTCACAGATTTTGCTAACACTGGGATGTATAAATGAAACATTACTAAAATGTTACTTTATTCCCAAAGTTTTCATTCTCACAAGGGGTTAAAGGAGAAAAAGCACCCCACAGTTTGCAAAACAATTGCTCCTGAACACGGCAATACCCCATATGTGGTCGTAATCTGCTGTATGGGTACATGGCAGGGCTCAGAATGGAAAGAGCGCTATTTGGCTTTTGGAAGGCAGATTTTGGTGGAATAGTTTTCAGGTACCATGTCGCATTTGCAGAGCCCCCAAAGTACCAATACAGTGGAAACCCCCTAAAAGTGACCCCATTTTGGAAACTACACCCCTCACAGAACATATCAAGGGGTATAGTGAGCATTTTGACGCTACAGCTGTTTCACAAATTTATTAACATTGGGACATTAAAATGAAAAATTACTTTTTTTTCCAATAAACCGTCAATTTAGCCCCAAATTTTTCATTTTCACAAGAGGACAAAGGAGAAAAAGCTCCCCAAAGTTCGTTACACAATTTCTCCTGAACACAGAAATGCCACATATGTGGTTGTAATCTGCTGTATGGGTACATGGCAGGGCTCAAAATGGAAAGAGCGCTATTTAGCTTTTGGAGGGCAGATTTTGCTGGAATAGTTTTCGGGTGCCATGTCGCATTTGCAGAGCCCCTAAAGTACCAATACAATACAAACCCTCAAAAAGTGACCCCATTTTGAAAACTACACCCCTCATAGAATTTATCTAGGGGTATAGTGAGCATTTTGACCTCACAGCTGTTTCACAGATTTTATCATCATTGGGACGTAAAAATGTAAAATTACGTTTTTCCAATAAACCGTCCATTTAGCGACATATTTTTAATTTTTGCAAGTGGTTAAAGAAGAAAAAAAACACCCCACAGTTTGTTACACAATTTCTTCTGAAAACAGAAATCCCCCATATGTGGTTATAATCTGCTGTATGGGTACATGGTGGGGCTCAGAATGGAAAGAGTGCTGTTTGGCTTTTGGAGGGCAGATTTTGCTGGAATAGTTTTCAGGTGCCATGTCGCATTTGCAGAGCCCCTAAAGTACCAGTACAATGAAAACCCCCTAAAACTGACCCCATTTTAGAAACTACACCCCTCAAGGAATGTATCAAGGGATATTATGATTTTGAGCCTAAAAATGCTTCCCAAAAATTAATGTACAAAGTGAAAATTAAAGTTTTTAAAGAAATATCCAATTTCAGTGCCTAATACGTTGCGGCCACTTTGTGGCATCAGAGACATGAACTCCTAAAACTATTAAGTGGGCTATCCTGGGGACAAAAAAATTAAATATGTGGGTATAAACTGCTGCTTGGGCACACAGCAGGGCTCAGAAGGGAAGGAGCACTGTGTTTTTTTAGCTTTTGGAGTATTTTCTCGTCGCCATGTTGGTTTTGCAGAGCCCTGGAGGTGCCAGTAAATTGGAATTCCCCAAGAAGTGACCCCCATTTTGTAGGGGCAATTTTAGGGTCTCTGCAAATGTGACATGGCGGCCAAAAAAACAACAATCTAAATATGCGCTCCAAAAGCACATAGCGCTCCTTCACATTTGCGCCCTGCTGTGTGCCCAAATGACAGTTTATGCCCACATGTATGACATCGGTGTACCTAGGATAACATACTTAATGCCATATGTGGGTATAAACTGCTGTTTGGGCAGAGCCGGGCACAGAAGGGAAGGAGCGCTATTTTGGTTTTTGGAGCACAGTTTGCTTTTTGGACACCATGAATTGCCAGTAAAGTGGAATCCGCAGACATGTCACCCCATTTTGGAAACTATACCCTTCAAGGGATTTATCAAGTGGGGTAGCGACCATTATTAACCCTTAAGTGTTGCATTCTTTTAATTTCCAGAAATGAATGCGCAGCTGATAATGAAAAGTTAAAAATGAAATTTTTCTATAGATACGCCATTTCAGTGCCCAATATGTTGTGCCCAGTTTATGTCTGCACAGACACACACTCCAAAAACTGGTGAGCGGGGATCCCGGGCACAACAGCTTTTGGAGCGTTCATCTCTGATACAAGCCGGGCACAACATATTACGCACTGAAATGTCGTATTCCTGGATAAATTGTCATTTTCACCTTTCACCATCAGCTGCGTATTCATTTATGGATAATAAATTATAGCAACACTTGGGGGTTAAAAATGCTCACTGTACCCCAGGATAAATTCCTTCAGGGGTGTAGTTTCCAAAATGGGGTCACATGTCAGGGGATTCCACTGTACTGGCATTTCAGCTCTGCAAAAGTGCAATGGCATCCAAAAACCAAATAGCGCTCCTTCCCTTCTGTGCTCGGCTGTGCCCAAACAGCAGTTTATACCCACATATAACATTAAGTACATTATCCTGGGTACAACAAGTGTAATACATGTGGGTATAAACTGTAGTTTGTGCACACAGTAGGGCGCAGAAGGGAAGGAGCGCTATGTGGCTTTTGGAGCGCAGATTCAGATGTTTGGGATCTGGATGCCATGTCATGTTTGCAGAGCCTCTAAAGTACCAGTAAAGTGGAATCCCCTAGGGAATGACCCCATTTTGAAAACTGCACCCCTCAAAGAATTTATCAAGGGGTGTAACGAGTATTAGTATCCCAGACGTGACTGCACAGCGGATGGGAAAAAGTGAATATGTAAGCTGTGCGTAGAACATTGGGTACACTAAATTCCCTACTATTTCCCCAGTAGTTCCTATTATTGGGGAGGTCACTCTGGGGGTCACTTCTGGTTTATTATCCCTCGTAAGCTCTAAATCTGGTTTGTACCCTCATATACGCTCGCACAGTTTATACATTTCCTTCCTGCCGCAGCCAGTTATGTTCTAATGATTTGGCGATTTTTGTCTTCACATTGTACGAGCTATATTTTCTTTATTTCTCTGGTGATGTAGCCATATGAGGGCTTGTTGTTTGCAGTATGAGATGTATTTTTTAATGACATCATTTTTAGGTGCTTACAACTTATTAAATAAATTTTATTAACTCTTTCTTGGTGGATTAAAAAACAACCCCATCAATTCTGGCACTGCGTTTTACCGTTTAAATTTTTCACCATGCAGCGTAGAGTATAAGTAACATGTTATCTTTATTCTGCGGGTCGGTACGATTACGGCGATACCTCATTTATACTGTTTTTTTATGCAATACCAATTTTGCAGAACAAAAACCCATTTGGGGACATAAATCAATTTTTTTTGCATCGCCATCTTCTAAGATGCGTAGCATTTTTATTTTTCAGTTTAGAGAGTTGGTTTAGGGCTTATTTTTTGCGGGACAACCTGTGCTTTTTATTGGTACTGTTTTGGGGTACATATGACTTTTTGATCACTTTTTATGGCATATTTTGTAAGGTGAGATGGCGAAAAATCATTACTTTTGGCGTTTTTTTTTCCCCGATGTTCACTGTGTACATTAAATATGGTTTCAGTTTTATTGTACAGGTTGTTACGGACGCGGCGATACCAAATATGTATTGCTTTTATTAATTTTTAGGTTTATTTTTTATATAATTCATTTTATATAGGAAAAGGGAATTTTTGGGGCTTTATTCTTTTATTAATTTTTTTTCACATACTTTATTTATTTTTTCACTTTTTTTACTTTTTCATGTGTCCCATTAGGACACCTGAGCCAGAGATGCTTTCATCTCTGGCTCAGTACTATAGACTGCAAGACACGAGCATACACGTGTCTTGCAGCCTATACAGGAAGTCAGCGCTATGGAAACACATCGCTGACTTCCTGAGGTCTCGGCAGGATCAACCAGGTAGTGGGGTCTCCAGGCAGCCTGGGGTCACTTGGCAGACCCCGGGCTGCAAATTATCGATATCGGCACCCCCCGATCTCGCCGCGGGGGGGTGCAGCAAGATGGCGAAACTCCTTGGATGCCGCGGTCGCTGTTGACCACGGCATCTTAAGGGTTAAACAGCGGGGATCGGTGTTACCACTGGTCCCCGCTGTTGCAGGGGGAGCCTGGCTGTCAAATACAGCCAGGCTCCCGCGGTGATCGCACGGGCTCGATCACCGTCACGTACCTGTACGTGGGAATGCGGTAACTAACCACATTCTCCCACGTACAGGTACGTGAGAATGCGTGAAGGGGTTAATACAACTGTCTTCCATGCATAAACAACAAAAACAATGGGAGGCAGCTTGAAGGCTTTCTTCAGAACTGAAAACGCCTCAAAATCTGCTAAACAAATAAATAAATAAAATGCACCCCTATATGCAACCACTATTGACCAATATGAAAATATGTGCTCAGTAGTCCTCTCACTCACTGTCACCACAAACTGGCTGATTTCATGCTGACTCCAAATCACAAAATATGATCTAAACATGCCAATTCACTTGTGTCCATGTGAAATCTGTGGTGCGCTCTCCAGGTGCCCTGCCCTGTGTAGCTCCTGTGCACTTTACACTGTGACGGAAGATACCGCCTGTGCACCTCATGTGTCCATGGTTAACCCTGTAGCCAGGCAGTCTGTGGTAGAGGCAGTGTAGAATCAGCCAGTGCATGATGACAAACACTGAATGAGATGTAAAGCAGAGTTAAAAACAAAAAAACAACAACAAAAACACTACCAAAGCACCAGTATGGACAGGAACTACAGTTTAATTGCACAGTCTATTGGAGTCTGAGGTAGACCAACAGGTCCTGCTGCCTAATCTGAATCTCTTAACTTGTGCGCTGACCATTGTTAGCAGCCAGTCAGAGCAGCACTGTAAGGTTTTAAAAAAACAGGGTCATTCTAAACTCATTGCACTATATCTAGTGCTGATGCACATCTCACCTTTACCACTATCAGAAGTGGCATCTTTGGCTTTTCTGTTTTGACTTGGAGATTTCTCATTTTCCTACAAAATAAATATGACATTTATGGTTCGATGAGATAAAGACCTCAGTTATTTTTGTTTTATTTTGCATATAGTAGATTGCAAAAGTATTCATACCCCTTGAACTTTTTCACATTTTTCTACCTTACAACCACATACTTAAATGTTTTTTATTCAGATTTTAAGTGATAGACCAACACAAAGTAGCACATAATTGAGAAGTGGAATGAAAATGGCACATGGTTTTCAAAATTTTAAAATCACAATCTTAAAAGTGTGACATGCAAAAGTATTCAGCCCCCTGCACTCTGATACCCCTAAATAAAATCCAGTGCAATCAATTGCCTTCAGAAGTCAGTGAATAGAGTCCAGCTGTGTGTAATTTAGTCTCAGTATAAATACAGCTGTTTTGTGAAGGCCTCAGTGGTTTGTTAAAGAACACTAGTGAACAAACAGCATCACGAAGACCAAGGAACTCACCAGACAGGTCAGAGATAAAGTGGAGAAGTTTAAAGCAGGGTTAGGTTATAAAAACATATCCCAAGCTTTGAGCATCCCAAGGAGCAATGTTCAATCCATCATCCAAAAATGGAAAAAGTATTCTACAACTACAAACCTACCAAGACATGGCCGCCTACCTAAACTGACAGATCGAGCAAGGAAAGCACTGGTCAGAGAAGCAACCAAGAGGCCCACTCTAGAGAAGCTGCAGAAATCCATAGCTCAGGTGGGGCAATCTGTTCACAGGACAACTAAGTTGTGCACTCCACAAATCTGGCCTTTAGGAAAAAATGGCAAGAAGAAAACCATTGCTAAAAGAAAGACATAAGTGCCGTTTGCAGTTTGCCACAAGCCATATAAAGGGACACAGCAAACATGTGGAAAAAGGTGCTCTGGTCAGATGAGACCAAAGTTGAACTTTTTGGCCTAAATGCAAAGTGCCATGTGTGGTGGAAAAGTAACACTGCTCATCACCCTGAACACACCATCCCCACTGTGAAACATAATGGTGGCAACATCATGCTGTGGGAATGCTTTTCTTCAGCAGGGACAGGGAAGCTGGTCAGAGTTGATGGGAAGATGGATGGAGCTAAATACAGGGCAATACTGAAAGAAATGACAATGACCCTAAACATACAGCCAGAGCTACACAGGAAGGGTTTAGATCAAAGAATATTCATGTGTTAGAATGGCCCAGTCAAAGTGCAGACCTAAATCCCATTGAGCATCTGTGGCAAGACATGAAAATTGCTGTTCACAGACTCTCTCCATCCAATCTGACTGAGCTTGAGCTATTTTATAAGAAGAATGGGCAAAAATCTCAGCCTTTAGATGCGCAAAGCTGGTAGAGACATACCCCAAAAGGCTTGCAGCTGTAATTGCAGCGAAAGGTGGCTCTACAAAGTATTGATACAGAAGGGCTGAATACTTCTACACGTCACACTTTTTAGATTTTTATTCGATTAAAATTTTGAAAACCATGTATCATTTTCATTCCACTTCACAATTATCTGCTACTTTGCGTTGATCTATCACTTAAAATCTCAATAATATGCATTTAAGTTTGTGGTTGTAAAGTGACAAAATGTGAAAAAGCTCAAGAGGTAGGAATACTTTTGCAAGGCACTCTTTATAACTTTGCAAATCCTAAAGTAACCATATAGACCAAACAAGGTATCTACATTGGTATAATAAATGTATGAGTTCATATTACTGGTCATACAGCAGATCTGACGCTTCATGTAAAACAAAACAATAAATGGTGTTGTAAATGAAGCCCACCAGTTCTACATCAAACAGCTGTAGGAAAACATTGCTGGGGAAACAAAGTTATGGCACTGAGGTTAATATTTCACTCACATTTATTCGGTGAAAGTTAATACTCCAGTTTGCTCCAGCTCTAGATGGAATAAACCTATCTCCATGCTTACTTGGAGAAGACATAGGAGAATTGGATGGTGTCAATGTTCTTCGCATTTCAGATACCTGCATACAAGATTAAGGAGTGTATATTTAGTAAAAGAACATCATGGCAACTGTAAAGGAAATGGGGGGTAGGTTTTGCTCATTCTACTAGTCAGTCATTTGCTTGCCAGATCTCTATATCATTACACTTTATCACTAAGGGAGAGTTCATACACAACATTTTGTCACCATTTCTGATACACAAGACTTTGGACCACAAAACTTGGCTTAAAGTGCAACCCCTTTTTTTTTTTTTAACGCTATTGTGTCAGTTTGGTGATATTATTGTAATAATATATACATTATATATATTTTATTTTTGTTTAATTATAAAACAGGTTGTAAGGTTCTCCTTAGCAACCATCTAACTAAGCTGTTACTAAGAAAAGAGTCCGTACACAGTTGTATTGTGAATATGCAGAGGTGAAACATTTATCAAACTGGGTGGATAGTCACTTCAAATGGCTGTATCTTACGTTTTATACCACCTAGAAAAATGGTTCGGTATCATAAGAAAGCCTCAACTTTCATATGCTGCCAAGATTGAAGTACCAGCTATAACAGAATCTGAGATATCACTAGTTAAAAACAAAGTCAGGAACTTAATATACAGCATAAAATGGAAGTTACACTTTAAAAACTCCGGAACGCCGGAATACAGGCCCTAGCCGCATTGAGAAGTCAGAGAGGTGAAGAAGGTAGAATGCAGGCGTCAAAGGGTGTGCGACCTGGTAAACTTTACAGATGATCCGATGAACTCCACCCCAGAAGCCCCTCAGCTCAATACACTCCCAGAAAATGTGCAGTAGTGTCCCCGCCACACCGCCAGCATCTCAAGGAAACGGCTGGGAAAATCCTGTGCAATTTAGATGGTACAAGGTACCATCTGGTCAAGAGTTTGTAGCCCGTTTTTTGTTATATCTTGTGAGCAAATTCAAGAATCCTAGAGCATTGTGAATCTGAGAACACCTTATTCAGTTTCTCATTTCGTCAGAAAGGCAGGCTTGTGACCCGGAGGAGGGGAGACCAGTAACAAATAGAAATCTGAAAGGGAGTGTCTGACTGGGCCAGACCCAGAACAGGTTCTTTCAAAATGGGAAGGAAAACAGTCGAATCCCAGGGAGTCCGGAAGTGAGGAGAGGAAGTGAGTGAGCTAAAGGACTCTCCAAGGACCAAGGGAGGGTAAATCTGGTGCACTGTCGTGAACATTTTAATGCAAGTTGCAGAGTTTAAGTCGACCTTTCACCACCTCCAAAAAGTCTATCTGTTTGTATAATTAATGCTCTGCTCCTCTGATTCTGGCACAGCTGGAATTTTTCCTCCAGCCCCCACCGTTCCCAAGCAATCAATGGCGTTAGCATATCAGGCACCAAAACTATGTAAACTCTGTACTGTCAAAAGGGTGGAGTAGGGCAATAGCAGACAAGGGCTGCCATTCTGAGCTCAACACCACCCTTCTGACATTACAGGGCTTATTAATAATAATAATAATAATAATAATAATAATAATAATAGTCCTTTAATAGTCCCACAGTGTGGAAATTCAGTGTGTTACAGCAGCAAAGATAAGATAAGATAAGATAAGCAGATACAAATACAAATACAACATGTACAGGAATGTTCCAAGGTGAGAGGCATTACATTAATAGCAGACAGACAGATAGGACGTAGCAGAGGAGGGGGGGGGGGGATATAACAGGCAGAGAGATATTTCAGCTCTCTGTATGTAATGATCTCCGCTTAGGTCGGTGTTGGTTGTACAGCCTAACCGCGGTGGGGAGGAAAGACTTCCGATAGCGCTCCTTCTCACACCTAGGGTGGAGCAGTCGGTCACTGACAGTACTGCCCAGCGCGATCACAGTCTCATGCATGGGATGGGAGTTATTCTCCCGCATGGAGCTCACCACGGACAGTATCTTAAATAGCACATCGAGCACCAAAACTAACTGCGCTTGTTGCTCGGGAACGGTGGAGGCTAGAGAGAATAATCCAACTGTGCTGGAATCAGTGGAGTGGTGCCCATTAACAGATCCCACTCACTGTGAAACAAGGACTGATTCTGTCCTTACAGATGCTAATAAACCAAACAGAGCACACAGTCTTCAACAATGCAAAGATACAGGAGACAACAGCCACGTTCTTCTCAATGCGTAAACATATGTTCCCTGTGCATGCATGCAGCCAGCTGTTCAACAGATCACCAGCTGTCTCTATGGTGTATATACTCTTGTGGAAACCTGAAAAGTAGAACTAAAGGGCAATGGGAGAGGAACCTTTCAGTGTAATTGGTTTGCAGAGTAATGGTTAGTATGCAAACCATACATTTTGCATGTGTTTTTAGTTTACAACATCTTTTAAGGTTCGCCAAAAACTTCAAAATGTACTGGATGCACAATAGGCGCCAGTCTATTCAGTCTCTAATTCTTTCATTTCTCTGTAAGGCCCCATGCCTTCTGTGCAATCCAGATGGGAAAATCCAGTCTTTATATTGGCCAGATTTCCCAGTCAAGAAACTATTCAGGAAACTGGACTCCTTGCATCATAGTGATCTATGATGCTGGGAGTCCCTGCCTCCACGCAGCTCTACTATCCACACTATACAGTATAGGACCATGAAGCTAGAATGCAGACTGGGAAATGCGGCTGAAGTATACACTGAATTTTTCAGTCCAGTTTGCCTGTATGCATGGGTCCTAAGTGAAAGCGCTGACTACTTTCAGCTGGTCACACTTTTGCCCCTGCAGCACGGTCAGTAATTAACCCCTTCCCGACATCCACCGTAATGTACAGAGAAGACCAGGAGCTAATTTACTCTGATTGCAGGCATTGGAGGCCAGGCAAACCCACGCAACCACAGGGAGAACATACAAACTCCTTGCAGATGTTGTCCTTGGCAGGATTCAAACCCAGGACTCCAGAACTGCAAGGCTGAAGAGCTAACCACTGAGCCACCGTGCCGCCCATAAATCACCCCCCCCTTTCCCTAGAATACATATAAAAGTAAAACATTACTGTGAAACACATACACATTAGGTATCGGTGATGATTCCGCTTAAATATGGCTATAACACAAAGCTGTATTTTGGTCTCTGGGTAGCGTATCTCTTTACTCATAAGGTGCGCAGCTATAATCCTAGGTGTATGTTGTCATAATGTGGCCACACTGTAACAATAGGGCTCCATTGTATTCCTATACAGCCCTGACTGATCAAAGAAACAATAGTGCATTGTTCAAGCCTGGGCTGTTGATCAGACCTGGCTGATAACATTGTATCATTCCACTTGGTCTCAGCTCTATACAAAAGATCTGGACTTGATTGCATTAACTCATTAGACTTGCTGTTGCCGGTGACCTCATTCTGGGGGGTGGCATAAAGGGTATAAAAGATGAGGTAAGAGGTCTGTGGGGGAGATTATGCTATGGAGTTGAGACAGACCATCACAGACTACAAGAGATTGCAGACAGACTAACCCAGAGAAGAGATTTGTGTTGGGACTACAAGAGAACACCATGAGGAGATTTTTTGTGATGAGACTACTGGACTAATGCTGAGAGACTGTGATGAGAGCATGCAGGCTGGATTATTGTATTAATGCCACATGCTAAACAGCCTCCACTGGTTATTCACACATGACAGAGCATGTGTGAGTGTTGGACTACAAAACCACATCAAGGACATGTGTGGTAAAGTAATCATTTCACCTTTATCCCTTTTATTTTATTTGTACTGTATCTTGTAACTAGTAACTGTTAATGCTTGCATATATCTGCATATCTGTTCTGAACTGTATATGTTAGATGTTAATACCGACCCATTTAGGGGTTAATAAATATATAAAATTTAGAAAGCTTGTCTTGTATTTATCTGGTGAACCCGACATTCACTGGCGGTGAGTGTGGTTTTTATATGAAAGAAGACTCAGGGGTGGCCACAGTGGTGTTGGCGCACTGAGGATCTTTCACACTATCCCTGTGTCCGTAAACTCCCAGTCTACTTATAAAAATATTTTTTCCAAAATCAAAAGTGCCAAACCACTAGTTTTTTGCTGTTTCACCACTGATAAAAGTTTGAATAAAAAGGTGATCAAAGCAATAGGACATTCCCCAAAATGGTATAGCTAAAAAGTACAGCTGTCTTTGCAAATAAAGACGCCCTATGCATTCCCATACACGAAAATATAAAAAAAAAAAAAAAAAAAAAAAAAAGTTACAGGTGTCAAAATATGGTGACTGAGAAATTTATTTTTTTGCAAAATTTTAGATTTTTGTTTAGAGGCTAAAATGTAACTAAAACCATATAAATTTGGTATCCCCGGAATCCTACTGAAACATAGAATACAAGTGACATGTCATTTTGGCTGCAGAGTGAACGCCGTAAAAACGAAACCCGTTAGAAATTTGCACAAATTCATTTTTTCTTCAAAATCGACCCCATTCTGAATTTTCTTTCCATCCTCCCAGTACATGGTACAGAATAACAAATGGTAGTTTCATGAAGAACAATTTGCCCCGCAAATATTAAGCCCTCATATGGCTCTGAGAACGAAAAAATATAAAAAAAAAAAAAAAAAAAAGTCATGGGGTTTGGAAGGTGGGGAGTCAAAAACGAAATTCGAAAAATGTCACCGGCGAGAAGCTGTTAAAACCAGCTGAAATTAGTTGGTCTATCACTTAGAGGAGTGCAAGTACTGGTGGAATGGCGACAACTGCCTCACACAGTACATGTGTCTCATGTGTAAACCCAGCTTTAGGCTTTTAGGTAATAGTAGGACTGGGTTATTATGACCTAAATCAAAATGGCGCTTTACCTTCTGACATTACAAAGCTTAAAGAGCAAATCAGGAACCAAACCCTAACAGCACTTATTGTTTGGGAACGGTGGCAGCTAGAGAGAAAATTACAACTGTGCTGGAATTAGTGGAGCAGCAACTATTTAGGCTGGGTTCAAATCTGCGCATGTTGCCCGTTCGGAGATTCCGTCCCCTATTCAGTTTGAAAAATGCAGAGAGAAAAGTCCTGCAAGCAGGAGTTTTCTTTCCGAATTTGTCAGGCGGAAACCCGGCGGACCCCATTATAGTCTATTTTAGTTTAGGTTTCCACGAGGAAATTGCTTTAAGTGGATTGGGTTTCCGTTTTCCGGATTCTCAAGCGGACCCGAAAAACGGAAACCCAAATGTAGGTGTGAACCTAACGTAATAGATGCTAAGTACTAGAATTGGTGGAGATGGTGAAATGTCCTCTTTAACCCCTTCACGCATAATCCCGAACATGTATGTGATTAGGTATGAAGGAGTGTATGGAGAGGGCTCATGACAGCCGGGAGCCCATTGAATAGAAGGAATGGATTTCACTATACACTGCAATATATCAGTATTGCAGTATATAGTGTGAGCGATCAGAACCCCTAGGGTTCAAAGTCCCTAGAGGGTCTGAAAATAAAAGCAAAAGAAAAATGGAAAAAAATAAATAAATACTAACACACTTTAGCGATCCCCACGCTGAAAAATGCCCGAACTATTAAAATATTTATCCCATATGGTGAGTGGGGGGAAAAAAAAATCAAAATGGCCAAACGTCTGTTTTTCCAACTTTTTTTCTACTATAAAATGGAATAAAAAAAGTGATCAAACTATCAGACCTTCCTCAAAAAAAAAACAAACAAAAAAAAACAAAAACACCCACACACCACACCTAGCTCCATACGCATAAATACACACGGACAAAATTGTTGGTACCCCTCATTTAATGAAAGAAAAACCCACAATGGTCACAGAAATAACTTGAATCTGACAAAAGTAATAATATATAAAAATTCTATGAAAATGAACAAATGAAAGTCAGACATTGCTTTTCAACCATGCTTCAATAGAATTTTTTAAAAAAAAAACTCATGAAACATGAGAAAAATGGAAGTGTGAAAAGGAAAAGGAAAATTGGCTGTGGCATGAGAACTGTATGCAGCACATGAATGGCTTTTTTCAAAGGTCAGTGATTTTCATCAATGATTTTAAGTCAAAACCAGGAGTGATCAAAATCAGGGCCAAACTCTGACCCTGTGAAAACAGCCTTACTATGCATTTCACTTGTATGCTAACAAGAAGCAAACCAAAACTTTTCCATTTAATGTCTATTACCATACAGGACGTCATGCACAGTAACAAGTATTACTCAAAGAAATTAATAACCGCTTGCAGTTATAAACTTGCATTTCGGTCTGAATGTAGCCTAATGCTTGAACGACTACAAAAAAAAAAAAAATGTCCATTTTTAACAGCCATCTTGCACCTGAGAACCATCAGTTTTCATGTATCCCCCATACATTTGAGTATATGAAGGGATCTGTGAAAACGGCCAAAAATAGGACATGACGTATATTTTGACGGTTCATGTGAATAGCCCCCATTCACTCACAATCTAATTTTGCTGTGTGCCATAAAAAAAACCAAAAAAAACAAACACACGTCACATGGCCATTATTCAGAGTCATGTAAATGTAGTTTAAGGCGGGTCCCCACGTGGCATAAACGGTTTACAGTCAAGCAAATCCAATCCACACATTGCAGAAAAATTCTCGTAATACTTGTAGCGGAAATGCTGCGACTTCCTAAACTGTCGTGTTTTTGGAAATCGCAGCATGTCAATTATACCTACGGAAACGCTGGCTATGGGTATAGTTGAAGCAGAAAGTCCGCAGAGGAGACCTCTGTAGACTTTATGAAAAGCGCTGTGGAGAAACCACAAAACCACTGCAAACAACTGCATACATTTTTGACAACCACACTTTTTTTTTTTTTTAATATGAAAGCAGCCACATTTTTGAAAGTATTACAACATATGTCGAATAATAAGCAACAATTACCGTTTTTTCAGACTATAAGACACCCTTTTTTTCCCCTAAAATTTCAGAGGAAAATGGGGGGGGGGGGTGCGTCTTATAGTGGGTGTTGTGGGGGACGGAGGAGCGGGGGTCGCAGCATCACCCCCACTCCTGCTGCCACTGGCTTCCTGCAGAGGCAGGAGTAGGACGATGTGCGAGCCCTGGGCTTGGGGGGGGAGGGGTGTCCCAGCGAAACCATAACAGCATGGCAGATGCCGGGTCTGTAAAGATATTGGTGTCCGCTCAGCTGCAAATCTGTCCCCACTCTGATCACGGGCATTACTATCTGCAAGGCTCCCCCCCTACAAAATGTAAAAACTGCCTCAGGGGGCGGTCCCCACAGGGCCCCTACCTCTCAAGTTGCAGGCCGGCTCCTGCGCGGCGAGATCGCGGGAACCGAATTAAGGCTCCCAGGCTTGTCATAGTAATATTACTATTGCGGCTGGTCTATGACCAGCCTCAATAGTAATGTACAGAACCTCCCATAGACTGCAATAAAATAGTAAAAGAATAAATAAGAAATACATTTTAATAAAAAAAAAAATTAAATAAATAATATATATATATTTGCTGATGGCAGTACATCTCCCCCATGAAAAAGAAAGGATATGCTGCTGACAGTGCCTAGACTATGTATAGGTCTGCAGCCTGTGAACGAAAACGAGGGTACTCATGATAAGAGGAGAAAAAAAAAAAAAAAAAAGTTGAAAAAGTTGAGCAAGATTTTAAATTATACAGTGACTGGGCTTCTGAATAAACACAAAACTCTTGAAATAGAGAATTTTTCAGTGGACTAGCCATGATTTTCACTGACCCATTGTACTATAACAGCCCCAGACATATACCCATGTATTATCACGGGTCCGTTAGCCCAAGGCAAGACAGGTTCTATAGGTCACTAAAAGTAAATGGGTCTGTGGAGGCACAGGCAGCAAATGTCCTTGCTGTTCAACAACAAACCCGACACATGCACGCAGTTGTGTGCATGTAGCCTTAGGGAGTGGAATTTCTTGTTTTCTCCATATACTGTATAAAAAACAAAAACACGATAGGTGCTAGTCTTCACTCAATCCTGTATGTTTTTACAAACATATACAGCAGGGCTTCAGTCTATATTAAAAAAATAAAACACACACACACACACACACACACACACACACAGCACCCAAATGTAAAAATTAAGGAGCAAGGTTGCATCCTGGAGTCCTGGAGCATTTCAACCAAATAGGTGAACATGTAATATAGCACATTACAGAAATAAATAACATACCTTTATTATGTACATCACTTTCATAGATTTAGGAAAAAAAAATTACTTTGGAGAGATATGCTAACAAGGTGGTTGATGTATTAAAGGCATGCCTTCTACTCCTGGAGCACTGATCTTGAGCTCAGACCCCTCCCTTCTCAGCAGTGACTGTTGACTAAGTTAGTGGGCATCTACCGCCTTCCCCAAACAATAAACTTGGGGGCCCCACCAAACCTGTACCAACCCTGGAACAAAGGTCCTAAGTCTACCATTACTTCTCATCAAATGTAAGTGGCGTATGATTGTCTAGGACAAGGTCAGTAGAAGGATGACCATCAAAAAAAAGAATTTATAAAAATCATGCAACTTACACAAGGCATAGTGTTCTCATTTTGGAGGTTGATTTGTCGCAGAAGGCGCCTTTCATAGTCTTGGTCCATGGTGACAGCAAAGTGTAGAATAGGAAATGGGGATATAGTTGACCACGAGGTTCAGCTCTGGTGGGTAATGTCCACCTAACGCCTAGGGCAAAGAGCTAAATAAACAAAGATACCATTAATAAAAACACCCATAGGCTACTACCACATGGTGCGTCAAATGTGGCTATAGTGCCACTAGAACTTTCACTTCTCAGTAAGCAAAACCGGATACAGCCTTCCCTCAACCTACTGGCTATGTAGTTTTGCTGTTAATAGCTAAAATTAATCACCAGCGTCTCCAGCACAGAGACTACAGCTGCATTCAATAAACCGTGTGGCTGCAGCCATTTCAACTTAAGTTTTGTACTTAAAGGGTTTTACATACAAATGATTTTCGACATCTTCACTTTATAAGACGTCTTATAAAGAAAAAATAAAGTACTTGACTCCATTCTGTGAAATCCTGCATTTCTTTACCCTATTTCTCTATTGAGCACAGTACTCTTCGTCTCACTGTGTACATGCGTATGTGTGTAATGGAGAGAACGAGGGTGTGGAAAGGTCACGTCAAACAATTATGTTTCAGGCATCAAACCTAAAAACTTGTTTCTAGGTGTTTTATGGAAAAGGAAAATCTAATCTTTCATATGATTCTAAGGTTGCAATTCTACCTGTATTATTTCCAGAAATATCATCAGTTGAAAAAACTGTTGGGACTGGAAGCAGATACATATAAATATCCCAATCCAGACTTTTTCCTTCAGCAATTATCACTGGTTGAAGAAAAAAAATAAATAAATAAAAAATATGCATGAAAGATGAAAATGTCCTCTTTAACCCCTTCCCGCTGGTGGCATCTTTTGATTTTTGTTTTTGACTTCACACCTTCCAAAAAGTTCAAAAACAAAAGTCCAAATTTAACAAAAGTCCAAAACTTCACAAAAAACACTTTTATTTATTTATTTTTTATACTATTTTAAGTTATATAAAAAAAAAAAATAATAATAATAATAATAATAATAATAACAATAAAAAAAAAAAAAAAAAAAAAAAAGGTCTATTAAGACCCCCCTGGGGGCTTGAAACTGCAATCATTTAATTGCAAGTCCCATAGACTGCAATACAACTGTATTGCAGTCTATGGGAGATTCACTACATTACTGTTAAGGTTGGTAATAGACTAAACTCAATAGTGATATTCCAATGACAAGCCTGTAAGCCTTCAGAAGGCTCCCTGCTGTCACAGGAACATGCTGGCCTGCAATAGAAAAGGTATGGAGCTGGTAGGGACCAGCAGTTTTCAGATTTTGGGGATGGGGGTCACACTTAGAAATGCCTGCGATCAGAGCGGAGACCCGGTAGCTATGGCAGACACTCTGCAGCAGAGCAACCGCCATCTTTAAAAACCCAGCATCCGCCGTACTATTAGTCGGGAAGGTTTTAGAAATACCCAAGATAACAGTTTGAAGGGACCCTCCCCAATCTTTATTTTCCCTGCATTACACACACAAGCCCGTACACCATACATAATGAGAAGCAGGAAACGATCTCAATAGAGAAGAAATGGAAAGGGGGCAGAGAGAGGGGGGGGGGGGGAGGAAAAAAAAAAAAATGTAATTTCACAGAAAGGAGCCAAAATTTAATAAATGCTACCAGAAAAATAAAAGCTGTTCGAAAGGTTATGTAAAAAATAAATAATCATATCAGCGTGTAGTACTTTAAAATCCATATCCAAAATCATTGGAGATATGGCAACTTTTACCCCAAAAGTGCAGAGTTCTGCCTGGTATATAATGAAGGAGATAATCTAACCATAACCAGGTGAGCAAGTCTCCAGCAGTTTGTCTTTGAGTTTTCACATTATTCACACATTGTACACTACAGAGCACCTTCAATGATTTCAAACTATGTTGACAACTGAATGGTGGCTTCTCTTCTTTAGGCTAAAGGCTTATTTACACAACAATGAAAAACGTCACATGTCCGTTTTGAGAACACATTTGGGCATATTATGCCATTTTATTTATTTTTTAAGTAAATAGCACTTTTTTGTGGTCTTTTTCTGCCCTGCGTTTTATTTATGAAGTATTTGCATTTTTCCACCAGATGTTATGCTGCCCTCGCCACTTTTGCATCTTAACAAGAAAAGGGGGTGTAGACTAAATGGACAGCCTTTTCGTCCTAATGCACTCCAGTACATGGGCAGCGGAGAAAATGAAAAATAAAAAAAAAAAGCCTACTGTATTAAAGGGGGGGGGGCACTGAAACTAACATGTGAATAATAATAATACATTTTATTTATATAGCGCCAACATACTCTGCAGCACTTTACAAATTGTAGGGTTCAAGTACAAACAAAAAAGATACATTACAAAGAAATATTCAATTCACACAATGGGACTGAGGACCCTGATCACAAGAGCTTACAATCTATGAGGTAGAGGGGGTGACACAAGAGGTAGCAGGGGCGGCATCAGAGGAAGCATTGCTTATACAATGGTCAGACAATTTTGTAATAGAGGTTACTGTCGTTACACATATATAAAGCTGGATGAGCCGTCACCAGTCGTGTCCAGTCGTTAGTCTGATACGGCATCATATCCTGTGAGGTAATGCGGGAGCGTGAAAAGAGGGTACGTTTTAGGGAATCTAACTACGGAAGGGTTTACATTAGGAGTTTTGATAGGCCTGTCTGAAAAGATATATGTCTTTAGTTTGCACTTGAAGCTGTAGAAATTGGGGGTTAATCTGATAGTCCGGGATAGAGCATTTAACAAGTGGTTGCGTCTACATCATAAGTAGACATCTCAGTAAAACTAGTTGAATCACTACTGTGAATCAAACTGACAAGCCTTACTGTCATAAAGAACATTGGTAGTGCCATGTGAATAGACTCATTGAAATTCATGGGTTCTATAATGACCATCTCACAGTTTCAAAACTGCTATCACATGGCCATTCACTGCCATGTGAATAAGGGCCATCCATGTATTTGCACAGAGGAATGGCCATTTTTGCAGAAGTTAAGTCCGTGAAAAGTGGCACAGATGTATGCATCACATCGCAAAACACAGCTAAAAATGCTGCAGAAATAAATAAAATTGTGTTTTTATTTTTTCCCTACAACATTAAGCATTGAGTTTTTGCTGCATTTCTTTTAGAAGACCTTTCAAGTCCTTATGGACATGCAGTTTTATATACCGTTAGAAAGCCGACCGTGCGCTTTCCCGTTATGTGCCCCAGGGCTGGAGATATCAGTGCCGTTAGTTTAGGCACCGATTTCTGCCCACTGTCAGAAGGGCGTTCCTGACAGTCTAGCTGGGCTGTACTCATCCATAGCCCTGTACAGTCAGATGGGGCGTTCCTTACCGCCTAGCAATGACGCTGAGCTGAGGAATGCCCCCCAGTACAAGTCTATGGACAAGTAATGTCAAGGGGGGGCCTTCCTCACAGCCCAGCTAGACTGTCAGGAACGCCCTTCTGACAGTGGGCAGAGATCGGTGCCTAAACGAACGACACCGATATCTCCAGCCCCGGGTCACATAACGAGAAAGCCAACAGTACTCTGAGAATTCAGCGCACTGTCGGCTTTCTAGCGGTATATAAAACCACATGTGCATGAGGACATGAAAGGTCCTCTTTAAATTAAATCTATAGGGAAAATGCTTGCTATGCGAGTTTTGAAAACGCAGCTTTTCTGCGGGTCTTTTACTGCAATGTGAGGATGACATTAGTGAAATCTCATTCAATCTCCTGGTACTATAAAACGCTGTTATTTTTCCCGCTGCGTTTCCACAGCACCCACAAATGTTGCGTTTCAGCACAGCGGAGCCTTAAGCCAAAGGTCAGGGCCCATGTTGCGAACATGCAGCGGAAACACTGCAGCAGAAAATGCCCCGTATTACAGTTCCTGTAAAGTAGATTGGATTCTGGCTAATCCCATCCACACATTACAGAAATAAAATCTGCAGCGGTAATGCCACGATTTAAAAAAATGCAAGCTTTTTTGCAAATCGCAGCATGTCAATTATACCTACAGAAACCTGACGTTTTCCGTATAGGTATAACAGGGACAAAATGTTTGCAGAGGAAAACTTTGCTGTTATGTGAAAAGTGCTGTGTAAAAAAACATGATGCGTTTCCGCTGCACTTTTTGGTTGCAACTCACTAAGGGGCGTTCACACTACCACTAGTGATCATCAGTAGGGTCCATCGCTATTGTCCGTTACAAGATTTTAGCAACGGACACTAGCTGAACCGTTACAAAACCGTTAAAATTTCCAGTCATTTCAATGCAATTTTATCTTGTGTCCGTTTTATACACAATCCGTCACATGTCCAGTTTTTTTCCAGACAAAAAAAAAAAAAAAAAAAAAATCCTACCTGCAGGACTTGTGTGTCCGTTAAAAAAACGGTTTCATGACAGACGTCAAGCATCCATTATTTTTTTAACATTAAAGTATGGGTAACAAACGGGTGTCCATTTTTTCTGTGCATGCTCAGAAAGCAGAAACCAAAAAAACGAATATAAAAATGGACACAATCAAATTATCATTAAATGGATCAGTTAAAAAAAACAGAAACATTAACAATCAATTAGTGTCTGTTATGATAGGTGTCCATTTTTATTTATTTATTTTTTTAACGGACACTGTCATAACAGATATCCAATGGTAGTTTGAGCCCACCCTTAGCTTAAAGGAGTTTTTACAGCCAAGTAATATTAATGACCTATCCTCAGGATAGGTCATCAAAGTAAGGTTCCATGGACTCAAATATATGAATTGTCAATGTGCTGTGTGCTTCATAGCTGACACATGGATCAACTCACATTGTGCAGGGGGACGAGCTGAATATAGGATGAACGTGCTTAGTGATGATGCAGCAGTGCTCAGTAACAGAAGAAAATTCCCCGTGTCCCCAAGATCCTCATCTGAATAAAGGTGCTTTTTTCTAAGCATCCCTTATTGTTTAATTCTGCTAACAGCATCTACAGTACTATGGAAGTGGTTTAAAATAGCTGGGGGCAGTTAAACTCCCTTTAAAAGGTTCCCAGCGCCTCGAGGCACCATTTTCCTGGTGGCACATGGACGCCGCCATTTTGGGGAGGATCACAAAAGGGGAAGGGGGGGTGGGAGCATAGAACCAACATGCCCTGAACCAAAAAAAAAAAAAACAACACAAAAAACAAAACACGGGGCAGGAACAACAAGAAAACAAGGGTAGGGTCTGTGTCCCGAGTATAAAAATCCAAATTTTCTTGCATATCTCATTTTGGGACACAGCACCTTGGGATGTCTTAAAGCAGTCACAGAGGGTGGGAATTACACAACCATGCGAACATCCTAGCACACAGCCAATGCAGAACCTACACCCAAGGTGGCATCGGCAGAGGCCACAGAATCGATCTAATAGAACCTGGAGAAAGTGTGGACAAAGGCCAGGTGGCAGCCTTGCAGACCTGGGCGGCAGAAGCCTGATGCCAACACGCCGAGCAGGTGCCTACAGGTCTCAAGGAAGAACAGTCACATGGAGAGGCGGCGGCTCATTCCTGACAGCAGACCGAAACCATCAGACCTGGGATTGGCCAAGGTTCGGGCAGAAAAACGTTAAGACGACATCCTCGAGGTGCGGAAGGAAGAAGCCACCTCCTGAGGAGAAAAGAAGGTGGCAGACAGAGAACAACCTCGTCCTCGTGGAGAAACAGAAAGGGAGGCGGGACAGGGAAGCCAGACTGGAGACCCTACAGATGGAAGAAATGGCCACCAGGAAGGAAAAAGTCTAGGACAGAAGCGAAGAGAGATCTCACCAAAGGCTCGAAAGGGGGAGTCTGAACCATCTCAAGGACGAGATTAAGATCACACCGATCCACAAGAGGACGGTAGGGAGGAGCACAGTGTGTCACTCCCTGCAGGAAGGACTTCACTAGAGGTCGGAAGGCTAGGGACTTAAGAAGAGAAAAAAAAAAAAACAAAAACACACACACACACAACACAAATAAACCAAGACTGTGGTCCAAGACCGGACTGGAAAAAAGCCGGGATTCGGGAAGTCATTACCTTCAAACCAAAGTACTGAGACCTTCCACGAGCGATAAAAGATCTGCACAGACCATGAGTTTCGGGCCCCGAGCATGGACTAGACAACATGCTCCGATACACCGCATAACCTCAGGACCTAGTCATAAACGGCCTCGCCGGAAGAGCGGTCCTTGAGAAAGAGGGCGACTAGCAGAGGAAGAGGCCAAGGAGCATCTGCCAGCAGGAACATGATATCAGCATACCAAGCCCGGCGAGGCCAATCTGGGGCTACCAAAAAGGCTGAAAACTCCTCCGTCTTGAGTTTCTTGAGAACTCGAGGAAGAAGAGTAAAGTCATTACCTTCAATGAAGACGGAAGTGCAACTATGAAATGACGAAGGCGATGGCGGCTATGTCCCGAGGGTCCTGGGACCTGGCTACGTAGCGGGAGAGTTTGTGGTTCAGGCAGGAGGCGAAGAGGTCTAGGCCGAGACTGCCCAACCGAGGGCACAACTATAGAAATATCTGCAGGAGAAGCGATCACGCGCCCTGGGCGAACATTCCTCGTCCCTGGTCCATGCCTGAAACGAGGACTGCCAACAGGGCTGAAACAAGACACTTCGCCCAAAGAAGAGTGGGAGGCTTTCTAGCAAGGACACATGGCTCCTGGAGCCTCCCTGAAGGTTCAAGCAGGCTACTGTGGTGGAGTTGGCAGTCTGGACTCTGACCACATGCCCAGAAGGTGGTAAGTCAGATGAGACAGTGACCAAGAAGATGGCCCCCAGTTCCAGTAGGTAGATCTGGAGAAGGAATCTGCTTTAGACCACAGCCCTAAACAGTCAAGGCACCGAAGACTGCTTCCCAGTCGGAGATTCTCATACTCATCTATCTTCTGATACTCTCCTTATCTGGCGTCTTCAGGCGCCGCAGGGTAGCGTCAGTGAACCTCACACCCCCTCAGTAAACCTTGTACATAGTAGTGGGGTCACCGGCATTCTGGCTGCCGATGTGGTGATTGGAGTGGGGACTGGGTGACCGGCAAGGCGCTCTTTTGCAAAGCGCTGTGCCCACAGAGGGGTGCAACTAGTGTGGAATACACAATGAAGACACCCCTGCACCTGAAAGAAAAGGAAAAATCAAAGCAATGCAAGACAAAAAGACCTGAGTCAGTTCGTGTCTGACTCCTATGGACACTAGGTTAAAACTGATCACAATGCTGACTTCTTTTGATATTTCTAGTGTCAGCCTCCATGGTGCTGTGGACCCCCAATGAAATGAGCTAGCAAAAATATATATTTTTTTGAATGCCGTAGTGAAATACCAACCCATAGAATACAGGCGACATGTCATTTTTGCTATACAGTGAATGCCATAAAAATGAAGCCAGTAAGAAAGTCGCACAAATGCACTTTTTCTCCAATTACACCCCATTCTGAATTTTTTTTCCAGTTTCTCAGTACGGAATATTAAACGGTACCATTATGAAGAACGATTTGTTACGCAATGATTTTGGAAATCGCAGCATTTCCACTGCGTGTATTTTTCTGCAATGTGTGGATGCAATTTGTTTACACCATGTGGATCCCCTGCCTTAGGGACATTTCTTCCCTAAGAATAAACATCTCTAAATCCCTTTACAGCTAATTTGCATAATAAAATGATTGTCATGAAAACAGAGCTGCAATTCAGAATAAGAAAGGCATATTTAGAAAGAGCAGAAGCAGTCCTTCAAGGCAACGTATTTGCACCAGGGACCGGCTGCCGTAGAGGATAGCGGGTGGGGGTGGAGCAGGGCTTTGGTCATATGGGGGCGGGGTTATATGCGGGCTCCACCGTGTGGACGGGAAGACTCTCCATCGGGATGGTAAGGTAAGCGACACCGAGGCTGGATACTTCGCGCTAGGCCACGTTGCTATTGTAACGTGTAAACTATCAGGTAGCACAGCATCCTTAGCAGCTACAGGATGCCGTTAGTTTACACGTTACCACAGCAACATGGCCTAGCGCGAAGTATCCCGCTAAGACTGAGGTCAGTCCGCGGACTGGCAAAGAATCCCCAACGGCTCGGTCCTGGTCCGCGGACCGGTGGCTGGGGACCCCTGCTATAAGGTACTGTCATTAGTTTGATACCGATTTTCCAGCTAACAGACTCTCTTTAAGATTTGTATTAACTTCACTGTAACATTTGTATTAACAGTCAGTCATTCTTAAAGGGGTTGTCCTGGAATTTCAGTACTGATCCAGGAAGGTGAAACATTGGATGGCCTCAGTGGTCGAGCGGGGACTTCTGCTGGCACCGGTGTGCGATTGTCAGCAGCAGCGGACACAGAGGTGTCGGGGACAGGTAATTATGAATTATTTTTCACCTTTCCCGACCTCCTGGTTTAGTACTGAAATTCCTGGACAACTCCTTTTAAGCATTACTCTGTGTAACCATATCTACAATCAGCTGACAGATGACTGCATCAGTGGCTGTTAGCAGGACATCCACTTGTATGAGGATGTGCTGCTAACAACAATAAAACAGTACGTACATTGCAATAATGACTGTTTAGTAATCATAACAATAATTGCACCAACTAAACAAGAATCAATTGACTAGCTATATCTGGGTCAGCAATATTCGGTACTTGCTGATGTTCTTGAAACTCCCATAAAAGTGAAGAGAGAATGCCAATAAATAATTTCATAGCAGCTGTGTGTCAAAGGCTACTGACCCATCTACTATATTACTGCATTCATTAACAGCAGAAAATCTGCCAGTCTAAGAGCACCATTATGGGTTCACACAGAGGAATTTGACACAGAATTTGTCAGGCAGAAAAATTCAGGTTTTGGAAACAGATTCAGATTAAAAATCTGCTCCAAGAAAGAAAAAAAAAAAAAGAAAAAAAATAAAAACCTCCAAAATCTGCCTCTCATTCTTTCCAATAGGAGTTTCACATACAACCCGCCTGAAGACCGAGCAGAACGCTTCAGAGACTGCCTCAAAATCATGCTCACAGGAAAGGTGGATTCCACCTCAAAAATCAGATGCAAATACCAGTCTCCATTGATTTCAATGGGAGTTAGACTACCTAGGTAGCTAGCTGGGAGGAAAAAAATAAAAAATAAACCCAACACCAAGGTCATGCTCGATCTTCAGTCGGATTCCAGCTGATAATGCCCACTGAAAACGGGAGGCAGAAAAATTCCGCCTGGACGATGTGGAATTTGCAAGTTTTGAAGCTAAACATGGTCAAACAGAAATACGATTTCAAATTCCTAAAGCTAAAATTTTCATCTAGGAAAAATTCTGTCGTGTGAACGCACCCTTAGTGCATGTTGGTTTTGGTTTATGTTGAAGCAAGAAGCCAGGACCCATACAAACAGACTACAGTACCAAGAATTTACTGATCCATGATGATGATTTAAGAAACCAAGATCCATACGGGAAAAAAAAAAAAAAAAAAAAAAAAAAACACGACAACAAAGAGTCTATATATACACAATGTTGGTGTAAGAGAGCAAGCTCCATAGACACTTTTCATATCTTTAGACTGTCTAGTGTTAAAGAGGTTGTCCCGGCAAAATAAATATTTTTAAAATATGCCGGGGAAGGTGAATCATACTCACCTGTCCCCGATGTCCTCACAGTGCGGTCCTTCTGCTGGGCTGTCTTCTCAAAGTGAAACTGCTCGCTGGGTGTGACATCCTGTATCCCTTCCACTGAAGCCACTAATCGGCCTCAGTGGTCACGTGCGGTGGGGGACTTCCGCCGAAAGACAACAATGGACCAGCAGGACTGGATCGCGTTGGGGGCACCAGGGAAAAGAGAATATGATTTTTTTTTTTCCCCACCTCCCCGGCCTATTTAAAATATAACATGTGTGTCTGGACAACCCCTTTAAGTTTAAACCAAGTTTTAGTTGGCTTACTTTGAGCCAAAAATACAATTGGGGTCTGTTAATCCATGTATACCAGTTCTCTGACAAAGATGGGCGGACCTTTAGTGTATGGGCCTTTTCTTTGCACCAAAAACACGCTATATTTATTTGGCATCTCGCTTGCCACTTTTTGTGAAAGTGGGCAGAGCAGGGTGGAGAGCAAGACAGGAAGCTTTGCCCCAACAAATTTATTATTACTCACGTCATAAGACTAGAGTGAGTTATACAGAAAATTATGTTAGTTCCTGGCGAGAATACATTTTAATTCTGGCACATAGGAGTGAGCTTGATTTATTAAGAGTAAACCTATAATTCTCATATACTAGGTACCATAAATAACAACCATGCCTACCAAAGAAACATGCAACAACCTATTAGGAATGGCGATACCATAAATAAATACCATAAACACCAAATATAATAAAAATATCAAAAAGTCATTTTATTTCATAAAAGAAAAGACAAAGTATTATTTAAAAACACAATGTGTCATAAACACAGACAAGAGGCAAGGTCACGGCTTTCCCAGGCAGGCACATCACAAAGAAAAGATTATATATATATATATATACACACGTATGTATCACAACATATGCAAGAGCCCAAGAAGCATATATATCATATTCTGCACAAGGCACAAAACATAGTTACTGGACAAATGCATATATATATGGCACATCAGAAGTATTATTTCAAGATACTCCACATAAATAATCACTGGAAAGACATGTCAGACATATTTCAGTAAATAGTATATATACAGTGCTGGCCAAAAGTATTGGCACTCCTGCAATTCTGTCAGATAATACTCAATTTCTTCCAGAAAATGATTGCAAACACAAATGCTTTGGTAATAATATCTTCATTTAATTTGTCTTCAATGGAAAACCACAAAAAGAATTGTCAAAAAGCCAAATTGGATATAATTCCACACCAAACATAAAAAATGGGGTGGACAAAAGTATTGGCACCCTTTGAAAAATCATGTGATGCTTCTCTAATGTGTAATTAACAGCACCTGTTACTTACCTGTGGCACATAACAGGTGGTGGCAATAACTAAATCACACTTGCAGCCAGTTGAAATGGATTAAAGTTGACTCAACCTCTGTCCTGTGTCCTTGTGTGTACCACATTGAGCATGGAGAAAAGAAAGAAGACCAAAGAACTGTCTGAGGACTTGAGAAGCAAAATTGTGAGGAAGCATGAGCAATCTCAAGGCTACAAGTCCATCTCCAAAGACCTGAATGTTCCTGTGTCTACCGTGCACAGTGTCATCAAGAAGTTTAAAGCCCATGGCACTGTGGCTAACCTCCCTAGATGTGGACGGAAAAGAAAAATTGACAAGAGATTTCAACGAAAGATTGTGCGGATGGTGGCTAAAGAACTTCGACTAACATCCAAACAAGTTCTAGCTGCCCTGCAGTCCGAGGGTACAACAGTGTCAACCCGTACTATCCGTCGGCGTCAGAATGAAAAGGGACTCTATGGCAGGATACCCAGGAAGACCCCACTTCTGACCCAGAGACATAAAAAAGCCAGGCTGGAGTTTGCCAAAACTTACCTGAGAAAGCCTAAAACTTTTTGGAAGAATGTTCTCTGGTCAGATGAGACAGAAGTAGAGCTTTTTGGGAAAAGGCATCAACATGGAGTTTACAGGAAAAAAAAAAAAAAAAGAGGCCTTCAAAGGAAAGAACACGGTCCCTACAGTCAAACATGGCGGAGGTTCCCTGATGTTTTGGGGTTGCTTTGCTGCCTCTGGCACTGGACTGCTTGACCGTGTGCATGGCATTGTGAAGCCTGAAGACTACCAACAAATTTTGCAGCATAATGTAGGGCCCAGTGTGAGAAAGCTGGGTCTCCCTCAGAGGTCATGGGTCTCCCAGCAGGACAATGACCCAAAACACACTTCAAAAAGCACTAGAAAATGGTTTGAGAGAAAGCACTGGAGACTTCTAAAGTGGCCAGCAATGAGTCCAGACCTGAATCCCATAGAACACCTGTGGAGAGATCTCAAAATGGCAGTTTGGAGAAGGCACCCTTCAAATCTCAGGGACCTGGAGAAATTTGCCAAAGAAGAATGGTCTAAAATTCCAGCAGAGCATTGTAAGAAACTCATTGATGGTTACCGGAAGCGGTTGTTCGCAGTTATTTTGTCTAAAGGTTGTGCTACCAAGTATTAGGCTGAGGGTGCCAATACTTTTGTCCGGCCCATTTTTGGAGTTGTGTGTAAAATCATCAATGATTTGACTTTTTTTTTCATTCTGTTTTGTGTTTTTTCATTGCAAGCAAAATAAATGAAGATATTATTACCAAAGCATTTGTGATTGCAATCATTTTCTGGAAGAAAGAGAGAGAGAGAGAGAGAGAGAGAGAGAGAGAGAGAGAGAGAGAGAGAGAGAGAGAGAAACAGTCACCAAAATCAGACAGTCTTACCAATGAACAAATATAAATATGCAAGGGAACACCGTGACCTCTACCCGCAGCCCCTACGTATGTTTCGCCCCCGCTTCGTCAGGGGGCTGCACCAATTTTCACTATATTTGGTGTTTATGGTATTTATTTATGGCATCGCCAATCATAATAGGTTGTTGATTTATTAAGAGGTTGGAGTCTGTTAATTTAGGCAAGCTTTGTGACAGTCAAGGACTTTAAAGCATAACTAAACTTCTGGACAACTTTTGATTTTCCGGCACTATTTGTATCTACGCCTATGGCAGTGTGTAACAGAACTATGGCAATGACAAGAGTGGGACCCTTCAATAGGCTCCCGGCTGTCATGGCAACTGATCGTCGCCCTCGATGACTTTGAAGAGGGTGGAGATTGGCAAAAGATGGTAGCGCCCATGGCGCCTGCGCACTTTAGATGCCGAGGTTAAACGCAATCGCGGAATCTAAAGTGTTAGCAGCAGCGATCTGTGTCGACACCAATCGCAGCTGTAAGCAGCGGGTGCCAGCTGTATTATACAGCTGGCATTTGCTGTATATGGAGAGGGCTCAGATCCTGAGGCCTCTCCATACATTCCCATGCGACCAATCACGCACTATTACGTCCTTTGTCATTAAGGGGTTAACTAATTTTGGCTCCTTTCTGTAAAATCCTGCATTTCTCACTTTTCCCCTTGCTTCATTATTGACAGCTGTTTCTGCTTCTCACTGAATGTTACTGGGTATGGGAGTACGGGCTGCAACACATGTATAAAGGGTAGGGGAGAGTCACTTCAAACAGTTATATCTAGAACATTATAAAACCTATAAACTTGCCTTTGGAGTCATGTGAAAGAGGAGATTCTCTTTTCATCACACTAAAATAGGTTACAATTCTATCTAAATTATTTCCAGAGATATCACTGGTTGAAAACACAGTCGGGATTAGCATATTTATATCATACAGTCATATGAAAAAGTTTGGGCACCCCTATTAATCTTAATCATTTTTAGTTCTAAATATTTGGGTGTTTGCAACAGCCATTTCAATTTGATATATCTAATAACTGATGGACACAGTAATATTTCAGGATTGAAATGAGGTTTATTGTACTAACAGAAAATGTGCAATATGCATTAAACCAAAATTTGACCGCTGCAAAAATTTGGGTACCCTTATTTTATTGATTTGAATACTCCTAACTACTTTTTACTGACTTACTGAAGCACAAAATTGGTTTTGTAACCTCACTGAGCTTTGAACTTCATAGCCAGGTGTATCCAATCATGAGAAAAGGTATTTAAGGTGGCCAATTGCAAGTTGTTCTCCTATTTGAATCTCCTCTGAAGAGTGGCATCATGGGCTCCTCAAAACAACTCTCAAATGATCTGAAAACAAAGATTGTTCAACATAGTTGTTCAGGGGAAGGATACAAAAAGTTGTCTCAGAGATTTAACCTGTCAGTTTCCACTGTGAGGAACATAGTAAGGAAATGGAAGACCACAGGGACAGTTCTTGTTAAGCCCAGAAGTGGCAGGCCAAGAAAAATATCAGAAAGGCAGAGAAGAAGAATGGTGAGAACAGTCAAGGACAATCCACAGACCACCTCCAAAGAGCTGCAGCATCATCTTGCTGCAGATGGTGTCACTGTGCATCGGTCAACAATACAGCACACTTTGCACAAGGAGAAGCTGTATGGGAGAGTGATGCGAAATAAGCCGTTTCTGAAAGCACGCCACAAACAGAGTCGCCTGAGGTATGCAAAAGCACATTTGGACAAGCCAACTTCATTTTGGAAGAAGGTCCTGTGGACTGATGAAACAAAGATTGAGTTGTTTGGTCATACAAAAAGGCGTTATGCATGGCATCAAAAAAACACAGCATTCCAAGAAAAACACTTGCTACCCACTGTAAAATTTGGTGGAGGTTCCATCATGCTTTGGGGCTGTGTGGCCAATGCCGGCACCGGGAATCTTGTTAAAGTTGAGGGTCGCATGGATTCAACTCAGTATCAGCAGATTCTTGAGAATAATGTACAAGAATCAGTGACGAATTTGAAGTTACGCCGGGGATGGATATTTCAGCAAGACAATGATCCAAAACACAGCTCCAAATCTACTCAGGCATTCATGCAGAGGAACAATTACAATGTTCTGGAATGGCCATCCCAGTCCCCAGACCTGAATATCATTGAACATCTGTGGGATAATTTGAAGCGGGCTGTCCATGCTCGGCGACCATCAAACTTAACTGAACTGGAATTGTTTTGTAAAGAGGAATGGTCAAAAATACCTTCATCCAGGATCCAGGAACTGATTAAAAGCTACAGGAAGCGACTAGAGGCTGTTATTTTTGCAAAAGGAGGATCTACTAAATATTAATGTCACTTTTCTGTTGAGGTGCCCATACTTTTGCACCGGTCAAATTTTGGTTTAATGCATATTGCACATTTTCTGTTAGTACAATAAACCTCATTTCAATCCTGAAATATTACTGTGTCCATCAGTTATTAGATATATCAAATTGAAATGGCTGTTGCAAACACCCAAATATTTAGAACTAAAAATTATTAAGATTAATAGGGGTGCCCAAACTTTTTCATATGACTGTATATATTATACAGCTGCATATAAATATCCTAATCTCAACTGTGTTTTCAACCAGTGATATCTCTGGAAATAATTTAGCACTGTAAACGCAATCCCGTACATAGTAACATTCAGTAAGAGGTAGAAACAGCTCTCAATACAGAAACAAAGGAAAGAGAAAAATGCAGGATTTCAAAGAAAGGATCCAAAATGTTAATAAAGTATATTAAATTTATTAATGTCACACATACTGCCAGAAAATGAAAAGTTGTCCGAATGTTTAGTTACATTTTATGATTTACTTAGAAAATGCCAGTCTTAATAAATTCCCTCCACTGAAGAGAACAGACAGCCGACCCTAGTGTGAACCTAGCTTATAGAGCACTTTTCACCACCTACAATATCATCAACTACTAGTCACTGCTCCTCTGATTCTGGTACAGTTGGAATTACTTCTCTAGCCTCCACCATTCCTGAGCAATCAGTACTGTTAGTTTTGGTGCCCGATATGCTATTTAGTCTCTATACTGTCAGGAGGGCGGTGTCAGGAAGGGGTGTGATTCGGAGCTCTGACACTTCCTCTGATTGGAGCCCTAGAACTCAGCAGCATAAGCACCTGCTATCAGATTTGGGGGACCCATACCCGGTGGCAGGTTCCCTTTAAGGTTCTTACTGCACAGCACCTCCTCTGGCCACAGGCTGTGTAGGGAACTGCAGCTGGTCCAATTCCAGTCATAGCTTTCTACTACATCTTACCTCAGGGGCAGCAGTGCAGACAATACTGCAGACTGGTTTTCAGAATTTCGGAGGTGCGAGCAGATAACAAACCTAGGATAGGGAAGGATGTAAATCACTGCTGTGGAGACATACCCGGACGTGCCAAGCCAGTACATAGTGATGGTAACAAATACAAGCACCAGAGCAGATAGCGAACACAGCCTCAGACAGTGCCCCCACAGCAGGCAACACAGGACTGGGGTACTATGCCGGAGTGACGCCTTGTAAAGGACTATCAGCTAAAGGGTTTGTTCACTCCGCTCTATACACAAGGGGTGGGTAAGCAGCCGGGAGAACTTGTTCAACCTTCACCCACAAGGGCTAAGCGTTACGGACATATGTAGAGCAGACCTTCCCCCCTGTAATTTTTCTCCACTTGCCTGATCCCCGGTCTCCTAGCTTTCCGTTTACTTCGCGGTGCCAATATGGCGGCGCTGCTGTATCTTGTTCTACCCTCCCCCTTTCAGATTTGGTTTCCGCATTGCACGTCGGGAAGTGCAGGCAACGTCACGGCTTTCGAATCAATACAAGAAAGGCACGCGCAGACGTCTCCGTGGAAACCAGACATGCGCATAGTGTAGCTGCGCGGCCTTTCTATGACAACGGAGAGATCCAGTTGTGTGCTGTGTTCCCGCCGCGGTCTGCAGTGCAGCGGCATCCCGCTCCTGAGTAGGCCCAGATGAATGGGCCTATTCGAGGGCGACTCGAGCCGCGGACACCGAGGGCGGAATCCGCGGCAAGATCGAGCAAGACGCATCTTTTTTCCACGTTCTGCTGCGATCTCTGCCTCCCATTGAAAACAATGGGAGGCGGATTCGGGAGGAATCTGCTCCGGATTCGGGAGGAATCTGCTCCGGATTCGGGGGCGGATTCCGCCCCCACATCCGCGGTGAATTCCTCCGTGTTAACATAAGGGTCTCTTTTTTTGCAGTTTAAGGCTAAAGCCCCACGTGGCGTAAATGACGCGATTCGCCCACCGCGGAAAAAAATCGAGTCATTTTACAGTCAGAGCAAAGTTATGCCCACTTTGCGGAAAAAAAAACTGTGCTGTGGACACGCGGCAATTTCGCAGCATGTCAATTATATCTACAACAACGCTGGTGGTTTCCCCATAAGTATAATTGAAACTGAGGAAAACTCAGCAAACTTTCTGTCTAAAGCACTGCGGGAAGAACCGCGATGTGATCCTGCCGCGGTTTCTCCCGCAGCACTTTTTTTTGCTATGGGACGCCATGTGGGGCCTTAGCCTTAAAGAGGACCTTTCAAGACCTCATGTATATGTGGTTTTACACATGAATTCAGCGCACTGTCGGCTTTCCCGTTATGTGCCCTGGGGCTGGAGATATTAGCGGTCGTAGTTCTACCATTCACCGTCAGAAGGGGCGTTCCTGACAGTCTAGCTGCGCTGTAAGGAACGCCCTCCCTGACAGTACTCGGCTATGGATGAGTACAGAGAGAGGGGGCATTCTTTACAGCCCAGTGATGACGCTGAGCTGTGAGGAACGCCCCCTCAGTACAGGGCTATGGACGAGTACTGTCAGCAAGGGTGTTCCTCACAGCCCAGCTAGACTGTCAGGAACGCCCTTCTGACGGTGAACGTTAAAACTAAGACCGGCAATATCTCCAGCCCCGGGTCACATAACGGTAAGGCCGGCAGTGTGCTGAATTCAGCGCGCTATCGGCTTTCTAGCGGTATGTAAAACAGCATACACATGAGGACATGAAAGGTCCTCTTTAAGTAACGCTATTGGCTCTCAATAGAGGGCAAGAGAAAGAATAAAGTTGCGCAGGATTTCACACGTAGAGACAAACTTTGTTAATAAAGTACATTATAAAATTTATTAATGACATAAATACTGCTAGAAAATCTGCAGTTGTTTAAAAGCTTAGTTACTCTTTAACTACGTTGTTCAAGAAACTAGTCCCTATTTGTTCATCTTACACCTTAAAATGTCTAAATTCAGATGTTTTTTGCAGAGAAATGTTAATAATTTATCCAGTAAACTGTGAGTCCCTCTGTGACAATTCACAAAGTTGGGAAGTATGCATTGTGTTCTATGAGAGGTGGTGACGCTGAAGATCATTGCAAGATTTACAGTGCGAGGCTGTTTGATTAGACTTCGAAGCTCTGAATTTGGAGCAGAATCTGACATGGAAGACTGCCTCAAGTTCATCTTCAGTTTCTGCCGCGTGAACCTAGCATTACTGCTCCACTTCTCCATTAGCAATACTAGTCTTGTGTGTCTTCTGCCATTCCTTTTATGTGATGTCCATAGTGTGAACGCAGTGATAAATTGCTGGCCACAACAATGATAGTATAGGAACAAAGTCAAGTGGTGGTAGACACAAAAAAAAGTGTTAGAGGAGGAGTGAGAGGCCTAACGTAGGGCTGGGTGATTATCAAATTAATTAAATTAATTTGCACTTAGGGTGTCTGATTAATTCTGTGTTTTAATAAAAAAAAAAGGTTTAAAAGTTTTTAAAAACATTAAAAAATATATAAAAATGAAAATCACCCCCTTTAGCTAGAATTCATATAAAAGTAAATCAACGAAAAAAAATCAACACATTAGACATCCCTGGATCACAAAATGGGCGCACTAGAAAAATATAAATTGATTTATCCCATTAATGCAGCTTTTTTTTGTTGCAGATTTTGTTGCGGTTTTTGAGCCAAAGCCAGGAGTGGATTGAGGAGAAGGAAGAAGTATAAGAACTTCCTATATATTTCCCATTCCTTTTGTAGCAATTATTGGCTTTGGCTCAAAAAACCGCAACAAAATCTGCAACAAAAAAAGCTGAGTTTCAGCAACGTGGGGCCGTAGCCTAAAGCCTGAATTTCAGTTTATTTTGCCGTTGTGCCTCAAAAAAAAAAAAAAAAAAAAGCACAAAAAATGACTGGCTTGAAGAGGTTAAAATGCTGAACTACAAAGATTCAGCATTACCAAATGACACCATTCTGATCTAGCCAGGATTGATGAATAGAAGACTTTCCATTTTTATCTTTCATCCTTGACAACATTGTAAAGTCTTCCATAGGATAGGTCATCAGTATATGAGCTATGGGTGTCCGACTCCTAGACCCTTTACTGATCAGCTGTGATCTGGATATGGGAGGTTACAGCAGTGAATGAGGAGTGCGTACAGGCTCTCCTATTCAAGTAATAGAAGTGGCGCAGCAGACCCGTCAACTGTATAGCAGTGGTTGTAGGTAAATGTAACTCCACTCCTATCACTTCAATCCTGTACGCACTCCCTGTCCACTGCTGTAACTTCCCCAGAGGCTGCCAGAACAGCTGATTTGTGGGGGGGTCCAGGTGTCAGACCCCCACAGATGATATACTGATGACCTATCTATTTTTTGCATCCAATAAACAAATATAAAACAGATGTAAAATACATGATCTGAATGGAGCCTTACATATTCATTTTTCACCTTCCACTATGCATGCAAATTTAGAAGATTAATGCTCACTACACTCCATAATAAATTCTTTGAGGGGTGCAGTTTTCAAAATGAGGTCACTTCCTAGGGGAGTCCACTTTACAGATGCCTTAGTGCTCTGCAACGTGACATGGCATCCAAAAACCAAACATCTAAATCTGAGCTCCAAAAACCACATAGCAAAAAACTGCAGTTTATGCCCACACATATAACATTGTTGTGCCCAGTATAACCCACTTAACAATATCATATGTGGAAATAAACTGCTTTTTGGGCACACAGCAGGGCAATAAAGAAAAGCAGCACTATTTGGAGCATAGATTTAGGCCGGTTGCAGACGACTGTGCTTGCACCCGGCCGTGAATTAAAGGCACGGGGGACACGCGGATGTCTCCCGTGCACTGGGCGTGCTTCTGCGATCCTTTTCATTAAATTAATAGGAGCCCCAGAAGCAGGGCTGCAAAATAGGACAGGAATAGAACAGTAATTTTTCATTTTCACAACCAATATTAATAAAACCCCAGCTTTGTGGTCAAAATGTTCACTATACCCCTTGATAAATTCTATTAGTATTTTCCAAAATAGGGTCACATTTGAGGGTTTTCCACTGTACTGGTACTTTAGGGGCTCTGCAAATGAGACATGTCAACTGAAAACTATTTCAGCAAAATGTACTCTTCAAAAGCTAAGTGGCACATCTTCTAAACAGCAGTTTACATCCACACGTGGAGTATTTACGTGCTTGGGAGAAATTTCATAACAAATTGTGTGATGCTTTTTCTCCTTTAACCCCTTGTGAATTTGTAAACTTTAGGGCTAAGTGAACATATTATTGATAAAAAAAAATTGTGATTATAGTGATTTATGGGAGATTTCTAATGTATAGGCCTTTAAAATCCTGTTCAGAACTTAAGTGGTCCCTAAAAAATGGGTATGGGATATTTTCTTGGAAATTTGCTGTAATACATGTAAGCCCTCTAATGTCCAAAATAAATTCAAGGACGATTAAAAGATGATGCCAATATAAAGCAGAGATATGGTAGATAATTATTTATTAACTAATTTAGATAGTACGACTATATGTCAGAAAAGCAGAGCATTTCACATTTTGAAAATTGCTAATTTTTCCAAGTTTCCTATTCTTTCATAAATAAATGCAAAACACATTGGACATTGTTTACCATTAAAGGGAATCTGTCAGGTCAATCTGGGACAATAAAGCACCCACAAGTCCTTATAGACCTGGGGTTTAGTGTCCCAAATCGTCCTGTTGTAATGCAATCCGCAGGTGCATTAAAAATAAAAAACCTTTATACTTACCTAGAGAAGGGTCCGATCAACGCTATTCAGCTTATTCATGAGCTTCTTCGTTGGCACACCTCCCAGCGCCTGCGCTGTTCTTCAGTGAAGCCAAAGATAGACACCCGGCTTCATTGCGCAATTGCCGGAGGTATGGGACATGCGCACTGAAGCCGAGATGTACTCCTCTGGCTTCATTGAAGAACTGCGCAGGCGCGGGGAGTACAGCGGCATGGTGAGTATAAAGCTTTTTTATTTTTAATGCGGCCATGGATTGCGTTATAACAGGGGTGATTTGGGACACTAAACCCCAGGTCCATATGGTCGTGTGGGTGGTTTAGTGTCCCAAATTGCCCTGACAGATTCCCTTTAAGCCCTTCCTGCTTCACGCAGTACTATTACGTCGCCCTGAGCGATCACAGCATCCATGGGCTCTGGGAGCAACATCGCCATCACCCCTTGGACCTTCCCGCGATAAAATCGCAGGTTCCGAGGGGTTGCCATGGCAGCCAGGAGGCTGGGCAACGGCCTCCAGAAGGCCTATGCACAGTTCCCATATGAACTTATGTGCGATGTTTTGCAGTACTATGTATTGCAGGAAATTGCACAGGGGCTATGAGATCACAGCTTCAAGTCCCCTTGTGGGACATGTAAAAAGTAAAAAAAAAAAAAAACCACACACACACACACACACACACACACACACACATATAGTTTAACCACTTCAGTACTGGGCCTATTTCTGACACATTTTTGGGTATTTCATATTTGTGCGGTTTTGAGGGCTGTAACATTTTTATCATTTGGGTTATTCAACTAATTTCTCCGGCTTATTTTTAATGCAGAGTGAAAGCCGTAAAAAAAAAAAAAAAATGCAAAAAATTATGATAGAATTGAGTGTTATTTCACATGGACCCCCAAAAAATGTAAATAAAGGTTAATCAAAACATTATGTACCCCAAAGTGGTGGCAAATGAAAGTACATCTTGTCAAGCAAAGAGTAAGCCCTATGTTGACAGAAAAATAAAAAAAGATCTGAATTTTGGAAGACGTTGAGAAAATATGAAAAAAGTCACTGAGCATTAACGGCTCAAAATCACTTGTCTCAAACACGTTCCAGAGTTATCAGTCAGTTTTGGAGAATGGGGCTGTTACCTTACAGCGGTTGTCTAGGATTGTATATAATTAGGCAGGTGAAGATGAAAAAAAATATAAAAAACTCAACTGTCTCTGGTGCTCCAGTGCCTCCCAGAGTGGTCCAGTCCTGCTGCCCTCATGTTTTCTTGCGGCAGAAGTCCCTGCCACACTGTGACATCCCAGGTCTCCCTTTCCTTATCCTTATCCTTAGGCCACTGATTGGCCTCAGCATTCACGTGATCACTGAAGCCAATCAGGAAAGGACACGGCAGTGATGAAAAACCCATTGAAATCAATGGGAGGTGGAAAAAAACGGGATACGGTTTTTTGATGCAGTTTTTTTAAAGGAAAGTTTCCAGGTCTATAGTGTGCTGGAGCAAAAAACTGCAGCAAAAACCGCAATGAAAAATGCAACTAAAACAGCATCATGTAAAAAAAGTGTCAAAAAACCATTTCCTAAAACCTGAAGCAGATTTTTTTCAGCCGAAAAAAACTGTGTGAACATACCCTTACAGGGGTTTTCTAACCCAATATTATGCAATTATTTCAGGTTGCCTATGCCATACCATAACAAAAAAGTCCATATTCACCTTTTAAATCTAGTACCCAAGTGCCAATGCTCCCATGATCTCCATGTTAATATTAGGAAGCCCTTTCATGTTGTGTGGAATGACTTCATTAAAATGAAAGCATGCGCAAGAGGTTACTATTTCACAACACTGTAAGGCTCCATATTGCATGGCCGTCCATTGACATAGAGATCAATATATAAAAAAACGTATCAGTTTCTGTCATGACTTTTGGCGTGCCCATGTCACTACTGAGTCCCAATCACAGGCCTCAGTGCTGACCCTGGGCGAATGACATCACAGACGCTGGCTCTGGCGCTCTTCTGAGATGTCATGTGCACGGAGGAGAAAGAAACAGATCGCTGGACACTGCGAGTAGGCCCGAAAGAGGTGAGGGAAGGTGAGTATCAGAGGTGTAGCTAGCGGGGGCAGAGGGGGCGGCTGCCCCAGGCCCACTGACTCTTTGGGGCCCACCCCGGGGCCGCCATTAATACATCCTTTATTTCTAACGACGTCACAACATTGCGCTGCCTGCACTCAGACACAGACGTCCTGTGCGTGGACAGGGAGGAAGCGGCGACTCCATTCATCAGGATCTTAGGTATGACTTTTTTTTTTTGCTTTTTAGCGCAGTTGTGGGTATATTAATAGTGTAAGGGGTGGTTAGGAGGGGGAAACATAACTATAAAAGGGAGGATTCATTAGCGGGCATTATGACGATGGGGGGGTCATTTATATAAGGGCTATTACGGGGCATTATGAATACAATGGGGGAGCTTATTTATATAAGGGTCCATTAGGGGGCATCATTTAAATTAGGAGGCATTATGAACATAAGGGGGAGGTCATTGATATAAGGGGTCATTAGAGGTTCAGTATTTATGTCAGGGGCATAATATGAGGGTCAATTAATTTAATTAAAGTGGCACTTGGGCTTTATTAAGACTACAGCCCCATGTCCCGGACTACAGCAAAAAAAGCTCTGCAGGAAAAATCGCGGCGATAATATTGTGTTTTTTCCCGCAGTGCTTTTCACAGAAGGTCCGCAGAGGTTTCCCCTGTGGACTTTCTGTTTTCAATACACCTATATGGAAACCACCAGTGTTTCTGTAGGTATAACTGACATGCTGCAGTTTACAAAACCGCAACAGTTTTGGAATTCACAGTGCGTATTCTGCACGTGATTTTCCGCAATGTGTGGATGGGATTTGCTAGAATGCTGCGTTTTTTTTCTGTGGGTTTTCGCCACATGGGTTCCCCATCCCATCCCCACTTTACAGTAAAATATGCGCAGCATATACACTGTGATTTCCAAAACAGTCGCAGTTTTGGAAATCGCAGCATGTCAATTATACCTACGGAAACGCCAGCGGTTTCCCTATAGATATAATTGAAGCAGAAAGTCCGCAGAGGAAACCTCTGCAAACTTTCTGTGCAAAGTGCTGCAGGAAGAACCGCGATGCGTCGCCGCCGCAGTTTTTCCCGCAGCTCTTTTTTGCTGCGGGATGCCACATGGGGCTTTAGCCTTAAGGAGTTTTACAGCTCATTTTTATTGATGATCTATTCTCAGAATAAAACATCAATAAGATGTAAGTGATTCCCCACTGACCAGCTGTATGAAGGGGCCATGGCACCTGTTTATATCACACACTGTCTGTTTATAGTGACCGTGTGATGTCATTCCAGCCTTGTCACATAGACGTGTATAGGACGAGGCTGTAATTACATTACATGGCCACTATGAAAAGAATGACACTGTGTAAACAGAAAAGGGGTCATGGCGCTTACACAGGTACCATGGTTCATTCAAACAGCTGATCCTGGGGGTCCCGGGAATTGGAATCCCAATAATTTTTTTCCCTTGTGTTTTTTTTTTCCTTTTTAATTAGGAAACACCTGGGACATTATTAATAATACGCACTATTTAACTCCTTCCCGCCAGTGACATTTTTCGTTTTTGACTCCCCCCACCCCCCACCCCTTCCAAACCCAATAACTTTTTTATTTTTCTGGTCTCAGAGCCATATGAGGTCTTAATGTTTGCGGGACAAATTTTTTTTTCATGATGCTACCATTTATTATTCTGTACAATGTACTGGGAAGCTGGAAAAAAATTCAGAATGGGGTGGATTTGAAAAAAAAAGTGCATTTGTGCGACTTTCTTATGGGCTTCGTTTTTACGGCATTCGCTCTACAGCCAAAATGACATGTCATCTGTATTCTATGTTTCGGTACGATTCTGGGGATACCAAATTTATATGGTTTTATTTACATTTTAACCCCTTAACAAAAATCCAAAACTGTGCAAAAATATTTTTTTTTTAAAAGTCACCATATTCTGACTTTTTTTCTACTTCCGTGTACGGGGATACATAGGGTGTCTTTTTTTGCGGGACCAGGTGTACTTTTTAGTTATACCATTTTGGGGAATGTCTATTGCTTTGATCACTTTTTATTAAAATTTTTATCAAAGGCAAAACAGTGAAAAAAACGGCGGTTTGGCACTTTAGATTTTTTTTTTTCCCGCTACGGCGTTTACCGTACAGGAAAAATATTTTTATAGATTTGTAGACCGGGCGTATTCGGACACAGGGATACCTAATGTATATGTGTTTCACAGTATTTAAGTACTTTTATATGTGTTCTAGGGAAAGAGGGGTGATTAGAACTTTTAATTTTTTTTTTTTTTTTTTTTTACTTTTTTATTATTTTGCATTTATTACTAATGCAATGCACTAGAAGAAGAAGCACTGAAGTGAGAGGAAAAAGATTCCTAAGGGATCAGATATATAACAAGGGGGTGCTGAAGCAGAGACTGTTCCAGGGTTTGTTCAGACAACATCCTAAGTTGAAGATTGCTATCAAGGACCCGGCTGAGAAGTGGCCCTGTCAGTGAGATTGCATATTTTCTGGATGAGCCCCGCTTCCAGCTGTTCAACATCAAGGCTAAAAAGGTACCCAACAAAGCTGGATCAGTAAGAGTGCATGCACCACATTACAATGTTTTGCTTGGGACTGAGTAAGGGCCTGTAGTTAGACTAGTTAGGCATATTCATCTGCCACACTACTGGTGAATTATCTACCTATTTGGTAGTAAGGACTAAGACTCAGAGAATTCTATAGAGTTGTAACTCCCAGAGAGGAGCTTCTGAGGAAGTATAGAAGCGACATTTTATTTATTATTTATTTGGCTTACTTATATAGTGCCATCATATTCCGCAGTGCTTTACAGACATTGACAGTCACTGTCCCATATAGGGCTCACAATCTATATTCCCTATCAGTATGTCTTTGGAGTGTGGGAGGAAACCGGAGGAAACCCACGCAAACACGGGGAGAACATACAAACGCCTTGCAGATGTTATCCTTGGCAGGATTCGAACCCAGGACTCCAGCGCTGCAAGGCTGCAGTGCTAACCACTGAGCCACAGTGCTGCCCTTATTTTATACATTGTCACATTTCTTTGGCTTGCAAGCTGACCTACTATTATATTTACTTGATTGTACTTTGTTTGTGGGGAATAGGGGTATTTTGATAAGTTTGTTATCTCTTGTATTATACCGCCGGTGCCCCTATCACACTCACTGAATTGTTCCTGTGACTAGGGTGATAAAAAGGTAACAAGCGGCTGGTTAGTAGTAGCCTGCAGATAGGTAAAAGCTTGGAGTGTTTTGGAGATGCACATGAGAAGGCACCGCACTGTACAACACCAGGGCCTCAGCTTATTGGCTGAGTGTATTTAAATAGTTGGGAGTGTTTTTTTTTTTTGGTATAGAGGTGTTTCTACACAAAGTAAAATGTTTTTTTTTACTAAATTGATTTGGAGTCGCTTCCTTTGTTCGTGAGTTCGCTGTATCCTGGGGAGACCACCCCGGTACACGGCTTACACCTTCGGCAAGTCTGTACTAAAGATGAAAATATCATCTAAATAAGCTGAAGCGTACCTACGATGGAGTTTAAGGACTCTATCCATCAACTTCTGGAAAGTTGCTGGGGCCCCATGTAAACCAAAAGGCACGGTCACATACTGGAAGAGACCATCTGAGATCACAAATGCAGTTTTTTCTCTAGCCTTTTTGGTGAGAAATACCTGCCAGTACCCTTTGGTTAGGTCAAGGGTAGAGAAATACCTAGCATAACCCAACCTCTCAATTAATTAATCGACTCTAACCATCGGTTATGCATCAAACTTCGACACTTTGTTTAACTTACGGAAGTTGTTACAGAACTGGATGGTACCATCTGGCTTAGAAATCAGGACAATGGCATTTGACTCATCAATCACCCCAACTGCTAACATCTTTTTGACTTCCTCTGTCAGGAACTGAGCTCCCTGGGTCTTGAACCTTTGACTTTCCGGCCAAGTTCTGCAGCCTTGACCATTATGCCATGTTCTTTGTCTTGCTTAGCCTGGACTTTTCTATTGCAATGATTAGCTTAGGGATCGCACCTACTCTGTGGCCAATCACAGGGTAGCCATCCCTATATAAACTCACAGCTTACTTCATCTTGTGCCTGATTATTCTGGCTGTTTATTCCTTGTTGACTCTGAGCCTCACCACTACTCCACTGCTCCTGTGTACCAAACTCTGCACATGTCTGACTACGGCTGATCCACTGCTCCTGTGTACCAAACTCTGCAAACGACTGACCACAGTTTCTTCTACTCCTGAGGTACTATTCCTATATCTCCTACTGTTAAAGTATTGTACAGTTTGCCTCACCAATTGGACTCCAGGTCTGACAACTAGCATCGTTACATCCTCAGTTATGGCTTGTCTACGAGCTTCAGCATATGATATTGTGTGGGGGCCACTGTGGGCATATAATACTGTGTGGGGGCCACTGTGGGCATATAATACTGTGTGGGGGCCACTGTGGGCATATAATACTGTGTGGGGGCCACTGTGGGCATATGATATTGTCCCTGTATTGTTTACCTGCTGCGCTGCTCACTCACCGTATTCTTGATAACTGCAGTTGTGGGTACTATAGTTGTATCCCTTTCAAGTATCTGAGATATCGCTGCAGCACCCGTAACTGTCACTATCAATTAAGGGTCAGATGTGGACTGCCCTTGTAAGGGCAGGAGCTCTTTGGGGATAACAGGGCCATTTTTAAGATATAGGGTCAGAACTTAATGACCAGGATGGCGATTCCAACAGAGCTATTGATGGATCATGAATTATCAGATGCATGACCGGTGATTTGGTGAGATCTATCTGATTTTTCTTACCTTTTCATATATTTGGAAGTCTGTGATTTAGAGTTTTAACATTAACTCTTTATTTTTTGTTGATTTGTGTGATTTACATCTGCATTGTATTGGATTGATATAATCCCTGATCGCACAAATATTTATCTGTGTTAGTCTTTTCATTTATAGACATGTCATTATTAAGGTGCCTTTTTATGAGATATTTATATTAAAAGTTATGTTTTATAGTTTTTTCCACATTTGCTGTATTTATAGTGGGGGTCACCACAAAATCAGGATAACACGGGCCCTGAAAGATGATTTACAGGTGTGGGAAAGTTTTTTGACTTACAGGGGTGAGAGTCTGGCTGAAAGAACCATGTTCCTACCACAAATTTAGGCTCCTTATGGACGCTTTCAAAGCTAAAGGGTTTGGGGTATTTTTTGGCGGGAAATGGTACACAGGTGTGTAGCCTTAGGGATGGGAAGAAAAAGGATGGATTACAAACATGACATTACTAAAACTGTTTCCAATAGTGGTGACTGTTGAGTTTTGGAGGGAGTACCTAAAGGGACAGATTAGTGGTATTCTGGACAGATAATATAAGCATAGCAGCAGTGAATAATCTCTCAGGCAGTTGTCCACCAGTGATTGCATTATTAAGGCATTTGGTGGGTAGATACCTTGAATGTGACATCAATTTTAGAGCCGAGCATAAAGAGGAAAGTGGGAGACCTTTTTTAGTCTGATGCCTAATGGGGAGAGGATAGGATGTGCATGTCTTAACAATGTTTGACAGGTGCTGACCCGGTTTTAGAGAAATTGGTGAAAAGTTCCCTGGTGACAAGTATGTGGAAAACCTACAGGAAGGAGTGGAAGAGGTAGAAGGAAAAGCAACAAGCATAGGAATCCTGATCAATGCCTGTGGAAACAATGCCTGATCAATCCTGATCAATGCCTGCACGGTAACATGTGGAGGGAAGGGGTGACGAAAGGTAGGGCCACCTCAATGGTGGCAATGGTGTCTTTTTTTTTTTTTCTAAGCTTGGAGGGCTGTTAGATCCTACAAAGGTTTTTGCAATATGGAGGGTCCTAAAGGAATGGGGAAAAACACACCCAAGGGGCAGAGACAGGAGGGAACCCCTGGACTCAGGGAGGGTCATGAAGTTAGTGGAGACGTTGCATGACGTTTGCAGGGATGAATAAGATGTTTAAGTCAGCATTTGCACTGGTATTCACATGAGCTTTTAGAATTGGGGAATTGGTGGCGCCATCAAAGCAAGGCGTTGAAGGACTGGAAATGGAAGAGGTTAAATTGTTTGATACAGGGGTAAGGTATTTTTATCTGTAAGTCAAAAAGTTACCAGATCAGTCATTTCCAGAAAGGAGAGTATTGGTACTGTTACCAATAAAAATGGGAATAATTTGTCCAGTACAATGTGTAAGGAACTACTTGGGTCACTGGTGGGATGGGAAAGGGTATTTCTAAGACATGGGGAGAAGAGGTCCTGTCCAGTTTGGGGAAGGGGGGGGTAGCTCAGTAGCAGCAAAGGTGCGGACCCAACCAGTCAGAGACAGGGACGCAATGCTCTGGTGCAAATAGATTAAAAAAAAAACAAAAAAAACACACAGCAAAACAAACAAACCTTCACGTCAGCTACAAAAAATTAGCAAAATAAAATACAGCCTTAACTTCAGGAAAAAGGCAAAGCAAAATGCTCTGTAGGTCTTTATGGGCCAGTAATGAGCCTGGGACCTACACCTGGGGCTGAAGCCTACTCAAGACCCGCCCTTGACTACACATAAGTCAGAAATCTGGGCTTATATAGCAGGACTCCAGCACTCTGGCTGTCACCTTCTCACATAGGGTCCAGTTGTGCCAGATATTAAAAAAAAGGTGGCTACAAAGGAAGGCTTGGAAAAGGACAAGATAGGTTATTATTCCTTCGGTATTGGGGCAGTATCAAAGGCAATCCCCAACAACAGCTTAAAAAGGCTGGGCAATCAACCGCTCGGCTCCTAGATTGGCACCTTGCTGCCCAATCTAAACTCTGGGTTGCCCTAGAGAGCTCTCTGAGTCCTCTCCCCCTCCTGTCTTTACCTTGGATTGGTCGGACAGAGCTATCTCCTCCTTCCCGTTCATTGCTCGATAAGTCGTGTGTGTGACATTCTTACCGCACCACTGCTTGACTTTTCACGAACGATGGACCTCTGACCCCTATCTCGGGCAACCCAGACTTTCCCGCAGCCCTATGCCATTTTTTCCTCTGTCGCCCTACCACTCCAACGCTTCTTAGATTTTCCAAAGTCCTGTCCCCGATCTTTCTCCTTTCATACACTGATTTAATTCCTCAAGCCGATAGAACCCAGTCCTCCCACTGGCAATATCTACAACTCCAACACTTTTACTCCGCCCTCAAACGGACCCGCAACCTGAATAGACAGTTAAGCCCATTTGAACGCCTTCGCACCTCCTCTACTCCCCAACATCGCTCTATCTCCATTATTTACAGCCTTCTTTCCGACATTATCCCCTACCTTCATTTACATCTGCTTGAGAACAGGAAATGGGGACTTTTTTTTTTTTATAAACTGTAATTTTTATTAGAGTTTTAACAATAAGAAAGGAAGTATCAAGAAATAATCACAAACATCCCAGCAAATAGCAAGGAATAATAACCAGAAAGGACAATAACAAAAAAAGCAACAAAAACCTACAAAATGCAAGAAAAGAAAACCAGGGGGAGACACAGACAAACTAAAAGAAGGAAAAAACAGAAAGGAAAAAAAATGGGGAGGGGGAGGGGAGCGACCTGTCAGCGACCTAGAGGCCCTGGAGAGTTCAATATGTATCCCATTGTGACCAGATAGTCTGGAACGCCTCCATAGTGTTATTAAGATTCGCCGTCATATATTCAAGAGTGCGAATGTCTTTCATTCTCCCAAGTAAGTCCGGCCCTGACGGCAGAGACACCGTCCTCCAATATCGTGCTATAAGGGTCTTTGCAGCCAGAGATATAGGAAGAGCTGGGACGATGCCTTGCCAAGGTGTCTAGGGGGGAGGCCGAGGAGATAAATCAGCGGGTCCAATGGGACCGCCTGAAGGAAGAGGGTATCAGTTATTGCCTTGACCTCCCTCCAGAAACCCAATATGAGCGGGCAGGTCCAAAATATATGATACAGAGAACCATGACTCGAAAGACACCGCCAACAAACAGGCGGTATGGCAGGATTAAGGGAGTGGAGGAGAGCGGGGGTGTGGTACCAATGCATGAGCAATTTGTATTGAGTCTCCCTGTAAGTTATGCACGTAGAGGACTTTGCCGCTCGGGACCAGACCACCTGCCATTGACCTAAAGTAATCGTTTGACCTAGGGCCTCCTCCTATCTGTCCATGTATCGATGAACCAAGGGTATGCCACCCGTCGGGGAGGAGAGCAGTTGGTATACATATGAACTAAAGCCTTTAGTAGATATACCAGTCCGGCAGAGCTTCTCGAACAGGGAGGGTCGGGAGACCGTGAGTGAGCCAAAAAGCATGTGGACCAGGTGGACCACCTGTTGATAGTGAAGCCACTCCGAGGACGAGAGACCAAGGGTAGAGGTGAGAAAAGCAAAGGGCCTGAGCTCCAGAGAAGAAGGGTCAACCATATCTGCAATGCGATAGAGACCTGCCCTCGACCACACCTGGACCATATTGGAGGTCATACCCTCTGGCAGTAGGGGGTTGTACAAAATAGAGATCATAGAATACCTCTTAGAGGACAGGGGAAAACGGCGAGAACATTCTGATCATATGGCTTTCGTGAACCTAATAGGGCCCAGCAAGTCCGTGGGAGGAGGAGCCGACCCACAAAAAGGAATTAGGATGCACAAGTGCAATCCACAACGTCTCTATTTCCATCCACTTCGTATAAGCTGGGATGGTTGCCCAGAAGGGGATACAACGCAGATGCGTCGCCCAGTAATAATGGAGTAGATGCGGGACAGCCAGACCCCCACACCCCCTCCCAGCCAACATGACAGAGCGGGGTATATGGTGGTGTCTGGCACTCCAGATAAACCGGAACACAGCTTTCTGTAGACTTCTAAGCTCACTCCTGGGGACCACTACTGGCAACGTCTGAAAGAAATATAGCTATTTAGGGAGCAAGGTCATCTTGTCCGCTGTGACACGTCCCAAGAGGGAGAATGGAAGAGACTCCCAGGAGTCCAATAGGGATCAGAGTTCCCAAAAGAGGCACGGGTAGTTTGCTGCATAGTGTGCCGTATAGGATGGGCTAAGACGGACACCCAGATAGTTAATGGAGTCCGAGCGCCACTGAAAGTTATAGTTGCTGCGGAGGAGGGCTAAAAGGTCGCTCGGGACATTAAGGGGAAGGGCCTCAGTCTTGGAGGAATTAACCTTGTACCCCGAAAGATTCCCATATAACGTCAAGACACTCATAAGGTTAGGCAATGTAGCGTGGAGGGAAGTCAGAGTAAGGAGCACGTCATCTGCAAAAAGCCATATTTTAAACTCCCTGTCCCTGACCGCAACCCCTTTTATGTTAGGATCGCGGCGGATCATGGCCGCTAACGGCTCAATACAAAGAGCAAAAATAAGTGGGGAAAGGGGGCAATCCTGCCGCATTCCATTACTAATAGGAAGGGGAGTGGAGTTTGATCTCTGCCGTGGGCTTAGAATAGAGAGATCTGATTGCCGTTAAAAAAAACGGCCCCGAGAGGCCGAAAGTCTGCAGAGTAGCCAGCATAAAGGACCAGTCTACCCGGTCAAAGGCCTTCTCTGCATCCAAGCTCAGTAACAGAGTCAGAGTAGAATAATGGTTTGCAACCTCCACCAAGTCCACAGATCTACTGGTGTTGTCCCACCCCTGATGGCAGGGGACGAACCCCACCTGATCCTTATGAACAAGAGAGCCAAACACTAAGGCAATTGGCCAAAAGTTTGGTAAACAGCTTCAGATCAAAATAAAGACTTCTTAACTACCAGATGTGTGGCTCACTGCCTTTCAATCTTGCCATAAATTTTCAATATCATGCAGGGTGCAGAAACTGCTCTCTGCTTCATTCCTTCTGACACGAGGTCATCAGAGTGGTTAAGGAGGTTACAGGTGTTGACTTGAAGGATGACCCTGCTTCTTTCCTCCTTTCCATTTTTCCCTACAAAATCTTCAAACATATTCACAAACTGATTGGCTTCCTCCTAGTGGCAGCTCTAGATTATGAAAAAACTTCCTAACCTTCAACTCTCTCTCTCTCTGGCTTCAAGAGATTCTACATATTAGACGCATGGAAAACATGTTAGCTGACTTGTTCAGATGATAGTGCTCATCAGAAAGTGTGGCTACTATGGAACACCTTTTATTACAATCCTGCTCTTCAGGCTTTCTTCTCCCACCCAGTTCATAGTTTTTTTTTTTCTTCCGCCTGCCTTACCCTGGTCCCTCCTCTACCATCCCCACATTTGCTACCACTACACCCTCTCCCCTGTCTTACTTCAACATTTTTATACCCTCTAGAACTTTTCCCCCTTTCCCTTTTTTTCTTGTTTTGTTCCTCACCTTTATTTTTTTTTTTGGAACTCGCTATTTGGCTTCTCATGTTTAGCATTTTGCCCGTTGCATTTTGCTACTTAATTTTGTGCCAGAGCGTAATACCTTGTTTTCTCCCCTTTCCCTCCATTTTGTTCTTTCCATCCCACATCCTGTCTCCCGCTTTCCCCCCTCTCTCTCTTCCCCTTTCCCAGTTAAGGAATCTAATAATTCTCCCATACACTTTTCTTTTCCTGTATTTTGGTTTTGAAAACTTCAATGATATAAAAAATATATATATATATATATATATATATATATATATATATATGTTGTTTTGGTGTCTTCCACAGTGGCAAAGAATGTTTGGCTGTTGGGGCATTCCTTCATATATTAGGCAGCCAAAAGAGCAAGGAAGAAGTCAGCAGGGGATACCAAACAGTGAAGGCAGTGACAGTTGGTGGGCCACAAAAAATGGTCAGCCACATATTATTGTACATGCAGGAGGAAATGATTTAACAAACAAAGCCTGGTCTTTAATCAACAGCATGGAAGTTGTAAGGGTTAAAATATAACTTGTATTATATTTTATACACTGTATAAACAAAGAGTGAAATGTTTTGCAGATAGTCAGCATATTTAGAGAGAGAAAAGAGATACTAAGTCTAGGGACGGCACCCAAGGTTAGGGAACACACTCAGATAAGCGAGAAGAAGAAACATATGTTTCGAGAGACTGAACAAGGCTGCTTAGCAGCAGAACCGGAAGGACCAAATATGTACATTGGTCACATGATTATTGTGTAACCAGCTGCCTTTAAAAACTGTATCAACTATGGAATAAACGAAATCATTCTTACTAGATACTTTGGGTGTCTGTACGTTTGTTTTTCCCAAGCTCGATATTGTTCTTTATTTAATTAGGATTACGGTGACATCCATCCCAGGGGAACGTAACCCCCGACAGAAATTGGCTAACCAACGTGGGGCTCGAGATCGTCTGATGTGCAGCCGATAGAGTGCCGACCCACTCACCGATCGCCTTGAGGACGGGACCAGAGGACCTCAGATAGATAAAAACAGTACTGTGAGGTAAGCCTTTGATCTTGCCAATTAATATATCTGAGGTTCCTGTGTGTCTATTCTCTGTATTGATGAGTGAGGTAAGCTGCTGCATGTTTATATGACATCTCGATGCCAATTAAATAGTACGGAAGAACCTAAAAGGGACATGTCACCTGTAAATGATATGGAAATTGTTTTCTTTGCTTTTTGTCTTACCTGTTTACTGTTTACTGATGTTTGCATGTTACCTGTGTTATAAGATATATAAGGCTGCAAAGAATGGGGAAAAGTTCTCTATTCTTAACCCCTAGAGTCTAGAGTTGCGGACAAGGTTCGGAACTGAGAAGCACTGAGTGATTGAAAAGTCCTTGTTTTGGAACACTAGCCTCCAGCCGTGCCTGGACGGTCAAGGTCGAATGGGACCTGAGTAGTAGCACGAAGGACTTAGTAGAATCTGCGCGAAGTGCGTGCAGTGATTTAGGAGTGTTTTGGTAAGGGGACACAGGCAGAAAGTTGAGCCTGTGGAAGCCATCAGGCATTGCCCTGAGCACTACTCCTGAACTTGCACAAGTAGTTCATAGAAGACAGAAGAGTCTGTCTGGGAGTTCTCACTAAGTAGTCATAAGTGACCCTCTATTGTCTGAAAGGTTGCCCTAGAGGAGTGAGAAGCTCACTGGCTGATTAGCTACCAGCCAAGATGGAGATGGGACCCTCTAAGATATGGTACACCCCATTTGAACTAATAGAGATAGGGGAAGGGAAAGAAGTAGCCGCACAGGTAAAAACAATCCTAAAAAGAGCAGGAATACACAAGACTGGGTTGATAGACAGTAAATTTTGGGATCAGTGGAGATTAGACCATGCAGGACTGATTCAAGACAACAAGTTGCAAAGAGGCATATATGCCCTGATAGAAGGAAGCAATAGAATAGGATAAGGGGATGATAGTTCAGGAAATAATGAATCAACCCCATCTCACTCCGAGAAACAGGCTTGAAGGGAGACATTACCCTTCTCAGTATTATTGTTTAATATAACCCATCTTATCTCCCAGTTCTGTATGAAATATTACTTACTTTAACAAAATACTCAGAGAATCTGATATAGTGCAAAGAGAAAAACTGTCCAGCATCGGTATGATGTTTATTGGATTATGTATTATATATATATATACGTCAACCTGTATTTGTAATATTCATTCTGTTTATATCAATGCCAGGATTCAACTTTTATGCTTTTTGTAAAATTAAATCCGCTTTCAGGAAATGTCCCCTAAAAAGAAGAAACTAGGATATTGTGATGTTCCACAGGGGTTCAACTTTTGGTTGGAATCCAGTGAAGAAAATTCTAAAGTCTGGCAGTTTGCCCTTAAGGTAACCTGAAGTACAACTCAGGGGTTTTGAACACCTGTGGTAATGACAAAAGGTGGGGTTTGGGAAATATTCGAAAATTGTACAAAAAATAGTAATATGTAATTTTGGAGTCAGTATTACCTGCTATCTGCTTGAATTGTATTCCTGTATTCTGTTGTAGCGCTCTGCAGATGTTCTGCAGGGAATAACCAAAACATTAATTGACTGCCAAGTAGCTCCAAGGACGTTGTATCTGATGTGATGCGCACGCAGAAAATCACAAGCTGAACATGATACTGTGTTACCCAATAATGTTACATGTCAATTATTACAAAGTGAAACTTGGCTCTGGGCCTCCGGGATCCGCAGCCTGTGTATGATGACTATTTATGCCCAAAGGGAAAATATTTTGATAAAAGTGTTAGCCTAAGGTTAAATGGAAAAGTAAGGTACAATGACAATATATATGTGTATAATATTGTGTAATATATATGTGTAAAATATTCAAGAAAATACTCAAGCATATGAAATTATGTCTTGTACTATGTTATGTGAATTTATTGTCTTGCCTGTTATCACCTGAAGTAAGGTATCTGCTAAAAGAGAGAAAGGTGAATCAGTTGAAGTTTATTATGGAAGACTTCTCACTAAAACGGTGGATGCTTTAGATCAAACTGATCCTGTAGAAACCTCATTTCAGGGTAGCAGAATACTCACTAGGTATTTAGTCTCAGACACATCAGATAACATTCTTGGTACAGATGTGATGGGAGTATTAGGTTGTAATATCATGTTGCATTCATCAGGAGAAGCATATGTAAAAGTCACGCATACTAACCATGAGATTTTGTGTTTGTTATCTGCCGAGTTAAGTACACCAAATTGTATTTTTGTCCTCACTGAAGAAGAAAATGTACTGTTATCCCAAGTGCCAACAGCATTATGGGCAACTGGGAAAACAGACTTGGGTAAATTGGATGTACCCCCTGTTATGGTAACCCTGAAACCTGGTGCTCAGCCACCCAGGATTAAACAATATCCTCTGACCCATGCCCAAGAGGATGCCATAGCGGTAACCATAGTGGAATTAGTAAAGGCAGAGGCATTAAAGGAATGCACTTCTGCAGCAAACACTCCTCTTTTCCCAGTTAAAAAGAAGAGCAAAAAGGAAGAACCGGACACATACCGTATGGTTCATGATCTCAGGGAATTGAACAAAGTGACATTACTTGAAACACCTGTAGTGCCCAATCCACACACCCTGTTATCAGCCATCCCTACTGGAACCACCTGGTATAGCGTCATAGATCTCTGCAACACCTTCTTTTCTGTGCCTTTACACCCCGATTGCCAGTATTTGTTTGCATTTACATTTAGGGGAAAACAGTACACCTGGACAGTACTACCACAAGGTGCGCAAAACAGTCCTAACCAATTTACAAGGTGTCTCACACTTATCATGAGTACTTGGTATTTTCCACATGATGATGTCATTTTGTTACAATATGTTGATGACCTTCTTCTTTGTGCTCCAGACAAACCAACCTGTGAAGCAGCGACCATCAGCCTGTTGTGTTTCCTCTGCCAGAACGGCTGCAAGGCCAGCAAGGATAAGTTGCAATTTTGCAAACAAAAAGTGTTGTTTCTGGGACACTGTCTCGGCCAGGGTACCAAGCACCTGTCAGATGAGAGGACCAAGGTGGTAAGAGACATGCAGGTGCCAACCTCTCATGCTCAGCTACGTACCTTTTTGGGATTGGTATCCTACTGTAGGCCATGGATCAGATCTGCATCTCTGACCATGCAACCTCTGTATGATTGCCTCTCCTCAAAACCATTCAGCCTCACGTCTGAGGCCTTGGATGCGTTTTACCAGCTGAAGTTGCAGATAGTCAGTGCTCCGGCCTTAGGTCTACCTGACTATCAGAAACCTTTTCAGCTCTACGTGACTGAGATGATGGGGCATGCAACTGCAGTTCTCACACAACAACACGGGGATAAGAAATGCCCGGTGGCCTACTACAGCTCACGGTTAGACGCTGTAAGCCAGGGGGGACACCCTCCTGTGTACGGGTTGTCCTCTCGGTACAAGCGTTGCTTGATAAGAGCTCAGATATTGTCCTAGATCACATATTGGTTGTGTATACACCTCATGACATCCATGCTATCCTCACACAGGTAGACAGACGTCATCTTTCTTTGGCACGGCAGAGCAAAATGGAATTTGCTCTGCAGTCCTCCTCAAACATCTCTTTTCAACGCTGTTTAACTTTGAATCCTGCAACTCTTCTTCCTGTAGGAGTTCATGATTCAAAAGGGGGAGTGGAAGATGAGTTATTTTTAAACTCTCTCTCTGAAGAAGAACTGTTTGACAGCCAGCATGAGCATGATTGCGTGGCTCTCATGTCACAGGAAACAGTGGGATTTGACCATGTCACGGATGTGCCATTACAAAATCCTGATTATGAGATGTTTGTGGACGGCTCAAGGTATCTGACAGATGAAGGCAAATTTGTTACAGGGTATGCTGTAGTCACTGAACATGACATCATAGTCCAAGAAGCTCTTCCACCACACATGTCAGCCCAAGAAGCTGAGCTTAAAGCCCTTATGGAGGCTTGTAAGGTAGCCAAAGGTAGAACAGCCAACATATACACTGACTCCAGGTATGCTTTTGGCATCGCACATGATTATGGTCCAATATGGAGGGCAAGGAACTTCCTAACGGCCCAGGGCAAGCCAATTAAGAATGGAGATGTGGTAAGTCGACTAATGGAGGCCATACTGCTCCCAAAGCAGCTGGCAATTGTGAAAGTCAGAGCTCACGCAAAAGGAAGGGACCCTGAAAGCCGTGGAAATGAGAGAGCTGACATAGCAGCCAAGGCTGCAGCACTACTGGCCAGAAGGGGTCCCAACCAGGTGAGCAAAATGGACATTGACCTAGCAGACCCTAAAGGGCTGTACTCAAAGGTTACCAGTGTGGAAACTGAAAGATGGAAGAAAGCAGGTGCTACAGAAGGTGATGGTATGTGGAAAATGGGGGATCGATTATGTCTGCCCGCAGCAGTTTACCCCCAGATGGCTGGCTTGGCCCACGGTAAGGTGCATGCCTCTCGAAATGCCATGGAGTCATTAGTGGGTAAATTATGGTTTGCCCCAGGTTTTGGAAGAGCTGCTAGCAATCACGTAAAAGCATGTCACATATGTGCTCTACACAATCCAGGACAGGTAGTTAAAACACCCACCAAGTGTACACCAAAATCCCTGTACCCATTTCAGAGGATACAGATAGATTACATACAGTTGCCTAAGTCTGGAACATACGAATATGTGTTGGTCTGTGTGGATTTGTTTTCAGGATGGCCTGAGGCCTACCCTGTGAGCAAAGCAACCGCACAAGCAACTGATTTTTCAGGAGCACATAGCTTGCAGCCTGGTGATTGGGTGGTCGTGAAAAGACACTCCAGGAAAACCCTTGAACCCAGATATGATGGTCCCTTCCAGGTATTGCTGACAACTGCCACTTCAGTAAAGTTGGAGGGGAAATCTACCTGGATACACGCTTCACATTGCAAGAAAGTTGAAGTGCCTCCAGAATGAGGGAGAGGGGTCTGATAGTCCTCAGTGGATGTCTTTTGGCAATATGGATTTGGCATGGACTTAGTCGCCATAGACCAGAGGATGATTCCAACCGAGGAGTGAGGGAACTGGAAAAGCATATATGGAGAACAAAAGAGAATATGTGGTTGTATTTATCTAGAGTATTGAACATGACAGAATTTTGTTTGAAAAATGCGTACTCCAGCAATATTTTGGAAACCTGTCTGGTTCCTGTACCAACTCCTGTTGCAGTATGGACTAAACTGTTAAAACTTCAGTTAAATGATACTGTTTTGCAGGAGGACGATTTACATTTTCATGCAGATTGGATAAGTCCTTACTATGCTTGTATGAATTGCACTGCTTATACACATTTAGAGGAGGATATGATCAAAATATCAACAGGGGCGGTAACAAAAGCAGAATTATGCTTTAAATTTTCATGTAACAGCACAAAAATACCCAACTGTAATTCCTTATTTAATAAAGGCCAGCCTCCAAAAATCTGCAATAGAACAGACAGTGATTGTCAAGTTCTAAGGGAGGGGCAGCGAATGCAATGTAATAGAACAATGACTGTGCCATCATTGGATTTACATGTGCCTTTACCACCAGGATGGGTTCTGGCTTGTGGAAACAATAGCTACACGTATATACCCGCCAACTTAACGGGAGGCCTATGTGCCTTATCCAGATTAACGTTGGTTATGATTCCTAAGCCATCTGAACATACACTGCAAAAGAGAAGTACTATTCTACTTCCTGAGGATTGTAATCATGATGTAACGCTTTTGTCACGAGCAGAATACATAAGTGTGGCTATATCGCTTGTAGCTCTACCAGGTTTAGCAGTATACAATCATAAAACTATATCACGCATGGCATGTTTTATGGTAAAGAATATAAATATAACCAGTGCTATAATAAAGGATGTTTTGCTAGACTTACAATCACACAAAAAGGCAATATTGCAAAATAGAGCTGCTATAGACTATTTACTGCTTAAGCATGGCTATGGGTGTAATAGCTTTGCGGGGATGTGTTGTTTTAATTTATCTGATCATTCAGAAGATGTACACGATAGGTTAAAACAACTACAAGAAATGATTACGCATATTAAACAAGATGTAAATCTAGGCTGGTGGGATTGGTTATTAGCTTTTCTGCCTGACTTTGGGTACCTTCCACAGGTTGTAGGCATAGCTCTTTGTGTAATTACCTTTATCATAACAGGTTGTTGCTGTATACAATGCATTCCCTCACTATGCAATCTCATGAAAGATAATAGCCAGTATGTGAGAGAGGATGTTATTTTTAACCTCTTCAATGGAGAATCCATCATAGATGGCGCACAAATAGTGTGAAGGTATTCATTGAACTTGATTAAAAATAAAGTCCTAAAATGGGGGAATTGTAAGGGTTAAAATATAACTTGTATTATATTTTATACACTGTATAAACAAAGAGTGAAATGTTTTGCAGATAGTCAGCATATTTAGAGAGAGAAAAGAGATACTAAGTCTAGGGACGGCACCCAAGGTTAGGGAACACACTCAGATAAGTGAGAAGAAGAAACATATGTTTCGAGAGACTGAACAAGGCTGCTTAGCAGCAGAACCGGAAGGACCAAATATGTACATTGGTCACATGATTATTGTGTAACCAGCTGCCTTTAAAAACTGTATCAACTATGGAATAAACAAAATCATTCTTACTAGATACTTTGGGTGTCTGTACGTTTGTTTTTCCCGAGCTCGATATTGTTCTTTATTTAATTAGGATTACGGTGACATCCATCCCAGGGGAACTTAACCCCCGACAAAGTCAAGATGGTCGCAGGTTAAAATCTTTTCAGAAATGATTCGAAGACAATATTGGAAGGGGGCAGTGTCATCAGTGGCAATTGAGAAGGTCCGAAGGAAGATGAACAAGGCCATGAGAGACTTTATGTGGGTGGTAGAGGGTGAATTTGTGTCTCACACAGACATGTGGGACTGGACACCCTTCAATAGAGGATGGAAGCTTGGTGGAAGGCATCAGTTAAAATTAGGGGTTGTTGATTTAGTGGCACAAAAAGGGAGGACAGTAGGTGACATGTCTACATTTTTTAGGTGGCAGATCATAGCACTGCACTCCATTGTGAGTAAAGTTCGGTATTGGGCTACGGCAAACGTCCATGAGCCTCTTTTCAGGGTAGCATCTCACATGGGTGAACACTAGTTACACATTGGGTCCCCTGGATATTTTGGGCCTGGGCAGTCACAAAGGCTGATGACGTTCCAGCAGCTGCCCGGGGGAACAGTCATAGTAGGGGACATGGCTGTCCTGGTACAAAGGTGTGAGCTGGGGACAGGTGAGCTCCACCTCAGTGAGTGCGGTACTGCGATTTGTCAGGTTCTTCCCATACTGTATGTACAAATGTTGTTTAAATAAAGAACTGGAACAGGCCACTAAAATTTTGCCAAAGAAATGCAATGGGTTTGTGTGGTTACTGGAATCTGTACGAGGTTAGCATCTGCCCACCTTAATGTCTTTTGAGGAGTACAGCGTTCATGTTTGCACCAATATCTATGGTAAATGCATTATTGCTTACTGTGAAATATATATCAGGAGACCAGTAGAGGGCAGAAGATATCTTCAATATCCTGAAGGCCTTTTGCTTTTGTCATTGGAGTAGGTGGAGTAAAGTAGGTAGAGATCCACAGGGAGGAGGTTATAAGAGGTCCATTGTGTAGTGAAGAAGACTGGTACGTATGAATAGAACACAAAAATATAGATCACACATGGCTCTATATGAAGATACTCATCTCCTGCTTCTTATGCATTTTTTAATGAAAACAACTTGGAGATATGGGCAGCAAAATGCTACGGAGCAAATTGAATCTGAAAGTCGCAGAAGGAGAAGGTATAGGCTTAGGACACGACATCTACACAGCCAGCAGCACGTTATGATGGTAAATATATAACAATGAGTATGTCACCTTGAAATGTATGCTTTACATTGGTTCTGCCCTTAAGTTACCCAAGAAATCATATACTCATTTACATAAAATGTGAATATTTTAATCTTCTACTATAAATAGGTAAAAGAATACAAATGCACAATGTGAAATTTGAGGATGACTAGCTGTTGTGGTACTACAACACCCAACTCTGCCAGTGTGCAGAGTCATAGTTTGCTTGGACATGTATTGTCAGCTGGAGAGTCAGCGATGTAAGCAAAAGCAGAAGATTGTTCCTTTTGTGTCAGAAATGAAAAGCAGGAGAGTTCTCGTTTCCATATAACTGAACGGGGGGAGATTTATCAATGGCATGACATTTAATTGAAGTTTAATGAGATGTGCCTTTTTAACAATGTTTCTGGCAATCCACAAAATTTATAAAAAAAAAAAAAAAAAGGAGCACATTACCTAATAAATTTTACACAAATTATTCATCAAGTTCTCCATCTATGGCTCTTAGATTTTTTTGATATTATGCCGCTGAGGGTATTAGAGTGTGTTTGCGCAAAGAAGTTGCCTTACTAAAAATACGACAACATAAACATCTGCATTTAACCCCTTAAAAGGGTTGTCCAGGATTTTTTTTTATATTAGGCCAGGGAAGGTGAGGAAAAAAAAAATTAAAATTGACGTGTCACTTTATGTGGCAATAACTTTGATATGATTTAACTTACCCAAGTGATTTTGAGACTGTTTTTTGTGACACATTGTACTTCATGTTAGTAATAGACATTGATCTATAGTTCTTCAATTTATTTATAAAAAAAAAAAGGAAATTTAGTGGAAATTTGGACAAAATTCACAATGTTCAAAATGTGAAATGTTCTGCTTTTCAAACAGTCATACCACCCAAATATATTAATAAATATTATCTACCATATCTCTGCTGTATACTGGCATAATCTTTTAATTGTCCTGTAACCCCTTAACGATGAAGGACGTAATAGTACATCCTGGCCCCTGGGCCTTAACAAAAGTGGTCGTACTATTACGCCATTGGCCTGCTGCCTACTCACTATCTGAGCAGGTGGCATCGGGAATGGGTGTTAGCTGTAACTGGCAGATAACACCTTGCTCCATAACCCCCGGTCGCCACGGTCAAACATCGGCACCCCCCCGCCCTGCGGCGAGATTGGGGTGTGCTGTTGCATATTTTCTGCAGCCTGGGGTCTGGCCAGTGAACCCGGGCTGTTAGGATCCCCCAGTACCTGGTTGATCCTGCAGGGATGGGAGGAAGTGAGCCTATGTGTCTGCATAGCCTGCCTTCCTCTATACACTGCAATACACATGTATACATGTGTATTGAAGTGTATAGTACTGAACCAGCGATCAGACCATCGCTGGTTTAGGTCCCCTAGTAGGACATCACTAAACAGTAAAAAAAAAGTTGAAGGAAAAAAAAAAAGAAAGTGTATGAAAAAAAAAATTAATTAATAATTAAAGCCACAAAATGCCCCTTTCCTATATAAAATCAATTATTTAAAAGAAAACCCTAAAAATTAATATAAACAATACATATTCGGTATTGCCTCGTCTGTAACAATCCATACAATAAAACTGAAATTATCTAACCTGTACGGTGAACATTGGGAAACAAACGGAAAAAAAAACACCAGAAGTAATGATTTTTCGCCATCTCGCCTTAAAAAAATGCTATAAAAAGCCCTCAACCAACCGAAAAATATAAATGTTACACATCTCAGAAGATGGTGATGCAAAAATAATTGATATATGTCTCCAAATGGGATTTTGTTCTGCAAAATTAGTAACGCATAAAACAATATAAATTTGGTGTCACTGTAAAAAGCTATGCCAGAATTGATGGGTTTTTTTTAATCCACCAAAAAAGAGTCAATAAGTTATGGTTATCATTACAAAATGCATACCACAAAAAACAAGCCCTTATATGGCTACATCACCAGAAAAATAAAAAAAATGTGGCTTGTATAATGCAAAGACAAAAACTCCAAAAATCGCCAAATGATTAGAACACAACTGGCTGCGTCAGGAAGGAAATGTATAAGCTGTGTGAGCGTATATGAGGGTATATTTAGAGCTTACAAGTGAAAAGAAACCAGAAGTGACACCCAGAGTTACCTCCTCCCCCATCATAGGAGCTACTGGGAAAATAGTAGGGAATTTGGTGTTCCCAATGTACTCTGCACAGCTTACATATTCACTATTTACCATCCGCTGTGCATTCACATCTGGGATACTAATGCTCACTACACCCCTTGATCAATTTTTTGAGTGGTGCAGTTTTCAAAATTGGTCACTTCCTAGGGGATGTATCTAAAAGAAAAATGCGGGCACTACATAAACTGCACAAATCTGATATAAAAGCGCTATGCGCTTTTAGAGTGCAGATTTAGATTGTTGGTTTTTGGACGCAATGTCACATTTGCAGAGACCCTATAATTGCCCCTACAAAATGGGGTCACTTCTTGGGGAATTCCAGTTTACTGGCACCTCCAGGGCTCTGCAAAAACAACATGGCATTCAGAAAGTCCCTCTAAATCTATACTGCAAAAGCTAAAAAACGCAGTGCTCCTTCACTTCTGAGCCCTGCTGTGTGCCCAAGCAGCAGATTACACCTACATATATAATTTTTTTTTTGTCTCCAGGATAGCCGACTTAATAGTTTTAGGAGTGCAGGAGTGCATATTTCTTTAAAAATTTCAATTTTGACTTAGTACATTAATTTTTGGGAAGCATTCTTAGGCTCAAAATGATGTTACCTTTATTATATGGGTCAGTACAATTACGGCGATATTTAATTTATATACAGTGGCGTAACTAGGAATGACTGGGCCCCAAGGCGAACATTTGACATGGGGCCCCCCCACCCGAACCGCTGCCCCCAATCGCCCCCCCTTGGACCGCCCCCTCAAAAAAAAAACGCATTCCTGCGCACACTATTATGTGCCATAGTAGCTCCTGCACACAGTATTATGCCCCATAGTGGCCCCTGCACACAATATCATATCCCATAGTGATCCCTGCCCTGAGTATTTTGCCCCATAGTGGCCCCTGCACTGAGTATTTTGCCCCATAGTGGCCCCTGCACACACTATTATATGTCCCATTGTGGACCACCCATGAACAATTATTATACTCTGGAGTCTTTTCAGACCCCAGAGTATAATGATCGGAGACCCAGGGGAGGATAGAAATATAAAAAAACAACGTTGCTTACCTGTTCCTCGCTCCGGTCCACTCTCTGCTGCTTCGGCCGCCTTCAACGTTGGACCAGCCCGGTGTCACGTGATGCGGGCAAGGCGTCGCGACGCAAAATGACGTCGGGGACGTCTGGGACGTCACCAAACAGGCCCGAAGCCTGGAGAAGCGTAGGAGAGGTAAGTACATTGTTTTTTATGTTCCCTCACCTCCCCTGGTCCTCCGATTATACTCCGGGGTCTTTTCAAAGACCCCGGAGTATAATATAGCAGAGATTGTGGTGTTCGGCCCGCGGCCTCACATACCGATCCCCGCTCCTGCTCACAGCCGCCTCCGCAAAATCGGAAGCGCAGGCGGCCGTGAGCGGGACCCCGGGGAACGGTAAGTATACAGTATAGGGCCCGTTACCTGCTGGGGTTACTCCAGCAGTTAACGGCCTATTAAAAAAAAAAAAAAGCATTGGGGGCCCTGTGGCAGCCGTTACCGCTGCTACCCCGGTAGTCACGCCCCTGTTTATATACAATTTTATGTATTACTAATTTTTCAGAATAAAAATCCATTTGGGGAAATGTTTTTGCATCACCATCTTCTGAGAAGAGTAACATTTTTATTTTTCTATTGACGGGGCTATTTGAGTTCGAGAAGGTAAAAAATCATTGCATATGTCATTTTTTTATTTATTTTTTTCACTGTGCGGGTTAACTAATGGTTTAGTTTTATTGTACAGTTTGTTATGGATGCATCCATCTTAAATATGTGCTGTTTTATACTATGTTTTGTGTTTTGACGATTTTCTATATAATATATGGGAAAATTGGCATTTTATGGTTTGTTTTTTTAAAGTTTCGTTATGAATTATTTAAATTTTTTTCTAGATTTTTTTTTTTTATCCCAATGGGACACTTGCATTGCAGTTGTATATAGGAAGTCAGCCTATGCAGACATATACAGTGCCTTGCGAAAGTATTCGGCCCCCTTGAACTTTTCAACCTTTTGCCACAGGCTTCAAACATAAGGATATAAAATTTTAATTTTTGGTGAAGTGGAACAAAATTTATTGGATATTTTAAACTTTTGTAAAAAAATAAAAAACTGAAAAGTGGGGCGTGCCAAATTATTCGGCCCCCTTAAGTTAATACTTTGTAGCGTCACCTTTTACTGCGATTACAGCTGAAAGTCGCTTGGGGTATGTCTCTATCATTTTTGCACATTGAGAGACTGAAATTCTTGCCCATTCTTCCTTGGAAAACAGCTCGAGCTCAGTGAGGTTGGATGGAGAGAGTTTGTGAGCAGCAGTTTTCAGCTCTTTCCACAGATTCTCGATTGGATTCAGGTCTGGACTTTGACTTGGCCATTCTAACATCTGGATACGTTTATTTGTGAACCATTCCATTGTACATTTTGCTTTATGTTTGGGATCATTGTCTTGTTGGAAGATAAATCTCCGTCCCAGTCTCAGGTCTTTTGCAGACTCCAACAGGTTTTCTTCCAGAATGGTCCTGTATTTGGCTCCATCCATCTTCCCATCAATTTTAACCATCTTCCCTGTCCCTGCTGAAGAAAAGCAGGCCCAAACCATGATGCTGCCACCACCATGTTTGACAGTGCGGATGGTGTGTTCAGGGTGATGAGCTGTGTTACTTTTACGCCAAACATATCGTTTTGCATTGTGGCCAAAAAGTTCGATTTTGGTTTCATCTGACCAGAGCACCTTCTTCCACATATTTGGTGTGTCTCCCAGGTGACTTGTGATAAACTTTAAATGAGACTTTTTATGGATATCTTTGATAAATGGCTTTCTTCTTGACATTCTTCCATAAAGGCCAGATTTGTGCAGTGTATGACTGATTGTTGTCCTATGGACAGACTCTCCCACCTCAGCTGTAGATCTCTGCAGTTCATCCAGAGTGATCATGGGCCTCTTGGCTGCATCTCTGATCAGTCTTCTCCTTGTTTGAGATGAAAGTTTAGAGGGACAGCCGGGTCTTGGTAGATTTGCAGTGGTCTGATACTCCTTCCATTTCAATATGATCACTTGCACAGTGCTCCTTGGGATGTTTAAAGTTTGGGAAATCTTTTTGTATCCAAATCCGGCTTTAAACTTCTCCACAACAGTATCACGGACCTGTCTGTTGTGTTCCTTGGTCTTCATGATGCTCTCTGCGCTTTAAACAGAACCCTGAGACTATCACATAGCAGGTGCATTTATACGGAGACTTGACTATACACAGGTGGATTATATTTATCATCATCAGTCATTTAGGACAACATTGGATCATTCAGAGATCCTCACTGAACTTCTGGAGTGAGTTTGCTGCAAAAGGGGCCGAATAATATTGCACGCCCCACTTTTCAGTTTATTTCTTACAAAAGTTTATCAGGCAAACAGGGATGTGTCACTGATCAGACCCAGGCCTGGCCAAATTATATATCGGCACCCCCAGATATACCACAGGGGAGTACCAATGGGATCAGTATAACAGCAAAACCCCTTAGAGGCAGCAGCTCAGCTCCGATCGCGGGTGTTACAGGCAGGTATCAGCTGTATTACACACGTGGACAAAATTGTTGGTACCCCTCGTTTAATGAAAGAAAAACCCACAATGGTCACAGAAACAACTTGAATCTGACAAAAGGAATCTGCCAAACTACATGTTAAAAAGCCACAAAGCGTCTGGGAGAATGTCCTATGGACAGATGAGACAAAAATCAAAATTTTTGGCAAGGCACATCAGCTCTATGTTCACAGACAGAAAAATGAAGCATATCTTGAAAAGAACACTGTCCCTACTGTGAAACATGGAGGAGGCTCTGTTATGTTCTGGAGCTGCTTTGCTGCATCTGGCACAGGGTGTCTTGAATCTGTGCAGGGTACAATGAAATCTCAAGACTATCAAGGGATTCTAGAGAGAAATGTGCTGCCCAGTGTCAGAAAGCTTGGTCTCAGTTGCAGGTCATGGGTTTTGAAATAGGATAATGACCCAAAACACACAGCTAAAAACACCCAAGAATGGCTAAGAGGAAAACATTGGACTATTCTGAAGTGGCCTTCTATGAGCCCTGACCTAAATCCTATTGAGCATCTTTGGAAGGAGCTGAAACATGCCGTCTGGAAAAGGCACCCTTCAAACCCGAGACACCTGGAGCAGTGGGCATGAGGAGTGGGCCAAAATACCTGTTGAGAGGTGCAGAAGTCTCCTTGACAGTTACAGGAATCGTTTGATTGCAGTGATTGCCTCAAAAGGTTGTGCAACAAAATATTAAGTTAAGGGTACCATAATTTCTGTCCAGGCCTGTTTCATGGGTTTTCTTTTTTTAAAAAATCTGTTGAAGCATGGTTGAAAGCAATGTCTGACTTTCATTTGTTCATTTTCATAGGATTTTTATATATTATTACTTTTGTTAGATTCAAGTTATTTCTGTGACCATTGTCAGTTTTTCTTTCATTAAACAAGGGGTACCAACAATTTTGTCCAAATGTGTATATAGCAGATACCCACTACCAATGGCACCCAGTTAGCTCCTGATCAGGTGAGAGTGCTTGTCAAAATGCAACAAGTACCTGCTACTTAGGACGAGCATGTTTTCCCTTCATAGCTACACCACATCCACTTTCAGAAAATCATCAATTGTTTAAATTTTATAGCACCATACAATATTCATACAGCCATACCTCCCAACCATCCCAGATTCAGCAGGACAGTCCTGGATTCTGGGTCCTGTCCCACTATCCTGGAGGTACAGTGGGGGAAAAAAAGTATTTAGTCAGCCACCAATTGTGCAAGTTCTCCCACTTAAAAAGACAGAGGCCTGTAATTGACATCATAGGTAGACCTCAACTATGAGAGACAAAATGAGAAAACATATCTAGAAAATCACATTGTCTGATTTTTTTTTTTTAAGAATTTATTTGCAAATTATGGTGGAAAATAAGTATTTGGTCACCTACAAACAAGCAAGATTTCTGGCTCTCACAGACCTGTAACTTCTTCTTTAAGAGGCTCCTCTGTCCTCCACTCATTACCTGTAGTAATGGCACCTGTTTAACATTGTTAACAGTATAAAAGACACCTGTCCACAACCTCAAACAGTCACACTCCAAACTCCACTATGGTGAAGACCAAAGAGCCGTGGAAGGACATCAGAAACAAACTTTTAGACCTGCACCAGGCTGGGAAGACTGAATCTGCAATAAGCAAGCAGCTTGGTGTGAAGAAATCAACTGTGGGAGCAATAATTAGAAAATGGAAGACATACAAGACCACTGATACTCTCCCTCGATCAGGGGCTCCACGCAAGATCTCACCCTGTGGGGTCAAAATGATCACAAGAATGGTGAGCAAAAATCCCAGAACCACACGGGGGGGACCTAGTGAATGACCTGCAGAAAGCTGGGACTAACGTAACAAAGGCTACCATCAGCAACACACTACTCCGCCAGGGACTCAGATCCTGCAGTGCCAGACGTGTCCCCCTGCTTAAGCCAGTACATATCCGGGTCCGTCTGAAGCTTGCTCGAGAGCATTTGGATATTCCAGAAGGGTATTGGGAGAATGTCATATGGTCAGATGAAACCAAAGTAAAACTGTTTGGTAGAAACACAACTCGTCGTGTTTGGAGGAGAGTGAATGCTGAGTTGCATCCAAAGAACACCATACCTACTGTGAAGCATGGGGGTGGCAACAACATGCTTTGGGGCTGTTTCTCTGCAAAGGGACCAGGACGACTGATCCATGTACATGGAAAAATGAATGGGGCCATGTATCGTGAGATTTTGAGTGCAAGCCTCCTTCCATCAGCAAGGGCATTGAAGATGAAACGTGGCTGGGTCTTTCAGCATGACAATGATCCCAAGCACACTGCCAGGGCAACGAAGGAGTGGCTTCTTTAAAAATCAGACAATGTGATTTTCTGGATTTGTTTTCTCATTTTGTCTCTCATAGTTGAGGTCTACCTATGATGTCAATTACAGGCCTCTCTTCTTTTTAAGTGGGAAAACTTGCACAATTGGTGGCTGACTAAATACTTTTTTTTCCCCACTGTATAATGTCGCTGTAGGGCGATGGATATTTCTTATCGCTCAGGGGCTGTAAAGGACACTCAGATGTCTCACTTGACTGCTAGCACACACTCAACTGAACACTGGCTAATGGTCCATAACAGAACGGGTAACATAAACAGATGGGAAACTGAAAACATACAAAAAGGGTAAAAACACATAAAATACAATACAAAAACATAATATATAATATAAAATACAATACAATATATGCAACCAGTGGCACAGAAATGAACAATGCCTCTGCAGAATAAAAAGACAGACCACTATTATAAATGACCATGGTGGGATGCCCGTGCTTGATGAGACAAGCCCTTTTAGAAAAGAGCTGCCAAGACATTCAGCTGATTTTAATGGGGAAGTAATATGACATCTCAAGTCCACAAGAATGGATGCCTCTATATGACTAAGGTTATCTTCATTAGGAAACCCCTCCAAATTCATTGCTCAGGAGCAAACTCGGAGTGGCCCACAGATGAATTCCCTGGTGGACCCCTGAAGCCCCAATAAACAATCGTCTTGCAAAATCTTGCTGCTGCTTGAGATCTGCTGCTGTATGGGCACATATCTCTGGCTCAAAGAGCTAAGAGAGCCCTAGTTCAAGGCAAGAGTCAGGCAGCAGGCTACTGATCGTACCCCAGGACAGAATCAGAGGGAAGGGATAGGCAGAAAACTCCTACTAAAAAATAACTTTATGCTGGGCAATATTTTAGGAATTTACAACAGAGTGTCAGATAATATTTGATTGTAACTGTATAGTAGACCCCCACAATGAATAGGCAGCCCAGTCCAACACTGCTCAAGAGATATGCCTACCAGGCAGCGCTCCTCTGTCACTTTTGTTGTCAGTTTAATATGACTGATAGGTCTCTCCATCTGTCTATTATGTAGAATAAAATATCTTTTATTGTTATTCCAGCTGTTGCTACTAAGAGAAAGAAACAGGAGAGAATACAGACAAAAAGCCATCCATTCTAGACACTTTCCTTTCCTCAGAAAATTTGAGTCAGGTGATTGGCTGGAAAGATTCCGTATGTCCAAAGATACCTTTATTTATTTGTGTGATCAGCTAAGAAACAGTCTGAATCGTCCTGGTCTTACACCTGAGGAAAAGGTGGGCATCGCATTATGGAGGCTGTCAAGCAAAAAGAGATGCCCATTACTGCACCAAAAGTTTAGAGTGGGTCAGAATGTCGTAAACAGATGCTTAAAGGAGGTGAGCACAGATGGCACATGTTAAATTATTTGAATGGCATGTAATTTGCAAACAAGTGCTTTTATAATAAGTAACACATATTTATATTTTTTTTATTTAGGTATGTCAAGCGATAGTAACAATCCTGAAGCCCATATACCTTCATCCACCAGATTGCCAGTCCCTAAAGGATACTGCACGCATCTTTAAGGCTCGTTGGGGGTTCCCTCATTGTGTAGGAGCACTAGGCTCATTTCCCATTCCTCTATCTTCCAGTTCAAGACAGGATGGCTTTCGTGCTTTGATACTGCATTCTGTAGTAGATGGGCAAGGGTTGCTTTGGGAAGCTTGTGCCTGCTACCCAGACAACATGAATAGCTCCACAATCTTAGAAAATTCTGCTGTCTGGGAGCTAGCTCAGGAAGGAAGACTCCAAACTGCACCAAAGGATTCTTTCTTAGGCAAAGCTCATAGTTATTTCTTGTTAGCTGATTCCAGCTATCCATTGCAGAGCTGGCTACTAACACCATACCCAAAAGTTGGTAGACTGAGTCAGAGAGAGGAACAATATAATCTTCAACTTGAGCGTGCACTCAGTGTGGCAGAGAATGCACTTTTGCGGTTGCGTGCACGATGGCAGTTCTTACTAGCACCTTCTGACTATATGGTAGTGCCCACTCTAGCACTAGCTTGCTGTGTGCTCCACAACATCTGCGAAACACTGGAACAGAGATTTGATGCTCATTGGTTAGAAGGAGTGGAAACTATGGACTTGTCTGTCTTGCCTCAACATTTTTGTCAATCTTGTCCTACAGATCTTCAGGCTCAAAGCATAAGGAATCTGGTATGTGACCATTTTAATACCCAGGCCAAAACGTAATTTTAGTATGAAGGATTTGTCAATAAAATTTAAATAAAATGTCAATAAAATTTAAACGTCTGCATTCAGCATTTCATATTTTGTTGTTTTTGTTCCTTTTATGTAGACAGCCTGCTACAAATACAAATTTCTCAGTATCATTGAGAAAAAGTGTGGAATTGCTCATTAACAGTGGAGTAGATTTTCTAATACTGCTAGCTAGACAGTGTAAATTTAGACTAAACAGTCTTAAAGGGAATCTGGCAGCAAAAATATTGTTATTAAACCAGCCCCAGTACCATGTAGTTCATGTACCAAGAAACCGAAAATGTGTCCAGTCAAGAACCAGGGAATATGACCCGGCTATTAAACTGGTTGAATGGGTTGCCCACGTTTAGAAAACCATAGCTTATTTCTTCCACAGACAGCACAAAACATGTCCATAGGTTGTGTGTGGTATTACAGCTCAGTATTGATAAGGAAAAATAATCATTATAATCTTTACTAATAATCACTTGCTAAAATCTTGTATTACTTTATATTATAGCTTAAAGGGGTTGTCCAGGCAAAAATGGACAACCCTTTTAACGTTTAAATAAGCTGGGGCAGTGAAAAAATTTTTTTTTAAAAATCAGCGAAGGGCTTGAATGTCACAACCTGTGACATCATGGGTCCTCTTCCTGAGGCCGCTGATTGGCCTCAGCGGTTACATGACCGCTGAGGACAATCAGCGGCTTCAGCACAACTCCGGAAGAGACCCGCCGGAGCAGATGAACCAGGAGGCGCGGGAGGACACCGGAGCAACAGGGACAGGTAAATATACTTTTTTTTTTTTCACTGACCCCAGCTTATTTAAACGTTAAAAGGGATTTCCATTTTTGTTCTGGACAACCCCTTTAAACTTTCCTATTGACACTTTCCCATATGCTCTTGTTTCTATATTCCTTTCAAGAATTTTACCTATGATCTAGTTACTTGGAATCTACCAAGTCCAGAAACTTGTAATGCAATCAAGGAGAAACAGTTGTGAACAGACCACTCATGTGATCCAAAGAAATAATGTGGATCCAAAAACTGGTAATAATCCGTTGCAAGGAAATAGAACAAATACACTTCTCGGCCCAAGACAAAGCAAACAAGTGAAAGCAGAGAAACATCCAGCAACCGGAAACCAGAATAATATAATAATTCTTAGAATTAATAAATTTTAAGTAAGAATTAACGTTAATTCTTCACTGTAAAAGATTCAATCCATGTTGTTCAGGGTGAGAAAACAGCCATAAACTGATACAATGACCTGCTAGAATTAAAAGCTAAGTTTTATTATATTATTCTGGTTCCAGGTTGCTGCTTTCACAAGTCCAGAATCCTTTCTTGTTGTGTTTTGAAATTATTAGCCACAATACTAGATAAGCACTGCTTGGTCTGATTGTTTAGACCACATCTTGTTCCTAAAGGTTACTTAGGTTAATAGGTTAATTAACTATAGGTCACATGTATCATTGTAACATTCTAATTCTCCTATGAGAATGACCTTGATTGTAAAGGGACATTCTGATGGCTGCTTGCCAGAAATTTGGCTTAAAAACCCATTTTTGGGACAAGTTTCTCTACCTCTTCAGAAAGCCTCCATTGTCAAGTTTTTCTGTTATTTCATAGCTTATCTCTAAATCTTTTCTGCTGTAACTGCACTTCTGAATAAACTTCCATCTGCTTTTATCCATCTGAGAGACGGTTCTGAATAATAGTTGCCATAACAGTCCCATTCTTTTCAATGGGGCTGTGATACATTACCAGCCACAACCCATGGACAGGTGTGGTGCTGCTTCTGGAAGAAAGCAGCTATGTTTTTCTACTCTTCTAGAACCTCTTTAACTGGATACTCAGTTTTCAATTATTTAATGGAAAACAGTGGCACCTGACCAGGCCGCCCAGTTTTCGGCCATGTCTTGACGATGTTGTAACCTATCCCAGGTAGCTTTTCTGGAGGCACATATACAGTTTAATTAAGTAGTAATCTGGGAGATTAAAGTGCAATAATCCAACACATAATAATATACACAGTACACAACACAACTAGGCAGTTAAACAGGACAACTGTTCTGTATTATTTATTAAATAATCTTGGAACACCTTTTGGTAGAATTCTGTGTTACATCGCCCCCCTGTTTTCTTTCTAGATTTTTTTTTAGCTTCTAGTTTACGCTAGGTTCACACTAGCATCACCTCTCCATTGTTCAGGTCTGTCGGGGGACCTGAACAAAGAAGAGGTGGACTGCTAGAACAGCAGCTACACACAGAGCCCGGCAAACCCCATTGACTATAATGGGGTTCATCACGTGCCCATAGTTTTTAAACTGAAACTGGCGGAGGAAGAAAAGATTTGGATGGTGGTGTAATGAAGGTGGTGATGGTGATGGTGGTGTAATGCCTATGAAGGTAACATGGTACCTTCATAGGCATCTCCTGTGAAATTCTATCTAACAAACACAAAAAATGCACCAGAACTCTGTAGATGGGGCTAAGATGCCTGCAAACATTTAAGTATATTGGGACATATACTGTGCTTTATTTTGCCGGGATGTGCTCCTGGGGAAAAATGTACACCAGCTCTTAGTTGACGTACATTTTCCCCATCATTTACACCAGATTTCTGGCATAAATTATGGTAAATCTGGTGAGGCCAATGACCCCACCCCTTGTAGCCTTCGCCATGCCAGAAAACTGGTGGATAAGGAATAATAAATCTGCCCCATTAAAGGGGTTGGCCACTTTCAGACCAATATTGAGAGGCAAATCTAACTGTTTGTATAATAAAAATTTGTACAATATACTTTGCTGTCATTCATGTCAACAGGAAGAACCTAGCTGGAGTATATTGTATTAACCAGTATCTACTTGTACATTCTAAAAGCTAATATCCATATCACACGTCTCTACACATGATTAGTGCTTCATCAGATGTGCTAAAATATTATTATTGTGTCTGTATACATAATAGTTATTATTAGATGAGTAAGTACAGTCATGGCCAAAAGTTTTGGGAATGATACAAATATAAATTTTTACAAAGTCTACTGCTTCAGTTTTTCTAATGGCAATTTGCATATACTCCAGAATGTTATTAAGAGTGATCAGCTTAACAGCAATTACTTGCAAAGTCAATATTTGCCTAGAAAATGAACTTTATCCCCCAAAACACATTTCAACATCATTGCAGCCCTGCCTTAAAAGGACCACCTAACATCGTTTCAGTGATCGCTCCATTAACACAGGTGTGGGTGTTGATGAAGACAGGGCTGGAGATCAATCTGTCATGATGAAGTAAGAATGACACCACTGGACACTTTAAAAGGAGGCTGGTGCTTGCCATCATTGTTTCTCTTCTGTTAACCATGGTTATCTCTAAAGAAACACGTGCAGTCATCATTGCACTGCACAAAAATGGCCTAACTGGGAAGAGTATTGCAGCTAGAAAGATTGCACCTCAGTCAACAATCTATCGCATCATCAAGAACTTCAAGGAGAGAGGTTCCATTGGTGCCAAAAAGGCTCCAGGGCGCCCAAGAAAGACCAGCAAGCGGCAGGACCGTCTCTTAAAAGTGTTTCAGCTGCGGGATCGGGCTACCAGCAGTGCAGAGCTTGCTGAGGAATGGCAGCAGGCAGGTGTGAGTGCATCTGCACGCACTGTGAGGCGGAGACTCTTGGAGCAAGGCCTGGTCTCAAGGAGGGCAGCAAAGAAGCCACTTCTCTCCAGAAAAAACATCAGGGACAGACTGATATTCTGCAAAAGGTACAGGGAGTGGACTGCTGAGGACTGGGGTAAAGTCATTTTCTCTGATGAATCCCCTTTTCGATTGTTTGGAACATCTGGAAAACAGCTTATTCGGAGAAGAAGAGGTGAGCGCTACCAGCAGTCTTGTCTCATGCCAACTGTAAAGCATCCTGAAACCATTCATGTGTGGGGTTGCTTCTCAGCCAAGGGAATCGGCTCTCTCACAATCTTGCCTAAAAACACAGCCATGAATAAAGAATGGTACCAGAATGTCCTCCAAGAGCAACTTCTCCCAACCGTCCAAGAGCAGTTTGGCGCTCAACAATGCCTTTTCCAGCATGATGGAGCACCTTGCCATAAAGCAAAGGTGATAACTAAATGGCTCAGGGAACAAAACATAGAGATTTTGGGTCCATGGCCTGGAAAATCCCCAGATCTTAATCCCATTGAGTACTTGTGGTCAATCATCAAGAGACGGGTGGACAAACAAATACCAACAAATTCAGACAAAATTAAAGCATTGATTCTGCAAGAATGGACTGCTATCAGTCAGGATTTGGTCCAGAAGTTGATTGAGAGCATGCCAGGGAGAATTGCAGAGGTCCTGAAGAAGAAGGGTCAACACTGCAAATATTGACTTGCTGCATTAACTCATTCTAACTGTCAATATAAGCTTCTGTTACTCATAATATGAATGCAATTATATTTCTGTATGTGATAAAAACATCTGACAAACACACATAAAAACCAGAGGGCAGCAGATCATGTGAAAATATAATATTTGTGTCATTCTCAAAACTTTTGGCCATGACTGTACATTGCCCCCATTCCTCGTTGACACTGATCTGCATATTTCTGCAATGGACTCCCATTAAAAAAAAATCATAACCAATAATACCTGGCATATGCAATTTCTTATTCGTTCTGTGGCAGCACAGATGGGTCTGCAGCCTCGCCTTCTTTTCTTTTAGGACCAGCCCATCTAGGTAGTAAAGAAACAGTTAATTATCCTTGTGTTTTTATTTGTCCTTGTTTTTTCCCTAATTGTGGCCCACGGGGGGCGGGTGGCTGTAAAACTAGCATGGGGCTAGCTAACCAATGTAAGAAGAAGTATGCTGTGGTACTTACACATACAGGATCGGACTGGCCCACCAGGGGAAAGGTGAATCCCCCAGTGGGCCCCGTGCCAGTAGGGGGCTCTACCAGACCCCCACTGCTTTTTTTTATAATAGGCAGTAGAGGTGTCGTAAGGCCCCTAATCACTTACCTCTCCCCACTCCTGGCCAAGGGGCCCCACCGTACACCGTGCATTACGTCATCACGACGCACAGGGCCCAGGCTGAATCGGGAAGAGGAGAAGCTGCGAGCAGAAGCGGGGAGAGGTAAGTGATGTAGCCAGGTTCTTCCCAGTTTTGCGATCCGGATCGAAAAACTGGGAAGAAGTGGCTCCGCCAACCCAGTCCTGCTACAAGAAGAGCAGGAAGTACCACTCACAGGCTTGTAGGCCACAGGCGCCATTGAGCCTGAAGCCTACAAGTGAAGTTCCGATACTTACCTGCTCTCCGGCGCCTCCTGCTTCTTCATTCTCCGAGCGCACATGATGTCACGTGACCCCTGAGGCCAATCAACGGCCTAAGAGAAGGGACCTTGGACGTCACAGCCAGTGAGTACTTCTGACAAAAGTAGACAGTGGAGCTGCAGGACCAGACCGTGCTGGGAGGACACCGGATCACCAGGGACAGGTGGGTATGTGTTTTGTTTTTTTGGTTTTTTTTGGGGGGGGGGGGGTAGGGGGGAGTTCACCTCCCCCAGACTAATTATGAAAAAGAAAAAAAATTATACTGGACAACCTTTTAAAGTGTGGCACATTGGGGGTATATTAAAGGGGTTGTCCAGGCATAATTTGTTAGGGTTTATCCTCAGGATAGGCCATAAATACCTGATCTGTAGGGGGCCAACCTCGGACCGATCAGCTGTACGGAGCCACTTCTGGCACCTGTCCTGTACACAATACGGGGCCAGAAGCAGATAGCTCTGTCCACTGTATAGGGGCTGGGCACCTTCACTGTACCTCAGCACTTATTGAAGTCAGTAGGAGCTGAGCTGCACTGAAAGCGCCGGGCTGCTATACAGCGGATGGAGCTTTCTGCTTCCGGCCCTGTGTTGTGGTACAGAACAGGCACCGGAAGCAGCTCCATACAGCTGTGTTAGCTCCCTAGCAATCAGGTATTTATGGCCTATCCTGAGCATAGACCATAAAAAAGATTAACCCTGGACAACCCCTTTAAATATGCCCCACCCAGTTTAATGTCTTCTCCCAAAGGATGTTAGCGCCCATCACTACTCCCACACAATATAATGGCTTCATCACTGTTCCCCATACAGTATGGGGGACCAGTGAAGAGGCCACTGTATGGGGGAGACCAGTGAAGTGGCCATAAAAAAAATTTGGCCCAGACAACCCCTTAAAAGAGGATGTCCATAAACTGGAGCGACCACTGTGGCAGCCGCCAAGGAGGTGTAAAAAAAATAAATAAATAAAAAAAACAAAAAACAAACACACCTGTCCCCAGCACCTCATTGTCCCCTGCCTGTGTCTGTTCGGTCTCATGGCGGCGCCTCATTTCTAGAAATCCTGTACCTAATTGGTCTCAGCAGTCACATGAGTTGCAGGACTCCCAGCAAGGAGGCCCCGGCACAAGACTGAATGGACACTGGCAGCGGACAACGAAGCGCCGGGGACAGGTGAGTATGCTTTTTTATTTATTTATTTTTTATTTTACACCTTCCGCCCAGCACATGGGTTGCTCCAGTTCCTGGAAAACCTCTTTAAAGGATTTATCCATCTTTCTAATATTGATGGCCTGTCTTTAGGATAGGCCATCAATATTACATCTGTGGGTATACAATAGCCAGTACCTCTGCAGATCAGCTTTTCCAGGACAGAGCGGCTACAGGTAATGGTAACAATTCTAGGAGCCACGCTGTTCACTTGCCATACAGGGTGTAGCAGTGGGTTTAGGTAGTGCACATTGTATGGCGGGTGAGCAGCATGGCTCCCAACATGTTATTACCTTTAGCTGCCCTGTCTCGGTACCGCTGATCTGTAGGGGCCCTGGTGGTGGGCCCCTAGAAACAATTTCACTGGTGGGCCCTAGACATCCCAGTCCGACACTATATACATGAATCCTGAATCCCATAGAACACCTGTGGAGAGATCTCAAAATGGCAGTTTGTAGAAGGCACCCTTCAAATCTCAGGGACCTGGAGAAATTTGCCAAAGAAGAATGGTCTAAAATTCCAGCAGAGCATTGTAAGAAACTCACTGATGGCTACCATAAGTGGTTGTTCGCAGTTATTTTGTCTAAAGGTTGTGCTACCAAGTAATAGGCTCTGGGTGCCAATACTTTTGTCCGGCCCATGTTTGGAGTTTTGTGTAAAATGATCAATGATTTGACTTTTTTTTTCATTCTCTTTTGTGTTTTTTCATTGCAAGCAAAATAAATGAAGATTATATTACCAAAGTATTTGTGATTGCAATCATTTTCTGGAAGAAATTGAGTATTATCTGACAGAATTGCAGGGGTGCCAATACTTCTGGTCAGCACTGTAGCTATTCAGCTATTCAGATTCAGACATAGCTATTTATGAAGATAATTATTTGTTTAACCCCTTAAGGACCCAGCCCAAAAGCATAGCTCCCAATCGTCCCACATCTGGCGGGACAGTCCCGATTTTACACTGCTGTCCCGCGGTACCGCATAGCTTACAGTTTGTCCCGCTATTCCCCTGAAGTGTATTATCATTATCATTTTAGAAACTACACCCCTCAAGGAATGTATCAAGGGATATTATGATTTTGAGCCTAAAAATGCTTTCCAAAAATTAATGTACAAAATGAAAACTGAGGTTATTTAAGAAATATCCAATTTCAGTGCCTATTACGTTGCGGCCACTTTGTGGCATCAGAGACATGCACTCCTAAAACTATTAAGTGGGCTATCCCAGTACTTTCCAGAAAACCAAGCACATGTGTCTGTGGGAGGACGACCTGGGCGGTAGGTTTGAGGCCGGCTGATGGTGGGAGGCGATCAGGTGGGCCAAGAAGTCCACGGTGTGTGCTTCACATTGGGAGCAATATAGTAAATTACTCCTGTGCTGGTACTACCCCCCCCCACCCCTTCGCTTAGCTAAATTTTTTCCCATGTGTCCTTCTGTCTGTTGGAGGGGGCGTGGGGGAGTTGGCTTTTTATTTTATATTTTTTGGCATTGTTCACTCATTCAACCCTTCTGGATATCGTTTTTTTCCTTACTTAATGAGCTGTATGTGGGGAGGGGGGGGGGGTTATATACCTGAGCTGGCGCTGCTCCTGTTGGGCATCCACACTTTACTGGCTAGGCATAGAACTGTCATATGTCAGGTACTTGGGGCTGCTTGCCTGCTTATTGCGCACAGATGGAAATCTACATCCTGTCCAGCATTGCCAGAATTGATTTCTATGGTCTCTTTGAATTGCCAATTTGAACAAATTTATGACTGTAGAGGTGGTAATCCACACAAGTTCCGGGATAAATGGGAGATTACTATACCTTGACTGCCTGATGCGCACCCTCTTTGGTCATTTTATAGCTTATTGTGTGTATGTGTGTAAATAATATATATATATATATATATATATATCTGTATATATTTCAGGTTTTTTCACTGGTAGCAGGAGAATCTGTGCACTCACCCGAGTGGCAGACAAATCAGTCCTATAAGGTGTCATAGAGTGGCCCGACTCTCCTATGTTCTTTAGGCCTGTTGCTTGCTTTCTTTGTTATTTGTTATCTGTTATTTGTTCTACCTTCCCTGTGTGTTGCGAACTCTTCCCTTCCCTCATGGCCTCAACTTGAGGACTGCGTCTATTCAATGTACTTTACACCTGTAGGATACCTCTGGAATTGAGCGCATCTTATTATGTATTCTTTTGAACACTGTGTCCTGTGATCATTTTGTACTCTGTATATGTCTAGATTGTGTTGCCATTACTGTACCCTACGTTACTGCTTTACCTTTGTATTGTACTTTCTTTAACATTTAATAAAAAAAATATTGACATAAAAAAAAAAAAATGGGTTCTCCCAGGGACAAAAAAAATATATATGTGGGTGTAAACTGCTGCTTGGGCACACAGCAGGGCTCAGAAGGAAAGGAGCACTGTGTTTTTTTAGCTTTTGGAGTATAGATTTAGAGGGTTTTTATAGACACCATGTTGTGTTTGCAGAGCCCTAGAGGTGCCAGTAAACTGCAATTCCCCAAGAAGTGACCCCATTTTGTAGGGGCAATTTTAGGGTCTCTGCAAATGTGACATGGCGTCCAAAAACCAACAAAAGCACATAGCGCTCCTTCACATCTGCACCCTGCTGTGTGCCCAAATGGCAGTTTATGCCCACATGTATGACACTGTTGTACCCAGGATAACGTACTTAATGCCATATGTGGGTATAAACTGCTGTTTGGGCACAGCCGGGCACAGAAGGGAAGGAGCGCTATTTTGGTTTTTGGACACCATGCCACTTTTGGAGAGGCCCTGAATTGCCAGTAAAGTGGAACCCGCAGACATGTCACCCCATTTTGGAAACTACACCCTTCAAGGGATTTATCAAGTGGGGTAGCGAGCATTATTAACCCTTAAGTGTTGCATTCTTTTAATTTCCAGAAATTAATGCGCAGATGATAATGAAAAGTTAAAAATAAAATTTTTCCATAGATACGCCATTTCAGTGCCCGATATGTTGTACCCAGCTTATGTCTGCAGAGACACACACTCCAAAAACTGTTAAGCGGGGATCCCGGGAACAACAGCTTTTGAAGCATTAGTCTCTGATACAAGCCAGGCACAAAATATTACGCACTGAAATGACGTATTCCTGGAAAAATTGTCATTTATGGATAATAAATTATAGCAACACTTGGGGGTTAAAAATGCTCACTGTACCCCTGGATAAATTCCTTCAGGGGTGTAGCTTCCAAAACGGGGTCACGAGTCAGGGAATTCCAGTTTACTGGCATTTCAGCTCTGCAAAGTGCAATGGCTTCCAAAAACCAAAGCGTCCAAGTCTGTGCTCCAAAAACCAAATAGCGCTGCTTCCCTTCTGTGCCCAAACAGCAGTTTATTCCCATATATGACATAAAGTACATTATCCTGGGTACAACAGCATCACACATGTGGGCATAAACTGTAGTTTGGGCACACAGCAGGACACAGAAGGGAAGGAGCGCTACAGTGCCTTGCGAAAGTATTCGGCCCCCTTGAACTTTTCAACCTTTTGCCACATTTCAGGCTTCAAACATAAGGATATAAAATTTTAATTTTTTGGTGAAGAATCAACAAGTGGGACACAATCGTGAAGTGGAACGAAATTTATTGGATATTTTAAACTTTTGTAAAAAATAAAAAACTGAAAAGTGGGGCGTGCCAAATTATTCAGCCCCCTTAAGTTAATACTTTGTAGCACCACCTTTTGCTGCAACTACAGCTGCAAGTCGCTTGGGGTATGTCTCTATCAGTTTTGCACATCGAGCGACTGAAATTCTTGCCCATTCTTCCTTGGAAAACAGCTCGAGCTCAGTGAGGTTGGATGGAGAGAGTTTGTGAGCAGCAGTTTTCAGCTCTTTCCACAGATTCTCGATTGGATTCGAGATTTTGCTTTATGTTTGGGATCATTGTCTTGTTGGAAGATAAATCTCCGTTCCAGTCTCAGGTCTTTTGCAGACTCCAACAGGTTTTCTTCCAGAATGGTCCTGTATTTGGCTCCATCCATCTTCCCATCAATTTTAACCACCTTCCCTGTCCCTACTGAAGAAATCAGGCCCAAACCAGGATGCTGCCACCACCATGTTTGACAGTGGGGATGGTGTGTTTAGGATGATGAGCTGTGTTGCTTTTACACCAAACATATCGTTTTGCATTGTGGCCAAAAAGTTCGATTTTGGTTTCATCTGACCAGAGCACCTTCTTCTACATGTTTGGTGTGTCTCCCAGGTGGCTTGTGGCAAACTTTAAACGAGACTTTTTATGGATATCTTTGAGAAATGGCTTTCTTCTTGCCACTCTTCCATAAAGGCCAGATTTGTGCAGTGTACGACTGATTGTTGTCCTATGGACAGACTCTCCCACTTCAGCTGTAGATCTCTGCAGTTCATCCAGAGTGATCATGGGCCTCTTGGCTGCATCTCTGATCAGTCTTCTCCTTGTTTGAGATGAAGGTTTAGAGGGACGGCCGGGTCTTGGTAGATTTGCAGTGGTCTGATACTCCTTCCATTTCAATATGATCGCTTGTACAGTGCTCCTTGGGATGTTTAAAGTTTGAGAAATCTTTTTGTATCCAAATCCGGCTTTAAACTCCTCCACAACAGTATCACGGACCTGCCTGGTGTGTTCCTTGATCTTCATGATGCTCTCTGCGCTTTAAACAGAACCCTGAGACAATCACAGAGAAGGTGCATTTATACGGAGACTTGATTACACACAGGTGGATTATATTTATCATCATCAGTCATTTAGGACAACATTGGATCATTCAGAGATCCTCACTGAACTTCTGGAGTGAGTTTGCTGCACTGAAAGTAAAGGGGCCGAATAATATTGCACGCCCCACTTTTCAGTTTTTTATTTTTTACAAAAGTTTAAAATAACCAATAAATTTCATTCCACTTCACAATTGTGTCCCAACTGTTGTTGATTCTTCACCAAAAAATTAAAGTTTTATATCCTTATGCTTGAAGCCTGAAATGTGGCAAAAGTTTGAAAAGTTCAAGGGGGCCGAATACTTTCGCAAGGCACTGTAGGTCTCCATATCAGTTGTAGCAGGTACCTCACTAAGATGAGTGCTGAGTTGACGTAGCTCCACAAAAGTAACAGAAAGAGGGGCGGGGGGGGTTGTACTGGAACATGAGTCCATGCAAGCCAAGTCACCAGTAGCTTCAGGATGACCATTCCCCATGAGGGAGGCGGTGCCAGGAGGAGCTAACCCAGGTCTCTGATAAAGCTGCATAGCAGTGCCAGGGGGAGTTATAGCAGTGGGCGTAGAAAGGAACCATAGAGGTGTAGCCAGAGGGTTGTTGCCCAGGTGTAGCAGGGAGCAGATTTCGCAGCACAGGAGTGCTGTGAGCAGGTGCAGGAGACCCCCTGGAGGCAGAGGCTGCTGGTGGAAGAAGTGGTCATGGCGGTCCAGATGGAAGAGTCAAGAGACATGTGAACGATTACAGCCACCTGTAAGACGTGACCTGTAAGTCACAACATTTTTCCCGTACTGTATTTACTTAAATGGTTTTCACAGCCCTGTGTAGAGGTGATATATACCGCTATATGGTCACCTGATAATATTGGTAATATCGGTATACCTGAATTACTGAACTCCTTGCTATGCCTCTGTGCAGATGTGAAGGAGGGCTATGTGGGTTTTGGAGTGCAGATTTAGATTGTTGGTTTTTGGACGTCATGTCATATTTGCAGAGACCCTAGAATTGCCCCTACAAAATGGGGTCAATTCTTGTGGAATTCCAATTTACTGGCACCTCCAGGGCCCTGCAAAAACATGGCATTCAGAATGTCCCTCTAAGGCTACGGCCCCACTTTGCGGAAACGCAGCTTTTTTTTGTTGCAGATATTGTTGCGGTTTTTTGAGCCAAAGCCAACAATGGCTCCAAAAGTAATGGGAAATATATAGGAAGTTCTTATACTTCTCCCTTCTGCTCAATCCATTCCTGACTTTGGCTCAAAAAACCACAACAAAAAAAGCTGCTTTTCCACAACATGGGGCTGTAGCCTAAATCTGTACTCCAAAAGCTAAAAAGCACAGTGCTCCTTCCCTTCTGAGTTCTGCTGTGTGCCCAAGCAGCAGTTTACACCCACATATACAACTTTTTTTGTGCGCAAGAAAGTTTAAGGAGTGCATGTCTCTGTTGATACAAAGTAGGCACATTGGCAACATATTGGGCACTGAAATGGCATATTTCTTAAAAAATTTTAATTTTCACTTGGCACAAAACTTTTGGGAAGCACTCTTGGGCTCAAACTGATAATAACCCCTGAGAAGTTCCTTAGGGAATTTAGTTTCTAAAATAGGGTCAATTATTGGGGATTTCTATTGTACTGGTACTTTAGGGGCTCTACAAACCCGAAAACTATTCCAGCAAAATCTTCCCTCCAAAAGCTAAATAGAACTCTATTAGGCCCGGTTCACATCTGCGTTCGGGCCATTCCGTTCCCCTCTCCGCATGAAAAATGCGGAAAGAAAAGTCCTGCAAGTAGAAATTTTCTCTCTGCATTTTTTGTGCGGGAACCACACGGACCCCATTATAGTCTGAGGTCCGCCGGTTTCCTAAGGTAACCACTTTTTTATGCGGATTAGGTTTACGTTCGGTGGGGACCCCAAGCGGACTCCCCGAACGGAAACCCATGCACAGATGTGAACAGGGTCTTATGAGCCCAACCATGTACCCATACAGCAGTTTACGACCACATATTGTGTTCATGAGCAATTCATTAACAAACTGTGGGAAGCTTTTTCTCCTTTAATCCTTTGTAAAAATGAAAACTTTGGGGATAAAGTGACATTTAAGTAATTTTTCATTTACACGTTCCAATGTTAATAAAATCTGTGAAATAGCTGTCGGGTCAAAATGCTCACTATACTCAGTTATAAATTCCTTGAGGGGTGTAGTTTTCAAAATGAGGTCACTTTTGAAGGGTTTCCACCAGTGTCGGACTGGGATGTCTAGGGCCCACCAGGGGAATTGTGTCTAGGGGCCCACCGCCAGAACCCCTGCAGATCATCTGTACCGACACAGCGCGGATACAGGTATAACAAAACCATGCTGCTCACCTGCCATACGATGTGTACCACTGCACTACCTAAACCCACCTCTACACTATGTATTGCAAGCGATTAGTGTGGCTCCTGGAATTGTTAACATTAACATGGCCCATACAGCTATAAAGCCCACAACTGGGGTTATCAAGAATATGGTGAGTGAGCAGGGCCAAGCATGGAAACAATACTGGGAGCTGTGTGTTTTGGTAAACATCTGATATGCGGGGTCCTAACACTCTAAGAGATCACTGGGGAGCTAACACCCAGGGCCCCTGCTGATCAAATTTTTGGTGTTTTTGCGAGCGCCCCCACCCCTTCGCTATTTACATACCACAGATCTGTTTTATAGTGACCATACAATGTGATTACAGCCTGTAATAATATCACATGTCTGCTATAAAATAAATGGAGTGTGATGTAAATAATGAAGGGGCCCCACACAGTGTGATATGCTCCACGGTGACCCACCACACAGTATAATATGCTCCACGGTGGCCTCCCACACAGTATAATATGCTCTACAGTAGCCATCACACAGCATAATGTGCTTCACAGTGCCCCCACACAATATAATATGCTCCACTATGGTCCTGAACAGTATAAAATGCTCCCAAGTGTCCCCCATAAGCCACTTCAGGTGAACTCCACGAAATTCAACGGATATTCCTCAGGTTCAGCACTCCGATTAGTTTTAGTGCTATTAATATACACTGGGGACGCCTCAGACCCAAGTGTGTAATAATCAGAAGCCCAGGGAAGGTGATGGGAAAAAAACCCCACTTATACTCACCTTACCTCTTCTTGGCATCTTCACTCCACCCAGCTGTCTTTGGCATTCTCTTCAGTCTTCTTCTGCCTGTGATTAAGGTCATGCACCCCAGAGATCACTGCTGGGGCCTGTGATTGGGCCTCAGCCGTCACTGCTGGGGCCCAATCGCAGAGCCCCAAAGAACAGCTTGGGAGCTGTTGGAGTTCCAGGAGAGGTGAATATAAGTTTAATCACCTTCCCTGGACCTTCGACTATTATACTCTGGGGTCTGAGGCAACCCCAGTGTATAATAATAGAACTATTGGAAAGTGGCCCACATAATGCCAGGCTCCTTTCCATTTACAATATGTGTAGCTGTCGGAGAACCAGGCTTTGTCCAATCGCTATCATGGTGCTGCGGACTCTGTACCACTCTGGTTGAGGTCGCAGGGGGTGCATCATTATGCAGCCCGGTACCAGACCTCCACTGGTCCGTTAGGGCCCACTGGGGAGTTACACTAGTTCCCCGGTGAGCCAGTCTGACCCTGGTTTCCACTGTATTTTTTAGGCACTCTGCAAATGAGACATGACACCTAAAAACTATTCCAGCAAAATCTGCTTTTCAAATGCCCAGTGTCGCTCCTTCTCTTCTATACGCTGCTGTGTGCCCAAACATCTGTTTACACCCACATGTGGAGTATTTCCTTGCTCAGGAGAAATTGCATAACAAAATGTGGGATGAATTTTCTCCTTTAACCCTTTGTGAATGTGTACATTTTAGAGCTAAATCAACATATTGTTTAAAATAAATGAAATGTCTAAATTTCACCTCCATATTGTTATAATTATTGTGAAATGCATAAAGTGGTTGTCTGGGATAAAATCTATACACCCTCCCCCCACTTACTTTCTAAATGACATACTTTAGCAAAAATGCATACTTACCCATATCCCTGGGGCAGTCATGTGGGGTGCAGTAGAGATGGCACTCCATCTCTACTGCGCAGGCGTCGAAGGCACCTCCAACCTGCGCATGCGCCGGCAGAGTCAAAAAAAGAGGAGGAGCTGGTCCCCGCAGAAAGGAAGTCTGGACAAGAAGACACGCAAGTATGATGGGATGGAGGGGGTGCTGAGTTAGTTGGGAAGAGGTGTGAGGGACTGAGAGAGGAAGGGGGGGGGTGAGAGGGAGGTAGTGTGAGTCAGCCTACAACTACCATGATGCATTGCATTAGCTAAGACAGCAGGAAGCTACACCATGTAAACCAATGCAAAGGATACCAGGAGTTCACAGAGAACACCAGAAATCACTCAAAACACTGCTAAAGGTATTTGGGTGCACTTACTAACCCATTAATAGCACTTACAGACCTTTTCTAAAAAAAGATTTTTTGCCCGGAAAACCTTTTTAACCCCTTCCATATCAGATGCTTTACCCCCCCCCCCCCCCCTTCCAGACCAGACACATTTTTGGGTTTTTTGTATGTGCGGTTTTGAGGGCTGTAACATTTTTATCATATGTGTTATTCAACTAATTTCTGCATCTTTTTTCGGTGACACATAGGGCTTTATTTTTATGTTTTTATTTTTGCATGTGTTTTATTTTTTTATATATCAGGGAAAATATAAACAAAAGGAGGGAAAATGTGTCTGTTTTTCACTTTTAATTTTACAACACAAAGTGCTACTAAACAACTTTTTAAAATAGTTTTTACTCTCCATTATGGTAATTTTTATTTTGTATGGTGTCGTCGGGGGTGGGGCTATAACCTTTAATAAGGGTGTGTTATTGGCGTATTTTAATTTTATTCAAATTTTTTTTTTTTTTTTTTTACATTGTGTCCCCATAAGGTCATAATCGACCTTTGGGGACATCTCATGACATTTTTTTTTTTGGGGGGGGGAGGCTGATTTTCCCTATAACTGGGGCTGGTACATTTAGCCCCAGTTGCAGGAGGAATACAGCCTCCTGTGCATAACTATAGGATTTATAGAGCTGATCTGGGTACTGTAGGACCCTGCACAACAGACACTGCACCCAGCGGCATTAGGTGGTTATATTAAAGGGGTTGTCCAGGCATAATTTTTATGGTTTATCCTCAGGATAGGCCATAAATACTTGATCTGTAGGGGGCCGACCCGGACCGATCAGCTGTACGGAGCCACTTCCAAAGCCGGTCCTGTACTCAATACGGGGCCGGAAGCAGAAAGCGCTGTCCACTGTATCTCAGCACATATTGAAGTCAGTAGGAGCTGAGCTGCAGTGAAGGCGCCGGGCTGCTGTACAGCAGATGGAGCTTTCTGCTTCCGGCCCTGTGTTGTGTACAGAACGGGCTCCGGAAGTGGTTCTGTGCAGCTGATGGGGCCGTGTGTCAGGCCCCTAGCAATCAGGTACAGTGGGGAAAAAAAAAGTATTTAGTCAGCCACCAATTGTGCAAGTTCTCCCACTTAAAAAGATGAGGCCTGTAATTGATATCATAGGTAGACCTCAACAATGAGAAAACAAATCCAGAAAATCACATTGTCTGATTTTTATGTTTAATCAAGTTTATTAAGTTTTGCAATAAGAACAGAAGAGAAAAAAAAAAGGGGAGAAGGGTACAATGCCATAACAACAGTATCAATTAAGACAGAGGAGTCACTCAAGCCACCCTGTTCATAGACAAGGCACAGTAATAAAGAATAAGGCGAGGGGCTGGCGAGGCCCACAATTAGGAAATCGGCAATGAATAACACAGTGGAAACTAAAATAACTGTAACAATAGGTGGGTAATGGCTGAAAGAACAAAAATCCAACTATAGAGAGCCGCCACAGGACCCCCCACCTAACAGTAGGTTAAGACAAACGTTGAAGGGGGGTGGGGGGTCATAGGAAGTACACAGTGTACGGGACACACAAGACCACAGACACGACAAGGACAGAGGGGACACATTGGGGCAGGGGGGAGGAGTGGAAGGGAAAATTTTGTTATGGAGAGAAGCCGGACACTGCACTAGTAGAGGAGCAAAGCAACCCCACATCAAGAAAAGAAAGTGGAGAACTCCGAGGACTCCTGAAACATCACCCATGGCAGCCAGAGGGACTCGAATTTAGAGGGGTCGGGCGAGTCCTCGGCCACCAGGGCTTCCATTCTCCTGATAAGGAGAAGCTCCTGAAGAAACTCCACCAGGGTAGGCGCGGCAGTACTGCGCCAATGCCTGGGAATGACTGTTCTGGCGGCCGTGAGGAAATGTCGCAAGAGGTCCTTCTTAACAGCCGAGACCCTCCCTGGTATAATGGAAAGAAGTGCAAACTGGGGCGAGGGTGTGACAGATCTGCCGCTCACTTTAGCATAAAGCGTAAAGACGGCATCCCAAAAGGGCTTGAGGGCCGCGCATTCCCACCAAATATGATACAAGGTGCCTCTTTCGGAATCACAGCGCCAACACTGGTCAGAAACACCAGGGTAGATCCTATGCAGGAGGTCAGGACAGTGGTACCAGCAGGTTAGTATTTTGTAGTTCTTCTCCTGCGCACCGCAGGGTAATGGGAGTTTATGCGTGTACAGGAAGGACTTATCCCAGTCGGCAGTGGAGAGGCAGGTACCAAGGTCAGATTTCCAGGGGCCAATGTAGGAGGGGGGCCCGGGTGTAGTGTCCTGGAGGAGGATACCATAAAGAACCGAAAGGGCACGCGGAGTGGTGTCGGTCCGGGAAAGGGCAGACTCCAGGTCAGTTAGAGAAGATGAGAGCATGGGAAGCAGGGAGAACTTACGGACGAAGGCAGTGAGCTGGCCATATTCTAACCAAGACAAACGAAGGTTGGGATGGGAAGCTTGCAATTGTGCCAGAGAGGGAAGAGAAGAACTGTCTGTGACCTGATGTAGGCGAACGTCGTCCCTGGCCAGCCAGCAAAGGAATTTGTCAGTGGAGCAACCCAGGGGGGAACATTGGATTTCGGAACAGAGGGTTGAGGGGGCCCGGGACCCTGGCTATGCGGCCACCTGCACATATGGAGTCCCAGGTTTTGAGAAAGTGGGAGGATAAAATGGAGTGTCTGATAGCGCTGGGGCGAAATTGAGATGGAACCTGTAAAGGGAAGTGCTTACCACAGACATTAATATATATATATTTATCTAGCTGTCCATTCAGAACTTCTGAGCTATTGTCTGCAGGCTACAAAACCGGTTTTCTAACAGACATCCCGCATGGGCCAGGAAGTCTTTTGTTTAACATAATGAGATGGAATATGCTAATGAGGCCACCATAGTGATGTTAAATCAGACCCAGAGCAGATGGGGGAGGTAGGTCATTAGCCCTAGGCCACGGATCAATTTTAAGTGTTAGAGCGCCATCCCAAGACTCATAAGAAGTATTGCATCTAAACTTATATTACAATACCAAGAGCCTGATTGGAGTGACAACATCTAGGTGGGCGGAGTTGTGGGCCATATATATAATGGGCCAAAAGCCCTTTCTCTCTCTCTTGATCTTCTCTTTTCACCAGACCCCATGGATTGACCAGCTTCACCTAGACAAGCTCCATATACCACCAGAGCATGCTTAATAAGACTTAAGTATACCTTTCTCTCTCTCTATTCATCTATCTATCTATCTATCTATCTATCTATCTATCTATCTATCAGTCACCCTTTATTAATCTGTATTACTACTGCTGTGTTCCTTACAGAAAGGGTCAGTTAGTAAATTGTCCAGGGGTTGTATGTGTGTGTGTATGTAGCGATATCTGTAGGTTTTTAATTGGGTTCTGTACTTATTGTATTGCACTGTGTTAATACTGTTTTGTATTATTCTATAACCTAGTTCCATCATATTAATAATAAACGTATTTTATGATTAATATTGTGGGGTAAATTATCGTACATGCAAATCAGTCAAGGAAACAGATAAGTAGATATACCTAAGGAGAAAGGAGGGAAATCGGTGAATATTAATTAGTAGTAACACCCAGATCTCTCATACCTAAAGGTGAAACAAGTCAAAAGAGGGAGGGAATAGCAATTGTTAATATCACCCCTTAACAGAACCCAAGGTAGGGAAGGGAGGTGGGCCGAAAGCAAGTCGGCCTCTATAGAGACCCACTGCTTGTCCGCCCTGCGATAAGGCCAGTCAAAAAGGCACAACAGTACTGTCGCGCGGTAGTATAGTCAAGGATCAGGCAGGCCGCACCGCCACGGAGTTTACAGCGTGTCAGCGTCCGGAAGTGCAACCTGCTCCGTGCTGCTCCCCACACAAACCTCCCAAACTGAGTCTGAGCGCGAGCGAAGAAAGAATGTGGTATTGGAATGGGCAGAGCTTGGAACATATATAATAAACGAGCCATGACATCCATTTTCAGCACGTTGATGCGACCGAACCAGGAGAGCATGAGGGAACCATATTTCCGCAGGTCCGTCGAAAGGGATTCAAGGATCGGTAAGTAATTAAGGCGGTAGAGAAGGGTGGGGTCTGAAGGGACGTGGATCCCAAGATATTTAATGGAGGTAGGGCGACATTTGAAGGAGAAATCGTTCGCTAGGAGGGCTGCCTCTGCTGGGGGCAAGGTGATATTGAGGGCCTCACTCTTGGAGAGGTTCACCTTGAAATTGCTCACATGGCCAAAGCGACAGAACTCGCGCAAAATGGATGGAAAGGAAACGCACGGCTGAGAGACTTACAAGAGGAGATCGTCAGCGTATAAGGCCATTTTGACCTGCCGGTTGCCCAGCTGCAAACCGTGAACGCTAGAACAGTTCCGTAGGGCTGTCGCTAAGTGTTCCATGACCACTGCATATAGAAGAGGGGACAAGGGGCAACCCTGCCGCGTGCCATTCCGAACCGGAAAAGAGTTGGAGACAAGCCCATTGATCCGCATCTTTGCCGACGCATCGCAGTAAAGAGAAAGCACCTTACCCAGGAACCCTGGGCCGACTCCAACTTGGGGGGATTGGGGGGCAAACGGAGTGGTGGCATCAATACTATTAAAGACAAGGGCCATCACTGGAGAGAGGAGGTCTCAGAAGGACTTGTAAAATCTGAGGGTAAACCCATCAGGGCCAGGGGATTTGCCTGAGGGGGAAGAATGAATGGCGAGGGAGACCTTCTCTTCGGAAAAAGGGTCCTCAAGAAACGCTCTATCCAAGGGAGCGATAGTGGGAAGCGAGGTTTTGACAACATACTCCCAAATTTTCTCACTAAGAGAGTCCGGGGCAAGATCGACATATTGTCCACAAATGTTATAAAGGTCGTGGTAAAAGGAACGAAACGCCTCCGCTATGTCCGCTGGGTTATGGACCAATCGCCCAGGGCCTTTACTTAACCGGGGGGATGTACGTGGGGGTATTGCGAGGATGTAGGCGACGCATGAGGGAACGGCTACACTTATCCGCAAACTCGTAATAATGTTTCCGGACATGGTCCCGGAAGAGCATGGACATCTCGTCTAAGTGGGCTCGGAGGTCCTCTCTAGCATTGAGGAGCTCCGTGAAGTCCGCCTGAGAGCAGGAACGTTTATGTTGCATTTCAAGGGAATGAATCTTAGCTAGCTGCGAGGAGACCCACGCCGCCCGCTCTTTTTTAAAGACGTGCACCATGTTTAATCAGGACGCCCCGGACCACGCATTTTAGCGCCTCCCACTTTAGAGGAAGTGATGTCGAGTCCTGAGCGTGATCAAGAGCAAAGTTCCTGATCGCAGCGCCGACATCCGCCCGGCAAGTGTCATCTTTTAAAAGGCTGTCGTTCAGACGCCAGGTGAGGGGACGGCGCATGAGTCCCGGAACCTCTATTGATAGAAATACGGGCGAATGGTCCGACCAAAGAGCGGAACCGATCTGTCCAGTAGGGAACCAAGAAAGGGCTGATCAAGAAAAAGTCGATGCGGCTATAAGAATTGTGCGCGGGGGGAGTGATACGTGTAGTCATTGGGATGTAGGATGCGCCACACGTCGACCAGCAGGGAGTTATGAAGAGCAGTCTTCAGGCTACGCAGATGGGACTGGGAGTGGGGAGGGCGGGGAGGGGTAGAATCAGTCATGGGGTCCAAAACTAAATTAAAGTCACCCCCGAGTATCATGACCCCCTCGCCGAAGTCAGAAAGGTTGCCGACTAGGTCCCTACAGTACCGCAGTTGTCTCTGATTAGGGAGGTAACAACCTGCTATGGTGAGGACCATACCCGCGATGCGCAGTTTGAGAAAGACAAATCTACCCTCGGGGTCAATCAGAGTGTCCATTACCTCGTGCTGCAGAGATCTATGCAGAGCAATAGATACTCCCTTGGACTTTGCGGCCGTGTTGACGCTGTGGAACCAAATGGGGAAATGGTGGTTGCGGATATCTGGAACATGACCTTCCTTAAAATGAGTCTCCTGTAAAATAAGGATATGAGAACGTTTTTTGTGAAGTTGGTACAAGATCTGGCTGCGTTTCTGTGGGACGTTAAGTCCTCTTGTGTTCAAGGTGCAAATATTCAAAGTAGACATAGCTAGAAAAGGAGAGGGAAAGGGGGACACAAAAGGGACAAACACTTAGGAGAGGGAAAAACTAACGCAATCCAACACAATCTAACACAGAAACAGAATTCAATTGACTGTGCAGTGAGGTGGTGGAATGAGCCACCGCCAAAACAAGTGGGGAAAAGGCAAGCAATACCTAAACACGTGCTACACAGTAGCACGGAGACCCCGGTGGGGAACAAGCTTTTCAGGAAGGAGCTGCTCCCTCCCTGGGTCCCCGGGCCACGCCGCTATGAAGATAACTGTAACAACAAAAACTTGCTGACCAAAATAAACAATGTAAAGAGACTAGATAGACCAAGGCATAGAAGAGAGGGGAACAAGACCGAGTAAGGGAGAAAGAAAAAGAAAGCGGGCAAGTAGAAAGCGAAGAGGAAAAGAGAAGGGGGGGGGAGAGGGGGGAAAGAAATAGTGGGAAGGATAGAGAGAGAGGGAAAATAACAGCACTTCACAGCCCCGCAGGGGGCGGACGAAAACCCCTAGGGGTTATAGAAAGGCAGTCTCGCTGGTGTGCAAGAGAGGCAGTTCAGCGTTCAAGTCGGGGAGGCTTGATGGTCCCGTTGCTGAGCCGCAGTCGTGGAGGCTCTGGAGTGGCATCGGCGGCGTCTGGAGTGGCGCTGGGGCCGCGCGGGTTGGGTTGGTTCTGGGGTGCCAGATAACGATGGCCACTCTGGAATCCTCACCGAGGGGAGTCCAAGGGCGGCAGTGAAGGCAGGAACATCGTCCGGACGGGTTAGGGAAATAGAACGGCCCTCCCGCCGGACCTGCAGTCGGAAAGGAAACCCCCAGGAGTACGGGATCTAGTGTTGAATCAGAAGGTCCAGGAGAGGCTTCAGAGCATGCCGCCTGGCAAGGGTGAGTCTGGACAGATCCGGGAGTAAGTTGATAGGAGCACCCTGGAACTCGACTTGGCGGGCATCCCTGGCCTTCCGCATGATGGCCTCTTTGAGCTGGTACCTATGTACCCGGCAATTGACGTCTCTAGGATTGGCCGAGTGCAGAGGGCGTGGGCCCAGAGCACGATGCGCTCGGTCCAACTCGAGAGGAGAGTCGGGAGGGGCCCCCAGGAGGGAGTTGAAAATAGTGCACAGGGTAGCGTTTAGCTGTTGGGGTTCAATGACTTCAGGAAGGCCCTGCACCCTGATATTGTTCTGTCTGTTCCTGTTCTCGAGGTCATCCAAGAGATCGGTCAGGTGGTGCAACTGGTGGGAGTGAGACAGCAGTACAGAGTCTTGGGTAGTTAACTGGGTAGAAAGTGAGGTAGAGGAAGCTTCCAAGGTGTCCACTCTCCCCTCCAATGATTGTACAGTAGAACGAACAACGGCCAGCTCAGATTTGTATGACTGCTCCAGGCGTGCCACATATTCCTCCATGTCAGACTTTGTGGGGATGGCATGGAGATAGGCGTTCAGTTGGCGTGGTTCGGCCAGGGTGTCGGAGGAGGTGGTAGGAGAGGATGGAGAGCAGAATAAAGGAGGGACAGTCCCAGTGGGGTCCCCCGCACTCTGGCCAGCAGAGGCGGAGTTTATGACAGGAGGAGATATCAGAGGGACATGGGATGCCCGAGGTAAGTATGGAGTCGCCGTGGCAGATAGCAAACTCAGCGGTACTGTGGCGGGTGCAAGGCAAAGACTACCGGTAGAGGAAGTGCCAGGAGGGTATGAGTCCAGCTGTAACCCGTTGCCAGGAGGAGCAAACAGAGGGGCCTTCATTGTAGAGCACAGGGTCGTGGAAGGGGTAGAGGAAGCCACAGGCCAGGGCAGGGTAGGGGCCTTCTTACCTCCTGGAGACCCCTGGGAAGAAGGCTGCTTCATGCTGGTCGCCTCTGGGGATTGCTGCGACGTGGAGGGCACAGGAGACGGCGGCAGGGACGGCCAGTCCCGCTCAGTGGCCGCCACCGACGCTGGCGAAGCAGGGGCTGAGCGGAGCCCAGGCTCCCTCGTTATCCAAGTCCCCGGTGGGCTGAGGGAACAAGCCCCGATCTCTGGTGGAGGCAGGGCCGCCTCGGCGGCTAACACAGCTGAGAGCGCCGGCTGTGTGCGCGCAGGAAAGCCGCATGAAGAAGCGGCGGTGTCGGCTGCCATTTTGGAAGGCGCCGGCTGTGATCCAGGAGTGTCCGAGCCCCGGAGGAACCTATCGATGGTAGGCCCCGTGGGGACCCTCGGAGGGGTAGATGCGGACCTCGGAGGGACCCGCCGGGATTTCCCATGGTCCACAATGCAGGGGAAGCGCTAGTCAGCAGATTCGGCGTCGGTCCAGGTAAGCCAGGGAAGGAGCTGAGGAACGCACGACCTCACTGCTCCATAGCCAGGCCACGCCCCCTCGTCTGGTTTTTAAAGAATTTATTTGCAAATTATGGTGGAAAATAAGTATTTGGTCACCTACAAACAAGCAAGATTTCTGGCTCTCACAGACCTGTAACTTCTTCTTTAAGAGGCTCCTCTGTCCTCAACTCATTACCTGTAGTAATGGCACCTGTTTGAAATTGTTATCAATATAAAAGACACCTGTCCACAACCTCAAACAGTCACACTCCAAACTCCACTATGGAGAAGACCAAAGAACTGTGGAAGGATACCAGAAACAAAATTGTAGACCTGCACCAGGCCGGGAAGACTGAATCTGCAATAGGCAAGCAGCTTGGTGTGAAGAAATCAACTGTGCAATAGCAATAATTAGAAAATGGAAGACATGCAAGACCACTGATAATCTCCCTCGATCAGGGGCTCCACGCAAGATCTCACCCCGTGGGGTCAAAACGATTACAAGAACGGTGAGCAAAAATCCCAGAACCACATGGGGGGACCTAGTGAATGACCTGCAGAAAGCTGGGACTAACTTAACAAAGGCTACCGTCAGTAACACACTACGCCGCCAGGGACTTAGATCCTGCAGTGCCAGACGTGTCCCCCTGCTTAAGCCAGTACATATCCGGGCCCGTCTGAAGTTTGCTAGAGAGCATTTGGATGTTCCAGAAGAGTATTGGGAGAATGTCATATGGTCAGATGAAACCAAAGTAGAACTGTTTGGTAGAAAAACAACTCGTTGTGTTTGGAGGAGAGTGAATGCTGAGTTGCATCCAAAGAACACCATACCTACGGTGAAGCATGGGGGTGGCAACATCATGCTTTGGGGCTGTTTCTTTGTAAAGGGACCAGGATGACTGATCCGTGTACATGAAAGAATGAATGGGACCATGTATCGGGAGATTTTGAGTGCAAACCTCCTTCCATCAGCAAGGACATTGAAGATGAAACGTGGCTGGGTGTTTCAGCATGACAATGATCCCAAGCACACCACCAGGGCAACGAAGGAGTGGCTTCGTAAGAAGCATTTCAAGATCCTGGAGTGGCCTAGCCAGTCTCCAGATCTCAACCCCATAGAAAACCTTTGGAGGCAGTTGAAAGTCCGTGTTGCCCAGTGACAGCCCCAAAACATCACTGCTCTAGGAGGAGATCTGCATGGAGGAATGGGCCAACATACCAGCAACAGTGTGTGACAACCTTGTGAAGACTTACAGAAAACATTTGATCTCTGTCATTGCCAACAAAGGATATATAACAAAGTATTACTTTTGTTATTGACCAAATATTTATTTTCCACCATAATTTGCAAATAAATTCTTTAAAAATCAGACAATGTGATTTTTCCCATCACCCACGACAGCACCCCGAGAGCGGATCCTCCCCCAGGGACAAGAAACCTACGGTATAAAAAGGTGGAACCTCTCCTACCCCTCAGTTGTTTCCTGTCCCTGGAGGGAGACCTACGTGCCTGCTTGAGGCAGGCTTACCTGATGGCATAGGAAAGAGTTGGTCCTGGTAGGGGTTGCCTCTCTTCTTCCAGGGGTGGCTGTTAGCTGTGGCCCAGTCTGGAGTCAGGTGCCATCCCCCCAGCTATGCGCCGCTGGTGTTCCGGGCGCGGGGGTTCTGATATCCAGGCAGAAGGAGTGTGTTTCCTCTGCTTTAGGCCGCAGGAGTTCCGGGCCTGCAGGAAGACACATGGAGGTGCCAGCCCTGCAGGAAGTGGGCGTGGCTTCCAGATGAAGGGGCGTGACTTACTGATGAGGGTGTGACTTCCGATGGAAGGGGCGTGGCCTAGTGGCTGAATGGCCATATAATGAAGATTGAAGGATGGTGGAGCTGCTAAGCAGTTCCTGGCCCTCCATGCACTGAGTCTCTACAGTATGGAAGAGCAGCAGCAGCAGCAGCCACCACCACAGCAGCCGAGGAAGATCCCAAGATGGAGGGCATGATGAAGATCCACCTCCACCTTCCTCGGTATTCTAGGAGGATGTAAGTGGCTGCATGCCAACCCTTTATTTTTTATTGATTAATGGTTTCCCCTGTCTTTTGAAGGATAGACCTAGGAAAGTCTTGGCGAAATCTAAGAATAAGAAATGTGCCTTATGTAGAACTAGACTTTCTTCTTATTATGAGAAAAAGCTCAGTCCATCATGCATTAATAGAACTATTGCTGAGGAGTCCCCGTCATTCTTACAGGGTATCAGATCTATGAAACAGGAGGAGGTCAGGAGTTCCCTTAAGGGTAAAAGTGGCCAGAAAAAAAAAAGTCCAGTTCCTCTACCCGGGGTCATGACTCCTCTTCTGAGGAGGAGTCTGTTCAGGGTGAAAGTGGAGAATTATCCGATGATGTCTCTTCTTCCTCCATATCTGATGTAGAGGGAGGACAGTCGTGTTTTCCAGTTGAGGACACTGACAAGTTGCTCAAAGCCATTCAAGCGACTATGGGGATTGAGGACTCTAGACCCTTCCGTTCTATGCAGGACATTACGTTTGGAGGTTTGGAGGTTCATCAAAGGAGACACTTTCCAGTCCATAAAAATATTACATCTCTTATCAAGAGGGAATGGAAAAAGCCGAACAAGAAGGGTTTTATCCCTAGAGGAGTTAAGCGTAAATACCCGTTTGAAGAGGGAGCTTGCTCTTCTTGGGATAATGTACCAAAAATTGATGTTGCCATAGCCAGAGCCTCCAGGAAGTCAGCAGTGCCTTTCGAGGACATGGGTACCCTGAAGGATCCCTTAGACAAGAAAGCAGAAAGCTTCCTAAGGCGTTCTTGGGAGTCAGTAGGAGTGTCCCTCAAGCCCAATATAGCGGCTACCTGTACTGCAGGATCCCTTATGATCTGGCTAGGGGAGCTGGAAGATCAATTAAGGAATAAGGCCCCAAGAGAGCAGATTCTGTCAGCCCTGCCGACTATTAGAAAAGCTGCAGATTTTTTGGCAGATGCTTCAGCTGACGCTGTAAGATTATCAGCTCGCTCCCTTGCCCTGACCAACTCTGCCAGGAGGGCTATATGGCTGAAGAGTTGGACAGGTGATGTAGGGTCTAAGACCCGGCTGTGCAATCTGCCCTGTGACGGTGAATATCTATTTGGACCAGCCTTGGATGACATCTTAGCTAAGGCAGCAGATAAAAAGAGAGGTTTTCCTTTGCCTTCCTCTGGTCGGACACGGAGGTCCTTTCGTCCCTTTGGAGAATACAGAGGGCAGAAAATTGTCAAGTCCAGAGATAATAGCTGGGCAGAATCCAATAAGAAACACAAGGGGTTCTTATTTAACAACTCACCCCGTAATAAAGATCCAAGACCCAATAGGCAATGACGCCAGGCCCCGGGTAGGGGGGGAGACTGAGGAAATTCCTTCCTGCCTGGAGGAAAATTTCATCAAGCCCTTGGATCCTGGATACAGTGGGAGTAGGCCTGAAGTTGGAATTCTATTCTCCTCCGCCTTCAAGTTTTCAGATTACCAGAACTCAGACTTCCCTAACCTCTCAATCGGCTCTGGAATTGGAAGTGAAGAGCCTGATCTTGAAAAGGGTGCTGATTCCAGTTCCCCAGGAAGAGGAGAGGCAGGGGTTTTATTCCCATCTGTTCTTGGTAAGGAAACCCGATGGCTCCTACAGAACCATAATAAATGTAAGGAGGTTAAATCAGTTTCTGTCTTACAAGAAATTCCGGATGGAGACAGTGAAGTCAGCAGTGAGATTGTTAACTCCCAATTGCTGGATGGCGGTGATAGACCTGAAAGATGCTTATTACCATGTTCCAATTTTTCCAGGTCACCAGAGGTTCTTGCGAGTAGCAGTAGAGATGGGAGGGGTGGTTCAGCATTACCAATATCAGGCTCTTCCCTTTGAAATCTCCATGGCCCCAAGAGTCTTTACCAAAATAGTGGCAGAAATGGGGGCACATGTAAGAGAAAAAGACATTCTGTTTATTCCATATCTAGACGACTTTCTCATTGTGGCAAGATCCAGAATAGAATGTTTAGAAAGTGTCAGAGTAGTACTGAACATTCTGGAGGAATTAGGTTGGATGGTGAATCTAGAGAAGTCAAGTTTAGTTCCTTCTCAACAGAAAAAGTTTCTAGGGATCATTTTAGATTCCACGGCTCAGAGATCTTTTCTCCCAGAGAAAATAGAGAGGGTTCTGTCCCTAGTAAATACCCTGATCCAGTCCCCCAGGGTCACTATAAGAAAGGCTATGTCCATCCTGGGGACTCTCACGGCCTGTATTCCAGCAGTACCTTGGGCTCAGAGCCGCTCCCGAGACCTGCAGTGGGAAATCCTGGCAGCCTGGCGTCAGGAAGAGAAAATTCTCGACAAATTTATGTGGGTGTCTCAGCCAACAAGAGAAACCCTGGGTTGGTGGTTAGTCAGGGGTCACCTAGAAATTGGAGTTCCATGGAAGATCTCAGACCCCCTAATTTTATTACCACGGATGCCAGCCCTCGGGGGTGGGGTGCCCACATGAGAGATCAGGTTTTCCAGGGCTGCTGGTCAAGGAGTCTTTCTCAGGCATCCTCGAATCAGAGGGAACTAATGGCGATTTTGGAGACCTTGAAAGTCATAGGTCAGGGTATTCGGAATCGCCATGTGAGGATCATGTCCGACAATATGACAGCAGTTTCATATATAAACAAGCAAGGGGGTACGAGGTCCCTTCCCCTTATGAAAATAATGGCCTGGATTCTACATCTGTCAGAGCCTCTGGTTCTCTCCTTGTCTGCTCTGCATATCAGGGGGTCAGACAATTTCAGGGCAGATTTCTTGAGCCGTCACAGTCTGAATCAGAGCGAGTGGGAATTGAACCCATTCATCTTTTTAGAGATCACCAGGGTTTGGGGAGTCCCGGAAATAGATCTCTTTGCCAGTCGGTCAAACAAGAAGGTGGAGAGATTTTTTTCCCTAAACCCAGAGGAATCCCCCTTTGGGGTGGATGCTCTGTCCCACAAGTGGGATTTCAATCTAGCTTACGCTTTTCCTCCCTTCTTTCTCATTCTAGCAGTTCTGAGGAAGATCAGGGAGGATCGAGCGAGGGTTATTCTAATTGCCCCCTTTTGGCCGAGGAGAGCCTGGTTTACCTGGCTAAGGATCCTGTCTGTTTCGGACCCTTGGATTCTCCCAGTCAGCCAGGACCTTCTATGTCTGGGCCCCATTCTCCATCCGGAGTCCAGCCACTTACATTTGACGGCCTGGAATTTGAGCGGAGATTACTAGCTTCAAAAGGTTTTTCTCTGAATCTCATTTCCACTCTTCTAAAAAGCAGAAAACTGGTCACTACTAAAATATACGCTAGGACTTGGTTCCGGTTTTTGAATTTCTAGGTGGTTCTCCGGGGGAGCTTAGGGATATACCTAGAAAACAGATTCTAGAGTTCCTTCAGAAGAGACTAGAAAAGGGGCTTTCTACCTGCACTTTAAAAGTCCAGGTTTCAGCCCTTAGTGCTCTACTAAACGATAAATTGGCTGACGATCCCTGGGTGATTAGGTTCATCAAGGCGGCCTCTAGAAGTAGACCGGTGGTTAGGTCCAGAGTTCCTCCCTGGGACTTGAACCTAGTTCTGTCTGTCTTAACTAAACCTCCCTTTGAACCATTGGACTCTATCCCTATTAAAAATTTATCCCTGAAAGTGATTCTTTTAGTGGCCCTTACCTCGGCACGTCGCATAGGGGAATTGCAGGCTTTATCAGTTAATCCACCCTTTACTGTTATTACAGAGGACAGGGTAATAATTAAACCAGACCCAGCTTTTTTGCCTAAAGTAGCCTCAAAATTTCATAGATCTCAGGAGATAGTTCTCCCCTCCCTCTGTGCTAACCCAAGTAATGCTAAAGAGCAGGAATACCACTGTTTGGATGTAAGACGTTGCCTAATCCAGTATTTGTCCTCTACTTCCTCTTGGAGGAAATCTACTTCCCTTTTTGTTCTCTTTTCAGGTCCCAACAAAAGGAAGGCGGACTCTAAGTGTAGTCTGGCTAGGTGGGTGAGACTAGCAATCTCCCTGGCCTACAGTTCTTTGGGCCTTCCCCCCCCAGTGGGGCTCAAGGCACATTCTACTAGGGCGATTGCCACCTCCTGGGCCGAGAGAGCTGATGCTTCCATAGAATCTATCTGCAAAGCGGCACCCTGGTCTTCACCTTCTACCTTTTTTCGCCATTATAGGCTGGACATTGGGGCTTCTGCTGATCTTTCTTTTGGAAGGAAAGTTTTACAAGCGGTGGTCCCTCCCTAGTGTTTTCCTATTTTATTCTCTCTGGGTGCTGTCGTGGGTGATGGGAAAAATAGTAATTACTTACCGGTAATTGGATTTTCCAGAACCCACAACAGCACCGTCCTTTATCCCTCCCTTTTTTCTTGGTGATGGACTTTTGTTTGGCACTGGGTGTAGCAAGCAAAAAAAAAAAAAAAAAGTTTTGACCTTAGGGTCATGAGTTACAAGTTAACTGGAGTCTCTCTCTCGCTTCTATAAAACAACTGAGGGGTAGGAGAAGCTCCACCTTTTTATACCGTAGGTTTCCTGTCCCTGGGGGCTGATCCTCTCTCTGGGTGCTGTCGTGGGTTCTGGAGAATCCAATTACCGGTAAGTAATTACCATTTTCTAGATTTGTTTTCTCATTTTGTCTCTCATAGTTGAGGTCTACCTATGATGTCAATTGCAGGCCTCTCTCATCTTTTTAAGTGGGAGAACTTGCACAATTGGTGGCTGACTAAATACTTTTTTTTTTCCCCCACTGTATTTATGGCCTATCCTGAGCATAGGCCATAAAAAAGATTAACCCTGGACAACCCCTTTAAATATGCCCCACACAGTTTAATGTCCCCCTCACAGGATGTTAGTCCCCATCACTGCCCTGCACAATATAATGGCCCCATCACTGTTCCCCTTACAGTATGGGGGACCAGTGAAGAGGCCACTGTATGGGGGAACCAGTGGTGGCCATAAAAAAATTTGTCCCAAACAACCCCTTTAAAGAGGCTGTCCATAAATTGGAGCAACCACTGTGGTGGCCAGGGAGGTGTAAAAATGTTTTCAAAAAAGCACACTCACCTGTCCCCAACACCCCTTTGTCCCCTGCCTGTGTCTGTTCGGTCTCATGGTTGGGCCTCATTTCTGGAAATTCTGTACCTAATTGGTCTTACCAGTCACATGAGGTGCAGGACTCCCAGCAAGAAGGCGCCAGCACGAAACTGGACACTGGCAGCGGAAAACGGAGAGCTGGGGATAGGTGAGTATGCGTTTATTTTTTTTATTTTATACCTCCTGCTCGCCACATGGGTTGCTCCAATTCCTTCGGGGCCAACCGTGGGAGTCAGACTTGTCTGTTTGAGCTCCTAGCTTCAGAGGCTTACGTGGCTTTTGATATTTGGAGACCGTTTATTGTGTGTGGTTTTCGGTCTTTGTTTGTTACAGACCGTAGCTCTGACTCCCTTCCCCGTGCGGAAGGGAGCCTTATCATGGAGCGTGGAGCTCCTGCCCCCCGGACCTTACAGGCGGGGGGCAGGAGAATGTCTGCCGACACAGCACCAGCAGAGCAGGGCAGGCGGAGGTCGCTGAGGCAGCAAGCCTCAATGAGACTGGCGACCAGGACAACAGCATCGGGAGCAGCAGCAGCGACATTGGCGGCTGCAGCATCAGGAACAGCATCGGGAGCAGCGACATCCGTGGAGCGGGCGACGCCGGCAGGAGTAGCGGTGGCGACAGGGGTGTCAGCAGTCCCGGCAGGTGGATCCGTGAAAACGGCGACATCAGCCACGGCGGTAACATCAGCGGCAGTGGCAGGTGAAGCCGGTCCGAAGGGGGCTATGGTCGCAGGATATGCGGTTCCCTCTGGAAGGGTCCCTGCAAGCAGTAGAAAAGACACAAGCTTACCGTCATCGCTGCCGCAATCACCCGCAGGATGGGGCATCAGGAAGGCTGGAGAGGAAGTCGCCATTTACAGCCGGAGGATCGAGGCGGTCCTGGAGGAATATGACCGAGCCCGGAGGTCCCTGTTCGCAATGAGTGGGGAGCTTCAGAGTGCTCGCGCCCGTAGCGACAGGGCCTCAAGGAAGGACCGCCCGGTTTTCAGTAAGCAGGTAAGGAGCCTGAAAAAACAAATAAAGGCCCTGGAAGCCAGGTGCACGGAGATTCTGGAGGGCACGGGGCCGTTCAGAGAGAAGCTGCTGAACGATGACCGCTTCTTCCGCAAACAGCAGGAGCGGTTGTTGAAGGATGGCCCCGCGTCCTCAGACAGCTCGGGAGAGGACGACTATTGTGAGTCAGACCTGGAGTCAGATGACAGCATGGCGGTACAGTATAGTCGAGTAGCCGTCCCTAGTAGCAGCAGTCTGATACCCACATATACACAGGCATCAGCGCCGGCAGTGAAACTGGAAGTCAGAATGACAAGACAGGAAGTCAGAATGACAGGACAGGAAGTCAGAATGACAGGACAGGAAGTGACGCAATCTCCCACACTCCCAGAGAACCAACCACTGCCCGAGACGGAGGAGGAGGAGGGCGGAGCCTCGGGAGAAGGCGGGAAGCTGATGAGGCAAATCTGCCAATTGGAGTCCCCGTCCAGAATGGACCAATTAGCATTCAGCTTGTCAGATTTGGACGGGGAGGAGGAGGGAAAAGGAACCAAGACCAGGAAGAAGGCAAGTAAGGAAAAAAAAAGAGTAATAGAGACATTTAAATTTGTCAGGTCGTTGCCTGGGGAGCATCGTGCCGGGACCTCAGCCCAGGTTGCGATGCCTCCAGGAGAGAAAAGGGAGGCGCAGGCACCTCGGGTCACGCCAAGTGGCGGGGTGCCCGGGGTGCCAGCAGTCAAAATGGTGCCTGATAGTACCTTTCAGGTGGTGGCGGACAAGGAGCTCATGGTTGCGGACAAGGGCAAAGGCAAAGAAGCCCCCCCTGCGGAGGGGAGTGGCGTAGGGAAACCTCCCTCCCTGGTAGGAGGTTTTAAAATATCAATGGCTTCCCCCAGAGTAAGGTGTAGGAAAGGGGGAGTGGCAAGTGGGCGTGGCTCATCCTCCTCCAGTGCTGATGAAGCCGGTGATGCGGAGGTCACTTCCGGGGCTAAGTGGATGCGGAGGCCGAGGTAAAAGCGGGGAAGCCATCAGCGAGTGGTGCAGCCGGCCCCGCTGTAAGAAGGAAGACTGCAGGTGTGAATGATGGACGAGTGGAGAAGCTAGTTAAGCAGACAGGTAAGGTAAAGGGGAAAGCGGGTGGGACAAAAGGGGTAATTAGTAGTATTCCTGAAGAAGGTGGTGTAGTATGCATGGGGGTCCAAGAGCCTGTAGTCGGGGAGGCTGCGGGTGGAGGGGCTATTACCATTGCTGCTAAAAAAAGTATTTCTACTGCTAGTAATATTTCTGTTGTGGCCCCTGTTGTTTCTGGTATTTCTGCTGTTGTCCCTGCTGTTGTCCCTGCTGTTGTTTCTGCTGTTGTTTCTGCTGCTGTTCCTGATGCTGTTCCTGATGCTGTCGTTGCTCCTGTTGTTACTCCTGTCATTGCTCCTGTTGTCCTCTCTGCCGCTGTTCCTTCTGCTGCAGTTGGAGTGACCCGGTCCGCGGCGGCTATGCCAGGGCGGACTGTTGCCGCCTCTGGTGCTCCGGTTGCCGTGGCTGGGCTAAGTAGTTCTGCGGGGGTCCCTGGGAGTGGCGCTGGTACTCCGGCAGCGGAGGTTGCTGCGGCCTCCGGGCCCCCACGCTCCTATGCCAGCGTCGCTTCTGGGGCCCCTGGGGGTGCATCATGTCTTCCGCCGGGCTCCAGGGACGGCGATTTGCAACGGCAGCTCCTGGAGGCTTTACGGGCGGGCCAGTCCACAATGACCATAGATGGGCAGTCGAGAGACCTTAGGTTCTGGATCGAGCGTTTTGGCCTAGGGAAGTTCCGAGAGGAAGGAGGTGAGACCAGATGGACTCTCCCTACACCCGGGCGTAGGGGGCCGACACGGAGGAACGTGGCTCGTCTCGTGTGGGGGGGAGCCGGCCCTTGTCCCCAGAGGAGGGGGGTCGTGGAACTCCTACTCGGGATGGGTTTCAGGGCGAGCGACATCTTTGCCCTGATTCATCCTGTCGGCTCCTCGGAGTTCGACATCAGATTTGTTACCCCGGAGGGCCTAGAAACCTTCTGGGGAAATTACAGGCTGGTGAAGGACGAGCCCGCCTGGCGTGACTTTATGGTGTGGGCGGTGTCACGCCAGGATAGCATTAAGAAAGTGACCGTTTTAACTCGTAACGAGTCACTTTCTTATATGGACATCATGACCTGGCTCAACAGGTATGGGGAGGTCAAAGACTTCCCCAAGAAAAACCTGGATGAGTTTGGGATCTGGTCGGGGGCCTGGACTTTCATGGTCAAGTTGCGACACGAGGATAACTCGGTGATGCATATCCCGTCCTCGACCTTCCTTGGGAAAGACAGGATCCTTGTCTTCTACCAGGGGCAGCCAAAACTCTGTCACAGGTGCGGTGACCCCTCACACTTGAGCGCCTCCTGCCGTGTGCAGAAGTGCGCCATGTGTGGGGAGGTGGGCCATCTCGCGGCGACCTGTGGCAGGGTGCGTTGCCACCTGTGTGGTGTCCTTGGGCACCCGATCGGGGCGTGTCCACGGTCTTTCGCCAACACCACCCTTCGGCAAGCGGGGGCAGTTGAGGAGGCTGTCCCTGCTGCGGAGGGGGTGAGTGGGGGAGGAGAGACTAGTCTGCCAAGGCAAAAGGAGAAGGCCCAGCCACCATCAAGGGCAAGGAGGCGCGAGAGGAGGAGGGAGCAGAGGGAGGGAGTTATGTGCCTTCCTTCTGCCCCTGGCTCTGCTGGGCCGGATCCTGATGCCGAGGCAGCAGTGGGCACGACCCTGGTTGAGGAGATGAGGAGACTGCAGAGGGAGGAAGAGGCTGACCAGTCGTCTTCTTCTCAGTACGTCAGTGCTGGGGAGGGAGAGACGGTCAAGCGGAGAAAGTCACCGAGTAAAGTGAGGGCAAAAACATCTGCCCCCCCCCCCCCCCCGACGAAGGAACGCAGACTCGACGGCCCTCTAGTGGTAGGTCCCAACCGGTACCAATCCCTCTGTGAGGATGCGTCGGCCTCAGGGGAGGCTTCAGAGGGAGAGGTGGAGCCGTCAGGGGCTGCTGAGTCTCCCTCCGGGAGGGGCCCCCTGCCCTCTGGGGGGGAGGCTGGCCTGGAGCCTGGAGGAGGAGATGATGCACCCAGGGCCGAAGTTGCTAATGTCTCTGCGACCACTGTAACTCCTCAGGGAGAAGTTGCGGGGGAGGTCCATCCCTCCTCTGGCCAAACCGCACCGGGGGAGGTGATGGACCAATCCCAATGTAAAAAGAGGACCCGCAAGACGAGGAGAAGTCGCGGGTCCTCTTCAGACTCATCTAGGGGTGGTGGTGATAGGAGGAAAGGGGGTGGGAAGCTGAAGGTCATTGAGCTCAATCGGTCTTAATGGCAGTCCCCACTCCACTGACGCTGGCCACCATTAATGTGGCCAGCATTAAGTCTGATACGGCTAGGTTTGCAGCCTTTGATTTTCTTGGCCGGGTTGAAGCTGACATTTTGTTTTTGCAGGAGACCAGGCTCTGTACTCTATCAGAGATAAACAGAGCAAGGAGGGAGTGGCGCAGGGGGCCCTCCTACTGGTCTCTTGCGGCTGAGCCGTATAGTGGAGTGGCGGTGCTTTTTACCGCAGAGGTGAAATGCCAGCGACTGATCGAGCTCGAAATGGGAAGGTGCCTAGTCTTAGACGTCTTCATGAAGGGGCAAAGCCTGCGCCTCATTAACATCTACGGTCCCCAGACAAAGTGGGACCGTAAAAGCCTCTTTATGAAGATTAAGCCTTTTCTTTTTACGGGCAAACAAGTCATCTTTGGTGGGGATTTTAATACCATAACTAGACCCCAAGACCGAGGAGGTACCAGAGATAGACTGCCCTATGATGGCGCCGCGTTAAATAGAATAGTGAGTGAAGCTCGCCTGGAGGATATCCACATCAGGCATTCCCCAGGTCACCGTGGGTTCACCTTTCAGAGAGGTAGTGTTAGGTCTAGGATAGATAGGTTTTTTTTTGAAGGAGAATTCCGTCACCACCCCTGTGTCCGTGGTGGAGGTGGAGTTCTCCGATCACTGTCTAATTTTGTTTTCTTTGAATATTTCAGAGACCCTCCGGAGAGGAAGAGGTTTGTGGAGGCTGAATTCGTCACTCCTTGAGGAGGCAGCTGTAAGACAAGCCTTTGAGGAGTTTCTTCAGGATCAGGTACTATTACTGGGTCTTGAAGGTACTAGGTCAGAGTGGTGGGAGATATTCAAAAAAAGGGTGGTGGGATTCTTCCGCCGGCTCTCAAGACTCAGGTCACTGGACATGTACCGCATGTACACTGCACTGAGGAAGAGACTTGGACATCTGGTCTCGACCGGGAGGTAGCCAGGAGGATATCTCCGGTGTGAAGGCTTTGCTCAAAAGGTGTCAGTACGATAGGCACGCATCTTTGGTTCTTGAGAGGGATTTCGGGAAATACCGCTCGCCCGACCCCTACAGGAACTGTAAGATGTCAGTGACTTGTAAGACAGTAACAGGCCTGATTGACAGTACAGGATCCCTGACAAGATCCAGGTCAGGGATCTTGGAGGTCGTCTGGTCCTTCTACTCGAACCTTTTGGCAAAGAAGGAACTGAATCGGGATCGGATTTCAGGTTTCTTGGCTGAAGCCATTCCTGAGTCAGCAGAAGACCCTTCTCTTGGTGTTTTGATAGAACCTATAAGGGAAGAGGAAGTCGTCAGGGCTATTGAGGGTCTTTCCCTCAAGAAGTCACCTGGCCCAGATGGCTTAACATCTGAGTTCTATCGGACCTTTAAAGGAGCTTTGGCTCCCCTCTTGACTGACGTGCTTAATGAGTGTCTATCCTCGGGCACTCTGCCGAAGTCAATGAGGAGGTCCGCCCTTATAGTTCTATCAAAGGGTAAGGATCCGAGCCATATAGAGAACTGGCGGCCCATAGCACTTCTCAATACGGACCGAAAGATTCTGGCGAAGGTACTTTTCAACCGGCTGGTACAGTTTGCGCCCCGGCTCCTCTCGCCGGCTCAGCACTGCTCTGTTCCCGGTCGTAGCACCTTAAGTGCGGTCCTGAGTGTCAGGGAGGCTGTGGAGCAGAGTACGGCAGGTCGGTGGAAGGGGTACTTGCTGTCCCTAGATCAGGCTAAGGCTTTTGACAGGGTGAATCATGAGTATTTGTGGTCAACTCTCTCGGATCAGCTGTAAACAGGAATAAGTGTGGAAGCCTCTGGCTGGGAGGGGGAGAGCCTGTTTTTTCTCTCCCGGACACCCTCCCAGAACCCCAGGGGTCTGTAAAGATCTTAGGCATCCATTTTGGCCAGGGTGATTACCCACTCCAAAATTGGGAAGGTAGGCTTAAGGATGTCGCCCAGAGAGTTGATTGCTGGAAGGGTTGGTCTTTGACCCTGAGAGAAAGGGTTCACCTTGCCAAAGCCTTCCTGCTCCCGTTGGTGATCTATCTAGGTAGCGTCTGTGCCTTGCCAGAGTCTTGTTGGAGTAGGATCTGTTGCCTGTTCTTCCAACTGTTATGGGGGAACAGGCTCAACCTAATCAGGAGGGAGGTTACATACCGCACAAGGAGGCTAGGGGGGTTAAATATGGTTAACCCCGTGGTGTTCTTAATGAACACCTTTCTTAAGATCAATTTACCAAACCTCTCCTCCGAGGGGGCTCCTTCGTGGGTAGCCTCCTGCCTGGGGGGTTCATTCAGTGGCTGCAGACCTTATACGCTGGGGCTGAGTCTTTCCCGCTTGTGAATGGTTGGGTTGGTCGTCCTTTTGAGGTGGGGTCGGGCGTCCGACAGGGATGTCCCTTGAGTCCGCTACTGTATGTGTTCGCCATTAATCCCCTGATTAGACGGATTAATGGTGGGCCGGTGGCGGGAGTCAGGATGGACCTGGAGGGTACTGGCTCCCCTTTGAGGACAGTAGCCTACGCGGATGATGTCACCGTTCTTGTCTCGTCACGGGAGGAGCTTGAATGGGTGATGTCTGAAGTGGACAGTTACTCGGAGGCTTCCGGATCAGCTGTAAACAGGAATAAGTGTGGAAGCCTCTGGCTGGGAGGGGGAGAGCCTGTTTTTTCTCTCCCGGACACCCTCCCAGAACCCCAGGGGTCTGTAAAGATCTTAGGCATCCATTTTGGCCAGGGTGATTACCCACTCCAAAATTGGGAAGGTAGGCTTAAGGATGTCGCCCAGAGAGTTGATTGCTGGAAGGGTTGGTCTTTGACCCTGAGAGAAAGGGTTCACCTTGCCAAAGCCTTCCTGCTCCCGTTGGTGATCTATCTAGGTAGCGTCTGTGCCTTGCCAGAGTCTTGTTGGAGTAGGATCTGTTGCCTGTTCTTCCAACTGTTATGGGGGAACAGGCTCAACCTAATCAGGAGGGAGGTTACATACCGCACAAGGAGGCTAGGGGGGTTAAATATGGTTAACCCCGTGGTGTTCTTAATGAACACCTTTCTTAAGATCAATTTACCAAACCTCTCCTCCGAGGGGGCTCCTTCGTGGGTAGCCTCCTGCCAGGGGTGGTTTCGGCCCTTCTTCCAGAAATGGGAGTCAGGAGGGCAAGTGAAAGATCTTCGTGCACCCCATGGATATCTCCCGGCCTATGCTTCCCTGGTCCTGAAAGTGATTCGTCGGTGGGGTCTGGGGGCGTGGGAGATCAGGACTCAGTCAAGACGTTTTCTTGACGACAAGGTCCTGTTGACCCGCTTCCAGAAGCCTCTGGCGCTCAAAGATTGCCCAGGAGAAACCTTAGAGGGAGGGTTGCGTTTTCTTAACTCCAAAAGGTTTCCTCGGAAGTTTTGGGATCTGACCTGGCGCTGCCTCCTAGGTAAGTTATATGTGAGGGGGAACTTGAAGTACCGGAACTCCGACGAGCGAGGCTGCCCTCGGGAGGAGTGTGGCGACATGCTGGAAAGCATGGAGCACTTCCTGCTTCAGTGCCCCTTCAATATAAGGGTTTGCAAATTGGTGGGGACCTCCACCGGTTGGCTGCGGCTGGCTGGCCTTTCCTATGCCGAGTGGGCCTATGGGGCATTCAAACACCCGGAGGGCAGGGACTGCCAAACACTTTTTGTAGTTAGTGCAGTGGTCAGGTTTCACCTATGGTCAGCACGGTGTTTAGTATCGACGAGAGGCAAAATCCTCCCGGAGGTGGAGGTGGTTAAAAACATCATGGTGGACCTGGTGAGGGTGCGCTCTTGGGAGTACGAGGGGCTGGGCGCAGAAAGGGCTGGTACCCTCTGGAGGGGGTTCACTTTTTCTGTTCCCTGAGGGTTAGATAAGGGATTTAAAGTAGGTTAGTTAGGTTAGGGCCAGATAGGGATAGGTAGGGCAAGGTTTGCACGAGGGGTGGGGTTTATTATTTTCTGACAGGGAGGGACAGGTAGGGACAGGGTAGGGACAGAATGATAGATAGGGATATAGCGGTAGGGCGAGTAGACAGGGATGGGCCTCCTGTGCTCTCTTCCTGGTGGAGGGCTGGCGTGTCACCACATAGGCATTTTTGTTTTGGAAATCAGATGGAAGGGTAAGAGGCTTGAGGATAACCGACCCTAGGCCCATGGGAGGTTTATGGGAGGGAAGGTAATTTAACAGGTTATGTAGGATGGTGGGTTTTTGTTACTTGTCTGTTATTTCTTATTTGTTATTGTTGTCGTTCATATGTTGTGTCCATTTTCCCATTTTCCATTTTTCCATTTTTTCATATCCCATATTCATTTTCCATTTCCATTTTTCATATCCATTTCCATATCCCACATTTCATTTTCCATATTCCATAATTCCATTTGTTTGTTAGTAGATAAGGTTTTTTTTTCAGGGGGGTAGGTTGTTTGGGAGGGGGGTTTCTTTTTGGGGGTGGAGGGTTTGGTTTATAAGTTTTCGTGTGCCCGGCCTGGCTCTGGACTACGCGGACATGGGAGGACATGAGGCGGAGAGCCAGGTTGGGTTTCAGGGGCTTGGTGGTGGGTGGTGCCAGCACCAGGACTATGCGGACATGGGAGGACATGGGGCGTGGTGCTGGCCGGGTGTGGTGAAGGGAAAAAAAAAAAAAAAAAAAATTTCATAGTAAGTTTCAGTTGGGGTTTATTAGTGTTATATGTTTTTGTTATATGTTTCATTGTACATCGCTCATTTTGCTTTTTTTTTTTCTTTGTTTTTAGGATAGCTAGAGTTTTGACTGACGGATGGCTGAAGAAGAATGAAAGGCGGAGTGAAAGGCAGAATGAAAGGCGGAGTGAAAGGCGGAATGAAAGACAGAATGGATGGGGGCTGGTTTGCGCATGTTTTTGGGTTTTTAATTTTGTCTTGACGTTTTCTTGTATTTGATGTTATTTATGTTATGTTTTGGATTTATGTATTGTCTCTGTTTATGGTTTTTGTATGGTATTTTTCATATGTGACAGTGTTTGTGAACTTTTTCTACTTTTATAATAAAATAGTTCCAATTCCTGGACAACCTCTTTAAAGGATTTATCCATCTTTCTAATATTGATATTAATAAATTAATAAAAAATTCTGGAACATCAACAGAAACAAGCACAAACAGGAGTGGACACAGAACTACATTTACAACCCCAACTAAGCACCCTTCCTGAGCGCCAATCTAAAACAGGATTATGTTTCAACAGCCAGGGGTCACCCAACACCAGATCAGGATGAAGGTTTTCAAACACCAAGAAATTAGCTATTTCCTCATGGCTGTCACCCACCTTTAAACATAATTCAGTAACAAACTGAGGAGAAGAACAAGCAATGGGAGTAGCATCAATAGCATGAATAGGAAACCTCTCTTTCAGGGGAAAAAAAGGAAGGGCCAAACGCTTTGCAAAAGCTAAATCCACTAGACTTAAGGCAGCTCCAGAATCCACAAAGACAGCTGCAGCATGAACAGCTAGTGAGCAAATAATAATGACAGACAAAATAAGTTTACTACGAGTGCCAAAACCCACCTGTTTCTTTGGGGGTAACAGAAGAACGCACGGAACACTTATCAATAAAATGCCGAGGGCTTCCATAATAATAATAGAGTTTGTGTTGTGTGAGAAGATGACAGAGTGCTGGTATCACGGTCTATCTCCCCCAGGTTTCTGACATATGTGTGGTCCAGTCCGGTCTTGAGTAGGCCTCAGCCTAGGTGTGAGTCCTGGCCTCATTACTGGGCCATAAAAGGCTACAAAGCCTGCACTTCAGGGCAGATCCTGGGAATGAGAGGAGTCGCCTGGATCTGTCCTGAGACACTGAAAATCTGGTACTGTGCTAATCTATTTGTTCATGTGGCTGGTAGTAAGCCACACGTATAGGCCGTTTTGTTACTGTTTAGTTTAAAGGGGTATTCCCATGAAAATAACCATTTTTAACTATGACTACAAGGTATTTAGAGGAAATCTTTAAAACTCTGCAAAGTTTTTAACTTCTTATATTGCAAAAATGTTTAACTTTTAATTATCTACAAATACAGATTATTATTATCATTGGAATACACCTTTAAGGCTCAGACGAGCAGGATTTTGTTTCTTACTGTTTTGCCTGAAGTTAAGGCTGTATTTTATTTTGCTCATTTTTGTACCTGACGAAGGTTTATTTATTTTGCCGTTTTTTCTTAGTAAACCTGTTTGCACCAGATTTTGTGTCCCTGTCTGATTGCTTGGGTCCGCACCATTGCTGCTACCGAGTTACCTCCCCCACAGTTGTCTCCTAAGAATTCTTCGCTCAGCAGGAGTCTTAGACATATCCACCTGCATAGGTTCATTCACAAACTGCTCATCATTATGTCTGGACTTAGCTTCCAATCTTTCCCTTAATCGACGGTCCATAATCAATGAAGGATCACAGCTTCCAAAAAAAAAAAAAAAAAAAAATCTATCCTCTTATTTATATTAATTGGCAGGTCATAATACATAGTTTAAACAAATAACGCAAATCTTCAAATATAAGGAAATACTGATATTAATAAAGGAAATAACTAAATACTATGCAATAGTGTTGAAGGACAAACTCTAAGATAAGATAAACTCTGAAAATAAACTAAAACAAACACAAAAACAACAAATATATAATTGACAGTAACACACAACCTGCAGCAGGGAATTCAAACCAGCAAAAACTGTGAAGCAATCACAGACGACCTCTATGCAGGGAACCACACCCAAAACAGGTAGCAGACCAAAACCATGTGTGAACAGACTCCTATCTACAAAAAAATACTAAAGTACACTTCTGGCCATGTTTTCTCCCTAAAATGGCATCAGACGGAACGGATGCTAACTGAGGCTGGACAGAGAAGCCTAGTAGAGGGAAATACTAACATTTCAGAAAAGCCCTGTCTGTTCACACTTCAAAAACACTTGCCCGCAGTGAGAAGCCTAGAATCTAATATTCTTGCTTACTCACGGTTCACATGCACAAAAATATCTGCTAGAACTGGTTACTGGATCTAATGTTTCGGGAACACAATAAAGCTGAATCAGTCTGATCGCTGGATAGAAGATGACCCGCTCAGAGTCCAGACGAGACTGAGCTAAAAAGCTAGCAAAACCAAACCCAGCCCCCAGAAACTCACATGACACCAAGCAACCAGGAAAAGGGAAAACCCCGAAAACAAAAGCAAAACACATGACTTTTGGATATGGAATGTACCCTCACTCCTTCCTAAAACCATCCAAACTACAGTAAACATTGACTTTGGAATAAGCACACAAAACACTTAATTTTGGGTGTCAAAATGGCCACAGCTTTATTTAAATCACAGAACTAAAATAATCACAGAAGGAGTCAGGTGAAGTGCTAGACCATTGGGATTCACGAATACTGTGAGATCCCCAGCTGTCTGACAAACAGCAGCCGGCCAGACAGCAATAAAGGGGGTGGCACGCTCTGGCTTGTAATTCTAGCAGAGCCAGTACACTTTAAGGGCACCAACAGCCCTGTGCTTAACCACTGTGCCCGCTCCTGGATGACGTTACTATTATGACATCCTTCAGGCTGGCCATTTCCAAAGCTCAGCCTGTTCACCACCATGAGGTTTAACCTCCTCTATTAGTTAAAATAAGTCCACAATAACTTGCCTGCAACTTCCACCTGACTACTCAACCGCAAAAGTAAAGCTGTGACAGTTTACTAATGGACCATGTGACATGTAACACTTTATTACATACAACTGACTCCCTTTATAATTATTTTTTTTTTTTTGCTTAATATTATTTCATTTCATTTCCACACTTATTGCCAATGCCATGAACAAATAACTTAAAACTAAATGTTCAGGCAAATACTATGAAATATGGACTAAACATGGCAAACCCCCGACTCACGAAGAGTCATCTTACAGCACTCAGGAGAGGAAAAAACCCCTGTGGAGGAAACCTCTAGGGAACCATAGCTGGAGGACTGCCCTTCCCTTGGGCTTAGAAGGATAACTCCAACTTTAACTCATAAAAGTAATCTTAGAATTGTATATATGGCCAGAAACACAATCAAACAAAGAAATGATACAATAATACATACATTATACAGATAAATGTGATAAAAGCAATTGTAAAATAGTGATTAAAAGAGGGCGGGTGGGAGGGAAATGTTTCCTCCAGTCCTTGTGGTGAGAGAAAGAGAAAGAGATGAATGAGACAGGAAGTTACATCTGTCCTAAACTCCTCCCTCCCTACAGCAACACACTAGCCACTATATACTCCTAAAGCTGAATATACACACATATACTCTTAAATCTTAACCAGCCTGTATAAATCCACGCAACTACTGCACAAAGATGAAACTGCAGGAGTTATTGGTTCCCCCATCCCAAAGTCATGTCCCCCTTTGCTGATGGCTCCGGGGGTGTCTAAACCATAACACAGAAAGTCCGCAAAGGAAAGCTCTGCAGACTTTTTGTGAAAAGCGCTTTGGAAAAAAAAACACGCAATGCGTTTCTGCAGCGGTCTTTCCCACAGGGCTTTTTGACTGCGACTCGCTACATGGGGCCTTAGCCTAAAATGGTTTTCCCATCTCCCTCTTTCACTAGTTGGCCTGCTGTCTCTTCTTCTCACTTTCTGTATTCTTTAACAAGCTGATGGTTGGGCTTTGACTGTTTGATGAACAGAACACTACAAAGTACCTCAATAGATATAGACATTGCCTTTACCATAAGAGATTATTTATTATCATTACTAGAAATCTGTAACAAGACTGATCAAATATGCACAGTAAATGTATATTACATTACAAAGTTTTGGAGAACCCTTACATGTTCCCAGGTGTGCACGTAGAGGGCGCTGGAGAGCGACCCAAAAACAGGGTTGAAAAGGACCTTGACCACATGCATACCTGGGGGCCCAACTCCAGAGAGAGAGCACACAGCAGGAGAGTGCTGCTGGTGTCCTGAAGGAAGCAGGTGGACTGTGGACCTATTGGAGACAGACAGGCGGTCTGTCCCAAGAGGACTGGATTCCAGAAGGAACTTGGTTGAATTCAGTGTGAGCCAGACTGCTGAGGAGAAACCTCAGTAAAGCATCTTGCCCACAACCTCCACCATATGTGACAATTGGGGGTAGTTTAGCATCAAACGTAGCAACTTCCTGGACTTAACAGAGGAGTTTGTGGCGCTGGGTGCCAAATAAACAGCATATCAGATAATGGCAATCCAACAGAAATGGCTTTATTCAGCCTGTAAATTATAGCAGGAACAAAAAATAACAAAACAACCTAGCCCACACACAGGGCAATACCGCACTTTTTGAACGCTGACTAACTTCTGAGGGCAAGATGCTTTAGTGAGGTTTCTCCTCAGCAGTCTGGCTCACACTGAGCTTAACCAAGTCCCTTCTGGAATCTAGTCCTGTTGGAATAATGTTTATTATTGCCTGTATTGCAACAACTACTGTTTATACGTTTATAACTGCATAAGCTTCTGTCTCTAGGCATAGTGTTAAGTTGTTAATAAAGCTCTGTTAAAAAGGTGGGGGCTAGAGTAACAAAACCAGGAAGTTCCTCTCTGTTTTCTTTCTCTTTGTAGCTACAGCACAGAGCAGAGCACATGGAGCTCACAGACAAGTAGCTGAGATCATAAGTTACAGAATACAGTGTATTATTCTTGTTCCTCAATAAATATCTGTTTACTATTGAACGCCTGGACAGTCAAAGATTAATCTGCTGCCAACAGGTTATGGGCCCAGATACCCCCAGATACCCAGAGACACAGAAAGAAAAGGAAAACAACAGTGATCCACCAGCAGCAACTCTATGAAGTTCACAGTGCCAAACCTGAATAATCAGAACTATCAATCCTGGTAATTCTAGATAAAGATGCTGCTGATAAGAGAAGGTACGTGGAAATACACACAGGAGTCTAAACCTGACCCAGTAACAGATGACTGGATAGAGAAGGATCAGAAAGCACAAAGCACTATATTCCTCAGCATAGCTGATGATCAGATTGTACATGTATGCAAATGTGACACTGCAAAAGAAATGTGGGAGCAGCTGCAGAAAGTGCATGAAAGGATAAATCTCAGCAATAAGCTATATCTAATGAGAAAGCTGTACCAGTCTAAGCTAAATAAGAACAGTGATATGCAGGACTATATAAGAAACACTTTAGAAATTGTGGGGCACTTACGTGGCATTGGAGAAGATCTCAAAGATTTACATATTGCTGCACTACTATTAAGCGGTCTTCCAGAAAGCTATGACACGCTTGTAACCGCACTAGATGTGCGCCCAGATAATGAGCTCACACTGGAGTATGTCAGAGGAAAGCTTATAGATGAATACAAGCGGAAGACAGAGAGTGTATGCAGCGCTGGGGTATCTAAAGCAAAATCCGTTTTAAAAGCCCAAGCTCTACCCGAAAATAAAAGTAATTTGAAAGAAACACGTGAGTGTTTTGTATGCAAGAAAACAGGGCACCTAAAAGCTGACTGCAGAGTCTGGAAAGCTAGGATGAATCATCTGAAAAAGCAAAATCATCAAAGCGTTAAAAGTGCCATCTCTGAAGAAAAACACAATTCAAGTACTGAAACTGCTTTTACCATTAATGCAAGTACATCCAAGCATACATGGTGTATAGCAGGGGTAGGCAACCTTTTTTGTTCGGCGTGACAATTTCTATTAAAAAAATCAAAGTTGAGGTACTCGGAGTGCCGGTCAATAATTGTAAGTCTGACGACCTCTGCACACGGTATTATGTCACATAGCAGCCCCTGCACACGGTATTATCCTCCATAGCGGCCCCTGCACACGGTATAATATTTTTACTTTTATAATATTCCAATTGTCACCACTCACTAGCTATTATTATCCTGTGGTTTCATAGGTGGGCCCCCCCATCGCCACCACTTAGGAATACCCGACTTGCACAAATTATGATGTCCCATTAGAGGCCCTAACACAGTATAATGCCTCCCTAGTGGTGCCTTACACTATAATGTCCCCCTCCAGCTATCCCCACAGTTAATGTCCCCATCCATCTGTCCCCAGTTTAACTCTGTGCATGCAAATTAAATAGGAGCTTACATAAGAATATAATTTTCTATCCCCCTATAAAAATTGTAACTCTATTGAATAATTATAATCCCTACACCTAACTAATGTGATAACTAGGGCCGTGTTCAGATTGGTGTAACACGACCGCTTTATTGCTCATGTATTATGGACACAACCTCTGAAGTTCCTGCGGTTCATCATTACTGGTGATAGTCTGATGACCTACTGGAAGTGCAGGGGTTTCGTTTGTACTGTGGGTGCAAAAAAAAAAAAAAAAGCACCCATCTGAAAACTGCCAAAAACTAGGATTTTATATGGTGACATTTAATGGGTAAAAATTTATTATCTGACTGACGGAACCTCCGTTTGTCAGAAATGTTTTATACGTTCATCACTAGTGATAATTGCTATTGCTATTATTTTAGCGTGTAACGGATATCACTAGAGAGGCAGGCGGCGTATTTTACTCTATAAAGATCAGGTATGGACCGGACAGGGACAGTGAAAAAAATGTAAACTTTACTGGTGACTTTGTGCATGTGTTGTGTAAGTGTTTGGTACGACACTTTTGGCGCTGCGACCTGGACGATGGTAAACATCTAGGTCACAGCGCCAATAACTTCCTGGTTAGGTTCAGAGGGGTATTACAGAAGAATACCCCTGTGATTAGGCTCAGAGGGGTATTACATTATCCCTCTATGTGACAATCAGAGAGCAAAAGTACAGTATGCTCTCTAATTGATAGGAGAGGGGATAACATGGACAGAAGTCCATGCTACCCCCCACTGGGGTCACATACAGCTTATGCACAGACAATGATGAGTTATCATTGTCTCTGCAGCTCCACTCCTCTCCCTCCTTCCTTAGCTCTAAGATGCTGCCTGAGGCAGGAGGGGGGGACACCTTAGAGCCCCATTTCTAAGGATCTGTTAGGGCCACAAAGATACAACTGGATTCATTTTAAAGATGAGAATCTCATCTTTAAAAAGTTACCAAGATCGCCATGATAGACTTTACAGATTCAAAGCGATTCACTATTAAAACGATGTCGGGAATTGAGATCTGCATTGGGATTTCAATGCCGAACGTCGTTTTCACCAGCTAATCGCTCAGGATGTTTAAGGACGATCATGGTGATCTTGGTATCATTTTAAAGATGAGATTCTCATCTTTAAAATGAATCCAAGTGTTTCTTTATAGCTTTAATGCCGCATCCATCTTCAGGCAGCACCCGGCGCTAATGTAATTTTAAGGAAGCCGGATGGAAAAACGCTGCAGGTAGCGTTTTTCCATCCGGCTGAGGCACATATCCGACGCCAGAACTGATGCCTCTTGTGCCAGAACCGATCCCATAGAAAACTGTGGGATCCGTCCTGTCATCAGTTTCCCTCCAGCTTGTGTGCACCACGCTGGAGGGAAACAGATGGCTGCGCCAAACATATGTGAACGCACCCTTACTTACTTTTTCCTGTGCTCCGCAGCCGCTGTGTGGGCGCTTCTCCCTGACGTCAGTGACCACTGATTGGGTCTCAGGGGTCATGTTGCGTCATTATGCGTAATGACATCGGACGTGACCCCTGAGGCCCTGTCAGCAGTCTCTTACGTCAGGCAGAAGCGCCCGAAGAGCACAGAGCGGCTGCGGATCAAGGGAAGGTGAGTTAACATTGTTTTTTATGTTTGATCACCTCCCCGGGGGCTCCGCTTATTATACTCGGGGGTCTGAAGAGACCCCACAGTATAATAATAGCAGTTTCGTTTCGGCCATGTTTGGTCCGATCGACACTGCTGGGTGAGGACTCCGCTGCGTTGCCAGGGAAATAAGCCTCACGTGCCACTCTTGGCACACGTGCCGGGGGTTGCCGACCCCTGGTGTATAGACTCTGGAGCAACTAGTCATATGACCAATGACAGAAACTTCTTTTCTAACCTTAACCAAAGTAAGTCAGAGAAAGTGATTTTGGCTAACGTTCAGTATATGAATACAGAGGGAACAGGGGATGGTTACATTGATTGTCAAGTCTCCCCAACACAAAGCAGAAAGATCCCAGTAAGGGTGGGTTCACACCTGCGCTTGCTATCCGTCCGTTGCCAATCCAGTGAAAATCTCGGCGAACTGGATTGGCATCGGATACAGACCGGTCAGCAACGCATTGGTTAAAAACCCATTCATTTGAATGGGTTTTTAAAGCAATGCGCGGGTGTGCGCTTACACCCTCTGCGCTGCGAATCCTTTTTTTTTTCGTCGGAAACAAAGTCGGACATGCAGGACTTCGTGTCCAACGAAAAAAAAAAAGGATTCGCAGCGCAGAGGGTGTAAGCGCACACCCGCGCATTGTTTTAAAAACCCATTCAAATGAATGGGTTTTTAACCAATGCGTTGCTGACCGGTCTGTATCCGATGCCAATCCAGTTCGCCGAGATTTTCACTGGATTGGCAACGGACAGATAGCAAGCGCAGGTGTGAACCCACCCTAAAAGACGTGCTGTATGTACCTAGCCTTGAAAGCAATCTGTTATCTGTGAAGAAACTCACAAGACAAGGAAATGAAGTTACATTTAAAGATAACGGCTGCATCATCTCAAAAAGGGGCCGTATACTAGCAGAAGGAAAGATCAAAGATGAGCTATATCAGTTAAATTGCAAAGAAAACGCATATACTGCTAAACAAGAACAACACACAAATTGTATCCATCTATGGCACAGGCGTCTTACACATAGAGACCCAGAAGCAATAAGAAAGTTATTTCAAAAACAACTTGCTGAAGGCATTACAATTGATCAGTGTAATCAGACAATGAAGTGTACAAGCTGTCTTAAAGGAAAAATGTCCCGAAAATCTTTTCCTAAGAATAGTACTACAAAATCAGAACAGCCACTGGATTTAATACATATTGATGTTTGTGGTCCAATGAATACTCTAACTCCTGGAAAGAAGAGATATTTTCTCACATTTATCGATAACTATTCAAGATATACGGTTGTCAATCTACTTCACAGCAAAGATGAAGTCCCAAGAAAACTTGAAACATATCTAGCTGAAGTATATAACAAATTTGGGAGAATGCCAAAAATCCTGCGTGCAGATAATGGAACTGAATATACAAGCAGTGAGACACAAAGCATTAGTTTGCAAAAGGATATTCTCAGAAATATGGTGAAGATTATGATGCTACATTTTCTCCAGTTTCTAAGTAGACCACGTTTAGGACTCTATTAGCTGTATCTGCTATAAAAAGGATGTCTGTCAGACATTTGGATATCAAAACTGCCTTTCTAAATGGTGACATTGAGGAGGATTTGTACATGACTCAACCTGAGGGTTATATCAGAAAAGATGAAGAAAACCTCGTTTGTAAACTACAAAAATCTCTCTATGGTCTTAAGCAATCGGCAAGAGCATGGAATACCAAAATAAACAGTCTTATTGGAAGAAGGATTTAAGAGAGGTCAAGCAGACCCATGCCTATACACAAAGTGTACAGATGGAAAGTGGATGTATATTCTCTTATATGTAGACGATGTGATTGTCGTACATGAAGAAGAAACAGAAATCGCAAAAATGACTGAAATTCTGAATCAGCATTTTGAAACAAAAGACCTTGGAATTGTTACATATTATTTAGGCATCCAGATCCAGAGAGAAGAAGATGGAAGTTTTCTTCTAAACCAAAGTGCAAAAATCAACTCAATCCTCAACCAGTTTGGAATGTCAGAAGCAGAAGGTATATCAACCCCAATGGAGTCATCCTACCTAAGATTGGAAGGAGAAGATGATCTGTTACCAAACAATGAGAAATACAGACATGTAGTGGGTGCACTTCTATACATAACAACTATGACTCGACCAGATATCGCAGCAGCAGTGGGTATTCTCTGCAGACATGTGGAAAAACTGCGCCAAAGAGACTGGAATACTGTTAAGAGAATTCTCCGATATTTGAAAGAAACTCAAGACATAAGTTTAAGAATGTCTTCAAAGGAGATCTAAAACTCACAGGCTATGTGGATGCAGACTGGGCTAATGATTCGAGTGATCGTAAGTCAACAAGTGGGTACTTGTTCAAGCTTGGAGAAAGTTCTATCTCTTGGTCCAGCAGAAAACAGGTATCTGTTGCCTTACCATCTACAGAAGCAGAATATGTGTCTCCGGCATACGCAAGTCAAGAGATCATTTGGCTAAACCAGTTGTTGAAGGATCTTGGCAAGCCGTCAACTCAGCCAACGACGATGTATGAGGATAACCAAGGATGCATTAAACTTGCAAGCAGTGAAAAGATCAATGCAAAAACCAAGCACATCGACGTTAAACATCACCACCTGCGTGATTTGATAGAACGTGGTATCATCGAATTTGTTTATTGCGAAACTGACAAGATGGTGGCTGATATTATGACAAAGCCATTGCCAAGAACCAAGTTCGAAGAGTTAAGAACCTCAATGGGACTAACTAGATAAGTAGTTGTTGAGTGGGGGTGTTGGAATAATGTTTATTATTGCCTGTATTGCAACAACTACTGTTTATACGTTTATAACTGCATAAGCTTCTGTCTCTAGGCATAGTGTTAAGTTGTTAATAAAGATCTGTGAAAAAGGTGGGGGCTAGAGTAACAAAACCAGGATGTTCCTCTCTGTTTTCTTTCTCTTTGTAGCTACAGCACAGAGCAGAGCACATGGAGCTCACAGACAAGTAGCTGAGATCATAAGTTACAGAATGCAGTGTATTATTATTGTTCCTTAATAAATATCTGTTTACTGTTGACCGCCTGGAAAGTCAAAGATTAATCCGCTGCCAACAAGTCCTCTTGTGACAGACCACCTGTGTGTCTCCAACTGGTCAACCAGCAGCACTCCACTGCTGTGTGCTCTCTCTGGAGTTGGGCCTACAGGTATGGGTGTGGTCAAGGTCCTTTTCAACCCTTTTTTTTTTGTGTCGCTCTCCAGTGTCCTCTAGGTTCACACCCTCACACAGACTTACAGTAAACTCAATGTTATCTGTATCTTTACATGTAGAGAAATAACAGACACTGCCCAAGCTTTTATCAGCAAACTGAAATTAGCTGACCTGATTGCTTCAATAGAAGAGCAGGAGATAAACAGCTCTGAAAGTAATATAGACAACTCAGCCCCCTCCTCTCCAGAAAGATCCTTCATGGATCAGATAGCAGGTAACAGGCCGGGTGCCTTGACAATGATGTATAAACAATGGAAAGGATTATTTCACATAGCAGGCAAAGGAAGCTGCATTGCTGAAGCAATGTATTTGGCAAAAAATTGCATAAGATAGCAGTATAGATAGGGTCCTTAAGACGGGATTACCCCTTTAACCGCTTCCCGACATCTGCCAATATATGGCAGATGCTGAGTCTTTAAAGATAATGGCCTCTCTGAAGCAGAGCAGCTGCCATAACCTTTGGGTCTCCGCTGTATTTTATTACAGAGACCGGAGCTAATGCCTGCGATCAGAGTTCACTCTGATCATGGACATTGTTTTTGTAATGCTCCCCCAAAGTCCCCTGTAGCCCCATACCTGTCTTGGTGGAAGAGATTGTGGGAACCGTCTTGTTCTTATGACTGCCGGGAGCCTATTGAAGGCTCCTAGGCCTGTCATAAGAATATAGTTATTGATTCTCAATAGCTATATTGCGAATCTCCCTTAGACTTTAATACAGTTGTATTGCAGTCTATGGGACATGCAATCAAAAGATTACAGGTTCAAGCCCCCTAGGGGAGCTAATAAGATAGTTAAAGGGGTTGTCCAGGATAAATTAATATTCCTGGACGTCACTGGAAAGAAGCCAACCCCCCCAGCCCCATTATACTTACCTGTTCCTCCTGTGGCTATCCGGATCCCGGGACGTCATCACTGGAAGGCCGCCTCATCATTGCGTGTGCAGGCTGCCCACGCATGCACAATAGAGTGGGCGGCTGGCACACGTCACAAAGAGGTGGTGTCGGCCACTGATGACGTCCTGGGTCCGGACCTGAAAGGAAAGTAAGTGTAATGGGGCTGGGGGGGGGCGGGTCAAAGAGGAGATGCTGGTACATGTCACTAAGAGTTTGTGCCTGCCGGCATCTCCAAAGAGTCATGTAGCACCATATAATATGGACTGTGAATGCACAATCCATATTATACTGTACATGGGCCACTGTGGAGCATATGATACCGTGCGGGGGCCACTGCAGAGCATATTGTACCATGCGGGGGCTACTGTGGCGCATATTGTACGGTGTGGGGGCCACTGTGGAGCATATTGTACCGTGCGGGGGCCACTGTGGAGCATATTGTACCGTGCGGGGGCCACTGTGGAGCATATGGTACTGTTTATTCACATATACAGTGAAGGAAATAAGTATTTGATCCCTTGCTGATTTTGAGTTTGCCCACTGAAAAAACATGAACAGTCTATAATTTTAAGGTTAGGTTAATTTTAACAGTGAGAGACAGAATATCAAAAATAAAATCTAGAAAATCACATTTGTGACAATTTAGGGGGGATTTAGCCTCAAAGGCAGCAGCCTCCTGGAATCTACAGCGGTGTAGATGGCACTGGGTGCCGGAGAAGCAGCATTCAGACGGTGCTAATCCAAAGTAAAATGGCTTTTATTCAGCTTAAAAGTGGAACATAAACAAAATAACGAACAGCCTGGGCCACACTTAGGGCACTACCTCACTGATTGCTCCCTTACTAGCCTCTGGGGGCAAGAAGCAGCCTGACTCACAGTCAGCTCAAACAATGTCCTCTGTGGAAACTCAGTCCTCCTGGGACAGACCGCCTGTCTGTCTCTGACTGTTTCCAGCGCACACCTGCTCCCTGCAGGCTTCCACAGCAGCTCTCCTGCTGCGTACACTCCCTCTGGAGTTGCCCCACCTATGGGTGCGGCTGAGGACCTTTCTAAGCATGGCTCTGGGTCGCTCACTAGCGCCCTCTAGGCTCACACTCTCACACATTGTATACATTTTATAAATTTATTTGCATTTTGCAGAGAGAAATAAGTATTTGATCCCTTACCAACCATTAAGAGTTCTGGCTCCTACAGACCAGTTAGACGCTCCTAATCAACTCATTACCTGCATTAAAGACAGTTATATTGTCACCTGTATAAAAGACTCCTGTGCACAGACTCAATTAATCCGTCAGACTCTAACCTCTACAACATGGGCAAGACCAAAGAGCTATCTAAGGATGTCAGGGACAAGATCATAGACCTGCACAAGGCTGGAAAGGGCTACAAAACCATAAGTAAGATGTTGGGTGAGAAGGCGATAACTGTTGGTGAAATAGTAAGAAAATGGAAGAAATACAAAATGACTGTCAATCGACATCGATCTGTGGCTCCATGCAAAATATCACCCCGGGGGTGTCCTTGATCATGAGGAAGGTTAGAGATAATCCTAAAACTACACGGGGAAGGGGGGGGGGGTGCGGTTGACTTGTTAATGATCTCAAGGCAGCTGGGACCACAGTCACCAAGAAAACCATTGGTAGCACATTACGCCGTAATGGATTAAAATCCTGCAGTGACCGCAAGGTCCCCCTGCTCAAGAAGGCCCATGTGCAGGCCCATCTGAAGTCTTCCAATGAACACCTGGATGATACTGCGAGTGAATGGGAGAAGGTGCTGTGGTCAGATGAGACAAAAATTGAGCTCTTTGGCATTAACTCAACTCGCCGTGTTTAGAGGAAGAGAAATGCTGCCTATGACCCAAAGAACACCATCCCCACTGTCAAGCATGGAGGTGAAAACATTATGATTTGGGGCTGTTTCTCTGTTAAGGGCACAGGACTCCTTCACCGCATCAATGGGAGAATGGATGGAGCCATGTACCGTAAAATCCTAAGTGACAACCTCCTTCCCTCCGCCAGGACATTAAAAATTTGGTCGTGGCTGGGTCTTACAGCAGGACAATGGCCCAAAACATACAGCCAACGCAACAAAGGAGTAGCTCAAAAAGAAGCACATTAAGGTTATGGAGTGGCCTAGCCAGTCTCCAGCCCTTAATCCCCATACAAAATTTATTGAGGGAGCTGAAGCTCTGAGTTGCCAAGCAACAGCCTCAAAATCCTAATGATTTAGAGAAGATCTGCAAAGAGGAGTGGATCAAAATTCCTCCTGACACGTGCGCAAACCTCATCTTCAACTACAAAAAACGTCTGATTGCTTTGGTTGCCAACAAGGGTTTTGCTACCAAGTATACCCCTCTAGTAAGGCTCAGAGGGGTATTACATTATCCCTCTATGTGACAATCAGAGAGCTAAAGTATAGTATGCTCTCTGATTGATAGGAGAGGGGATAACATGGACAGAAGTACATACAGAAGGTTATGCACAGATGATGGTGATGATTTCTCATCTCTGTGCAGTCTGCAGGGCTGCTCCTCCCCCTCCTCCTACTGCAGCTCTTACTATGCTTCCTGACACAGGAGTGGGGGAGGACATTTTAGAGCCCCATATTTCAGGATCCGTTATGAGCATTAAGAAGATCTTGGATTCATTTTAAAGATGAGAATCTCATCTTTAAAATGATACCAAGATCTTCATGATATCCCTTACAAATTCGGAGCAAATAGCTGTTAAAAATGCTATTTTCAAAAGTGAATTGCTCCTAAACTGTAAGGGCTATTATCAGACATTCCCCAAAATGGTATTACTAAAAAGTAATAGTCCTGCAAAAAAAAAAACAAAAAAAAAAAACAAACAAGACATCGTGTTCACACGATGGAAAATTATCTTCATTTTCCGCCGCCGGAATTTTCGCCGTGGTCTGCCGCAACGGAATGCTGATGCACTGCATAGCATTCCGTCGCGGCATCCCGCTCCTAATTAGGCCCGGATGAATGGGCCTAATCAGGAGGGTGTCTCGAGCCACGGACACTGCAGGCGGAATCCTCGGCAAGATCAAGCAGGACGCTTCTTTTTTCTGGGTCCTGCTGCGATCTCTGCCTCCCATTGCCCCCAAATCCACAGCAAATTCCTCCATGTGAACACACCCTTACGCATCCTTGTATACGGAAATATAAAAAAGGTACAGGTGCCAGAATATGGCAACTCCAACAATTCTGTTTTATCCAAAGATTTTTTTTTTTAAGGGGATTAAAATGTAAAAAACCATATAAGGCTAAGGCCTCACGTTGCAGGCCACAGCAAAAAAGCGTTGCATGAGAAACCGAGGTGGAAAGGCATTGCGGTCTTTCCTGCATCGCTTTTCACAGAAAGTCAGCAGACTACACTGTGTTCCAAATTATTATGCAAATAATATTTTCTCATATTTTCCAAAATTACCTATATAAATTGCAGTCATTGTAATTTTCCAGTCATCAACTATTCGAGTATAATTGAAAGGTTTTTGAACAAACTGCCTATGATAACAGTATATTTAAAAAAAAAAATAAACACTCAAAATGTATGTTTTAAATTATTATGCACAGCAGAATTTGCAACCTTTTCATTTTTATTAAGAACAAAAAAATGGTCATTGTGAAATTATAAGCATTAGCAGGTTATTACTAACTGAAATCAAACAGTTTTCAAGCCAAAACTTTATTCGAGGTGATGTTACATTTGCACATAGGACCCCTTGTTCGAAAGAAGCTTCTGAACTCTCTCGGCCATTGAATTTGTCAATTTTTGGATGGTTTCTGCTTCAATTGTTTTGCATGAGGACAGAATACCCTCCCAGAGCTGTTGCTTAGATGTGAACTGCCTCCCGCCATCATAGACACTACTTTTGATGATGCTCCAGAGGTTCTCAATGGGGTTGAGGTCAGGGGAGCATGGGGGCCACACCATAAGTTTGTCCCCTTTTATGCCCATAGCAGCCAGAGATGCAGATGTGTTATTTGCAGCATGAGACGGTGCATTATCATGCATGAAAATGATCTTTCTGCGGAATGCATGGTTCTTCTTCTTGAACCATGGCAGGAAGTGCTGTTTGAGAAACTCCACATACATTATGGAGCTCATCTTTACCCCTTCAGGGATACTAAAGGGGCCGACAATCTCTCTCCCCATGATTCCAGCCCAAAACATTACTCCACCTCCTCCTTGTTGGCGCCGTAGCCGTGTTTGCATGGGGTGTCCATCAACAAGCCATCCTCCACTCCATCCATCTGGACCATCGAGCGTTGCACGGCACTCATCGGTGAACAAAACAGTTTTGAAGTCAGTCTTCATGTATTGTTGGCCCACTGGAGCCGTTTCTGCTTGTGTGCAGTGGATAGAGGAGGTCGACAGGATGGCTTACGCACAGCTGCAAACCTCTGAAGGACCCTGCATCTTGTTGTTCGGGGGACGTTGGAGGCACCAGCAGCTTCAAAAACTTGTTTGCTGCTATGACAAGGCATTTTTGAAGCTGCTCTTTTAACCTGACGTAATTGCCTGTTGGAAAGAGTCCTCAATTTTCCCTTATCAGCACGCACACCTGTGTGCTGTGAAGCAGCTACATACTTCTTGATTGTGCGATGATCACGATGAAGTGTCTTGGCAATGTTGATTGTAGTCATGCCTTGACCTAAACACTCCACAATTTGTTGCTTCTCAGCAGCCGACACATCCTTTTTCTTTCCCATTTTGGCTGAAAATGTAGGCTGCTTAATAATGTGGGACAGCCTTCTTAAGTAGTCTTGCCTTTAATTGGACACACCTGCCAAACTAATTAGCACAGGTGTCTGCAATTGCTTTCAGTGATATAAAGAGCCCTGACACACATCACCATCAATGAGTTTAACTGACAAACAAAAAAATTCTTACCTTATCACTCCTAAACACTTTTTGCATAATAATTTGGAACACAGTGTACAGACTTTCTGTTTCAATTACACCTATGGGGAAACTGACGACTTTTCTGTAGTTATAATTGACATGCTGCGATTTCCAAAACTGCAAAGGTTTTGTAAATCGCAACATTTTCAGTGCGCTTATTTTTATGCAATGTGTGGACGGGATTCGCTTTTCTGACCATAAATCGTTGTTGAGTCGCAGCCAAAAAGCACTGTGGTAAAGACTGTGGTGGAAACGCATTGCATTTTTTCTGGCAGCGCTTTTTACAGAAAGTACGCAATGTTATCCTCTACAGACTTTCTGCTTCAATTATACCTATGTGGAAAATGCCAGCGTTTCCATAGGTATAATTGACATGTTGCAATTTACAAAGACGCAACGTTTTTGAAATCGCAACATGTCCACTGCAAATATTTTTCTGCATTGTGTGGATGGGAATAGCTAGAATTCTATCCACTTTGCAGGTAATGTAAAATGCCATGGTTTTTGCAGCGGCATTTCCACCACAGTGAAAGCGCGGTATTTACACGCATGGGGCCCCAGCTTAAAGAGAATCTGTCAGCGCAAACTAAACCCCCACCTATCAACATGGTTAAATAGGACTTTGGGAGTATACACACAGCCCTTTTTAACCACGTGACAGTTAGTAGGGGTAGTTTATGCTAGGATTTCTATTAGTTAGCGCCGTCGAACATACCTGTGCATTTGTTTAGCAGGGAAGAAATTGTTTCATAATGTAAGCATGTTACATTGAAAGTCAAATCAGTACAATAGATGCTAAAGCTAAATCACATCGTTTATGCTAGGTAGGGCCCCGCCCTAAGTTTGGTATCCAAAGAATTATACTGACCTATAGAATACTGGTGACATGTCATGGCTGCACAATGAATGCTGTGAAAACAAAGCCCATAAGTAAGTCACACAAATTCAGTTTTTCTCCAGTTTCACCCTATTTCCAGCTTCCTAGTACATCATACAGAATGTTAAAGAGGACCTTTCACCACCTCCACCAACTCCAGTTTTTAGCATCTGTGAATGAGGCGCCACTCCACTGATGCCAGTCAGTGGTGACCCTAGCCTCTTTGCTGAGTTTCCATTATAAAATATATGATATAACCCCCCATAATGAAAAATACCCCCAAGTGCATCTTTATATTAATAATGTCCATGTGTACCCTGTATAAATAGTGCCCCTTATTAATAATGCCCCAGGTGTTAACTAATTAAAAGGTTTTCCAGGTCATTAATAAACTAATCAGTGGGGCTCAAAAACCCAGGACCCCCACTGATCAGCTGTTTGAATGGTACAGTGCCTTGCGAAAGTATTCGGCCCCCTTGAACTTTTCAACCTTTTGCCACATTTCAGGCTTCAAACATAAAGATATAAAATTTAAATTTTTTGGTGAAGAATCAACAACATGTGGGACACAATTGTGAAGTAGAACGAAATTTATTGGTTATTTTAAACTTTTGTAAAAAATAAAAAACTGAAAAGTGGGGCGTGCAATATTATTCGGTCCCTTTACTTTCAGTGCAGCAAACTCACTCCAGAAGTTCAATGAGGATCTCTGAATGATCCAATGTTGTCCTAAATGACTGATGATGATAAATATAATCCACCTGTGTGTAATCAAGTCTCCGTATAAATGCACCTGCTCTGTGATAGTCTCAGGGTTCTGTTTAAAAGTGCAGAGAGCATCATGAAGACCAAAGAACACACCAGGCAGGTCCGTGATACTGTTGTGGAGAAGTTTAAAGCCGGATTTGGATACAAAAAGATTTCCCAAACTTTAAACATCCCAAGGAGCACTGTGCAAGCGATCATATTGAAAAGGAAAGAGTATCAGACCACTGCAAATCTACCAAGACCCGGCTGTCCCTCTAAACTTTCATCTCAAACAAGGAGAAGACTGATCAGAGATGCAGCCAAGAGGCCCATGATCACTCTGGATGAACTGCAGAGATCTACAGCTGAGGTGGGAGAGTCTGTCCATAGGCCTTTATGGAAGAGTAGCAAGAAGAAAGCCATTTCTCAAAGATATCCATAAAAAGTGTCATTTAAAGTTTATCACAAGTCACCTGGGAGACACACCAAATATGTGGAAGAAGGTGCTCTGGTCAGATGAAACCAAAATCGAACTTTTTGGCCACAATGCAAAACGATATGTTTGGCGTAAAAGCAACACAGCTCATCACTCTGAACACACCATCCCCACTGTCAAACATGGTGGTGGCAGCATCATGGTTTGGGCCTGCTTTTCTTCAGCAGGGACAGGGAAGATGGTTAAAATTGATGGGAAGATGGATGGAGCCAAATACAGGACCATTCTGGAAGAAAACCTGTTGGAGTCTGCAAAAGACCTGAGACTGGGACGGAGATTTATCTTCTAACAAGACAATGATCCCAAACATAAAGCAAAATCTACAATGGAATGGTTCACAAATAAACGTGTTAGAATGGCCAAGTCAAAGTCCAGACCTGAATCCAATCGAGAATCTGTGAAAAGAGCTGAAAACTACTGTTCACAAACGCTCTCCATCCAACCTCACTGAGCTCGAGCTGTTTTCCAAGGAAAAATGGGCAAGAATTTCAGTCTCTCGATGTGCAAAACTGATAGAGACATACCCCAAGCGACTTGCAGCTGTAATCGCAGCAAAAGGTGACGCTACAAAGTATTAACTTAAGGGGGCTGAATAATTTGGCACGCCCCACTTTTCAGTTTTTTATTTTTTACAAAAGTTTAAAATATCCAATAAATTTCGTTCCACTTCACGATTGTGTCCCACTTGTTGATTCTTCACCAAAAAAAATTAAAATTTTATATCCTTATGTTTGAAGACTGAAATGTGGCAAAAGGTTGAAAAGTTCAAGGGGGCCGAATACTTTCGCAAGGCACTGTACCTATGTAAGCGCCATGACCGCTTCTCTGTTTACATAGTGTCATTCATCTCATAGCGGCCATGTAATGTAACTACAGCCTCGTCCTGTACATGTCTACAGTATGTGACAAGGCTTGAATTACATCACACGGCCACTATAAACAGACAGCGTATAATATAAACAGGTGCCATAGCCCCTGTTTATAGCGCCCCATTTACACACACTATAATGTTCCACAGCAGCCCCTGCACACAGTATTATGGCCCGCAGCGGCCCCTGCACACAGTATTATGCTCCATAGTGGCCCCTGCACACGGTATTATGCTCCGCAGTGGCCACTGCACACAGTATTATGTTCCACAGCAACTCCTGCAAACAGTTTTATGCTCCCTAGTGACCCCTGCACACGGTATTATGCCCCATATTGGTCCCTGCACACGGTATTATGCTCCATATTGGCCCCTGCACACGGTATTATGCTCCACAGTGGCCCCTGTACACGGTATTATGCTCCATAGTGGCCCCTACACACGATATTATGCTCCATAGTGGCCCCTGCACTGGTATTATGCTCCATAGTGGCCCCTGCACTGGTATTATGCTCCATAGTAGCCCCTGCACTGCTATTATGCTCCATAGTGGCGCTTGCACTGCTATTATGCTCCATAGTGGCCCCTGCACTGGTATTATGCTCCATAGTGGCCCCTGCACTGGTATTATGCTCCATAGTGGCCCCTGCACTTGTATTATCCTCCATAGTGGCCCCTGCACCTGGTATTATGCTCTATAGTGGCCCCTGCACTCGGTATTATGCTCCATAGTGGCCCCTGCACTCAGTATTATGCTCTATAGTGGCCCCTGCACTCGGTATTATGCTCCATAGTGGCCCCTGAACCTGGTATTATGCGCTATAGTGGCCCCTGCACTCAGTATTATGCTCCATAGTGGCCCCTGCACAGGGTATTATGCTCTACAGTGGCCCCTGCACATGGTATTATGCTCCATAGTGGCCCCTGCACTTGTATTATGCTCCATAGTGGCCCCTACACTTGTATTATGCTCCATAGTGGCCCCTGCACTGGTATTATGCTCCATAGTGGCCCCTGCACCCGGTATTATGCTCCATAGTAGCCCCTGCACTCGGTATTATGCTCCATAGTGGCCCCTGCACTTGTATTATGCTCCATAGTGGCCCCTGCACCCGGTATTATACTCCATAGTGGCCCCTGCACCCGGTATTATGCTCTATAGTGGCCCCTGCACTGGTATTATGCTCCATAGTGGCCCCTGAACTTGTATTATGCTCCATAGTGGCCCCTGCACACGGTATTATGCCCCATATTGGTCCCTGCACACGGTATTATGCTCCATATTGGCCCCTGCACATGGTATTATGCTCCAAAGTGGCCCCTGCACACGGTATTATGCTCCATAGTGGCCCCTACACACGGTATTATGCTCCACAGAGGCCCCTGCACTGGTATTATGCTCCATAGTGGCCCCTGCACTAGTATTATGATCCATAGTGGCCCCTGCACTGGTATTATGCTCCATAGTGGCCCCTGCACTGGTATTATGCTCCATAGTGGCCCCTGCACTGGTATTATGCTCCATAGTGGCCCCTGCACTCGGTATTATGCTCCATAATGCTCCATAGTGGCCCCTGCACTGGTATTATGCTCCATAGTGGCCCCTGCACTTGTATTATGCTCCATAGTGGCCCCTACACCTGGTATTATGCTCTATAGTGGCCCCTGCACTCGGTATTATGCTCCATAGTGGCCCCTGCACCTGGTATTATGCTCTACAGTGGCCCCTGCACACGGTATTATGCTCCATAGTGGCCCCTGCACTTGTATTATGCTCCATAGTGGCCCCTGCACTTGTATTATGCTCCATAGTGGCCCCTGCACCCGGTATTATGCTCCATAGTAGCCCCTGCACTTGGTATTATGCTCCATAGTGGCCCCTGCACTTGTATTATGCTCCATAGTGGCCCCTGCACTGGTATTATGCTCCATAGTGGCCCCTGCACTCGGTATTATGCTCCATAGTGGCCCCTGCACTGGTATTATGCTCCATAGTGGCCCCTGCACTGGTATTATGCTCCATAGTGGCCCCTGCACTGGTATTATGCTCCATAGTGGCCCCTGCACTGGTATTATGCTCCATAGTGGCCCCTGCACTCGGTATAATGCTCCATAGTGGCCCCTGCACTGGTATTATGCTCCATAGTGGCCCCTGCACTTGTATTATCCTCCATAGTGGCCCCTGCACCTGGTATTATGCTCTATAGTGGCCCCTGCACTGGTATTATGCTCCATAGTGGCCCCTGCACTTGTATTATGCTCCATAGTGGCCCCTGCACTTGTATTATGCTCCATAGTGGCCCCTGCACAGGGTATTATGCTCTATAGTGGCCCCTGCACTCGGTATTATGCTCCATAGTGGCCCCTGCACTGGTATTATGCTCCATAGTGGCCCCTGCACTGGTATTATGGTCCATAGTGGCCCCTGCACTGGTATTATGCTCTATAGTGGCCCCTGCACTCGGTATAATGCTCCATAGTGGCCCCTGCACTGGTATTATGCTCCATAGTGGCCCCTGCACTTGTATTATCCTCCATAGTGGCCCCTGCACCTGGTATTATGCTCTATAGTGGCCCCTGCATTGGTATTATGCTCCATAGTGGCCCCTGCACTTGTATTATGCTCCATAGTGGCCCCTGCACAGGGTATTATGCTCTATAGTGGCCCCTGCACTCGGTATTATGCTCCATAGTGGCCCCTGCACAGGGTATTATGCTCCATAGTGGGCCACCCATGAACTTTTATTATACTCCCCAGAGTATAATGATTGGAGACCCAGGGGAGAATACAAACATAAACCAGTGTTACTTACCTATCTGGACACCGGTGCACTCCATGCAGCTTTCGGCCCTGTTTAATTGCACACAAACGTCACGTGATCAGGCCGGCGACGCGTCTTGATGATGTCACCAGAGGCCTCAAGCCTGCTCGGAGTTACAACGGATCGCAAGAGGTGAGTAACATTGGTTTTTATGTTCCCTCACCTACCCTAGGCCTCCGATTATTATGATGTCATTGTATCGCCGCCTGCGCTGAGATGCGACGTCTCGTAAACCAGCCCAGGACAGGCCCCGCTCAGCTCTGTTTTTTTTTTTTTTTTAAAGCGGCCTGTCCTGGGCTGGTTTACATTGAATAGTAAAAATGCCGCCCCACCCAGACAGTGACGGACAGAGCTGCCTGGCGCAGCCGCCTCACTTCTCCTCATTAGCGGTGCGCCCCTGATGCCAGTATATTTGGAATCATCTCTCTAGCCTCCACCATTACTGAGCAACAAGCACAGTTAGATTTGGTGCCTGATGTGCTATGTAAGCTCTGTAATGTTTGCAGGGCGGTGTCAGGCAGGAGGCCGTGATTCAGAGCTCCAATCAGTGGTAGCCAGAGCTCGGAATCGCACCCCTTGCCTGCTCCTGCCTGACAGTACAGAGTCTAAATAGTGTATCAGTCACCAACATTAACAGCAGTGATTTTCACAAATGGTGGGGGCTAGAGAAGTAATCCCAACTGTGCCAGAATCAGTGGAGTAGAAGCTATTAAATAATGTAAAAAGCTGGACTTCTTGGAGGTGGTGAAAGGTCCTCTTTAAGCTGAAGCCTTTCGGAAACACAGCTTTTTTTGTTGCAGATTATGCTGCGTTTTTTGAGCCAAAGCCAAGAATGGCTACAAAAGGAATGGAAAATATATAGGAAGTACCCCTACTTCTCCCTTCTGCAACAAAAATAACTGTAATTCCGCAATGTGAGGCTTCAGCCTTAAATGGTACCACTACAAAGTACAATTTGTCCTATGGGGTTTGGAAGGCTGGGAATAAAAAAAAAGAAATTGCAAAAATGCCTTCGGCGGGAAGAGGTTTAGAACTGAATGCACTATACATGTCACCTGTACCATAATGGCCATTAAAATGAAAACTTTTTGTGTACTGGCTGTTATCTTACAGGTGTAACATGTACAGGTATAGGCACATGCTAGGCATTACTACAATTAAAAAAACAACACACCACGTAATCCTGGTCTCAGTAAAAAAAAAAACAAAAAAAAAACACAGCACAGCCTAACAGCAAAACCACACAGTCTGTAATGATATCCAGCTTAAATGAAGTGGTGTTATACTTTGTTAGAAAACACCTACATTCGTGGCTGGATGCGGCTATAGCATCCCAGAAAATCATGTAACGCCACCCTCAAGAAAAAGGGAACAAAATAAAAAAAAAGCACTGTGTAACCCTTGCATTATTTGGATGATGCTGGGATGACCCTTATCAGGTGTGATGTATCTTGAGCTAATGGTAAAGTGTCAGCAGCTGGCACAATATAAATGATGGGGCTACTGAGACATTTTTGCTTTTGATTCTTTCATTCAATGTTTCTTTACATTAACAGACTTTCTATGTGTTTGTGCTATTTAGAAAAAGATGAGTTGGATGTGTGTGATTTTAGTTTTAGTGGTTGCCTACTTAGGAGACTTGGTAGCAGGTAAATAACTGATCAAATGCAGCTGTTATTTAGTGACTATTGTGGCACTGACTGCAATGTGTGAACAAAGCCATGATTTCCCTGTTCAAAAAAGGCTATTTCTAACTACATAAGAAAAGTATTTTGTTTTCTTTCCATCTAGCCATATATGTATGGGTTGGGCATGTTGCTGTACTTCCATCAGGGAAATTCAGCATTGTGTTTTCCTTAAAGCTATCACTGGAAATACCACCTGAAATGGCAACTTGGATTGTATATTTTTAAGCGTGTGGATGAGATTAAGATGTGTCATTGTATATTGCACTTAACTTGCTGTAAGTATACCCACTATGACACCAGGGGAGTCATTGGGTTCAATAAATACAAAGCTATGGGTTCAAAAAGTCAATACCCCTTATTACGATAGGTAGCTGCTTCATGCAAATGAACCATGAATTCTATAACTTGTTTATATGGTATCCTAATGTATTCCAGATCCTCTGGTGTGCAGTGTCTTGCAGCAGTCTCGATGTAAGGATAAGTGCATTCCAGTTTCCTGGTTGTGCAATGGAGAAAGGGATTGCCCTGACGGTACTGATGAGCAATGTGGTAAGTTCCTTCTTGCATATCAATTTGCTATACCATATAATTAGAGGAAATTTTAGCAAACGGCCCATAAATAAAATGCATAAAACTGCCACGTTTGCCTTAAACTCTGGCTATTAAAAATATATGAACCCTTTATGAAGAAAGAAAAAAAAAAAAAACTTGGATTACACATCCCAGTGTTTTTCGTTGATCTGTTTCTCAACAAAAACTACAAAAAATGAATATGAACTTTGTATACTTTTTTGGTCAAGGTGTAGAAGATTAACTGCTGTATTGCTAGTATTGTGGGTCCTTGCTCTATTTGAAATATTAATATATATTACACTAAAGAGCATTTGTGTTTTTAGGAAAGCTTGCAGGTGACTAAAGTAGTTTCTTTTTTAAAGTTACACCATTCAGTCCACTATCCAAATTTTTTTTTTTTTCCTCTCTTGTCTGTATAGCTAAGTGAGTGTTTGTGCATACTGCCTTAAATTAACCTCTTGTTTAAGCCAAAATGCCTCTCTGGGTCCAGTTTGGAGCTGGTCTAAACTGACCAACATGCTGTTTATTAAATGACTCTCTTAATGATTTATAACTTATATTTTAAGCACTTTATATTTTTTGTGATCTTTAAAAACACTTTTTTTTTTGCAAATGCCATTATAACTGCATCATGTGCATGCACCTGTTCACAAGCACTTATACAGTATTTGTTTTATTTTGGAACATTAGGACATACAGTACAATACTGTTGCATAATGAAACTATGTAATGTACAAAAAGCCTTAATGGCTATAATGGTTGAATAGGACTTCAAACTTTTCAGTTTGCCTTTACAGATCTACCATGTCATGGCGATGAAAGTGCTTGGCAATGTGACAATGGAAAATGTATTTCTATAACCTGGAAATGTGATGGTGTTAGTGACTGTCTGGATGGTTCAGATGAAGTGGACTGTGGTAAGAATAACACATGCTTTTGTAGTCTGATTCGGGTGTTTGTTCTTAAGTAAAAATACAGAAATCTCAATGAAGCATGGACTCCAAACCGCTTTGGACTGTCCCACCGGAGGTTCCTTGCTAATGGAAGGGGATGATGATGTGATGTATGTACATGAGACAAACTTCTTGGGGTTCACATTAAGCAGCTCAAGGTTTCCAAAGCATATTAGACTGTGGGGGGGGGGGGGGGGGCGGGGAGGCTCTTATGACATTTTACACTGTGGGTGGGCACTGAGGAGCAGTTTATACTGTGGAGTAGCACTGGGGTGTATATCTTAGGCCCCTTGCAGATGCCTGTGGCCGTGGTCAGCGTGCTATACGTGTCTTTCACGGATAGCACTCTGACCCATTCTTTTCTATCGGCCTGTACATACGAGCATGAATTTCACGGTCCTGCGTGCGGGCCACAAAATATAGAACAGGTCCTAGTCCTTTTCTACTCTGCAGCCCTTGCTTCCATGGCTCCTATTCATTTAATGAATGGAGCTGCGGAAGCACAGGTGGTGCATGGGGGACATCCACATGTCCCCTGTGTGCTGCCCGTGCTGTTAATTCACTGCAGGCCTGTTGCAGCATTGTCATCTGCAACTGGCCTTACTGTGGGGTGGGGGGGGGGGGGCTGGGCTGGGGATCAAATTATATTGTGGGGTAGCTCTTGGATGTATATTGTACTGTGTTGAGCACATATTGTATTGTGTGAGCCATTATACTGTGGGGGTGGGGAGCATTGGGGAAAATGTAAGATACATCAGGGAGGAGGAGGGGGGGCAGGGCCCACACATTTTCAGTATGGGGCTCAAAATTCCTGATGGCATACAGCTGTGCATATATATGTGTGTATATATTTTATTTTATTTTTATTACATAAAATTGCACCAAAAAAAGTATCAAAACTGCATGCAGTTTAATTGCAGTTTTAACTGCACCCACCTGCACGGTGTGAATGCACAGAGTTAAAAATGACAGAATATATTTGTCATTTATACTGAAAAAACAGAAAGGTTGATTCATAGGGAGGTCCATTTAAAGATGGTAGGTGCTGCATGCATAGCAGTTATTTGCTCCATAATTAATTGTAAGGTATAGGACCAGCAGGACTGCAATGCTGAGTAAAAAGCTCAACAGAAATGCAGTTTAAGGCTAAGGCCCCACGTAGCGAGCCGCAGCCAAAAAGTGGAAATGCATCGTGGTGTGGATTTGTTGTACACAAATATATAGGCCAAAATTGATGTATAAATTTTCAAGTGAAAAATAAACAAAAAAAAAAAAAACTCCATGATAAATATGCTCCAAAATATCTAGAGCAGCTTTTCTATGATGTTCTTCTGTTATTCAATCTACGAAATTGGCAAAAAAAAAAAAAATTAAACCTTGTCTAAAAAAACAACAAAAATCACAACATTGCATGTATTCCCCCCCAAAAGTGCAGTGTGTTAACAGTTCAGCCTCAGATTATTTAGGGACAGGTCTACAACCAGGACATTCAGGTTGTCAGTTTAGACTAGAGCTACACAGTGACAGTGGTGGCGACTCCTATTGCATGACCAGACTGCAGCATCCTAGTGGACACTGCTTATAGTTTTTGTTTTATTTTGTGCCATTGTCTGTATATAGTTTGTATGTATGGTTTCCCCTGTGGTGTTTGTTCTGCAGCTTCCCTCTGTTAATGTCTCCCCTTTTGTAGAACCCTTACATATGAAGGGACTTGGTACATCCATGGCCAATCACTGGCCTAGGCTAAGGGGTGGAGACTCTCCACTGTCCACTACTTTGATGATGGCACACAATTAAGGAATACATGCTGATAGAGCGGATTGCAGTCCCTGTGGGAAGTGAACCAGCAACTTTCCCGGCAATCCACTGACAACACAGACAGGGAAGAAAAGCTGTCAGCCCCCATAGGGGGAAAAAGTGTATCAAATTGGAGGAAATTGAGGTTGTGGAACCTACCAGCCAGGACCTATTGAACTCCAGGTATCTGGGTCCCTGGGACTTCATGTAATAGAGCCCCCATAGCCATATTGGGAGAAGCAGACTTAATATACTTTGTAGTGAGAAAAGGCACCAAATGCCATCTTTACTCTGGCCATCCATCATCCAAAGTCTGGGACCATCCACCACAATGGAATTCTTAACTACAACTCATCGGGAAGCTGCATGTGTTACCAGTTACCTTAGTAAAGTTCATCTTTGTTCACCTGCACAAATGCATCCTGAGTCATTCCTGTGCTTACCATCACGGTCCTTCTGAACACTATATTAGACCCCTCTCCAACTGCATGTGCCCTGGGGGAGGTGAGCTGTAGGTGCTGATCGAGTGTTTTAGGCCTATTGTAACTTCACTGCCACAACTACAACTATCATCCTCTGGTTCCCTCCATTGGGTTGCTGCAAGATTACTATGTCACCCTGTGACACTGTCACTAATGAAAGTGGATAGTTGCTTTGAAACCGGGAGGATGCTGTAAAAATGAGCAATGTTTGATCGCAACCGCTACATCCCCCTAGGTCAAAATTCAGTGCTATCCACTAACATTGGTGAAGGAGTCCCAGGACAACATGGCAATCATTGGTCACACAACAGGAGTTATCAGCAAAGTCCTTGCATTCTTAGCCCAATTCAGAAATTTCTAGGATAAATGACAGTTGCAACACAACATGAAGCTTTAAGAAATGATCCTTCAGATTTACAGTTGTAAATTAAAACCTAACACCAAAATCCATGCTGCAGCAATGTGTCAGTCAGTGCGACAATGCTCACTTTCATTAGCTGAAATGAACACCACGAAATCCTGCAGTCTATGGCTGCACAATGGGTGTTGTATCCAAAGTTACTGTTTAGCCTTGACCAAAGTGAATATGCCTTTCAAATGCAATGGCCCCCAAATTCTGTGCGGAGTGATTTAATAATCTTTTCGCAGTAAGTGTGTAAAAATGCTCAGTCTGTTTTATATATAAATCTTTGTACTCAATTTATTGCACACTTGCTTGACTTTACCCTTTAAGTTTGCACAGGTAACAAAGTTCAGTGTGACAACAGCAGTGAATGCATTGATGTATGGGAAGTTTGTGATGGTTACCAGGATTGTGAATCTGGTTCTGATGAACTGAACTGTTCAACACAAAGCTGTATGGAACATCAGGTGCAGTGCAAGAATAAAGTGTGCATTATGGAGTCCTGGAAATGTGATGGAATAAACAGTTGTGGAGATGGGTCTGATGAAGAATCTTGTGGTTAGTATCTACTCATTGAAGGTTTCCCCACTTTTGCAACTGTACCCATACACTTGCCATTTTGCCTCACAACTGTGGATCATAAACCTAAAACTACTATAGTTTTTGATTCATAGCAAGTATAGAGGAATTGCATGAAGATCATATGCTTTATATTTTGTGCTATGTGGTTCCCAGAAATAAAGTATACAAGCAAGCACCTTATAGGCTGGGGCTACAATGGAATATATGCAGTACCAGTTTAGTGGATGGGATTTAAAGGGAGTCTATCATTCACGAAACCACTTTTAAGGTAATGGCACGTTGGAGTGGCCTTTAAAAAGGCCTTTCTTCTCCTACCCAATTCAAAGATAATTTAGTTTAATGGGCATCACAGAGCACCCAGGGCGTTTCTCCTTCTCTTCTGCGAGCAATCATCGCTTTTCACCGCCCCTTCGTCCGTTCTAGTGACTCCCCTCTTGGTCTTCTCTGTATCTTCTTTCTTCTAAGTCCTCGTACGCAGTGCTGTGCGCATGCGCAATCGGCTCTGCCACTTCAGGTTCAGGTACGCTCGTGACAGACCACCGGAAAATGACAGCCCGTCATGCGCAGTCGGCTCTGCTCGAACCTGAAGTGGCAGAGCCGATTGTGCATACACACAGCGCTGCAAACGACGACTTAGAAGAAAGAAGATACAGAGAAGACCAAGAGGGGAGTCACTACAATGGACGAAGGGGCAGTGAAAAGCGGCGATCAGGTGGGTGCTCGCAGAGGACCGCCCTGGGTGCTACGTTTTGCTCATTAACATAAATGAACAAATTATCTTTTAATCGGCTGGGAGAAGAAAACATTGAAAGGTAGGAGAAGAATGGCCTTTTTAAAAGCCATTCCAAAGTGTCATTAGCTTAAAAGTGGTTTTACGAATGATAGACTCCCTTTAAACAAATTCTTTAACATGGAGCACTTAACTTTTGCTGCAGTTAGCAATGCAAACGTTGAAAAGTCGCCCAGTTGTATGGGTGCTTTCAGTTGGTTTTTTGACCAATGTAGGCCTGCATAAAGGTTTAAAAAAAAAAAAAAAATCCCAGTTAGCTGATGGGCATATAAAAGAGGACCTAATTCTCCTTGTAGAGGTGCCTCCATTCCATCATTGTGGGTCCAGTCAATGGGACTAGAAGTGACGACATTACATTCATTGTTCATGTGATGGCTCAGCCTCCACGAGGCTAGTGAACAGTTGAATAGTTGCGTGAATGACTTTTGAGGTCATCACTTCTGGTCACATGGCAAACAGCTCTGGGGATGATACCCACAGCAGATGCCTTATGTTAAAAATAGTGTCTTCCCAAAAGATTGCAGAAAAATTGGAAATGCAGAGGAAGATCTTGCATTTCTTTCCTACTACATCCACTTATGGGTTTGAGCCAAAGCCAGCTCAAACTACAGTAGCGTTTCCAAAAAAAAGTACTGTTAAACTACCCTCAGTATTATAACACAGTGGCTTTTGTTAGAACATGCATGTTTTTATTTTTCTTAATGAGAACTACTGTTTCTGGTTTGGGTTTTTTGATGCAGTTTTGAATCTTAGGACACATGCTCATGAAGTGGCAGCTTCATGCAGCCAAAAAGTACCGCCCCCAAGCAGCCACCAATGATTGCACAATTATATTCTATAATCGTGCAATCATTGGTGACTGTGTGTGGACAGGGGTTCAGATTGGAAGCATACACCCTATAACCAGGAGTGGATTAAAAGGATCATTTGTCCTTAAAGGGGTTGTCCAATTCCAGACCAATATTGTGTCCAGTACTTTGTATAATGGAAAGCTCTACAATTTTCCAACTTACTTTCTGTACCAATTCCTCAGTTTTATAGATCTCTGCTTGCTGTCATTCATTCTGCTTACTCCCAGTGGATAAAGATCAGCCCATGGTCATGTGATGTACACAGCTCGTTACCAGGCAGATGTCCGATTACTGTGCTGTGACTGTAACGAGCTGTGTACATGACCATGGACTGATCTTTATCCACTGGGAGTAAGCAGAATGAATGACAACAAGCAGAGATCTAGAAAAGTATACTGGAAAATTGTAGAGCTTTAGATTATACAAACGGCAATACTTGACTCTCAATATTGGTCTGGAACTGGACAACCCCTTTAATACTTTCTCTGACTTTACTGAATGCTGTTATGACTGGATTCAGAACACTGTGGCATCACCCTGAATGTTTTGCCTAGAAAAACTAGTTACTAAAAACCTTCGAAACCTGGTTGCAGGAACTGACTGTGTAATGGCAGCCTAAGGCACCCTAGGGTTGGCTTATACAATGCTCTTTTAGGCTAAGGTCCCATGTAGTGGGCCACAGCGAAAAAGCGCTGCAGAAAAAACTGGCAGAAATGCACTGCAGATTTTCCCACATCGCTTTTCACAAAGTCCACAGAGTTTTCCTCTGCGGACTTTCTGGTTCAATTATACTTAAGGAAATGCTGACAGTTTCCCTATAACTGACATTCTGCGATTCCCATAAAATGCAGTGGTTTTGGATATCGCAGCATTTCTGCTGCATTTTTTTTTTTTCTATAATATATGGATAGGATTAGCTAGATAGCTGTTGGAATGCATAGTATGGCCTGACTTGTCTGAAATTTACATAAGTATACTTTTAAGACTGCATATGTATCCATTCATTTCTATGTATGTATGTATTCAGACATCTATCTTTTATTAAAAAAGCCTTCAGATGAAAGTGTATGAGCCAGTGAAAAAAATGACATCAGTGTGTCCAATTTATTTATTTTTTTTTCCCAAACCTGGAAACATTGAAAAGAGTGGGAATTGTAAAAATAAGTTAGATTCATATATATATATATATATATATATATATATATATATATATATATATTTATTTTTTTTTTTATTATTTTTTTTTTTTATATAGACAAGCAAAAGAGAACAACCACAGACAGCCTACAATCCCTTTATTATGCATGGGTGTAGCTATAGGGGCTGCAGGGGTAGCACTTGCTACTGGGCCCTGGATCCTCAGATCTCCAAAGATCTCTTTACAACATAACAAGTCTGTATTATTGATGGCACATGGTAAATGAGGGTCCTCATTACATATTTTTCATTGGGGCCAAGGAACTTTATGGCTCTGGAGTGCTGTCCATATTCTCCCCATAATGCAAACCTGTGAATACACCTAACATACTACTCTTAACAGCAATCGAACTGCATACATTTCTTAAAATCGCAGCACTTCCAGTTGCTAGGGACAACACATGGCTTTCTTCAAAACGCTCAATGTCTCTCATAGCTATTCTAAGTACATTTGCAAAAGAATTGTATTTTTGATTCCTATTTTGGCAGCCTAAACCTAACTGTTTAAAAAAGTTCCTTTTTTTTTTTTTTTTTTTTTTTTTTATATACTAATAGACCTTTGTGCTGATGGCTTCTATAAATGTGGTTATGGAAAATGTATAAACAATAGCAAAGTCTGTAACAAAGAGGAGGACTGCCCTGATGGCTCAGATGAGTCAGATTTCTGTGGTAAGTGTTGCTATTTTATTTTTCAGTAAGGGTGAGTTCACACTTGCGCTTGAGTCTGTCCGCTGCCAATCCGAGTGAAAATCTTGGGAAACTGTATAGGCACTGGATAGCGACAGGTTAGCAACGCATTGCTTAAAAAATGGGTTTTTAAGCAATGCATCACTATCACAATGCATCACTGTCACTATCCAGTGCCTATTCAGTTTCCTGAGAGTTTCACTTGAATTGGCAGCGGACAGACTAAAGCGCAAGTGTGAACCCACCCTAAGTAGTGTACATGAAACTAGTTCTGCATTATAGCTTTACAGTCTGATACATCAGAGAATCGGATGAATGAATTGTAAACCTGCAGTGTGAAACTAATCTAGTAAATTTTTGGATAGGTTAAACTCACTTCCTGAGAAGATAGAGCATACCTCAAACTATAAAACAACTTTTTATGAATGAATAGTGCAGGAGACTATAATAAACTTTGTAGTATCTTAAGAGTTTTCCTTTTTGAGTCATAAAGTTACTTTTTACACATTATCTCCTGCTTCCCTCTCCATAGGGGGCATTCGCACTACCGTTGGTGACCGTCAGTAGTGTCCGTAGCTGTTGTCCGTTACAAGATTTTAGCATCGGACACTAGCTGAACTGTCAGAAATCTGTTAAAATTTCCATTAATTTCAATGGGTTTTTATATTGTCTGTTTACACCCAATCCGTCAAGTGTGTGTGGGTTTTTTTTTTTTTTTTTTTTTTTGTCCATTTGGAAAAAACGGATTCTTGACTGACAGCAAGTGTCTGTTATTTTTTAACGGACAGTAACTGATAGCCATCAGTTACTGTCTGTTTTATGTCTGGTTTGTTTCTGCACATGCTCAGAGCAGAAATAAACCCCCTCCCCCCAAAAAAAATAGACAGTGTTAAAAAATGGACACTAACTGATGCTAATGTGTCTTTTTTTTTTTTTTTTTTTTTTTTTATCCATTAATTGGATCATTTAAGACACATTAATATCAGTTAGTGTCTGTTATGATAGGTGTCTGTTTTTGTTTTTTGTTTACGGAATCCAACGGTAGTGTGAAACCTGCAATAGTTGTGTCTTTTCCAGCAGCCTCTAATAGCTTCATCTGCTACTCTGCGATTCTGTAATTGAGGGAACTCTAACACTTTCAAGATAAGTCTCTACCACTGTAGAGAATGAGGCGATAAACAGCCGCCAGCTCACTTCTCCATAGTTATGAGTGTTTGTTACAAAGTTTTATATTGTACTATTCATTTATGAAAAGGTTTTAAAATTGGATGTATACTTTTAATCATGCAATGAGGTATTCATCATTGTTTTGGCACTTGCTCATAATCACATGTTTGCTTCAGTTGTGTTAAGTTGTAATGTATACCGCACTAGACTAGCTTATCTACTCTAGTTGGCATGAAATACCAGCGTTGAACAGTGCATCTGATCTCTCTTAGGTCGTAAGTGCTCTGATAAAAATGGTGGCTGCTCTCAGAAATGTGAAGATACTGCATGGGGTGTCAACTGTTCCTGCTTTGAGGGTTGGAAACTTCAGCAAGACCAACATAGTTGTGCTGGTGAGATCTTAGTGGCTTTGGCTGGTTGAGAAGTGGTTGTACAAAATTAGAAAAAACACATTTAGTCTGGGTCCCCACACAGTGTAAATGCAGTGTTTTTTGTGGTGGTGGAAATGGTGCAGCAAAAACCACAGCGTTTTACAGTAACTGCAAAGTGGATGGGATTCTGGCTAATCCCATCCACACATTGCAAAAGAATATCTGTAGTGGACATGCTAGGATTTCAAATCGGTGTTTTTACAAATCGTAGCATGTCAATTATACCTATGGAAACGCTGGTGTTTTTACCTATAGGTATAATTGAATCAAAGTCCTGTGTGGAATTTCTGTGAAAAGTGCTGCGGGATAAAATGCATCTGCTACGTGGGGCCTTAGCCTTACTAAAGAAATAGAGCCACAACTGACATTGTCTGGAACTGCAGCTTGGCTCTAATAGAATTTCTAGAACGTGATGAATTCTAGTACTTGATGAATTTATAACTCTAATTTTTCCAAAAATATAAAAATTCCCCCCACCCCCAGATATTGATGAATGTTCTGTGGATTATAGTCCATGTCATCAACTTTGCAACAACTCAGATGGGTCGTTCACATGTGGTTGCATTAAAGGATATGAACTTAAAGAACAAGCAGTATGTGAGGTTATAGGTAAGTAAAATTTGTATAATTTAGTCAATGTTCCAAAGTTGTATAATGTATATGAATGAGTGTATGTATATTTTATTAATAATAATAATAATAATAATAATAATAATAAAAAATTTCACAAATTAAACTTCTGTTAATGGATATTGCCAGGGAACCTGTGGAGGGCCATGTATTCCTCTGTAGTAGGCACAGCTAGAGAAAATGTAGGATTATATGCAGACCACTCAAATAAGCAGTCAGGCCAGGTTTGCTACGATGAAAACTGCCATGTTGACAGATGTGGATAATAACTGGGTGGGTTGCTGACCAAGTGCAAGCCATGGTGTGTGTGTGTGTGTGTGTGTGTGTGTGTGTGTGTGTGTGTGTGTGGTAATATATATATATATATATATATATATATATATATATATATATATATAATCTTAATTATAGAAGTATTATATTATATAAATTTCCGGTGTACTTTCTGTATCAATTCCTCAGTCTTCTAGATTCTAGTTTTGAGATTCATTGCTTACTTCCAGTGGGTGACTGTCTGGCCATTGTAACACAGCTGCACAATTCATTACTCACAGCATAGTAATTGGGCAACTGTCTTCTGACTAGCTGTGTATCTGTGTCCTTCACATGAACATGGACTGACCTTTCTCTAATGGAAGTTTAAAAAAAAAAAAAATAAATAAATCTCAGCACGCAGAAATCTAGAAAATGCAGCAAGTGACACTTTTCAGTATATAAACAACAATTATTTGCTGAAACTGGACCTTTAACTTTAAAATATTTTCTTACTGTTCAGTACTTGGCAGTAGTCTATATTTTTATTGTGAAATGTGTTGAAGCTATACCCAGTAAGCAAACTCTTGCATAACTACAGTAGAGAACTAGAATTTTCATAGTCTAAAATGGCATGTAACCGGTAACTGTAAATTTTGCGTTGAGAAACTTTTAATTTAAATTCCAGGCAATGCTACAGTAATACTGCTTGCAAAAAAAGATGAAATTGGCATAGTGGATGCCAGGAATGGTGACTACCAGCATCTCTTTTCAGTTCGTAGTCAGCCTATTGCTGTTGCTTATTACTTGTCTAGTGAATCATATTTCTGGATAGATGAGGATAATACTCTGCAGTCTTTTGTGATTGGAGAAAAAAATTCAACTTCTCTCTACCCAGGTATAAGCAATGCTGATAAAACTTGTGCAAATGAAATCTGAATACTGTTGTAGACTTCCTTGTAAACATTGTAACTTTTTTTTTTTTTTTTGTTAAATAACCTTTTCTTTGTGTTGACATTAAAGTCTCTCCCTTCCATTATTAGAGCTAGTTGAGATGGTGTGTATGTGGGATTAGATGAGTTTCTGACGAATGTAGGGGATTAAATTGTAAGGAACCTCTAAAGCCAGGGCCCCATATTGCGAAAACAGTGTGGCAAAAAAAGCTACGTTTTACACTACCTGCAAAGTGGGTAATCCCATCCACTCATTGCAGAAAAAAAAAAATCTGCAGCATGTCAATTATACCTAGGGAAACGCTGGCACTTTCTGTATGTATAGGTATAATAGAATCAGAAAGGCCACAGGGAAACTCTGGGGACTTTCTGTGGAAAAACTTCGCATTTCCTGTGTGTGTATGGTGGGGGGGGGGTTCTCTTCTCCCTCTCTCCCTCTCCTGAACAACCTCTTTAGAATTAAAACAAAAACCATGGCAGAACTGCTTGCGGGACAGGAAAGTGATGTAATCATACAAGATTACAGTATTTATACAGCACAATCCTGCAGCAGTTTTTTTCAAGTCTCAATTTAAAAAAACACAAATGATACATTTCTCTTCAGGTCTCTTGCAGCCTTCAATCTTTACAATGCAAAATGGTTAAAATACACAGATAAAACATGCAGGAATGATTGATGTGCTGTGAGTTTAAAATCTGCAATGCAAGTCACTTTGTACTGTAGGGTTTCGTTGCAGCATGTACATTCCATCCACTATGCTGCTAATATAGGGCGCAGCAGGTTAGCTGGCTCCTGAGGCCAGAGAACATGGGCACAGTGGTGAGGCATGGAGTGGACTCCTCCTGCTCCACCACTGTATTCAACTTATCTGCATCCTCCAGATGCATTAAAGCTGGGACATACCTCCCACTGACTGGGACAGGACCTGGAATCTGGACTGTCCTGCTGAATCTGGGACAGTTGAGAGGTATGCTAAATGTAGATGTTGGCTAGTATGAGAGAGGACTGGGCCATGATTTTTAGATATTGCTAATAGACCTTTTTTTTTTTTTTTTTTTTTTTTATTGCAGATGTTGTCGGTGTTAACAGCTTATCTGTAGACTGGTTTACAAAGCAACTCTATTGGGCAAGTGGTGTGCACAAAACAATTTCTGTAGGATTGACTGATGGACAGGGCTATGTCCACATATTGGAAAAGACCATTGTGCCAGATCAGCTTATTGTCTTTCCACAAAAAAGGTAATGCGAAGGTTTTTGCATTTGTCATGTGTAAAGCTTTAGCATATAAAGTACGTATTTGACTTTCAATGTAACATGCTTACACTATAAAACAATTTCTTCCCTGCTAAACAAATGCACATGTATGGTCGATGGAGCTAACTAAAAGAAATCCTAGCATAAACTACTCCTACTCACTGTCATGTGGGTTTCGTTTATATCAACAGATTCCCTTTAGGCTGGGGTCCCATGTAGCGTAAACTCTGATTTGGCTGTGGTGGAAACGCTGCTGCAAAAACCATGGTATTTGACAGTACCTGCAAAGTGTTATGATTCTGGCTAATCAAATCCACACATGCAGAAAAATATTCGCATTGGACATGCTGCAATTTCAAAAGCGTTTGTGTAAATCGCATTGTCAATTATACCTACGGAAATGCTGGCATTGTCCGTATAGGTATAATGGAAGCAGAAAATCCACAGAGGAAAACTCTACAGACTTTCTGTGAAAAGTGCTCTTTGGCTGTGGCTTGCTATGTGGTGCCTTAGCCTTAAAGTCTAAACTTCCTGCTGTCAATAGCTAGAAACCTCTTCATACAGCATATGAGAAATGTGTGCTAGTCATGTCCATGGTTCTTGTTGGGAGACTTGCAATTGACAGAGCTGTCAACCTGGGAGAGCCCTTTTCAAGGTGATGTGCCAATAGTTTTTCATAGCAAAAGTAGGATTGGCCTTTTGAAAAGTCGTGGCCTCTATAAAAGGGCACAGCTAAATAATCAGACCCCATATAACAATACTGAACCCCAAATAAACAATTCCAAAATTTTCATTTTTACAATTTTAGCAATAACATTAAATACTGTTTTATTGTGTAGTTTGTAACCATCATGTTGACACCAAAGACATTGTCGGGTAAAAAGGTCAACGCTAGGTGCACACTAGCATATTTGGGTTCCTGTCCTTCAGGTCCGCATGGGGACTCGAAAGAGAGAAACCATGTCTGCTTAAAAAGTGCAATGGCACTCACACGATGCAGTTTTCTGGGCAGAGGGACCACTATAAACGAGCTGAATGATGCCGTTTTGTCTTGTGGAAATTCTCATGGTTGATCCTCAATTTGAACCAGTGAACTTTTGCTTGGGAATCAACCTAATAGGGAGCTATTGGGAAATGTGAGAACATATTATAATTTTGTAGTATACAAAGATATATATTTTTTTTTTTTTTTTCTCCCACCACCAAAAATATTCAATTATAAAAATTTAAAAATTTTGATTTTTAGGAGCAAAACCGTAATAATGCAGTTACATAACAATCTGCATAACTAATATGCTAAATAGTTGCAAGTCTAACTTATGCATGTGATAGCCAAGAGTGTCTATAAAATGATGGTAGTCTCAAGTTCAAAGCTGTAGTGGATGGTGAGATATGGAGCCTGAAAGTCAAATTCTAAACAATGTTACCTTTTTGCTCGTTGGTGTATCTGTTGATGCCTATGTTTTGACTATTATTTGACCCATTGGTGACTGCCGTATAGACTTTCTACATCGGTCGCTAATGGGCTTTATTGTGCCACAATTGACTGTCTACACCAATTGCAGCAGAATAATGTAGGGGGTTCTCAGCTGTGTACTCAGTTGGGCACATGTTCATTATGCCCGAGATAGGCAAACTGCTGATCCTGGTGTTTAACACCTTAGATGCCTCAGTCAATAGTGACTACTGCATTTAAGGGATTTTGGGTGGGGGGTCTTCTGCTGTAGGCATCAGGACCTCTGCAAATGAGATTGCAGGGGTCCGATGCCTTTACATGGCAGTCATTGAAGCCCCTCAGGGCTGCCTTTAGGCCAAAATGTAATCTTATTGGGCCTTGTAAGAGAATTGTTCCCCCTAGGGGAACAAAATAGTATTTTCAAACTTTTTTTTTTTTTACCTTTAAAAAAATCACATTAAGACATTTAATTCCCCATCCCATAATGTTTAATATTAAAACAAAAATTACATACATGTAGGATATAGCTGCATCCATAAAGTGTAATAAAATTAACTTTTGGTTGCAGGAAAAAGTGATTAAATGCCATTAAACACTGCCACTTGTCCCGCAATAAACCATGCCCTCAGATTGAAGGAAAAAATAAAAAAAAAAAGCTATAGGACTTGGTATGTGGTAATTAAGAAATGCAAATGTTTGGTATTTTGATTTAAATATTATAATATAAATCCTGGGTTAGGGTCACAGTAAGGGCTGATAATCATTTTATCCCCCTTGAACAACCTTAATGTGAACCCAAGCTCTTCTGACTTGGTAAGACTGTTCTATTTTTAAGTTTCTTTTGTGTTGCAATGTATTGGACCCTGGTATTCATTTTAAGTAAATGTAATGTTTAAATGTTTGTTTTAAAGACTTTTATATTCTAGTTACAGGATCCAAGCTTTGACTGCTAGTGGAGAACATTTAATATATTACTTCTCTACCCCCATGTACAGTCCATTTGCCCAGCAACGTTTGAGACCCCTGGAGTAAAACCTGTATTGACAAAGGAAATGCCTACAGTATTGTCTCCATATGTTTTATTAATGCAGAACTGGGGGCTGAATTAAAATCTTTAGTGATGCAGACTGCTAAATCACACCATTTTTCTAAAATGCCCTCCATGACCGCACCACAGGAGGTTGTATCTCGACCCACTATTTGGAACAGGAAAAGCACACGAGGTTAAATAGCCCCTCCTCTTCCTCCCTCTTCAGTGTTTTTCCTGTCCCAGTTAGGGCAGCAGTGCACGACTGTGAACACAGTATGTTGCTGGGAGGCAGGGACTCCTAGCGTCATAGATAACTAGGATGCTAGGAGTCCTGCTCCCAGCATCAAGTTCAAGCTGGTACATCTGGCTAGCACATGGGCTGTGTTTCATGGGTGAAACAGTCGTGTGCTGCTGCCCTTAGGGGCAGACGAGAGGTTTTGTGTGTTTTTACATGGCAGAGTGGGGTCCAGTGCAGCTGTCCCTGCAGTTCTGCGCCGTTTCTACTCAGTCTTGGCAGTACTGTCTCTTCCTGGTAAAGTGGAGACGAATAGTGCAGGCCTCAGTCCTTCCTTGGAAGCTCCCTGGTCTGTAGTGTCCCCTGCACGCTTGCCAGAGCTGGCGTTCCACACTGGGATGCACGCCAACGTCGTTTTGGGAAAAGGCACCAAAAAGAGGAAATTTTGGCGGCCTGAAGGAGCAGGTGGACCAGAGACCTTCCTATTGGTGGAATGGAGTATGCAGGTCACTGGAGCAGTTAAAAACCTCCCAGACCAAGAGGCTTTCTTCAAGGTAGGACCATCTGTGTCTGTCATAATGCCTGGAGGATAAGTCCTCTAGAGTGGTGTATGAGCCTGGCATAGCCCCAGTGAGTAATCTGGTAATGGGTTGTTACATGGTATGTTTATTGGGGTTCTTATTTCCCTTTATTGTCAGGTATTTATTTGGGGAAAAATCTCAGAATTTGGTTGTACTTTAAAAAAAAAAAAATATCATCCATCTGTGGGGAAAAAGCTTTCTTCCACCTTTAAAAAAAAAAAAAATCTTGTCAGTCTTGCACTGAAAATATAATTGGAGGGATGTCTGCCATTAATGGAGGAAATTAACGGATTGGTTTGGCATGAAATCCAATCCCCCTAGCTTCTTTTTCCATACCTTTTCCTGTTCTGAACCACAACCTGCAGCTAAGAAAGGAAATTACAGAACCAGATTCAGACAATAGTGATGTTTACATCCCATCTGTGTCCGAAGATTTCCTTGAGGAAGGGGAGTTACCTGTGGGCCCTTCAGAATTTACTCAGGAACTTCTTTCTGCTGTTAAAAACACCATGGATATAGAAGTAGTTCAGGAGAAGCAAACTGTTCAAGATGAAATGTTTGCAGGACTTAGACCCCCTGAATTCTTGTGAATGGGAAATACTAATTTTTCCTTTGGTCTGATTCAGGATTAGTGGTTACATCCAGAGAAAAGGCTGTGTCTGTCCCAGGAAATTAAGGACAGGTTTCCTCTTGGATGTGTCTAAGATCAAAAGTTAGGCCAAGAAAAAAAACTGATATAGAAGTCGCTAAAGTGGGCAAAAAGACAACATTTCTCTGACCCGCTAGGCAGGGAAGCTGACAGCCTCCTTAAGAAAGCCTGGGAGTGATCCTTAGCCCTGTTACAGGTTAACATTGGTTCAATTTGGCACAGTCTATGTATAGATGGCTAAATCAACTTTAAATTCATCTGAGAAGGCTTCTCAAGGGAAGATATCTTGTCCTCCATTCCTTTGCTACAAAAGGCCACTGGCTTCCTAGCAGACGTGTGGAAGAGTGAAGAAATCAGGCGATACCTTTTAGAGGCTAACTGAGTATATTTATAAGTAAGCTTTCAGGAGTACTAGCTAGCTCCCTTCATCAGACATGGTGTGATACAAGAACTGAAAATTCAGACGTGTGGGCAGAGTCAGTGGGGATTGCCTCTAGATCTGAGGTCCTCTCAAATTTAACTTGCCATGCGTTGTGGCAGAAAATGTGGGCCAGTGACCCGATATCTAAACAGAAGCTGTGTGCTATTCCCTTCCAGGGAGAATGTATTTGTCCTGAATTAGATATGTTGCTTGAAAAAGCAACGGATAAAAAGTCACTCCAGAACCAAAACCTACTAACAAAAAAAACAGCCATTTCATTCCTTTTGAGGATACAATCTTGAATATTAAACTAATGGTAAAACGGGGAAATGTAGTTACCCTGAAGGGGGGGGTGGGGGGTGCAAAAGAAGAAATATCTCTTAACCCCAATAAACAATGATTCCAGGAAGGTCAGGGGTAGGTTGTCCAGGTATGCCATACCCTGGAAAGAAATAACATCCAACCTGTACATCCTGAATTCTATAACAAACTGCTTCATATAGAATTTTCAACCTAGTGGTGTCCAGAAACTTCTGGACATGGAAGTAATTTGTCCTGTTTTACCCTTAGAAGATAAGGAAATGTCATTATTCCCATCTGTTATGGTAAAAACCAAGTGGGGCATACAGCTTAAAACCATTAACGAATATATTGTTTATCGTCAATTCAAGATGGAATCGATAAAATCCACAATTTCCCTGGTAGGGCAGGATCATTTCTTGGCCAAAATCGATCTTGAGGATGCATACGATAACATCCCTATTCATACTCTAGCAAAAACTTTTAAGATTTGCAGTCCAGCATGGGGTGGGGGAGGAACACACACTTCCTTTCCAGTTTCAGGCCCTCCCCTTTGGAATAACATCTGCTCCATGGATATTTACAAAGGTGATTGCGGAATTAGTATCCTTCCTAAGGAAACAAAATCTGATGGTCCCTTATCTAGATGACCTCTTAGTGGTAGCCGAGTCTTATTCTCTTCAAAATCAAGTTTGGATAGTGTCAGACTATACAAAAAATAGGATGGATCATAAATTAGGAAAAATCCAACATACACCTAAGGTATCGCAAGATATTTCTGGGTATCCTCCTTGATTCCCATCTGCAGATGTCTTGTCTTCCTCCAGACAAGATAGTGGCTCTAATATCCAAAGTCAGTCTTTCAGAGGAAGACAAAAGTATCCATAAGAGAAGCAATGTCAGTACTGGGGTCAATGACCTCTTGTATCCAGGCAGTACCCTGGGCTCAAGCTCATTTAAGAAATCTTCAATCCCTGATGCTATCAAACTGGGACAAGAATCAGCTGTCACTAGACAATCTGTGTCTCACCATGTGAAAGCCTCCCTTCAATGGTTGAAGCAGAGCTCAAATCTATAGCATGGAATCCCTTGAAACCCCTTCTCCAACAATTCAAATTACTACAGATGTACGCAGATTGGATTGGGGAGCAATTCTCTCTCAGGAATCGTTACGGGGGTACAAGCTTTGGCTCTCCGCAGCCATTCCTCAAATTTCAAGGAGTTAAGGGAAGTATGGGAGGCCTTATAAGCAACCAGACCATTGATAACTCTCATGTCAAGATATTTTCTGACAACATGACCGCAGTAGCATTTCTGCACCCCAGGGAGGTACTCGATGGTGGAATCTTCAAGCTCTCACCACAAATATTCTCCTAGGCAGAGAGACTCCTAAAATCCATTTCTGCTCTCCATCTAAGGTATCTTCAAACTGGCGGGGGAAGTTACTCATACTATCTACAATAAGGTGTGGAAGAAATTCCTTTCCTGGTGGTGTGGCAGTAGTGTTCCTGCCATCCAAATATAGCAAAAATCTTTATTTTTTTTTTTTTTTTTTTTTGCAAGCAGGTCTGGATAAGCATCTAAAACCTAATACCCTGAAGGTACAAGGTACAGCCCTTAGTAGTTGTTTTGATTTTGACTTGGCGAACCATAGCTGGGTCAAAATATTATAATATTTGATATTGCTGATGTTAATATCAAAATGGTGTCCTGTAAATCGGCTTTCTGGTTGCCATAACATCTACAAGGAGAGTTAATGAAATCCAGGCCCTAATTACCAGAGAACATTTCCTAAAAATCTTGAACAGAATAGTATTCTGTCCTGACCCTACACTTTTTTTTTTGTTTTTGTTTTTTTTTCCCCTGATTTTCACGTCTCGAGATCATTCTTCCTTTGTCAACATCCTTCTAATAGGAGGGAAGAATCATTTCATACGTTAGGAAAGGATAGTTCTTCCTACATCTATCTTTGAAGCCTCTTCCAGCTGGAGAAGGGATGAGTTTGTTTGTTTTTTTTGCCACAAAATGAATAAAAAGTATCAAAGTCCCTTGCCAATTAGCTTAAAAATGCAACTTGTAAGGCCGATCTGTGTCATGGTTTATCTCCCCAAAACATCTTAAGCTAAACATTATAGATTGGACCCTTCTCGCACATCGGACTTCTTTTGGAAGAAATGTCCTGCAGGCGATAGTCCCTTCCTCCAAAATAGTTATCTAGCATTCCTCTGGTGGTGCTGTCATGGAGGGCACTTGAGAAAATAGAATTACTTACCGGTAATTTGGTTTCTAGTAAGCCCTTCATGTCAGCACCCTGATTTCCCTCCCTTGATCTAGACTATATTTGGTTTAGGATATACTAATAGTGGTCATTGGAATACACGGAAGGGGGAGGGGCTATTTAACCTCTTGTGTGCTTTTCCTGTTCCTAATAGTGGGTGGCGATACAACCTTCTGTGGTGTTGTCATGGAGGGCTTACTAGAAACCGAATTACAGGTAAGTACTAATTCTATTTTCGTTAGATAATCTTACAACCTGGAATTTCATAACATTAAAAGTAGGTTGCCAGAGGGAAGAAGTAAACAATGAGATGTTAGTTCCTTAACCACCTTTTTTTTTTTTTTTTGTGTTCAGGTACATGTACTGGGTAAATTATGGTAAAAATGGTAATACCACTTTGGAGATGGCAGGTATGGATGGATCAGATCGACATGTGATTTCATATGTACCTATGGAACAGCCAATGGGCCTCACCCTTGATTACATTACATCCCGTTTATACTGGATTAGCGAGTACAAGGAGGTAACTTTGTAAAGTCATTCTGAATTTTTTTTTTTTTTTTTTTGCATAACTCTTGATATTGGCACTAAGGACTAAACAGTTTACACGAATCTATGGTTGAACTTGGTGGATGCAGAGGTGTGTGTCCCTCAACCATACTACCTATAGAACGATGTAACTATGATCTTGAAACTGCATTTGTTGTAGAGAATAGGTCAACTACCTAGGAACAGCTGATGAGGCCACTGGCCAACTCCCAAAAGTACTGTAAGTGACTGCTGTGCCCCTCAGCAGTGCTGCACAGTCATATGATGCAATCTTATATGCATGCAAAACTGTTTTTCTGAGGCTCAGTGTAAGACTTTCACTTCCCAATAATGGGATAAAAAAAAAAAAAAAAAAACTCACTCCTGAAACTTATACCTCTATAGTCATGGGGGTTCAGGTCTGGTTCTGATCCCAATTCACATGATTGGAACTCGCCCCTGACCTCTGGGTCTACGACTCTCTTCCCCTCTCTGGTTTTCACAGGTAATTGCATATGCTATGGGTCTGGCAGACTAAAGAAACATGAAGATGCTTGCAGCTAACTACCCAAGTTGTGCGTTCCATTGATCTCTGGTTTTCAAAAGGTCCTATTCACTGTCCTTCCTAATGGAAGGTTCTGCTCTATTCTAAATGATGAAGTCTGGGATACCATGTTTTTGCTGGGTATATGGAAATAATGTGGTATTGCCTTCCCTATCCTCTGCATAGTTTGAAGTAACAGTGTGGATGAAAACCATAAGGCCTCACAAGATCTCTCCATGGAAAACAAGGGTACATCTATCTTCTAGACCTTGGGAGACTAAATTCTGGCCACAAATCTAAGTGTGACTGCTCAAAAAGGTCTGTCTGTCCAAACTTCAGTAATTTTCAGAAATGACTGGGTCTTCAGTGAAACTATTGCAAGACTTCACTATTGTCTGGAAATTGCATTAGCAATCTTGTTCCTGTGATCTGGCACATATTGTCCCCTCAGGTACAATAAAGCATATTGTGTGAGAGAAGTTTGAAGCCTGAAATGTGGCAAAAGGTTGAAAAGTTCAAGGGGGCCGAATACTTTCACAAGGCACTGTATATCTATATTTATGATATCCTGTGTCCACAAAGACAATTGTCTGAGTAAAGTTTCCCTGTTTTGTTGGAATCTAAATTTCTATGATCATCCAAAGGGTTAAACTTCCCCTACTTGGACAGAAGAAAAATCCACATAATTGGTCATGAATTGATTTGCTAATTGCTATCGATCGTACCCAGTGTATGTAATCAGTGACAGATCAGTAGGAGTAAGTGGGATCCTAGAAGTCTTGCATACCGAGGGTGCCTTGTCTTAGTCGTCTCCAATCCTGGCATTTGGTGAACATGGTGGTGGTATTATTATTATTATTATTATTATTATTATTTATTATTATTATTATTATTATTATTATTAATTTTATTTATTTTTTTTACTTTTATTGCCGCCCTTAGTTCTTCTTTAGGTGCTAGGGTACCTGAGATTGAGTATATACACATGGACTGACCACTAAACTTACAGGGTGGTGAGTTCTGCTTTACCTAGTTCACCATCTGATGGCTGCAGCAATCAGAGGAACCCTTATGGGTTGTTTAGAGCCAAAAAGAATCTTAGTAAACTTTTAGATTTAATGTACATAAAGTACAGTGCTGAACCCAAAAAAAGAAGAAACAAACATACAATGTAAAATTAAAATGGGAATGATGTACAGACCTGTTTAAGTCTGGCTGGAAGTAGATTGGCAGATCCTATGGGTACACACTATTTCCAAAATCTGAATCTCCTCACACTTATGGATCCTCAGCTCTCGATTGCACATAACTGCTGTACACAAGTAACTCAGAACATCCTACCAACTATACCCATGGATGAAAAAAAAACAGAACTATAAAAATACACAACTCTTGACACAGCATTGTATATACATATTTCATCACTTCATCTGTTCTGGAATTTATGAAGCCCTGGAAATAGTCTTTCAATCAGTGGAGGATCAGATGTGTACTCCAGGGTGTGGTAAAGTGCTGGATAGGGTGTATATCTCGGCTGGTTTCCTCAGCCAGACGTGGTAACGGAAATCCAGGAAGATGCATGTTGCCTTAACAGAACATAGTCAGCTAGGGATTTTCTTTAAATTACATGGGCTGGATTTTCTGGACTGGAGGACAGGTTGGCAGTGGGAGTCTTCCAGTCCACACCCTTGGTCCACTACGGGATTTTCCCCTACTTCCAGGTGCTCTCAGCTGAGGCTTCCTGTGAGTGATTACTGAGGAAGGAAGGCTGGCAAAAGGAGGGCTGACAACTGGCAGGTAGGGAGGGAGAGAGAGCACCCCCAGAGTGGAGATTTGCACACTTTGATATAGTGTTTGCTGTTATGTATTTGCCTGCACTAGGCTAGTGAGGGGCATGATGCTGTCTATTTAGAGCCGGACAGGCTTAGGCGTTTTGTTTATATAATGTCGTTTTGTGCTGAAGCGCCTAAATAAAGCACCCTGGGAGTTTTAAAAACCCGCTGGCTGTGTGAACTTGGTCATTGCTGACCCCCACCGTGTGAGCTGTTCCCTACAAGGGTTTTTACAATTTCCAGGAAAGAAGGTTCCTGGTGCCAAGTAATTGATCTGACTTCATGATTTTGTGATCAAGTGGAAGTTCAGGATGGAGACTAAGGTTTGTCATGGCCATTCTACAGGAAAATGAATTCATTACCTCAATAGACCTAAAGACCTCTGGTCTCACGTGTTTAATCAAGATAGCCCAGATAAACAGTCATGCATTATCAGTTTACCTTCCTGATGTTTGGTCTGCCCTTAGCACCTTGAGATTTCACAAAGGTGGAAGTTGTTGCTGCCTGTCTTGAGGCTCCAAGGTTTTTCTTACTACAGATCAGGGGGAAATGGAGAATGAGGGACAAGAGTTGATGTGCCCTATTGGTCCATCCCCTGACTTAGTTTTTATTCCAGTTAAGGTGTTACTGTGTGGTGTGTGTGTGTTTTTTTTTTTTTTTTTTTTTTTTTTTAAATTTTAATATAGAGTAAATATTTTAATACATCCTTTTGTTAGGGAGTAACTCTCCAGACTTTTTTAACTTATTACCTATCTGGATGAGTTTGGCTTCTCAAAATCCCAGTCAAACGCTTCAGTGTCAATTTTACAAATTCCCTCCAAGCCCTCCAGAAACAAGACATGAGTTGTTCTGGTGGCTTAGAGCAGGCAAGATATGCCAGGTCAAGAATCTAGCCTTGGTTCTTGTGACATCAGATGTCTTCAGTCTGGGTTGGGGAGCGCATATACTAGACCAATGGATTCAGTGCAGGTGGTCCAAAGTGGAATTCCATCCATCATCAAACCTAAGTGTTTGAAACCAATCTGTCTAGCCCAGAGTAATAGTTGTCCAGAACTTCCTCCTTTTTTTTTTTTTTTTTTTTTTTATGGTGAACAGATTTTGGTTACCAGCCTGGGATATGATGGCAACCAGAATGAACAGGAAGACTCATGTATTCCACTCAATCAAGAGCCCATGACTTGGACAGACCATCTTAATGGTTTGAATGGACAGCCATGACTAACTATGCCTTTCCTCCAATTTCCATTTTTCTTCCTGAATATTTGTGACATCCTGCATGATCATGTCTCGCCAATAATCCTGTTCTGCCCCAGAAGGGCCTGGTTTCCTCTTGTATTGAGGCTCTCAAGAGGAACTAGTCTGGACATCTCTACATCCAGAACTCCTTTCCCAAGAAGGGTTCCTCCATCTGAATCTCCAGTCCTTTTAGCTGACTGCCTAGAAAGTGAACAGAGATCTGAGACTGGCTTCCCAAAGTATTAGAGATGCATATATCATCTAGAAGACCTTCCACACTAAAGGTGTATAATCAAATCAACAAGCTGTTCTCTGATATGGTCAACACTTTAAAGTCTGTGCTCTCCATGTTGTGAGTTTCCTTCAAGAGGGTTTTGGCAAAGGCCTCAAATTCAGAGTTTACTTCAGTGCCTCATTTGAAGGTAGATTCTCCAACCAACAACTTGTGAATAGATTTGAAAGCTCTTCACCATCTGATCAAGTATCCTTTCCCTTCTTCGGACCGTTGGATGGTTTAGTCCAAAGTCTTTGAGCCCATGTCTTCGGCCAATTTAATATATTTCTTGGAAAATTCTATTCCTAGTGGCCATTGCACAGCAAAACAAGTGGGAGAGATTTAAGCTATCTCTTCCAAAGAGCCATACCTCATATTGGATCAAGCGAAGCCTCCTCTGCCTTGTGCAAAGTTTTCTTCCCAAATAGCATCTGAACCAAGATCTTGCTTCCATCTTTTTTCCTCAGCCAGAAAACAATGAACTAGCCCAATTACATTTATTGGATGTGAAGGGGGCAGTACTTGCCGACATCACTCTCATGAATTCCTGGTAGTACACAATGGTGTTTTTTTTTTTTTTTTTTTTTTTTTTTTTTTTGGTTCCAGAGGCCAAATAAGGGGAAGGGCCTGCTGGATTAAGAACACAATCAGTTTGGAGGAGGCAAATCTTGAATGGAACAAAGTCTGGGTGCCATCCACTAGACTCGCCTCTACATCCTAAGCTGGCTAATGTCTCATATGACCAAATCTGCCGAGCTGCCATATGGTCTTCATAAAGCAAGTTTATCGAGCATTACAGATCTGATTCAGTGGAGTGCTAGAAATGGCTATTGAAGAAAACAAAAATAAAGTTCCTTTTGTGTGCTGTCAAACGGATGATCATGGAAAGCTCAAATTTACTTAATGACATTTTCCTTTCCATGTGTCCCTGTTCGACACATTAGCCTCCTTTTTTTTAAAATTCATTGCTGTGGTACTTGCGAGTGTGATCTCTCCAGAGGTGTACATACACAGGGCCTGACTGGCTAATTGCTATCAATCCTCTATGAATTGACTAATTTTTTTTTTTTTTTTTTTTTCTGCCCAAGTAGGAAAAGGACAGTGTGAAGGATCTCGTCCTACCAGAACCCACTTCTGGCACCCCTGAGATCGCTTCAATTACCTCACACCCCCTTCCGTGAGGGTGCTGGGCCAACAGAGGATAATACGCGAGACGGGTCTTCTAAATTTTATATATTTACCCCTAAATGGGTCAGCACTAGACACTTAACACATACATAGAATACATGCAGCGATTAGCAAGCAGATACAAGTGAAAAACAGCATAACACGGTACCTAAAATAAAAATGGGAATCACAAAGAAAAGAGTATATATTACCAACACCAGCTTGTGATGGTTTCTCTGGCCTCCAGATGATGAGCCAGGGCACGTATCTTATGAACGTCCAGTAGCAGATGATCTTAGCAGAGCAAAGGGCAGAAGACCTTCCAGAACAAGTAGTTAGTCCATTTCTCTGAGCCCATGTGGCAGGCTCAGGGTACAGTCTTGGGCAAAGCATGTGTTGCTTACATGCGGTTATCCCTTGTTCAGGTTCACAACATGGCCTCAAGCCTCGCTGCTTAGGCCGCATGTGATCCACATGGTGGTCACATGGTTGACTTCCCCCACACCTCACCTCGCCTCTAGGATGTCCACATCACCAAGGCCACCAGACAAGAGACTGGTTCAGCCTGGGCGGAGCCCTTTTGTTTCCCCTGGTCTCCTCCCTGAGTGAGGTCACAAGGGGGAGGAGCCCCGCCCCCCTCTCCATCTCTTAGAATAATTTTTCAGTATATTTCTATGCATGATGTTTATAGTCGGGCTGGTAGTATAATGGGGTTGCTGGCGAGATCCCCAACACAGACTCCAAGGTTGAGACACCACCTCCCTTTGGGTAAGATCATCAGTGCCTGGACCTTTCCCGGGCTTTGAACCGTGACCTGTGTATATTCTGAGCATGCGCCTTGACCTGACGCATCTGGGGAATTTATCGGGGCAACTGTAAGATGTTCCCCAGGCCAGATATTGTCATAAAACCATAATCCCTTTGAAGTAACAGTGGCGCCAGTGTGTCTATCAAATGATAAGCGGATCATTTATACAACACATCCTGTCTAAATGAACCCCCACTGGGTTACTGAGGGTTGCAGTCTTATGCAGATACAGGCTTTTGACCAAATGGCTGATTGCTTCAGGGACAGGACAATAGGCCGGGGCTAGATAGTAGTCTGACCACATTCCATTTGCCCCACCAGTCTTGATCCTAGGCCCCAACCCCCACTGTGCAGTGATATAGACCAATATTGATATAAGACCATATCTGCGCCTAATATCATGACACAGTTTAACCTTTTTGTGTGCTGCCTTGGGGCTCATAAAAAGTAAATTTGAGCTATATCCTCTCTATATACTAAGCTGTTCTTGTGAAAATGTAAGGAGCGTTTGTAAGGCCATAGCTAACCCTTCCAGCTCAATTTGAGCAGTTGCTGTTTTAAATAGACAGACTGCGTGAAATGCACCTTTTCAGGTCTACTTCTTAATATTAAAAAAAAAAAAAAAAAAAAAAAAGTTCCTTCTGTAATAGAAATCTGAGGTTTTTCATACATTCTGGTCAAAACCTTTTTTTGCTTTAGAAGTCTGTTTTAGATGTTTCACATTGAGCTGATCCTGCTGACTACCTCTTTCACTGGATGTAAGTGACTTATCCAGCCCTTATTCTAAATGAGCAAGGTAATCTTTCATTTCTCTCAGGACTTTTTCTAAGACCATATCTAGGATACGGTCTGTTCTGAATCTGGATTTTGTCCTCTGAAAAGGAAGTCTTTTACGGGGAAGACCTAATCTGTTCTGTACATCAGACTGTTGGTAGTAATAAACAACCATTCTGTCAATACATTTGGTACCTAACTGTATTTTCTTGGTAGTGTAGGACTCAGAGGACATAGATCTTCAGCAGCACAGGAGTCTTCAAACACTGAAAGGGTGAACAAAACTGTCTAAAATTACTTGACAATAATGCTCCTATTAGTTGATTGTACAGTTATGTTGGGTTTTTGTTTTTTTGTTTTTATAAAATGTGTTGGTGTTGTACAAAATGACCAAGTATATATGGCACTCCACTAATATTGTGGTGCCAGAGTAGGGTTCAACCCAGTCTAGTGTCTTAGAAAAACTCAACCCTCCAAGGAAACTATGCTGTATGCTTATGTCGTAAGTAGCAATCCAAATGTTGTGTAATGTTTGTCACATAAATCTTCATAAGACTCAGACTGCATGAATAAACTGAGGAACAGTAGAAGTCTTGCGTTGCTTAGCTGCATTACACAATGTGAGATTTCTTCCTCCTTTAGCATTAGTTTTGTGTTGTATAATGGCGCTACACAATGCAAGCCTTTTCGCTCTCCTTTTAGCATTCATTATCACACTGGTCTTATAGCTTTTGTCTTGATCAGTTGCCCATGGATGCAAGCAAGAATGCAGGAACTTTGGTCTGGTTTACTGATAAGTGTCAGTAATGATTTTGTGGCCAGGTTATCTTATGTATGCACTGTCCCTGCCTGATTACTAAAATAAAAAAAAAATTTGTACAATAAATTTCCTACATTCCTTATCCATTGACATTTCATCAAGACCAGACTCAAAACTAAGCTGTTAGAAATTAGACAAAATCTTTAGCAATCCTGCGGCTTTTGCCTGCTATGTGAAATTATTTCCCCTATTTACAAGTAAAGACACCCGGCCGTTTACCTGATATCGGGTCGGATGATGTGACTCAATGCTCTGTGGAGGGGAGCAGGGCTGAGTTCTCTATTTTCACAGCTGTTTATCATCTTAAAGATCTGGACTGATTGTCAGCTGATTGCAGTTTGCTGGAAGACCTTTTTTGTTCATCTGCAAAGGTCTAACCGTAACACCCAAGTTCTTTATGATCAGGAAACAGTGAGTATTTGACACATTTGGGGATGCATTTGCAGATAATTTTTGGAAGCTGGATGACCCCTTTAACCTCCCCTTCTTTTTATTGCTACTGCTTATTAAGAAACTTTGTTTTATAAAAAAAACTTTTTTATATTCTTGTATTGCTAAATTTATAATTAAGGCCAGAGCCTTGTTGTGAAACCGCAGCATTTTATATAGTACCTGCAAAGTGGATGGGATTCTGGCTAATCCCACCCCCACATTACAGGTAAAAAATCAGCAGTGGGGAAAACTCCATTTTCAAAGACGCCAGAGGCTTTTGAAAATTGAGGAATGTCAATTTTGCAGAAAACACCAGCATTTCTGCAGCTATAATAATGGGGGCAAAAAGGAAACAGTGGCAAACTCTGAAAATGCAATGCAAAATGCTGTGGAAAAACAGTGAACAGCTTCTGCTGTGGCTTTTTTTTTTTTTTTTTTCCTCTGCGTCTCGCTACTTGGGGCCTTATCCTAAATGTTTACTGTTTGAGCATCAAAAGTACTCTGTGATGACTGATAGTGTCATTGCGGAGGTTAGGGAAGTCCAATTACTAGTAGGTGTTATCTTCATCTTTTTGCATCAGATGTTAAATCCTGACTCATAGACTTGGGTCAATCTGACTGGAAGAATGGACAAGGAAAATGTCCTAACTTTAATTTAACATTATTCACTGTTAGACAGCTGAAACAGATTCTCATTGTTCTAAAAACTGACCTGTAATTGACATTAAAAAATCTGTTGCTTGTCTACATGGGGCCTTATGCTAGTTGTCATTTTCGTGGTCATCCTTGGCCAACACTCGTAACAATTGACCAGCTGTGTCTGCCAATTTTCTAAGTCCTAAGTAATTTCTGGGTCTATTTCAGGCACAATTAATGCTATAAAGTATAAATATAAAGTATGCCAATGCAATCTGAGAATGAGGTCATCCTCTTTTATGAAGATCATTCCTCTACTAGTTAACCCCACTCTTGCCATCTGTTTCTCACTGCTTTCTCTGATGTTAACAGGCTGCAGACTTGGTAGCACTGTCTAACTCCTAAACTACCTCCATCTAAGGTGAGAAATGGGACTGGTGACCTGCTAGGTGAAGTAAACTATTTGCAGAACTTTTTTCTTGGTGAAAAAAAGCTGAGCAGACTATTCTAAGGATAGGTCAGCACTATGAAACTGAAAAATTTTCTGGTTGAGGGCTAGCAAGGGTTGGACCTGAAAGGGACCACTGCACATTTTCAATCCTCCTGAATGGATTCCCTCTGCTTCCAAATTTTTCAGAATTATAAACTTGGCCTCCTGCATTTTGTACTGAGTAATTTCTATTTTTCTAACTGCATACTCTGCGGTGAATCTACAACTGAGCATTGCAGCTATAGGACATGTCATAATGTCCTGTGACTGTACAGTGGTCCCTTTTCAGTTCCAAATGGCAATCATGGGAGGAGGTCTCTGGCACCCATCAGCTGTTGCTAGGTGTCTGCTTCCCAATGAACAAATAATGTTTGAGTTGGACGAAAAACAGTGACTGTATACTTTAGGGCACATTCATTATGCCTTGTACATCAGTCTTCTGATGTACAAGACACAATAAATAAAATTTTTACGCATCACCCTTATAACTTTCCTTGAAAAGGCTGTGGCATGGACAGGGCTACCAACTCTACCATTCTAATCTTTAATGCCAGTTTACTGACACAAATGGTCCCTGAAATGTATGCATTTGCAAGCTGGCGTACAGTTCAGTGTGTTGCCATACTGCCCAGTAGAGGGTGTACCTGATTGGAGGCCACCCTCCACTGATGCAGGGTTTATGAATATTGGGGTTGAAAATGTCCGTCTTAATCTCCCCCTGTCATGCTTGTGTGCCAAATCTGTGTGTAGGAGCTGTTTGATTTCAGCAAGGAGCATTCTGGTAGGAACAGCTAAACTTGAAAGCAATGACTCTAACCCCTGGGAAGGACATCCCACTGTAGGATAGGAGTCTTGAGAAGTTAAGTGGGACACACCTCTTCTACCCTCAGTTCAGGTTTCCTGTCCAGCTGGATGGGTTTATTATATAAGGTCCTAGAGAAGGCTGCAGATGGAAAGAAAAGGTTTCCCATTACATGCAGACCTAATTCTTCTGTAATACTCCAGTACTGGGTCATATATTCCTTTAAGGCTGAGTCAGGGATGTGTACATGTTGTAGCACAGGATACTGTCATATTTATATGTATATGTTATGTGATTGCATCAGCCATTGCATCTGTGCCAGCACTGGTAAGGTTAAAGCACAGCACCTCACACCACATGTGCCAAACACTTAGCCCTCATTGGACAAAGGGGGTGGGGACACTTTGGTGTAGTTTAGGCACACTGAGAAGTCTGGAGAGTTCTGCCAGGGAAGTAGTGGGATAGAGTGCAGTCTGAGGAGACAGATAGTAGCCACACTTGTAGCCACTGCAGGACCAACAGGACAGAGTTAAGAGTGGAGTACTGCAAGTCCCAGGAGTCCAGGTCCTGTCTGTACTAAGATCAGGAGGAGTTAGACTGCACCAGAGCACAAGGCTACACTCAGGCCTATATAAGGAGGAATATCTATTGCTGCATCCAAGGTACAATATATACGGTATATATAAGAGGAACTCTGATAGCCTTCACTACCTTGCTGTGCACTATTATCTGCCTGAACTGTAAAGCTAAGGCTGGTTGTTTGGCGACTGTTTGCACTCAGTAAAGTCTGGCACTACTTTCGCCATCCACCTTGCCTCCATGTGTGTGTCTGGATCTAACTTGCACCAACCACCATCTTGGGTACATCCCGGGCCAGGCCACACTACTACACCCGTCATTCACCAGAGGGAGTACCCCCGGGGAACCTGTCCATTACAGTAACCACCTAGGTGCATTCCCCCACCACTGTGCTGTACCCGAGGGAGAGAGCCTGGAGATGCCTGCACCGTGACTACCACTCCTAACATCAACCACTCAGGCACAGTCTCCCCCTTGCAATCCCCCTTGGGGCACCACACTTCCTTTAGACTTGACAGGCCTTTCAAAAAAGCAGGATAAGTGTCTGTCAGAATTCAAGAAATTTGAAGTTATTCTATACAGAGCAAAGGCAATAAACCATGCCGCCAGGAGTCCAGTGGGAGGTAATCTGTCTGTCTGTCTGTTCATGGCTGGGAAAATATTGCAGATAAACAGTCCTTTTTCCCCAATAGTTTAATCTGAGTCTAGAAATTAAGTTTTCCAAGAGACAGATTTCTTTCCACTCTGCTGCTGAGCTTTTACAGAAAACAGCAGGCTGTGGAAGCAGAAATTAAATCCCTGCTGTCAAAGAAGGTATTAGGAACAGGGTTATACTCACAGCCCCCCTTTCTTGGTAAGAAAAGCCAATGAATCCATCTGTGTCTTATTAAAGGGTGTAAAGCTGCCTTCTTCCACTTCATGGCTTTCAGCTCAGTTAAGCTATGTTCTCATGTTTGTAAACTGCAGTTATCTCTGATTTTACATCCAACATAATTTGGCTTCAGGGGTCCCTTGGAACTTCTTCTGTGATCAACATTGTGACAAATGCAAGTCCCTGGGGTCGGTGAACTTATTGTGACTTTGACTAATCTCCTTTCAGTCACAACAGTTCACGTTATGGGAAAGGACAATTCTCACACAGTATGTCCGCTCCCTCCCCCCTTTTAGTGGACCGCTTCGTCTCCAGAAAGTACAAGTTAGAGACTTTTCTCAATGAGACCCCTGGATAGACCAGCTGTAGATGCGCTAGTGCAATCCTGGAACATAGAAAGAAAAGTTATGCCTCAATCCCCCTCAATGTTCCTTTCTCTTGCCAAGCATAAGAGAGTGAACCTGAGGAATCGGGGACTTTGACTGTTTCTACCCTCTTTATGTAGCATAAAGAAGGTGACCTCTAGGTTATAGCTTGGGATCTGGAAAGCCCTTTATCACTAATTATTTAAAAAAAAATATAAAGATTTTAAACTTTCTACAGGCTTGGGGACTCCCTGAATGGAAACCTAATCTGCTTAAAGTGGTTACCTGCGGACCCCATAGACTATAATGGTGAAAAAAAAATGCAGAGAAAAGCGTTGCATCCAGTGCTTTTTCTCTCCGCATTTTTTAAACTGGTCCGGGGATGGTAACCCTGAACGGAGTACATGTGTAAATGTGAACTCAGCCTTGGACAGCTCTCTCATCCCTGTCAGAAGCACCTATTAAGCCCCTAGATTCTATACCTCTCAACTGTTTCAAGATGACTTTTCTTCATCAGCCCAGAGTGTGTGCTTCAAGCTCTTTCAGCTGTGCCTCCACACACTAGAATCCTAGATGACAGTGTAGTAATGAGAACCTTACCCATTTTTTCAGCTTAAAGGGGTAAGTCTTAAAGATTTTCTATAAATATCTTGTGGTGACTACATGTAGTGTCTCTGCCTGATAACCTGTCCACAATAAGAAATAATGGCTGGGTTTTTGACAAGTCCCAGACCACAAAGTTTCTGCAGTCGTGGTCGTATCCATTGGCAACCGATCAAGACAACAGATGCCACCACTAAGATGGTTAGAGAAAAACTTTAAAATGCTGCAGAATTTTTAACTACTTATATTTGCAACAATGTCTAACTTTTAATTATCTACAAATATAGATAGTCATGATCATGGGAATGACCCCTTTAAGGTTATGTCTGATTTTCTATCGGAATCAGAAATTTTTTTTTTTTTTTTTTTTTCAGTAAAAACCCTAATTATCTCAGATAGTAGGTCCTTCATGGGTTAATGTGTGAAGATGCCTTTTCATTACCTAGAAGTCTCCTAATGATTGGCACAGTTCTGTGGCCCAAACAAGGGAAAAGGAGCTACTAAGGCTGCAATTCATAGAGGATCAAATAGACTACTCAGCATATAACAGCCAAAATTTTTATTATGTTTTCATTCCTGTGGGAGGTCCTCTCCAGCGGTGGCATCATGGATTTGTGGAAAACCGGTTATCAGTAAGACTAAATTGTTTTTTTTTTTTTTTTTTTCCTTAAATCTAGTCAATAGAAACTATTAAAACTGATGGAAGTGGCAGGTTTACTTTTGCGGATATCCTGCAGAAAGATCAGAATACCCTGGGTATGTCTGTTTTTGAAGGATGGTTTTTTCTGGCTGATGAAAACAACCTGCTTTCTTTGTCAAGAAATAATCCATTGGAGAGAAGGCTGTTGCTGAACACCTCTAACATATCAGCATTTACTGTTCTACATGAGCTACAGCAACCTATTGGTAAGTGTTTAACAGTTCTCACTATGTTTACATAATGAATACCATGTCATCATCGTCTCAGTTATCCATTAAAATGTATTAACTAGAGATGGGCAAACCTCTCAGGATTCTTTTTGGTTGAACATAGCGTTGAGCACTTTCAGGGCTGCTAGTTCTCTAAAGGCAAACAAAGCTACGTTATGTCAAAGTGAAAGTGACATTACACTGTTCACCTACCTCTAGTATCAACTACTAAAGACTCTTAATCTTTATCTTTTATATCCACATGCTTATTCCAGTAATGTCAGTCATTTTTCAAGTGTAGTTTAAGGCACAGAAACGTAGATTGACTGCAGAAAGACTACATGGTCAATCTAGTCTCACTATAACACTACATTAATCTTCGGGTATATGTGCTTCTCCCATGCATGCTTAAATTCGCTTACTTTAGATTTTCCAACTGCATTTATTCAACTCCCCCGCCCCCCCCCCCCCCCCCAAAAAAAAAAAAAAAAAGACTTCAAACTGTGCCCCCTTATTCTTTGAACAGTGTTGGCACTAGAAAGAGAATGAAGGTAAGTCTTGGATGATGGGTGGCACTAAGGTATATTGCTAAAAGCAATTCTCTATCCTAAACTTTTTCATGGTGTATACCAGGACACTATAATGAAGTGTAGCCTCCATGGATGCTTTACAGCTTATTAGGAGGAATGCCGGCTGGTTTCCATCATTGAGGATAGTGGATGAAGGATGGGTTGTTGTGACCTAAGGATCGGGGTGAATATTATAAATGGCTGGTTAGTGTTTCCTCTGCACAGCCATGCGCTAGAGCTGGGGGCAAATTAAATCTAATGTATGGGAGTGTGTTAACTGCCCTTCAGTTAAAATTTGCTCTATGCTGTTTTCACAACAGAATACATGCCTTCTGAAGAAGCGGTGGCATGAATATTATGTAGCTAAAGTAGAAACTGGTCAGGTGTTTAGTGTGTGTTTGTGAGCTGTTAGTTTAGATTGGAGTTGAGCTGTAAATATATTCGTATTGGGAGTGGGGCTACCAGAGAGTGACTATTTGTGTTGCAGGTCCCATATACCACAATAGGTTTCACCAGAAGCCTGAATTTGTTGAAGCCTATTGGGCTAGCTGATCTTAAAGTGGTACTGTTCCACTGATTCCGCGCACAGTTGGCATTTATTTTTCTCTAGCCCATACCATTCCCGAACAATTTTAGTTTCAGCGCAGTTATGCTTTCTACAGCCATATGGGTGGTTCTGGGTTGGACAGACAGTTTTCAGCACAACTATTCTTTCTACTAACGAATGATTGCTTTCAGCTAGAGAAAAAATTGTCATGCAGAATCAGTGGAACAGCCTATTAAAGAATGCAAAAAGTTAGTGTTGGTTGAGGCTGTGAAAGGTCTGCTTTAAGCCCTATTTTTAACTTTGTAATTTTTTTTTTTTTAACTATATTTTGGCATTCTTTCAGACAGTTTAATTTTTGAAAAGTTTACTGTAAATGCCCAAAATTGCTATTAGAATGAACATGAGGAATAACATTATTTCTGGCTATGACTTGTAGGCTATACTTTTAAACCATTTTTCTCTTCTGCAAGCTAAGTTTTAGTCTCCACCCAACAGCTCAGGGAGAACTATCTGCGATCATATCTGAGATCACAAAACATATGCAATCAAAGAATGGCACAAGAAGCCATTCTAACTTCATTTTTTTTCTTTTTTTTTTTTTTTTTTTGGAAGAAAGATCTCCATGTTCTTCAGGGACATGTAGTCACATCTGTTTGCTATCACCTGTTTTGGCCAAATCATATAAGTGTGCTTGCCCTGCGGGATTGTTTCTTTTACCATCTGGAAAATGTGAAAGTGAGTATATTTCTAAAAACAGAGCAATTTCTTTCAGTTGCTTATTTTCAATATTTTAAACTTGCCTTTGCTTCTGGGTTTTGTGTATTCCCTAGATCTGTCAATTATGTATGGAACTGGAAACGGATTTTATTTATTGGAATTAGGATTTCAAGGTGTCTTCACAAAACAGACTGTCTGGCAGGCTCCAAATATAAATTTGATGGATGTCGACTGGAAGCGAGACCTTATATACTGGACAGATGAGCATGGTCTTCTCCTGCGATCGAACAGTCTCTTTGAAAATCCTAAAATTATACAAACTGGTGGTGCAGGTATTTTCAGAAGGTTTATAGATTATTATATTATATTATATTATATTATTTATTTATTTATTTATTTATTTATTTTTACTTTTGAGCACACAAAGGTATGCTAAAGCTACAATTCGGTTGTGAAGTAGTTTTGCAGCAACCTAGTAGAGAAGTGCAGAGGATGGCAATAGTACTGCTGATAACTTCAATCAACCCTCCTCAAGAGCTACTGCAGTGGGAGAGTATGGAAAATAGTGGTAGTGGTATTCGCTGTAGCAAGGCTCACTAAGTGTCCAAGGTTGGCGTGCCCTTAAACATGCGTGCACCATAGAGGGCCCAGGAGACAGATGAATGATAAAAATAACTCATGATTTACTTAGAACAAGGCAGGTAGCATAATGTCAACTTCTTCCATATAATGGAGGCACAGTTCTTAGGGATCCCACAAGACTGCAAGTGAGGGTGAGTGGTGGCGCCGTAAGTGTCTCATGCAGTTTTTTCGTGTGCCTAAGTTGCAAAACACAAAATGCCTGCAATGCTCAGGTGGAGGAGTTCAGGTCATAAAAATGGGTGTTCATCCTGGTCTGAGTCTCATAGGCTGGATTGTAGCTATGGTCTGTCCAAAACTTATCCTCAGTCGTCATCACGTACACAAAGGGAGCATGGCGATGACTCCTCTCCTGACTGTAGAATGACATGTCAATCTGGCTTGGTTAACAGGTGGTCAGCCTGACTAAACTCACTCCAGCTTCCACTTTCTCTTTTTTTCCTTAACGAGGGAGTAAGAGAATCTCCTTCCTCTCTCTAGAATGTCCCAAGTTGAGGGCTGTATTGTCACTCTTAAAATAACAGTAATATAACAGGATTACAGTGCAAATTCTCAAAGTGGAAGTAGCAAATAAGTGCAGGTTTTTTTTTTTTTTCTTCTCCCCCTAGTGTGCCTGGTGAGAATAGACATTGCTTCCGGAAACATTTATTGGCTTCCTTGTGAGAAAAACAAAGTGTGTGTGACAAAGCACACTGGATTAGGAACAAGGACGATTTATCAGGCCACACGTTTTATACAGCACTTGCTGCTTAACTGGGAAAAGGCATTGCTGTATGTAGTGGAAGATGGGAACCTAATTCGGCAGATGAATCTTATTGGTGATGAAGTGGAGAACGTCTTGAATGGTACTGGGTTTACGGGTATGAGTTTGGATATTCAGTCCCACAGCATAGTCTGGACATCACCAGATTACAGTAAGTAGCGAAAAAGTAAAATGTTTTTGTTTTTTTTCCTCTCCTGTGAATGTAGCTGGGACATGATGGGTGGAAATGCCTAGTAGGCACTCAGCTGAGGGTTGCTCTCAGAGAAGACTTGAGTTTTTATTCCCAAGCTGCTAATTAAACGATACACATCAAGTGTCAGTTGATGTAGGTATAGTTATGCTTGATTCTAGACTAGCTCTAGAGCTGGTATACAAACAAAATTGCATAGCAAAGGGTGAAATGCACTATGAAAGCTTGCAGCATAAATTACAATGCTGAGGCCTTTAAATGCACATCACTTGTCTTTCTGCTGCAGATGGTGTGTTTTGTTTTGTTTTGTTTTTTTTGTTTGTTTTTTTTTTTAAAGCAAAGTGGGGATATTATTAAAATCCCATCCCTTAAGCAGAAATGCTGTTTTTCTGTTCTGCATGGTTTATGCAATACCTGTATTTGCAAAATAATTCACATCAGCTTGTTTAGCCATGGAACATAGGAATGGAATGAACAGTTAAGACTAATCTGTCTGACCCAAATGGCTCTTGATGGATTTAATTTGCTATAATGGGGTATGTACTTAGAGAAATACATTTGATAACATTCTGCTACATGGATAGACCTGAAACCTACCAAGTAATGCATATTAGTATACAGTGATAAAACTGCTGGCTTTATCAATGTATATTTTAGGAAGTCATGAAACCTGCATAAAATGTAATGGGCGGGACCATACAAATTGAGTCAAAAAATTTAGTATAAGAATTAAAGTAGAATCTACTACTACTTTTTAGGTTTGTATTCATTTGGCCTTCTCAAAGACAGACTTTTCCACTTAAAAGACAATTTCACAAGTACGCTGATGGATTCCTTTGAACCATATCTAATTTCTTACAATAATCAAACTGTTGAAATATGGGACAGGAAAACAATGAAGATTGTCTCAACTGTTAATGAAGTAAATCTGGGCAATCTTGTAATAATAAAATCAAGTCATCTTAAAGGTAGGTGTGCTTTGTCTAGCAATTCTTATTCTGTTACTGTTCTGTTGCAAATAAACTTTAACTATATTTTAAGGTAGTTACTCTGTATGCAGCTTGGACAATGGTGGTTGTATGGTAGAAGAGATCTGTGTACCTGGCTCCAAAGAGGTTATACACTGTCTATGCCCAGATGACCGGGTTAGCTGCTCTGATGGTAAGTTTGATCTTACAGGCTACCCTGTTAACTTACAGTTGAAGAAAATTACAAATGTTTTGAAATGTCTACACAGAGTAGATTGTATTTGAATGAAAAGTAGCATGTATACTACAGGTAGCTATCAGCAGATATGAAGGTCTAGGACCAATTGACCCCAATATTTGGGTTATTTTTTTCCCATTCTTATGGTTTACCCTTAAACAAAACATTAAAAAAAATTATTAATGCTCAATTAAAGAATTATCTGAAGTAAATCTTTATTAAATGACACAGCCAGGGGAGCAGCCATTAGAGATTGCCCCCCTCCCCACATGTGCTACCCCTGATAGTATGAGGTGCATCATCTGCTACACCCACACGTGCAATACCCCTAATGGTATTAGGTAAAGCACATGTGGGGGGTGGCAGAGGAACTGTCCCCATGCACTCAAAGTAACAGTAGAAATAAAATAAAAAAAATGTGACTTGTAGTGCTTGGGGGACAGCTCCTCTGCTACCTCCCACATGTGCTTCACCTAATGCCATCAGGGGTAGCACACATGGGGGGCAGCCATAAGGCTGCTACCCCTCCCCCCTTGTTCCAGAATGAATGATACTGCCATTTGTGACCCCCTTAGAGAAATGGCTGCCACCTCTCACCACTCGCATATCCCAGCTCCTGAATGTCTCCAGCACCACCACAGTCCTATCTTCTCCTCCCCTGCCACGAGTGCTGCCTCTCCCCCCACCTCTCACGTGTCCCGGCTCCTGAATGAGGTGAAGGAGGGGTGGCACTTGTGGCAGGGGAGGAGAAGATAGGACTGGGGTGGCGCTGGAGACATTCAGGAGCCAGAACATGCAAGTGGTGAGGGTGGGGCAGGGGTGGCAGTCATTTCTCTAAGGGGGTCACAATGGCAGGATCATTCATGCTGGGACCAAGGAAGGGCGGGGTGGCCATTCAGGTAGGATGGGGTTGGGGAGGAGGGGATTTGGGCTTACCTTAGGGACAGTTGTCTTCTCCTTCTTACAAGACCCTGCTGTGCAGTTTCAGCACGAATAAGAGGGGCAGAGCTTTGGCTAATGGGGGAGGGTTCCCTCTTCAGGGGATGGACTGACCAGCCATAACGGAATGCTTAAGTTGCTGTAAATCGCTTGCATCCGTTTACATAAACTATAGTAAATTGAAAACGAACCGTCGTGGATCTGTTAAAGGACAGAAAAGCGTGGTAGTACACGCTTTTCTGTCAGTTTGAAATAATGGACAGGGGCATACAGAGACCAGAATGGCAATGGGGTCCTCTGACTGGTATGTTTTTCATAAGCTAAACAGCTTTAAAAACGTATGTCAGGCGGACCTCTATAACGTGATGTGAAAGGCACCTAACATAACTGCCATTTGAAAAGTGGAGTGATAAAGAATTGACTTTATAAAAAAAAGTCACCAAAACTGGTCCCTCTTATGGGAGCAGATGTATCACCAATGAGTGAAAATTACAGGATTTGAAGAAAATTTTTTCGTCTCATCATGCCTGGCCTGCCAGTTTTAAAAGCTAGAATATCTTCTGAAATGGAAAGACTTCTGGATTATCTTCCAAAAGAGATCATGAGGTAGTTGTTGTTTCCCTCAGGTCAATTGACTTCATTGTCTGGTTTGCTGCATCCAGTAATAATTCACCGTATACTACTGCTCAGACTGATGCTCCAGCATTTGACACAGTGCCTCTCAATGTGCAATTCACCTTACAGCCATGAAATGAGGGAGGAGGGGGTAAGCAATGGTGTGCCCTGTTGAAGTTAGGGGCCGGAAACTGTCTGGTGTAGAGGAATTGGTGGTGACGGATGGGTCCTAACTGGTGTTGAAACTGTGCCTACTCTGCACTCATGTTTAGTACTGAAAGCATCTGGCCTTTCTGCGTTTTGACTGTGACCACTGATGCTCAATACATTGAAAGCTTTGTATTGTCCCTGTCAATCATTGCTGTTCCATTTATTGACTATGAAGTGCACTTTCCCCGCGTGTACATTTACAATGGGATGCCCACATGGTGATATCAAGTAGTGACCGGTTTCCTAATAATGGCAGCTAGGTGGATTCCACTAAGTGGCATGGCAGCGACTGCACTGCCAGTAATTTGGCCAGGTGTGAGTTGGTTTGATACCAGCTGGATGACTGGGCACAGATTGACAACTGCAAGTCGTGTACCGGGGTGGGCTCCCCAGGATACAACAAAGTCACGAACAAGTAAAACTACTCCAACACTAGTTCTGATGCAAGATTTTACTTAAGTACTCTGGCACCAGAGGCGTAGCTAGCGAGGGGGCGACATTAATGCTTTACTTTTTACTAGATCGGTGTCTGAAGGCACTACAGGTAGGGGAGTAACTTCTTCTTCTTTTTTTTTTTTTTTTTTTTTTTTTATCCTTTTGTTTTTTAGCGCGGTTGTGGGTGGTTTAATAGTATAAGGGGTCGTTAGGAGGGGGAAATATAAGGGAGGATTCATTAGGGGACATTATGATGATAGGGGGTTCATTTATATAAGGGCGATTACAAGGGGGCGGGGAGGTAAATACTGCACCCCTTATGACCCCTTATATAAATTCAGGCGGAACCAGGGGCATAATATAAGGGAGCAATTCATTTAAGGTGTTACTTGGGCTATATTAAGACTAAGACCTCACGTAGCGGGCCGCAGCAAAAAAAAAGGCGCCGCAGCAAAAATTGCAGCGGTAACTAATCGCTTTTTTTTTCCTGCAGTGCTCTTCAGAGTTTGCAGAGGTTCCCTCTGGACTTTCTGTGTCTATTAGGAAACCACCGGCGTTTCCGTAGGTATAATTGACATGCTGCAACTTCTAAAACCGCAACAGTTTTGGAAATCGCATCCTGTCCACTGCATGTATTTTTCCGCCATGTGTGGATGGAATTCGCTAGAATTCATTCAAACAGCTGATCCTGGGGGTCCTGGGTATTGGAACCCCACTTTTTTTTTTTTTTTTTTTTTTTTAACTTTTTAATAAGGAAATTTCTGGAGCATTAATAAGGGGCACTATTTAAAGGGGTACACAGGGAAGTTATTAATTTAAAGATGCACTTGGGGGTAGTATTCATTATAAGGGGTTATATTATATATTTTATAATTGGGGGTAGCAGCAGGATGGGGTTTTGTGTAGGTGAGGACAATGTAGGTCAGGTGCCTGGAAAAGTGAGGAGCCAAAGATGTCTGTGCTGCAAACTTTAGAGGTTGAAAGAAGTGGCTATGGTGGTCCAGATGGAAGAGACGTCACTGGTAAGTCACTAATTGTTACTGTACTGTGTTCACCTAAATGGTATGCAGAGCCTTGTGTACAGCCGCTATATACCACTATACAGTCACCGTATAGTGATAATATCTGTATACCTAAGTTGCGGGCCCACTTGGACATGTTCTCCCTCCCCTCCCCTTCCCGTGCTCAACCCCTAGCTACGCCTCTGCCTGGCACTCATGACCACGAACAATAGGTAACCAAAAAAATTCATATTCAGCCAGAAGGTGCTCCAAGTATTTGCTACTTATATATAATATAATTTTACCTACGGGGCACCGGTGATATAGTACAACAGCTTATAATCTTAAGTACTGACTCTATCTTCCGCCCCAAAACCCAATATAACAGAGAATATGAAGAAAGAGTGGCTAGATAGCTGGAACAGGATTCCTAATGAGCTTCCTACGGAATAGGCTTGAAAATGGCATGCCATCCGTTGCGAAGGTACTGCTGAAGTGTAGCCTGACATTCCATAAACCTAATTTAACTACAGGCCCAAACTCAGTCCCGAGTAGGTTGGCGCCAAGAAGTGGTGAGGAGCATGCACCGTTGACCACTGCGATCGCACAGTGGGCTGTAGTTCTTGGTTGATTATACAGAGCAGACCGGGGTCGGTAAGAGAAGTCCAGACGGATGAGGGGCCCCTTCAGATGAGTGTGCGGTACCACAAAGAGCTGTCCCTTGCTTCCTCAGCGGTGTCTCTGGCAGCAAACTTCTCCCATCTCGCTGGAATATTTTCACCAGCAGCATCAGCTCCACTCCGCCACAGCTCCGAACCCCCTGGAGCACTCCTGCCCATGGATTATGCTGGATTCCTCCTTTCAATATTCTCGCTCAGGTCTTGCTCTCCAAGATAGCTACCACACCACTGAACTAGTGTCCCTGGTAGTCATTCACCGATAAAGCCATACTAAAAAAAAACAAAAAAAAAAAAACTATAGTTTAACAGCGGCCTCTTGTGTTCATATAACAAAACTTCAGTCCATACAAAATTAGACTTGCAGGTGCATCTCAATAAATTAGAATATCTTTGAAACATTCGTTCATTTCAGTAATTCAGTAATACAATTCATAATCAGCGTCTTCCATGACTGTGTGTCCTACTGAACCAGACTGAGGGACCATTTAAAGACTTGGGAAACCTTGGCAGGTACAATACTGAACTTTTTCACAATATTCTAATTTTCTTAGATTTGGTTTTCATTACCTGTAATTCATAATCAACATTTGCAGAAATAAAACACTTGAAATAGAACACTGTGTGTAAAGAATTTAGAAAATATAGATCACTTTTTTAAATTTAATTACTGAAAGAAATAAATGTTTCAAAGATATTCTAATTTATTGAGATGCACCTGTATATACAGCAACAGGCACAATACTCACAATGCAGTGGGGACTGTCCCATCTTACACAACTGCCAATTAAATTTTTCAAAATGAGCTGGTGATACCATTTCATGTGAGCACGGAGCAACCTAGTTCCTATGCAGTGCTTGCATGCCCATGCCTATCTGCTTGCAGTTCTTGCCATGGATTTATCACTTGGTACTATACAAAAATATTCCCATACGGGAGAAGACCGAACATAGCTGCTGCCGCCAAAAACTTCAGCAGTGAAACGCATTTGCCTGTGCCACCACCACCCGAGCTTGCCTTAAGTCTTCTCCCAGCCAGGTTTTTTGGATGTTGGAGCTGCATATCAGGTGGCATTCTTATTATTGCAGCTACCACCAAACTCTTCCTCTGTCACCTTGTCAGACTGACCGGGTTGCCTTTTCTCATCTGTAATGGAATTACCATCGGATTTAATAATATAATCTTCCCCACTTTTTTGTGACTTCTCGTGGCAGTGGGATTCCTCTGTGCTCTCTATTTGTAACAGATTTCCCACTTAGCTTAAAAATTTATTGTATAACTGCATAAAAGGTACATTGTAAAAGTAGAAAAATGACAAAAGTATAAGCAGTCAATGTACGGCGATATTGAATAATGTAAAGCCCATGAGGGTCTACTGTAATAGAATCAACTCTGAGGGGGACAGAATTCCTGACTAGGAAATTCTAGAAGGGGAGAAAATGCAAAACCTCTTGTGGTGAAAGAGGACTACACAGGTCAAATAGTCAAGAGACATAAGGCAGAGGACATAAAAAGACCAAAGCTTAAAACCAGATCAGGAGGTCCTGTGGAAGAAAAAAAGTTAATACAGAGCAGTCCAAACACAGGTGTGCACAGTGGGAGGAGTGCAACAGTGGAGTGCAACAAACCCTATAACACACAAGGTGCAGGGGGGACATAGGGACTGCCGTCATGGCCACCCACCAGTGTAATAGGGAAAATGCTAGATACCATAGTTATATTCTATGGAAATTTAAGTCCAGGAACCACCTGGACTTAAATTAAAAGTAATACGGAAATTAAAACAGCAGTATCAGTTTAGTGACTATGGGGAAACTCAATAAGAAAACTAGGGATACAAAAATCATCTTGGCAAGATGGTAAATCTAAGGCCTAAACCTTGAGAGTACTGAAGTAACGGCCAAAGTAATCCGTAATGTGCATATTGAAAAACCTGGGAATAAGTGTGTCCAAATACTTAAGATGGCCTGGGGCCTCAGAAGGATGTGGAGGTTGAGGAGGACACAGGCAGCTTGCGTTTCAGGTGCTAAGCATGCATAGGTCTCTGGGCAAGTGGATCTGTAACATCACCTGGAGACCTTCACGCTTTAGAATGTGCAGACCCTCCTGCAGCGAACGAATGATGTAGTCCTTAGTGTTGATGGTACATGTGAAAGGGGAAGCCCCATCGGTAGCGTATCTGTGCTTTATGCAGACTAAGTGTGACTGGGCACATGGTCGTCTACCTATCTAGGATAGCTGGTGCCAGATCAGCGAAGAGTTGAGTAGATGACACCATGCATTGAAGGGGCTGGAGGTTAAGCTCCAGATAATGTAGCTTGAGAATGTGTCCCTGAAAATTTGTTCACCACTCTGCTCTCTCAGGTCAAGACAGTTGTGGCAGTTTCACTCAGAGTAGTCATCGATTCAGGCATGCCTTGAAGACAATTAGCTCACGTGGACCTTTTTTAAAAGTTCTCCGTTTTAAAGTCAATGGCCTCAAATTTTTTGGCACACTTGTCAAGACAAGTTGTATCCTCTTACAGAGCATTTGCCACTTCATCCATCCTATCCTCCACCTCGGATACTCTGTTTGTTTGTTTCGTAAAATTGGCTACAGCCTTGGAGAATTCAGGGGAAAATGGTTTTGTTTTTAGTGAATAGGGTGGCAAAATCCAAATCTGTTACGCCAGGGTCAGTCATGGGTTCTTGTTCAGAAGCAGCGAGGGAGTTAGTGCTGCCCTGGGGAGAGCCACCTCCTGCGTAGCCTGTTGGGCATGGTGATATGAACAGTTCAGGTAGTGTGCCAAGCAGCAGAGTCATGTTCACATTTTTTGTGTGTAGCAATCTCAGAAGTCAAGCCAGTAAAAGGGTGGTACACTGTACAGAATCAGGTCTATGGGGCAAGCTGGGAAGCTGTGGTGGATTGCCGAGTTATTCGTACATAGTAGGCAGGCTGGAGGGATGCCATGTGTTAGGCATAGTTGCTGCAAATATCAGCATGTCACAGTTTTTGCACGGATCAGTAAGAGGTCAAATAAAGTTCCAAGATTGCCCGCTGCCAGTATTGAAGTATAGAAGTAACAGTCCAAAATGGCCACCCACGTAACAGCAAATGGGCTAGGGAACAGGGGTGTAACTATCATGTTCACAGGGGGTCTGATTGTGACAAGCCTGGAGTGGTACAGGGCCCTGTAGCCAACTGGAGATGGCCTGGGCCCTGCAGCACAATGCCCAGGGAAGATGTTTAAAAGTAACAAATACTTTAACTCTCCTCTCCTGGGCTTCTGAGGATCCCAGAATCCTCTTCGGGGCTCTTCCAGCCTGTGACATGCCCTAGTGGTCACTGCTGGGGCCTGTGATTGGGTTTATATGGGGTGCGTCACCGTAATGATCTCTGGGGCATGTGACCACAGTTGCAGGCAGTAGAGGACCAAGGAGGATGCTGCAGAAAACCGGATGGAGTGAGGATGCACAGGAGAGGTGAGGATAAGTGTCTAATTTCCATCACCTCCCTGAGCCTCCGATTATTATACTCTGGGGTCTCAGGTGACCCCAGTGTATATAATGGTGCCGAACCTCATGAATATTTGTTGAATTTCATGGAGTTCACTTAATGGCTGGATGGGGCTCTTGGGAGCATATTATACTGTGTGGGGCCCCTTCACTAGTCACACCCCATCTGTTTTAAAACAGACATGTGATATTACAGACTGTAATTACATTGCACAGTCTTTATAAAACAGATCCTGTGCAATGTAAATAGTGAAGGGGTCACAGTGCTTGCTAAAGCACCACAGTACTTTCAAACAGTTGATCAGCAGAGGCCCTGGATGTTAGACACCCACTGATCTCTTAAATTTTACTGTTAGGACCCAGCAGATCAGATTACCAGAACATACAGCTCCCAGTATTGTTTACATGCTGGGCACTGTGCTGCTCACTAACCATATTCTTGTAGTTGTATCCCTTTTTTAGTATGAGATACCACTGCAGCACCCATAACCGTCGATATCAGGAGTACACTGTAGGGAGGGGGCCCCAGTAAAAGTTTGCATCGAGGCCCACAAGTTTAGTTAAGCTACTGGAGTGCGGGCACCAGCTGGCTTTCAGACCGTGTCTGGTGAAACCCACGTGGTCAGTGGAGCAGGAGCAGGCAGGCAATGATGGGGAACCCCAATATTGAGCAAAACGGCTGGGTCTTTGCAACCAAATGCGTTTCCTCTGAGCTCCTGCTATCAGCAACAGGCCATGCCCCCCCCCCAGATTTTTCTCTTGTGCCCCTAAATACACAACAATCTGTATCGCACCCCCTGTCACTACTTCCACCTCCTGCACCAACATGTCTTCAAAAAAAAAAAAAAATGGCAGTTCTCATCCAGCTCAAGAGGAGAAAGTCTTGGGCTATGAGGAATATCTCGGCAGAGGCCACATGACTACTAGAGAATGGGATCTGTCAGTGAAGATGAAGAAAACCTGGTTCACAGTATAGAAAGACAGCATAGTAAATTGTTACAAGTCAATTTACTGCACACTACTTAATTATAATAGAGACTGGCAAATTCTGGCAGAATTCTGGAAACCTGAGACACGTGGTGTTAAATCTCTTTTAGACAGTGGGTTGAGTTGATTGTGGGTCAGGTGGAGAATAAAAAAAAAAAAATAAAAATACAAAGCTGACAGTTTGCCATTACAATTTCTGTTGTATATGTATGTTTTTTTTTGAACCACAGCAAAGAGTGGCTACAAAAGGAATGGAGAAATAAATAGAAAGTAATTTATACTTCTACCTTGTGCTCAACCCACTCCTAGCTTTTGGCTCAAAAAAACCACAGCAAAATCTGCCTATGAAAACCCTTAAATTTTCACTAAAAAACTTTAACACTGTAAGATACTTGGTGATCTGAGGATGTGCCTGTCCACAAACTGACACGGTTTATGCTGACAAACACTCTGTAGATAGATCAAAATTGTCTCTTGCAAAATACTTAGACAAAATTATATTATTGGCAATGAAAGGGTTATCCTTTGCACTGTGAGCTATATCACTAATCTACCTGTAATTGATTAAATCTCACTAAACTGTGTTCTAATTCTCCGATTCCTTGATTTTCTCACTGTATTGCAAGCTTTGCTGAACTCAGTGCTCTGTATAATAGTGATGAGTAATATCAGTCCGCCATCACTGAAATACCTAGTGTTCCAGCCCCTCTTATATACTGTGAATTATATCGGCAAACCTACTTTGTCTATTGGCTGAGAGATGGTCAGGTGACCCCAGAATGTCATACTGACTCAAACATGTTTTCTACAAGTGGTGGTAGGTATTTTAGTTCATCCGAGACAGATCGCCAATTTGGTTTCATTAAAAACTGAACTTAGAATATTGAGGTAGCACCCAGCTTGGAACTTATTGGTTGGCCAATCTCCAGTTGCAAGGTTTTCACTTATTCTGTTTAGTGTGTGTGGCCCTCCTAGAAAGTTATGGACTGTTGTAGGTGTTTATCTAAGTTATTAACTATTTATTAGAAAAATATAATCTAATTTTTTATTTTTTTATTTTTTTTTCTCTATTATCTAGTAGGAATAACAGGAATCTCACATCAGTTACTCTAGGTTCACACTAGTGCTTGGGTTTCCATTCTTCGAGCCGCTTGGACTCGAAAAATGGAAACCCAATCTGCTTTAAAAAGCTGTTGCCCCCATAGACTATGGGGTCCGCCCAGTTTCCACCAAAAAATGCAGAGAAGTCCTGCTTGCAGGACTTTTCTCTCTGCATTTTTTCAAACTGATTTGGGGACAGAATCGCAGAACGTAGAGTGAGCGATGGTGTGAATCTAGCATCTTTCTAAAATAGGCATGTCAAGAGGTGAAAAATCCTCTAATTTTCCATGAAAAGGTCAATGGTTTATTGTTGTCTGTGTGTTTTTCTGGTTGTGTATGACAGGTGAGGAAGCCTTGCCAGAAAACCCTTCTATTTCAGAGGCTTTGTTTTGTCCACGGGCATTTCTTCCATGTCGTGATGGTAAAGAATGTGTGTCTTCGGATTTTATATGTGATGGTGAGAAGGATTGCTTGGATGGATCTGATGAGCATAACTGCACAAACTATTGTAGCAATGAAGGTAAGAAAAAAAATAAACAAAAACATATCGGTGGGTCTGTCTGTGTGGGGTTCACTTTCAAACCTATCTAAGGCTAACTATTCAACTATATTCCAGTGTCAAAAACTCTGGAAAAAAAACAAATGCTGTGATTTATAGATCTAGGCTGGCGCCCCACATGTAAATAGTAAGTCCAATCCCCACACTGCAGGAAAATATGCGCTGCAGACATGATGGCGGTTTTGGATATTGTATCATGTTAATTATACCTATGGAAATGTTGACGGATTTCTGTGAAAGAGTGGGAAAGAAATTGCGATTTCTGCTGGGTATGGTTTCTGATAACGATGGACCCCAACAGGTCAGATGCTTGGGATGACTTCTGCTACCCAAGCCAATGATGACCCATTTGTCACATGGTCTGCGTGCAGCCCAGTTCCCTTTTAAGTGAATGGGATAGAGCTGCAGTAGTAAGCACAGCTGCTACGCAATGTACAATGCTCTGCATGATATTCGGTGTGAGACTAAAAACATTTGGGTCTTTTCAACAGCTGAAAAGTGTTTAGTTCAATCACACAGGACCTGCACCGGTCTTTATTGATGCCCTATCCTTTTTAATATTGATCACTTATCTATCTGGGCAATCCACACATTCCCTCTGTGGCCTTTTTTTTTTTTTTTTTTTTTTTTTTTTTTCAATGTTCGCCTTTCACTCCACATCTTCACAAAAGCCATAACGATTTTATTTTTTTTTGAGACAAATTGTACTTTGCATTGGTATCACTTATTATTCTGCATGATGTACTGGGAAGCTGGGAAAAAAAAAATCAGTATGCGGTGTAATGAGAAACTGAGCTTACACAAATTTCTTACAGGCTTTGTTTTTACGACTTTCACTGTGCAGCTAAAAGTACATTAACAATATAAATTTTATATAGGTTTTTTTTTTTTCTTTAAAAAAATAAAATAAAATAAATTATGCCAGCCATAACTTTATAACAACATATAAAATATGTGTGTGTAATTAAATTTTGGGGAATGTCTTTTTGGTTGCTTTATTCAAATTTTTCATGGGAGGCGAAACAGCAAAAAAGTGGTTCAGCTCTTTATTTTTGGAAAAACATTTAATTTCAGAAATCGGGACTTTTTGAGTGCAGGGATACTTTAATGTCTTGTCTTACATTTATTTTTTAGATCTGATCTAGGGAAAAAGGGGTTGCTGTGTACTTTAAATATTTTAATATTCAGTCAACAGGTTAATGCTTGCAATTAGTGTGGGCATTGCAAACAGGACATTACACCGGAGACGCAGTGGTTGTGGCGGCCCCTCAAAACCAACGTCAATCATACAATTAAGGGGTTAATAAAATTTGTTGAATAAAATGGTTTTGGTACAATATGTACAGTGGGTACGGAAAGTATTCAGAACCCTTTTAAATTTTTCACTTACATTGCAGCCGTTTGCTAAAAGCAATAAAGTTCATTTTATTTCTCCTTTAATGTACACTCCGCAGCCCATCTTGACAGCAAAAAAACTAAAATGTAGATCTTTTTGCAAATTTATTTAAAAAAAAAAAAAGAGAAACTGAAATTTCACATGGTCATAAGTATTCAGACCCTTTGCTCAGTATTGAGTAGAAGCACCCTTTTGAGCTAGTACAGCCATGAGTCTTCTTGGGAATGATGCAACAAGTTTTTCACATCTGGATTTGGGGATCCTCTGCCATTCTTCCTTGCAGATCCTCTCCAGTTCCGTCAGGTTGGAAGGTGAATGTTGGTGGACAGCCATTTTCAGGTCTCTCCAGAGATGCTCAATTGGGTTGAGGTCAGGGCTCTGGCTGGGCCAGTCAAGAATGGTCAGAGTTGTTCCGAAGCCACTCCTTTTGTTGTTTTAGCTGTGTGCTTAGGGTCATTGTCTTGTTGGAAGGTGAACCTTCAGCCCAGTCTGAGGTCCAGAGCACTCTGGAAGAGGTTTTCTTCCAGGACATCTCTGTACTTAGCCACATTCATCTTTCATTCATTTGCAACCAGTCGTCCTGTCCCTGCAGCTGAAAAACACCCCCATAGCATGATGCTGCCACCACCATGTTTCACTGTTGGGACTGTATTGGGCAGGTGATGAGCAGTGCCTGGTTTTCTCCACACATAGCAGTGCCTGGTTTTCTCCACACATACCGCTTAGAATTGACACCAAAAAGTTCAAGCTTCGTCTCATCAGACCAGAGGATCTTATTTCTCATAGTCTGGGAGTCCATGTGTTTTTTGGCACTGAGAGGCTTCCTTCGCACCACTCTGCCATAAAACCCCGACTGGTGGAGGGCTGCAGTGATAGCTGACTTTGTGGAACTTTCTCCCATCTCCCTACTGCATCTCTGGAGCTCAGCCACAGTGATCTTTGGGTTCTTCTTTACCTTTCTCACCAAGGCTCTTCTCTCACGATTGCTCAATTTGGTCTAGGAAGAGTTCTGGTTGTCCCAAACTTCTTCCATTTAAGGATTATGGAGGCCACTATGCTCTTAGGAACCTTGAGTGCTGCAGAAATTCTTTTGTAACCTTGGCCAGATCTGTGCCTTGCCACAATCCTGTCTCTGAGCTCCTTGGGCAGTTCCTTTGACCTCATGATTCTCTTTTGCTTTGACGTGCACTGTGAGCTGTGAGGTCTTATACAGACAGGTGTGTGCCTTTCCTAATCAAGTCCAATCAGTTTAATTAAACACAGCTGGATTCCAATGAAGGAATAGAACCATCTCAAGGAGGATCAGAAGGAAATGGACAGCAGTGAGTTAAATATGATTGTCACAGCAAAGGGTCTGAATAATTATGATCATGTGATATTTCAGTTTTTCTTTTTTAATAAATTTGCAAAAAATATCTACATTTCTGGGGTTTTTTCTGTCAAGATGGGGTGCTGAGTGTACATTAATGAGAAATAAAATGAACTTTTTTGATTTTAGCAAATGGCTGCAATGAAAGAGTGAAAAATTTAAAGGGGTCTGAATACTTTCTGTACCCACTGTATCAAATAAAAAAAAAAAAAAAAGATATGGATATAGATCTGTGTATGTATATAATTTTTTTTTTTTATCCCCATCCCCCCCCAAGGAATATTTCAGTGTCTAACGGGTACAAAATGTATTGCGGAACGTTATCGCTGTGATGGTGTACTCCAGTGTCCAGATGGTTCTGATGAGCAAAATTGTTGGAGCCCATCAGAACACTGTGCCTTGCGTTGTGATAGGAACAGTCGTTGTATTCCTCAGAGCTCTGTATGTGATGGAAAGCCAGACTGCTTTGATGAGACAGATGAGCAAGGCTGTGGTAAGCTAAAGTTTAATTACAAGAATAAATACTCGAGGCACTGTACATACAAAACTGTATTCTACAGATCTTAGATTTCTTTGAATACTCGGTTGTTGCTGTTTTAAAGAGGACCTTTTCATGTCCTCATGTATATGCTGTTTTACATACCGCTAGAAAGCTGTCATCTAAGTTTCACAGTTTACGGTCAGAAGGGCTTTCCTGACAGTCTTGCTGTGCTGTGAGGAACGCCCTCCCTGATAGTACTAGTCCATAGACTTGTACTGGGGAGGGCGTTCCTCACAGCTTAGCGTCATCACTGGGCGGTAAAGAATGCACCCTCTCTGTCCTCGTCCATAGCAGAGTACTGTCAGAGGGGGCGTTCCTTACAGCCCAGTGATGACTGAGCTGTAAGGAACGCCTCCCCAGTACAAGTCTATGGACGAGTCCTGTCAGGAAGGGCGTTCCTCACAGCGCAGCTAGCCTGTCAGGAACGCCCTTCTGACAGTGAACAGTGAAATTTAGACCCCTGATATCTCCAGCCCCGGGGCATATAACAGGAATGCCAGCAGTGTGCTGAATTCAGCACGCTGTCAGCTTTCTAGTGGTATGTAAAATCGCATATATACATGAGGATGTGAAAGGTCCTCTTTAAAGCTACATAGCCACTTTGCCTGTGACTCCAGTCTCATGACCAAAGATCCCCATGTCACTGGACAAATCCTTCACTGATGAATGGATGGATTTGCTCTATGACCTAGGGGATGTCACAATTTTGACTTCTAGTCACCAAAAAAAAATCTAGATTCACTTACATTAGTGAATTAAAAGGCTAAATTTGGACTTGATGGTGATATAGGCAATAAACTTCCATGCTCCCTCTAATGGAGACTGCAGGCTTCTAACGTGTTGGTGGGTTGTATTTTGAGTGTAATAGTAGTGTAAATTGATTTTGGTATATCCCTAACGTTTGTAATTTGGAGCTCTGCGTTAGGGGAAAAAAAGAGAAAATCTGCACATTTTTCATTTTGATTTAATGACACTGTCATTACTTTTTTAGGTTTTAAGTTCTGTAGACATGGAAAGTTCCAATGTACAAATGGACAGTGTGTTCCATACAGCATGCACTGTGACGGAGATAATGATTGTTTTGATCACTCAGATGAAGTAAACTGTACAATCTCCAAACCAATATACTGCCAAAATGGTGACTTCAGGTGTGCAAGTGGTGAATGTATATTGAAAGAATGGCAGTGTGATAATGCCAAAGACTGTCATGATGGAAGTGATGAAAAGGTAGGTTGAAGCATACTAACCATTTTTTATAGTGGGACTGACCTTACTGAGGACTAGAAACTACATGAGGTGTATTTGTTCTAGATTTTTCATGTGGATGCAATATAGATAATGTGCAAAAAAAATAGTCCAATGAAAGTGTGTAAATCTTAATTCACATGCAAACATTAAATCTGTGCAGATCAAAAACGGACAACTACAGGGTCACTTTACAGTGAAGTATTTATAAAAAAAAAAAATTCTGAGGGTTGAACAGACTTTTAGCTTAAAGGGGTATTCCCATGAACATAACCATTTTTAAATTTGTAGATAATTAAAAGTTAAACATTTTTACAAATATAAGGAATTAAAAATTTTGCAGAGTTTTTTTAAAGATTTTCTCTAAATATCTTGTGGCCTCAAGTTGCCAGTGGATACGACCATGAATGCAGGACTTTTCTAAGGTCAGAAAATCAGGTATGCTTTACTTATTGTGGCTGGGATATCTTCTGATACATGTAATGTCCCTGCCTGATAACCCAGCTACAATAAGAAAATCATGGCTGGGTTCCTGACAAGTCCCAGACCATAGAAAGTTTCTGCATTCGTGGTCGTATCCATTGGCAACCGATCAAGAAAACAGACTGTCACCACTAAGATTGTTAGAGAAAATCTTTAAAACTCTGCAGAATTTTTAACTACTTATATTTGCAAAAATGTTTAACTTTTAATTATCTACAAATAGAGATATGATTATGTTCATGGGAATACCCCTTTAAGGCCCAACGTAGCAGACTGCAGCCAAAAAGCATCGCGTTTTCCCTCTGTGGACTTTCTGCTTCAATTATACCTGTACTGAAACTGCCAGTGTTTCCAAAGGTATAATTGACATGCTGCAATTTCCAAACACTCGACTGTTTTGAAAATTGCAGCATTTCCGCTGTGCATCTTAATGCAATGTGTGGATGGGATTCACCATTCTTTCAATAAACATTCACCACTAGAATCCCATCCACTCTGCAGGAACTGTTTTAACGTTTTATTTGGCAAAATGAGCTGACAGACTACCTTTAAAGACTACCAGCTGTGTTTGGTAGGGAATGGAGGATAAGTATGAAGGGGGGTGAGGGGGTGAGGTGGGGGGTGGAGTAAAAGTGACGATCAGTTTCCAGAAATGGTGCAGGATCGTCACTGGATAATCAGAAACTGTCCCTGGCGTGGTGACACATGACCGCCCCAGCAAGAAGGGTAAATATACATTTTTGTTTACTGATGATATTTGGAAAGTAGGAGGGGGGGAGGATGTTTAGATTAGTGTAGGGATTTCCAGTTATCCCAGACAACCCCTTTAAGCACCAGCCTTCATGCCTGTCAAAGGTAGGTATAAATCTGATTTCACAGACCCATATAACAGAGATACCGATATCTAAAACTTCACTTTTATTAGTGTAAATTTTAAAAGATAATAACCCACTTTCTAACAGGGCTCAAATAAATAATCCGCTAATATCATGTAGAGCTAGACCGATCTACAGATTGACATGATTTAAGATAAGGACTAGCAGTCCATCATTCCAAATAACTTAAATGAATGAGTATGACCAAACCTGCAAAAAAACCCAAAAAACTTTGGTTTAAATGGATAACTGCACCTCACCCTATATAATCAGACTGAACTGCCTCAATCCAAATCAAGTCTGTTTGCAGGTTGAATCTTTTGTCATAAATTTTGTCTATCAAACATAAATGGAATCCTGCATTCCTATTTAACCTGAGGTTACTGGCCTAACGCCACGCCAACAGGAAAAAATGGACCAGGTATTCCAATAAAAGACAAAATATATTTCCACACTGCAAATAGCTTAGAACTATATAACTCTTCTAGTCCTTAAATTGCCTGCCCAACACGTTTCATCTAAAAGATTCATCAGGGGCAAATGAAAAATTACTTCTGAGCAGTAACAACTGCTAATACAACATAATTCAGCAGATATATTTTAGTGTGACCGCACTGATACTGGCGATCCCAATCTAACCTCTTCACCACCCTTTTATATGTTCCTACTCCTCCCAATGAGATCAAATGGCCAATCACCTGTATTGCTTTGCACACACCTACTCAAACACTCCCACACCCATTACAGGCACTGATTGGTAACACACTTTAGGTATAAATCTGCCTCCCTTCAAGATGCTCCTCTCCCATCGTTCTGTCAGAATCCTTCATTGGAGAAAGACGAGCTTCTATATGCTGGATGTCAAAAAATGCATTTTTGCCTTCCTGTGGAGAACTGAGGAATATAAGGTCTTCTCATCCATTTTCAAGGGGGAAAATTAAAAGGAGAAATACTATTGTTGACTTCTGAATTAGATAAGCTATTTCCTTAACTTTCAGACTAATCATACTTGAGTACTTTTGGGACTCGAGCAGAATGCGCCTCAGCCTCTGAACAAATCTGTCATGCTACCACTTTAGCAACCCTTCATAGACCCTATAAAATTGATGTGATATATTCTAATAGAATAGTTTTTATCTGCTGCGGTCCAATCCTCAGATGTTAGTCTGCACCCTAGTGGAGGTGTGGGGAAAAAAATGACTATTACCTAGCAATAATTGTATTTCTCTTTAACATCCACAGCGGTATGGGGTTTCACGCCCTCATTGCTATTGGTTTTTGTTAGTCTATAAATCTGCCTGCCTCATGTTTGGATTTTAACATGTAGTATAACTTTTTGTTGATATGACCTAATTTAATTTAAAATTGGTTATCTTTTGAGCATCACATGTTACTTTGTAATTACTCAAGTATGTATGAGGAAGGGCTATTTTGGCATCTACTAACATTTGTGTTGGTAGGGCAAAATGAACTGGCAAACAACCTTTTAAGGGCATTAAACCACCATGTGCATACCAGTGCTAAAGTGTTTGGTCTTTTGGGACTAAAACAATTTGTTTAGCAACTTTCATACTAAAGTGAAATGCAAGTTCTCACAAATCTAAAAAGGTGTGTGTGTGTGGTTTTTTTTGTTTAGGACTGTAAACTGGAGAAGGTGTCTTGTGGAAATACAGAAATGGCTTGTGCTAGTGAAGATCAATGTATCCCATCTTTCTGGAAATGTGATGGAGACAAGGACTGTAGAGATGGCAGCGATGAAACTGGATGTAATGTATTTTGTGTTTTTGCTTTGTTTTTCCCTGCACAAAATGCATTGAAGGAATTCTATCATAAAAACATAGATTTTTTTTATCGAACAGAAAGTCGGAATAGCCTTTAGAAAGACTTCTCCTACCTTTATTTTTCAGGTCTGCGCCGCCATTTTTGAGTTTTTTTGTCTTCTTTCTTCATTATGCAAATTAGTCTTCAAAAAGCACAGCAGGCGTTCCCCCTGTGCTCAAAGCACTGGCTCGTCATAGGTTTCCAGCGCCGCCTCTCTTCCTCCTGACGTGTCTCCTCCTCTTCACTCCTCTTACAGATGCTTTTACAGATGCTGATCCCGGCGGATCACGTAACCACCAGGTCAGAGGGGAGCTGCAAGATGGCGCCCATAGTGCTGTATACAGTGCTCATTGAGCGCTGTATGCACAGTGATCGGGAAGGTAATAACCCTTCCCTGCCTTCTCTCTGGGAGCTCTGGATGAAGTTACAGCCAGCTCTCTGTATTGGCTCATCGGCACAATTTCGTGCAGCTGCTGAGTTCTGTTTGGACGTACCGGTGCGTCCTTGCAGAACTAGACAACCACCTTCCAGATGTATATACCCAATGGGCGGTCCAGAAGTGGTTAAAGAGGACCTTTCATGTTCTCTGGCACCCGTGGTTTTATGTACCGCTGGAAAGCTGACAGTAAAGCTTTGATGGTATGCGCCTGGGTGCCGGAGATATCTGTGCTGGCACAGATATCCCTTCAGTCAAAAGGGCAGGCCTTTAATGTGTCATTGCTGGGTAGTCAGGATTCTTCCATAGCATTGTACTGTCGGGGGAAGGGGCTTTCCTTACTGCCCAGCAATGACACTAGGCAGTAAGGCCCACCCTTCTGACAGTGGGGAGAAATCGGAGCTGGAACTAACTGCACAGATGTCTCCGGCGCCCGGCACACATGAAAGCTGACAGTTTGCAGTGTTCAGAGCATGGTCAGCTTTCTAGCGGTATATAATACCACGAGTGCTGAATAATTTCAGAATAGAAGTCTAAACCATAATGGCAGTCCCAGAACAGTTAGTCTATAGAACCCCCCCCCCACCACCACCCCCCAAAAAAAAAAAAAAAAATTTCGGTTGTGGGAGTCTGACATACTTTTTCAATTTTATATATAATTTAATTATTTATTTATTTATTTTACTATTTTTGGGAATGTCTATTTTTTGATCTCCAATATTTTTTTTTTTTTTTTTTTTTTTTTTCAGAAGGCGAAATAAAAAGCCATATGTATGGGGTCATAGAATAGAATGAGTCTGTGTTCTGTTTAAAACACACTCTGACAAAAAGTATGGTTGTGAGCATGAACTTTAAATACTGCTACATAGACATCAGCTCTAAAATGAACTAGACTGCCTTTTTACAAATTCTTCAGGTGAATCCCGAATGTGTAACAATCACATGTACCAGTGTGGGAATTTTGACTGCATTCCTACTGAAGTAGTTTGTGATGGAAAACTTGACTGCTCAGATGGTTCTGATGAAGAAGGAAAATGTCAAATACCATGTCAAGAGGGATGTCCCCATGCTTGCTATGTCTCTCCACGTGGACCTGTAAGTGAATCTGCCAGAATATCAAGCCATGCAGGGGCAGCCAAGGGGGTGTGACTTGGAATGCCAGTCAGAGGTAGACAGTATCAGAGCTCAGAATTACCTCTTGCCTGCTTTTCCTTGACACCACACCTGACAGTTTTTGTGCTTCATATGCCATTTAGTCTAGTAGTAATTATTCCAGAACAGTGGAGGCTAGACAAAAAAAAAAACTCACTGTCCCTAAATCAGTGGATCAGCACCTATTAAATGTTGCAGAGAGCTAGATGTGGTGGTAAAAGATCCCCTTTAAAGGGAGTCTGCCACCAACAAAGTCAGCTCTAAACTTCTTGCTGTTGGAGAAGCAGTTAGTGGCATAGTGAACATAACTGTCAAAATTTGTTAGGAGGTAGCAACCAAAAGTGTGGTGTGGCAGTTAGTATGCCCTGGGTGCACCAAAATGGTAACTTGCATAAGAATTAAAAGATGACTTTCTTGGCATAAAGATGGCATTTTGACATAAGTTAAATGCCTATACAGAACATAAGTAGCTATTGTAGTGGTGGTAGAATACTTTGTCGACAGCCTCGTAATAGTATGGTGGATGTTAATGCCAGGTCTCTGCTCTGATCGGAGCCATCAACTGTTATAACAACATCACAAGTAAGTGGGGAGGAGGGAGACTTACTCTTCACTGCTGCATTTTTATAAGTATATTCTGTATGTTCTTTGCAGCTTACTCCTTTTGCTTTGTCTGCCTAGCAACAGTGAGGTAGTAAAGGAGGAGGAGTTGAGCTAGGAGGTGGAGATGCTAGATAGGGAGCCTTGGAGGATGCATGGCATAAAGAGTTCTGATCCAGATGTCGTTATCGCATAGTGGACTTATTCCAGGTGACTTGCATCCTCACTACAACACTACACTTGTAATGTTCGTGACTGCTCCTGTGTGGCAGTCCGTGTCAAAAGGGAGCTATAAAAAAATCAACCCCTCTTTCCCTAGATTCCAATCTAAACACAGAAATTTTACCCATGCAGTGAACACTGTAGTGGAAAAAAAGTAAATGGCCAATACAGATTTTCACTTTTCCTTATATATATATATATATATATATATATATATATATATATATATTATTTAAAAAAAAAAATCGGTGATAGTCCCAAATTTGGTAAAAATAAAAACGTACAACAGGCACACTCCTTATGCAGCCTCACCAAATATATTAAATATTAAAAAAAAACTAAATATACAGCAGCTTGACAAATATGGCAATTCCAGGAATTTATTTTTTATTTTTAAAACTTAGCCATAAACTAATTTTGTTATCGCCATAATCTCTACAGAATGTTTAGAAGTAGCAAAAGTTAACACGATACATTTTGTGCTGCAGTGTTCATGCATTATGAAACTCTTTAATGGATTTTTCAATGGGTTTTGGGGTCTTCTGAGAGTCAAATTAAACTTTACTTCTGTAGTAAAAATTGCATACATGCATTTTTTTTTTCCAAATTCCCCATTCTGAATCTTTTGTAGTGAAATTGTATTTCACATTTGGTACCATTTTTAATATTAAATCTGCTCTGCAAAAATTAAACTTTCTGCAATTGAAAAAATGGCTGCAATGTCAGTGTTAAATTGAATCTAAGGTCTAGTTTTTGAGTGGTGCTAGGTGTGTTTTAGCATTAACTACTAAACCAGCATGAACGTTTTTTATATTTTTAGACTTGTCTGTGTGATAAAGGCTTCAAGTTAAGTGGCAACAGGAGTCTATGCATTGACATAAATGAGTGCAAAGAAGTTGATCCATTGCCATGCAGCCAGTCTTGCATCAACCTCAATGGCACATTCAATTGCACTTGTCATCCAGGTTATGTTCTACAGCCAGACCATCACCAATGTAAAGTTACAGGTTGGTTCACTTCACAATTATTAGTAATTATGACCTCAAGCAGGTTTTCATTGGGTTCACTACACTTGTCAAAATGGGAACCCCCTTCCTGAATATGTTTTGGAGATAAAACTCGGAGAATCATTTGCTTAATTAGATTTGTAGTTGGCCATGGAACAATGTATCTGATGATGATCATCCCACAATTGTAATATTTAGGACCAATGAATGCCTAGCCTCTGAAATTCTCCCAGCTGCATTTTAATGTTGGCTTGGTACCATAACAAGACAACCAAGGTTAACCCCTTAAGGGGACAGTCCAAAAGTACCTTAGACCAGGCGGCCTCACTTTTCAAATCTGACATGTCACTTTATGTGGTAATAACTGAGACTCTTTATCAAAACGATTGAGTGTGTGTGTGTGTGTGTGTGTGTGTGTGTGTGTGTGTGTTTTTTTTTTTTTTTTGTTTTTTTTTCATGACCCATTATACTTTCAGTGGTAAATATTAGTTGAGACGCTTTGCCAGATTATGAAGAAATGGGAAATTTGGTGAAAGATTTTGAAGAAAAAAAAATGCAGTTTTCAAACTGAAATTGCATGCGTCTTCATATAGAAAGTCAACTACCCAAATTACTTCAGAAATATAATTTACCATATCTCTGCTTTACATTGCAATCAAACTTTAATCACCCTTTCATTTTTTTTCCAGATATTTATAAGGCTTAAGTCAAGCAATAATTTTCCAAATTTTGAGGAATATATCCAAAACACATTTTTGAAGGCATCTTTTATAGAAACTCCCATAAGTCACCCCATTCTCAAAACTGCACTCTTGAAAGAATTCAAAACTGCATTTAGAAAATGTATTAACCATTTCAGCACTTCACAGAAATTAAACGGAATGAAGGTTAAATTTACACGTTTCAATTACTGTTACCAGTATAGTCATTTGACCCTAGAATTAACACATACATTAAGGGGTTAAAGGAGAAAATGCATTCCACAAACTACTATGCAATTTCTCTCAAGCATGAAATTATCCCATATGTGGATATAAACTGATGTATGGGAACACAGTAGGTAAAGAGGTGACATTTTGTTCTATGAAGTGTTAGGCATACAAATTTGTTTGGGCCACCATAAAATCTATAAACTCAGAGGAAAAAGATTTTTGAAAAATTCAATCTCTAAAGCCTTCAGTCTCAATTTGGATTTCTGATCTGCCCAGTCAGGAAGCTGAGACTCGTAATTTTCAGGGGGTAGGGTCCACATTGGTTCTGCACATGTATAGAAACTTTATATATAATGTGTGTGTATATATGTGTTTGTGTGTGTGTGTATATGTATATATATATAAATATATATATATATATATATATATATATATATATATAAACTGATTGTAACTACTATTAGAAGAAGAAAAAAAATAACCTGTGCCAAATAAATTAAGCACAGATACTATCAGTAACGTACAGTGGGTATGGAAAGTATTAAGACTTTCATTGCAGTCATTTGATAAAAGCAAAAATGTTCATTTTATTTCTCATTAATGTACACTCAGCACCCCATCTTGACAGCAAAAAAACTGAAATGTAGATATTTTTGCAAATTTATTAAAGAAAAACTGAAATATGACATGGTCATAAGTATTCAGACCCTTTGCTGTGACACTCATATTTAACTCCCTGCTGTCCATTTCCTTCTGATCCTCCTTGAGATGGTTCTACTCATTCATTGGAATCCAGCTGTGTTTAATTAAACTGATTGGACTTGATTAGGAAAGGCACACGCCTGTCTATATAAGTCCTCACAGCTCACATTGCATGTCAGAGCAAATGAGAATCATGAGGTCAAAGGAACTGCCCAAGGAGCTCAGACAGAATTGTGGCAAGGCACAGATCTGGCCAAGGTTACAAAAGAATTTCTGCAGCACTCAAGGTTCCTAAGAGCACAGTGGCCTCCATAATCCTTAAATGGAAGAAGTTTGGGACGAACAGAACTCTTCCTAGACCTGGCCCTCCAGCCAAACTGAGCAATCGTGGGAGAAGAGCCTTGGTGAGCGAAGTAAAGAACCCAAAGATCACTGTGGCTGATCTCCAGAGATACAGTAGGGAGATGGGAGAAAGTTCCACAGTCAACTATCGCTGCAGCCCTCCACCAGTCAGGGCTTTATGGCAGAGTGACCCGAAGGAAGCCTCTCCTCAGTGCAAGACATATGAAAGCCCGCATATTTTGCCAAAAAACACATGAAGGACTCCCAGACTATGAGAAATAAGATTATCTGCTCTGATGAGACAAAGATTGAACTCTTTGGCGTTAATTCTAAGCGGTAAGTGTGGAGAAAACCAGGCACTGTTCATCACCTGCCCAATACAATCCCAACAATGAGACATGGTGGCGGCAGCATCATGCTATGGGGGTTTTTCAGCTGCAGGGATAGGACGACTGGTTGTAATTTGAAGGAAAGATGAATGCGGCCAAGTACAGAGATATCCTGGAAGAAAACCTCCCAGAGTGCTCTGGACCTCAGACTGGGCCGAAGGTTCACCTTCCAACAAGACAATGACCACAGCTAAAAAAACAAAGGAGTGGCTTCGGAACAACTCTGTGACCATTCTTGACTGGCCCATCCAGAGCCCTGACCTCAACCCAATTGAGCATCTCTGGAGAGACTTGAAAATGGCTGTTCACCATCCAACCTGACGGAACTGGAGAGGATCTGAAAGGAAGAATGGCAGAGGATCCCCAAATCCAGATGTGAAAAACTTGTTGCATCATTCCCGAGAAGACTCATGGCTGTACTAGCTCAAAAGGGTGCTTCTAGTCAATACTGAGCAAAGGGTCTGAATACTTATGACCATGTGATATTTCAGTTTCTTTTTTTTTTTTTTTTTTTTTTTTTTATTAATAAATTTTGCAAAAATATCTACATTTGTTTTTCTGTCAAGATGGGGTGCGAAGTGTACATTAGAGAGAAAATGTACTTTTTTGCTTTTAGCAAATGGCTGCAATGAAAGAGTGAAAAATTTTAAAGGGGTCTGAATACTTTCTGTACCCACTGTATATATGTCACTGACCAGTTCTCAGTGATGGTAGGACCTGCACAAAAAAGGCTTGTGCAGGGATTATAGCTAAAAATTTATTTATAGATTTATATATAGAGGGCAACTGATTGTAACAACAACAAAAAAGTCTCTCTGTGTGCGCCAGATTTTTATTTTTATTTTTTTTTATTTTTTTTTTTTATTTTTTTATGCAATCCGCTCTTGCAGGGTAAAAAAAAGGGGGGAAAACAGTTTGTTGGTAAGGGGTTAAGTGAAGAAAAAGTCAGCGAGGTGGGGGAAGGCTCTGCACAGGGTGAAGGGATGGAGAGTGTTAGAGGATGGGCAGACAAAGAGACGGTGGTGCAGGTGATGCACGGGAGTATGCAAAGTTGCTGCGGTAAGGCACAGTAAAGCGCTCAGGGCAGCACAGTGGCTGCTCTGCTTGCACCCCCCCCACCACTTCGTCCTGTTGACATAAAATTGTCTGGACAGCACCAATTTTCTTAAGATTCCCATGGCACATGACTTGAAGACCCCTTAATGCCTGGACGTACTATTATGTCTATGGTGGTTAAGGGGTTAAAGCCAAAAAGGCACGCTTAGATCAAGGCAAACTTGCTATTTAAGGCTAAAGCCCCACGTGGCGTCCCGCAGCAAAAAATCGCTGCGGGAGAAACTGCAGCTGGATCGCATCGCAGTTCTTCCTGCAGCGCTTTTAGACAAAGTTTGCAGTTTTCCTCTGCGGACTTTGTTTCAATTCTACCTATGGGGAAACCGCCGGCGTTTCCGTAGGTATAGTTGACGTGCTGCGACTTCCAAAACCGTGCCACTTTACTCTGACTGTAAAACACCGCGATTTTTTTCCGCAGCACTTCTGCTGCGGGCGAATCGTGGCGTAAACGCCACATGGGGCTTTAGCCTAAAGGGGTATTCTGAGAGTACACTACTGCCATTTCAGTTAGTTGATCTGTGGGGGATTGAGTGCAGACCCCCCAGGTATTGATTACCTAGTCTAAAGGTATGTTGTAATTTAAATTGGAGAAAACCCTTTCTAAACAGTATGATGGGTCTGTCTATTGCCAGTCTTGGCCACTGTTGATGGCAAAGATTGAGCCTATTACTGCACTTTCACGAATACTCAATCCAAATATAAATTTAACAAAATAAAATGTCTTATTCACTGGGAATTGGGTGCACTAGTATTTGCCATATGGAGAAGATCTCATTCAGGTTTCCTTCCTTCAAAAGATGGAAACTCTATCCGGTTAAAAATTGCTTATAACCAGATACTGTATAGACTGTAATGGGGCCTGCCAGGTTTCTGCTGAAAACAGCAGAGTGAAAAGTTCTCCTTGTAGGACTTTCTTGACGATTTTAAGTGGAATCTGGGGGACGGAGAGGCTCAAACGCTAGTGTAAACCTGTCCATGTTGGTATATTTCAGTGTGAAATTTGTGATCTCATGGAAGCTGCAAATATCTGCCACTCTTGAACCCCTAATGTATAGTTGGCACACTGACCCATTATACTGTAGTGGCCCCATACACGTGCCCATTTATTATCATGGGGGCTGTGAACCCAGGGAAAAATGCTGGTCTGTTTTATGACCTGGGCTCACTGAAGGATATTAATCTGTCAGTAGATCAATGTTTAAACTTTGCATGCAGCACTTAGGTCAAGTTGTTCTGTGTGTGCTAGGGTCCCAACCCATAAACCAGTAGATAAAGAATTCAAGCACTCAAATAGTGAGTTAAAGAAATTATTTTTAATTGCAAATTTTCAAGTTCATAAGAAATCCTTAGAGTAATGCAAATGTTTTCGGCAGTGATTACTTCATCACTCTGTTGGTTCGAAGTAACCATACCTAATATGTGAGTACAAATGATCAAAACGAAAATCATGTAAAGACACACAGAATAAACAGGTATACAAGCATATAAGAACACATGAGAAGTACTGGGTGTACAGAAGTGTGTGTGTGTGTGTGTGTATATACAGTCCCTGACAGAAGTTCTGTCGCTTATCCATGTTGTGGAATCAAAAGCTTATAACCTGACTTTAAATTCATCCATTTGGTTTTAGAAATGACTCATATGAAAGCTGAAACCCTCCCAAATGATTTTTTGGTTAAGAAAATAAATTGGCTTCACTGCTGAAATATTCATCATTTAATGAACACAGAAAGGTCAGATTTTGGCAAGACAAAAGTTTTGTCGCACACATAAAGTAATGTGAAAATCAAACCAATAATTCTGTTCAAAAACAAAGATATGTTTCATAACATTGGTGAATGAAGTTGTGGTGCTATTAGAGCCATATTTAATATTTTGTGTGACTTCCATGAGCTTGAAGGACTGCATCCATGCGTTTCAACAATGATTCATATAACTTATTGATGAAGTCATCAGGAATAGCAAAGAATGCAGTCTTACATGCCTCCCAGAGTTCATCAAGATTCTTTGGTTTTGTCTGCCAAGCTTCCTCTTTCATCCTACCCCAAACATGCTCAATGATGTTCATGTCTGTTGACTGGGCTGGCCAGTCCTGGAGCACCTTGATCATCTTTGCCTTGAACTTTAATGTAGAGATGGATGTATGAGATGGAGCACCATCCTGCTGCAAAATTTGACCCCTTTTATGATTGGGAATGTAAGAGGAAGCTAATACTACTTGATATTTTAGGCTATTGATATTGCCTTCCACCTTGCAAATGTTTTGCACACCCCCATACTGAATGTAACCCCAGACCATGATCTTTCCACCACCAAACTTCACTGTTTTTTCTGGGTGTATCTTGGATCCATACGGGCTCCAGTAGGTCTTCTGCAGTATTTGCGGCGGCTGTGGTGTAATTCAACTGAAGATTCATCTGAGAGATCCACCTTCTGCCACTTTTCCAGCGTCCATCCGTTTAGCAGGCTGTGGGCTGCTTTTTGTTTAGTACTGGCTTCTGGGCACTGAGTCGACCATGGAGGCCATTTCGAGACCGAATTCTACAAACTGTTCTAGTTGACACAGGGACTTGAGGTGACCAGGCCTGTTGGAGCTCTGCTGCAGTGGAAGAGGGGCTGGCTTTTGATTTTCTAACCAACAAACATTCCTCCTGAGCAGTTGTCTTGCGGGGTCTGCCGGACCTGGGCTTGTCAAAAACATCTCCAGTCTGTTCAAATCTTTGTACTTGATGCAGAGACACATTAAAGGTGCCAGCCACCTCTGCAGTGGATCTGGTCTTCAGCCTCTTCAAGGCTTTGGTCACAGGGTTGATTTTTGGCATGTCAGAGGTGAAGTTGCAATTCAAGTGAAGGTCTGGGGTGCTGGAGTTCTTTATATACACACCCACTAATTAAACGATCAATTAGTGAGCACAGGTGAGGCTTTAAACTAGGATTGGGTGCATTATATGACAAGGCGACAACTTTTGTCTTGCCAAAATCTGACCTTTCTGTGTTCATTAAATGATGAATATTTCAGCAGTGAAGCCAATTTATTTTCTTAACCAAAAAATCATTTGGGAGGGTTTCAGCTTTCATATGAGTCATTTCTAAAACCAATGGATGAATTTAAAGTCAGGTTATAAGCTTTTGATTCCACAACATGGATAAGCGACAGAACTTCTGTCGGACTGTATGTATATAGAGAGATAGTATATGTATGGATGTCATATACAACATCCCAATTCCTATGCATATAGGTAAGTACATTATCAATATGTACAATATAAATTCCTCCCAACGAAAACTCTGCTTGATCATCAAAGCCTCAGGAGCCATCGCATCATTGGTGTAATTTCTTCATAGCAATGCAACAAGAAACAAGCAATTCATGACATGGGATACACAGAAGAGATCTGTAGAGACTCACATATGGTATATTATAGAAGTAGTTGCAAATATTTGTGGTAGAAGTCCAAAATCGGCACTGTTTAGATCCTGATGTAGGAGGTCCACTATGTGGAAATGATCTCCTCAAGCAGCTTACTGTGAATAGGTATGTAATAGGGTAAGTATAGCAATAGAAAATTCTGGAATGCAATACATAATGAAAATTACAGGCCCCTACAATAAGTGGTAGTATGAGGATGGTGAGTATTACATAAAGGTGGTACTTGCCACTCCACTATTTCATTTAAGTCTCCTGGTCCAGTTGTTAAGGGTAGCTGTCACCAACATAAGTGTTAAACCCCTTTCCTCTGGTTACTGGGTAGATCAGATAAACCTCTTTATGTTCATATGAGGTATAGATAGGTAAATGCCACTAGTAGCTCACTCAGAAGGTTAAAAGACAGTGTTGAGAGAGGTAATGCTTACCAATTGCAGTACTCGGAAACTGGTGATACAAATGAGCACTGCTCCTTCATTACATGTGCTGCTTGTAACTGTATCCCCCACTCTAGGGCTGGAGTTTCATAGTGAGTGAACACCAGCGGTTGAAGTAGAGCGCCGGAGGGGCATGTCGTAGCGGCATCATCACCGCTTCCGCCCAGGTATAGGCGGAACTGGTCAGAGTGTGGGCAGAAGTGCGCCCTGTGTGTACACTGAGCTGGCAAAGCTCTGTCATACTGAGACTGGGTTCACATCTGGATCTGGTATCCGTCCACTTGCAAACCGTTTTAAGAGAAAAATGGTTTGGTACAAAAAGGATTACGGTTACACAGAGGATATCCGTGTTTTTTTTTTTTTTTTTTTTTTTTTTTTTTTGCCACACAAAAAAGCGGAAACCAGACAAATGGCACAAATTGATACATGCAGATTACTTTTAAAACACATTGAAATCAATGGGTTTTAATCCGGACCGTTTGAAATCCGTTTTTGAAGATTTCAAATACTGATTGAATGCAGATGTGAACCCAGCCTGAGTCATATATTCTTATTCAACATAAGATTGATGTAGAAGTGGTGTCCTGGCATAAACTGTTAGCGTATATACACACCATATAAAGGTAGATTAATAATATGAATTGGGCATAGTAGTTTGTACAAATACATCATTTCCACATAGTGGAGCTCCTACATCAGGATCTAAACAGTGCCGTTTTTGGACTTCTACCACAAATATTTGCAACTACTTCTATAATATACCATATGCGAGTCTCTACAGATCTCTTCTGTGTTTTAAGTTGAATGGGTTTTGAAAGCAAACAGTCTTCAACCTTTCCCTATCCTGTCCCCGATCCTTTTTTTTTTTTTTTTTTTTTTTTTTTTTTTTTTTTTTTTTTGCCGGCATTACGTTCGCTGTAATGCCAGCGATGTTGACATGTCGTTATCTGCACTTTAACGACTGCCTAGTAGTTAATGTGCACATTAACTGAATTCTGCACTTTAACAGATAGATAGACAGATATATATATATATATATAAACGCCCATATGCTTGTATACCTGTATATTCTTTCTTTACATGATTTTCTTTTTGATTTGTACTTAAATATTATGTACGGTTACGTCGTACCAACAGTCTGATAAAATCACTGTCGAAAACATTTACATTACTCTAAGGATTTCTTATGAATTTGAAAATTTGCAGATAAAGATGTTTCTTCAAATCACTATTGGAGTGCTTGAATTCCTTATCATGGCTATCATCCATGTACCTTTCTAACATGGACCTGACACATGCACATAGTCATATACATTTAGCCTTACTCTTGTGACTGTCTTGCTAATATCAGAGATGGGGCTTGAAACTTGTGGAAAGAATGTCTAGTTTTATCCATTTCAGCTAAACTTAAAGGGAACCTGTCAGGTCTATTTAGTACTCTAAACCCCTGACTCATAAGGGCCAGTGGGTGGTTTAGTGTCCCAAATCACTCTGTATTAAAGCCATTCATGTCTGCAATAAAAATAAAAAAAAAAAGCTTTATACTCAACCTGCCGCTGTACTCCCTGCAGTGGCACAGTTCTTTACTGAATACACCTCAGCTTTAGTGCACATGCTCCTTGACTCTTGCACTTGTGCAGTCAAGCTGGGGTGTACATCCTCTACTTCACTGAAGAACTGTGCAGATCCCTGGAGCACCAAAGTCCGATGAGACTCATTGTACTCATCTTTAGGCAAGTATAAAGGGGTGTGTGTGTGTGGTGTGTGGTTTTTTTTTTTTTTTTTTTTTTTTTTTTTTTTTTTTCAGGCATGGGTAGTTTTAAGTAATTTCTGCCCACATGCAGTAAAGAGCACTTCCCCATCCCTTCTGAGACAATAAGTCATATTTTACTGAGCTCCACGTCATGTCAGAGGCTACATGACACCAGTTCCCTACAGCAGTGGTTCCCAAACTTTGTGAAGGCGGGATCCACTTTTGGATGAGAATTTTTGCCAGGGACCCCACCCTCTACCATACTTGCTTGCATTTGAAGAATGTCCCTAACTTGTGTTCTGCCTCTTATTCCACTGCATACTTCCTTTTATTCTATTCGATCAGTAATTTTAGTGTCTCATACTGGCAAAATTTGTCAACCCCCGCCCCCCCCCCTCCTGTCTCTTAGTTTGCCTGTCCTGTGGCCCCCACACAGTATAATTTAGCAGCTGATAAGTTACTCATCTATCCACATTCCTGTCAGGGCTGCCTCCGCTGCCATCTCCAGAGAGCATTGTACCAGACGCTGAAGAATGCCAGGACTATATGTAACGTCCTGATGTTCTTCAGCACCATGATATAGGTGCAGCGCTGTCTAGAGGTGGAGGCTGGCCTGGACAGGTGAACAAATTTATCTGCTGATGCCTATTGCAATAATACTATAAGTAGTGTCAGGTGTCAAAAAAAAAGTGCTCCAGTTTATGCCATGAAGCACCCTTGCCTACTTACCACTGATGGGTGGTGACCCACAGTTTGGGAACCACTGCCCTAGAGAGTATGAATGCAAATGTCTCCTGATATGACACAGATGAGTAGAGTGCAATAAAAGTGACACATTGTCTCAGAAGGGAGTGGGAGCAATCCCCTCACTACACAGAAATGGAGACTATGGGTCTCAAACACTAGGAGCTAAACTACTTCTGGTCAGGGGAGAGGAGAAAATATTGCGTCAAAACTCAACTGATGAACAAGTATCAGCAAAAAGGCTTAAGTTCACACAGCTGAATGTGAAGAGTAATTTGAGGCTGTCTTCCTCCTTGGGTTCCTCTCCAATTTCAGGTCCTGTGACTGGGGTCTGACACTGCCACAGAAAAAATAGTCAGAGGGCTACTGTAAATCAACATGCAAATATTACCTGACACTCATTCGAAAGTACCTAAAATCTCATCAGCCTAGGATGTGGGTTTTTGTTTTTTGTTTTTTTTTGAATAGTAGCTTGCTGCATAGCCCTATCCTTTGTTTTTTTTTGATCATGGGGCTCTGTCTATAGCCTGCTGCCTGGCTCTTGCCTTGAGTTTAGGCCCTTTTAGCTGAGTCAGATATGTGCATACACCAGCAGCATTTTAGAGTCCTTAAAAAAAAATTGCAATCTAAGTAGAGAAGTTATTTACAACAGGTCAAAAAAACAGTCTGGAAACTTGTGGTGCGTGACGGAGGGATCAGTAATTCTTGCTGTTATCTGTTGTATCACACCATGTCTGATGAAGGGAGCGAGTACTCCTGAAAGCTTACTTATAAATATACTCAGCCTCTAAAAAGGTATCGCCTGATTTCTTCACTCTTCCACTACTTTCAATGGCTAACACGGTACAACATCATACTACACCAGCAGCAGTCAGACTTGAAAATCAGCCCCAAATTCCTGTGTGAACATAACTTTGAGATATATATGTTTTTCTATAGTACCCCAGTGAGTAATAGTCACTTTAAAATGCTTCCTTTTTGTTTGTCTTGCCTATGAAGCACAGTTCTAATTCACCCAGGGGGCCCATAAGTTGCAGTTGTACCTGGGCCCTATGGCCTAAGGCAGGTGAATATCCTGGTGGGCACCCAAGCTGTGTACGCTACAGTACAGTGTATAGTTTATTATATCAAGACATAGCCATGTCAACATGTGGTGCACTTGTGTATATAGTACAAAATATCCAGTCTATTATATAGACAGCCAGTATCCTCCCTTTGCAGGTTCTGCCTTCATGTTGCAGAAGGGGCCCCAATCACCAGGTGTCTTGAATTTTGCATCTGCAGCCGGGAGTCTGGCTCTTGTCTTCAACTAGGGCTCTCTTCTAGAGCCAGCTACTGTTTTGGGTATATCACTCTGTTCCCTGACAACTTAGTCCATTAACTGTGACCTTATAACCCCGTGGTATGTCTGCTGCTTTCCCTGCAGAGGAGTGGCCCTTCTAATTTGTAGTAATGTATTGAGCCACTAGCTGTCAGAATTTAAAAACGCCTGAAAATCAAGGGATATGGAGTTTTAATATTTGCTGTGAATGCCCTAGCTATTCTGACAAGCCTCATAGTCGACTCTCGTGTTATAAGGTGAATACCTCCAAAATTGAAACTTTACTTTTAAATATTCCAAGATCATGGACTGCTCCATTAAAAACAGAAGTTGCAGCAAAGCAGTTCTTGAGGGATATCTATAGGTAATTCCTACCTATGCTTCTGTTTACTCGCAAGAGCTTACATTCTATGAGGAGATAGGGGGACACAAGAGGTCAGTGGGCTTGTTTGCTACAATGGTCCTGCCATCTTTTAATAGAAAAGCTTGTGTAACTGGCCTTTTAACCCTTTACTAAAAATGTCATTTTATCCCCAAAATTTTTAATTTTTCATTTATATGTCCCAATGTTAACAAAATCTGTGAAACTGCTGTGGGGTCAAAATGCTCATTATACCCCTTGATAAATACCTTGAGAGGGGTATAGTTTTCAAAATGGGTAACTTCTGGAGGGTTTCCTTTTGTATTGGTACTCTAGGGGCTAAGTTGACACCTGTAAACTATTCTAGCAAAATATGCTTTTTAAGCACCCAGTGCCACCCCTTCCGCACATGTGGGGTATTTTTGTGCTCAGGATAAATTTGCATAACAAATTGAGATGCATTTTATCCTTTCATGAATGTTTAATTTTAGGGCTGAATTACATATAACATAGTATTGAAAGTAAAAAGAAATGTGTAAACTTCACATCCATATAAAAGGTGATGCCAATATACAATAAAGCAGAGCTATGGTTGATGATGATGATCATATCACCCAAATATGTGATTTAATCTGTTTGAAAAGCATAGCATTTCACATTTCGAAAATTAGGAAATTTGATTGGAAACTTTGAAAAATGCACTTTTTTTTTTAATACAAAAATATTGGTCAATGTTTACCACTAACATGAAGTACAATCTCAAACCATAAAGCATCTGTTATTGCTATATAATATTTATACCTGTAGGGGAGAGAGAAACTCAGCAAAAACGTTGTGGGGAAAAGAGGTGCATTTCCAATAATCCCCCCCCCCCTTCTCTCCTACTAGATATTTTATTTAAATTTTGATATTGAAAGATTGAAATTTAAAAAAAGAAAATATTTATGTAATGTTCTCTACAATTTGGTGGTGACAGTTAAACATGCTTGGGAAAGATATATGTCCAGATATGTCATCTTGGGTCTATGTACTGTACTTTCCAAGCAAGAGAATTTCAACTGTTCTGCTTATCCCACAGAAGTTGATTCTCCAAACTGAAGTACATTTTAATTTTTTTTTTATTTTATTTTATTTTTTTTCTTTCTTTTTAGGTGCAGAACCTTTTTTACTGGTAGCAATTCAATTTGATATTCTGTTATACAACTTGAGGATATCAGATGAGGAGGTTGTTATTTACACAGATAAAAGCTCAATGATCTTTTCTGTGGATTATGACATAATGGAGCAGAAAATTTTCTGGATGGACCTTAATGCTGAAAGCATCAAGTGGGTAACAATTGGCACAAAAGCAAAAGGAACCCTTGTTAAAGGTAAGGACTTGTTTTGCATCTTTACAACACTTTGCATGGATAGTACTTTGAGCAGTTAAAAGCTATTTTATGTTCATTCAGGAGTTAAATCAGATTGCATAGCTGTTGACTGGGTTGGCCGCAACCTCTATTGGACAGATGGAATAACTGGGCAAATCCTTGCAACAGCACTCAATGCATCTTGGAAGAGCTTTCCAGAATATTCGGTCATATTGGATGAAGATATAGATCAACCACGTTCTTTGGTTTTACAGCCACTTAGTGGGTAAGTTGTTCATGCCCAGCAGCTTTGTGGAAATCTGATCAACCTGATATGAATGGGGCTGAGCTGTGAACTGAAGCACAGCCACTGTACAGTTTACTGTGGTGTGCTTGATACATGTTGAAGTTCATCTAAATATCGTGGTTTCTTCAAACAGCTGATCAGGGGAAATGTCAGACCTCCACTGATGTGATAGTCATCAATATCTGAAAGACAGATCATCATTATCGTGGTCTCTGGAGGGTGGGCCTTTTTAATAAAACAAGCTACACTACCTTGGCCATGGTACTTTGAAACATGGTTAAGAAACCAAACTGAGTAAAGAAAACTTTATGGTCTGGAATCAATATGTATACACCCAGGATTACCAAAAACCTAAATACTAATCTATTCTATTTTAGTCTATTTTTGCGATTAATCGGAATTCTCCCCCCAGCCCCCCCCCCCCAAACCTGTTACAGGTCCCCAAACAGTAAAATATGCTCAGCAGAGGCCCCAGATAGTATTATATGCTCAACAGTGGCCCCCACACAGCATTATATGCTCCACAGTGGCCACCATACAGCATTATATGCTCTACATTTCTCCCCCCACACACAGTATAATATGCTACCCACAGTGGTCCCCACCCAGTATTATATGCTTCCCACAGTGGTACCCACCCAGTATTATATGCCCCCCATAGTGGGCCCCACCCAGTATTATATCCTCCCTACATTGGCCCCCACACAGTATTATATGCTCCCCACAGTGGGCCCCACCTAGTATTATATGCTCTACAGTGGCCCCCACACAGTATTATGTGCTCTACAGTGGCCCCCACTCAGTATTATATGCTCTACAGGGGCCCCCACCCAGTATTATATGCTCTACAGGGGCCCCCACCCAGTATTATATGCTCCCAACAGCCCCCCCTCCCGCTTCGGTGCTATTATACTTTGGGTCTCCTCAGACCCCAGAGTATAATAATCGGAGGCCCAGGGAAGGTGATTAAAAATAACAAACTCTCATACTCACCTTGCCTTACCTTTCCTTGGCATCCTCGCTCCATCCTGCCGTCTTCAGCGTCTTCAGGCCCTTTTCCGACGTCGCTGCCGAGGCCTGTGATTGGGCCTCAGCGGTCACATGGGGGCGCACTGACGTCATTATGCCTCGCCCCATGTGACCGCTGGGGCCTAATCACAGGCCTCAGTCATGACGGAGGAGCGCCGGAGAGGATGCTGTGCACAGGAGAGGTGAGAATATGTATTTATTATTTTCAGTCACCTCCCCTGGGTGCCCTGCCCTGCTATCTATTGGAAAGGGGCCTGCAATATGCCAGGACTCCTTTCCAATAACAGTATGTATAGCGGTCGGGGAACCAGGCTTTCCCCGACCGCTATCCTAATGGTCCGGGACCCCGGCCATCTCCAGCTGGCCGCGGGCTCCGTAACCTGCCAGGTCCATTCGCGGTCGCACCCCCTGTGACCGCGATCATTACTGGTTTGTGGGGTTCGCGGTAGCATCTGTCACAGGGCTCTGGGGCCCCTAATGTTCCGGGCCCAGTGGCAGGCGCTACCGCTGCTACCCCGATTTAGTTACGCCCCTGGTCTCTGGAACACAGCAGCTATCCAGCACAGGTCGTCCTTAGGATCAGTGGTTAGTAGATTTGGCTAGGCTTGACTTTTTGGATAAAACGTCTCAGCTGGGACTACTGGAGAAGACTTGGCAGCTGAACATGCACAATAGCAAGTAAAATCATAGAAGTCTGAGAGGCTCATCCCCTGATGGGAGAGATGAAGACTTCTTGTCCTGTTTTAGGATAGGCTCTGTACCGTGTTGGCAATGGAAAGTAGTGGTAAAGTGAAGAAATCAGGCGATACCTTTTAGAGGCTAACTGAGTATATTTATAAGTAAGCCTTCAAGAGTCTAGCTTTCTTCTTCGGACATACCTGAGGTAGACTCTTGAAAGCTTACTATCAAATATACAGGTGCATCTCAATAAATTAGAATTTCTTTGAAATGTTTATTTTTTTCAGTAATTAAATTAAAAGTGACGACCTATATTTTCTAGATACTTTACACACAGTTCTATTTCAAGTGTTTTATTTCTGTAAATGTTGATTATGGATTAAAGGTAATGAAAACCAAAATCTAAGAAAATTAGAATATTGTAAAAAAGTTCAGTATTGTAAATTCAGTGTGTCACCTGCCAAGGTTTCCTAAGCCTTTAAATGGTCCCTCAGTCTGGTTCAGTAGGACACACAATCATGGAAGGCGCTGATTATGTATGTATTCTAATTTGAGATGCACCTGTACTTAGCCTCTAAACAGACTTATGCAGTCAGATCAATGTGTCATTTTGGTCACTAGGTGGCAGCAACACAATAAACCTAATGGGAGTTTAACGTAGTATAATGTAATGCCAATATGAAGCCATTCACACTATTTAAGGTGACAGCACTAATATCCCCATGCAGAGCATTGGCCAGTGCCACACGAAGGCCCAATGTATACAGAAATAATGGCCATTCTGGGACGTGTGTGTGTGTGTGTGAATATATATTATTTTTAGCTTTTATGGGATAACTAGTCTTTACTTTCATTTACAGATTAATGTACTGGTGTGAAATTGGAGTGCAGCCACAAATTGAGCGTGCTGGTATGGATGGCAGTCACAGAAGAGTTCTAATTTCAGAACAACTTGGTTGGCCAACTGGATTAGCATTGGATCTGTTGAGCTGGAGAATTTATTGGTCTGATGATAAATTTCACTCCATTGCTTCAGCCAGTTTGGATGGGACTGATATTAAGGTAGCTACTGATTTCAATTAACAGTTTAAGGATGCCACCTATCCTGGATACGTGTGCGTGTGTGTGTGTGTGTGCACGCGTGCTTGCGTAATAGGTGGATGTATGTTTTGATCTTAATTTTTTTTGTGTGGCTTTTTGTTTAATGTTCACATTGCATTACACACTACACTAAATAAATCTCTTGGGGGGTGACTTTCTTGGGTTTACTACATTCTGGCACCTACTAAAAAAAAAAAAAAAAAAAAAAAAAAAAAAAGCTAATAAACATATTTTAATAGTTTGGACAATGCATGCATCAATTCCAATTCAACTTTTTTCTTGTGGGGAAAGGGGGGTGTATTTCTCCCCCCGTAAGGGCACTTGTACAGACAGTCAAGCTATCCATGTTCAATATACTGAGGTACTTCTGAATTTCAATATATGATAGGCATAGAAGCAGTGTCTTGTATACGATTTCCTTGCAGCACCATACATAGTGGTACACACACTATATAAACATTTAACTGTTGGCTGAACGAGTGTTCAGTTGACATTTAATTCTTCTCAACCCTCTCAAAATCATACATGCTGTGCTTAATTTGGCATACATATTTCAATGAAGATGATCCTTATTCAGATCCTTGCATTCTCCCAACCAAAGATGAAAAGTGACTGTCAGAATGGATGTATCCATTCACACTACATAGAAAAACCATACAATTTTTTTTTTTTTTCCCCCATTCTTCTCCTCAGGTGATTCAACTGAAAACCATTCAAAGTCCTTTTGCACTGACTGTGTTTGAGGATGAAATCTATTGGTCTGAAATTAAGGCAAGAACTGTTCAAAAAATAAGTAAGACGACTGGTAAGAACTTTTCTGTTCTAATAAAGCGGCATGGACAACCGTATGGACTTAAGGTACTTTGTGTGACTAAAGAAAAGTTCTCTAGAATTTTTCACTGTTTTTCTAGACTTTAACATAATACATGGACAAAGCATTCAGAAAATCTTCAGACACGTGTTTTTTTTTTTTTTTTTTTTTTTTCATTTTATGTTGATGCCTTGTACTAAAAAATCAAGTTTTTCTCCATCAATCTGCATGCCATACCCCATAATGAGAAAACACTGAGCTAGACAGTTTCGAAAACTTATTAAAATGGTAAAACATATATATTTATATTACCTCCCCCCCCCCCCCCCCAGGAAACAAGTATTCAGACTCACTGTCATATACTTATAGTACGGTTGAAAAAAAGACATATGTCCATCTAGTTCAACCAGGCGATGGGAAAGGGCATGACTATCTTTACACTTCTAGAACTAGCAATTCTTTTTTGCTTTAAAAAGGCATCTAAGCTTTTTCTTGAAGCGGTCAGCTGCAACCAGTTCTGGGGTAGGCTATTCCACAGATTCACAGTGAAGAAACCTTATCAGCTCTTGAGATTTAAAACCTTTTTTTTCTCCAGAGCACCCACTTGTCTTTTGAGGGGATTTTACATAACAGCTTTTCCCCCATATTTCTTGTATGGGCCATTTATATATTTATTATATTTATACAGGTTTATCATATCTCTTCTTAAACACCACTTCTCCAGACTAAACAGCTTTATTACTAGAGACTGGTACTGCCCTGTCAGGGCATGTCAGCACTAGAGATACTCTAAACACCAACAAAACTATCTGCCTGTCTGCCTAATAGTTGTGTACAGTGCAACAGTATAGTGACACTGACCTTATATAATCCATAGGTACTGTCCCCTGTCACATCTAGGAGTACATGCATATCCTAGCTTCCTGGATGCAGGACTGCTGCGCCAGCACATACATGTGCGTGCAACACCATCTGTGATGTCACAGATTAACTTTAAATGGGGGCGTGGCTTAGCGTCATTAAAAAACCAAATGCTGTAGCATCACATACAAACCTACTATTGATGTGGACAATGTTGACTCTCTGGTTGGCTGGAAAAAGAGGGTGGGTACTTGCTGGCACATCCTCCTGCCAGCAAACCCCACACACACTTTGCGGCAGCGCAAAAAGACCTCTTGCATAGCTTGCTGCTTATTCTTATCTACAAGTACTCCCTGTTCCTTCTCCACCAGTGACTTTCCCAGCTTTACTGCCCCTAGGACATATGTCGCATGTGGATTATTTTTACCCAGATGTATAATTTTACATTTATCCACATTGAACCTCATTTGCCATGTGGATGCCCAAACACTGTCTGCCAAAGTCTTCTTGTAACCTACGTACATCCTCTATATACTGTACTCAGAGGCGTAGCTAGGGGTTCAGCACAGGGGGGCGAACACATCCAAGTGGGCCCCCAACTCAGGTATATCAACACTATCACTATACGGTGACCGTATAGTGGTAGATGGTGGTTCTACACAGGGCTGTGAAGACCAATTAGGTAAATACAGTACAGGAACAATGTTGTGACTTACAGGTGACGTCTCTGACGGTTTACATTTATCGTCTCTTCCATCTGGACCGCCATGACCACTTCTTCCAGCTGTGACTTTAAAGTTTGTAACGCAGACATCTTTGGCTCCTCACTTTTCTAAGCACACGACCACATTGTCATCAACTACATAAAATCTCCAATTATAAAATATGATATAAAATCCCCTGGAAATTAATAACCCCATGTGCCTTTTTAATTTAATAATGCTCCTATGTGCCCCATTTATTTAATACTGCCCCTCAATTAATAATTCCACCTAACTAATAATGCCGTGTGTACCTCCTTAAATCAATAATGCCCTGAGTGCCACCTAAAATTAATATTGCCCAATTTCCCTATTATTAATTATACTCTGTCTCCTTGTATACGTTATGCCCTCTTACATAAATGCCCCTCTGTATTAATAATGCCTATTAATAACCCCTCTGTATTAAAGACGATCTTTCATGTCCTCATGTGTATATACGGTTTTATATACCACTAGAAAGCTGACAGTGCACTGAATTCAGCGCACTGTCGGCTTTCCCGTTATGTGCCCCGGTGGAGGAGGTATTGGTGCCGTTAGTTTCTGCACTGATCTCTCCCCACTGTTAGAAGGGTGTTCCTGACAGTCTAGCGTCATCGCTGGGCTGTGAGGAACGTTCCCCCCCCCCCCCCCAAAGACTTGTACTGGGGGGAGGGGGGGCCTTCCTCGTAGCTCAGCGTCATTGCAGGGCGGTAAGGAACGTCCCCTCTGACAGTACAAGGCTATGTTAGAGTACTGTCGGGGGGGATGGGGGGGGGTCTTCCTCACAGCCCAGCGATGACGCTAGACTGTCAGTGGGGACAAATATGTGCCGAAACTAACGGCACCGATATCTCCTCCATCGGGACACGTAATGGGAAAGCCAACTGTCGGCTTTCTACCGGTATATAAAATCACAGGTTCATGAGGACATGAAAGGTCCTCTTTAAAGGGGTTTTCCAGGAAGTGGACAAATCACAGTGGAGGTGTGGGGTAGGTGATAAAGAAAAAATTCATACTCTTTTCTCCATATTTTTCAAGCAGTAACCAAGCAGACCTCATTATAGTCTATGGGGTCCACGGGTAACCGCTTTAAAAGTGAGTTGGGTTTCCGTTTTTCAGGTCCCTAAGTGGACCCAAAAAATGGAAACCGAGTGCTAGTGTGAATCCAGCCTTACCAGTCCCCAGTGCTCTGGTGTCTGCCGCCACTGTGTGTTCAGACCCATGCTGTACGTGACTGCTGAGGCCATCAGTGGCCTCAGCGTTGGCAGTAAAGGACCCAGTCATGTATATAAGTGACATCACCGAGTCTTTTCCAGCCACTGCTGAGGCCAATCACGTGCAGTGCAGGACTTGTGGCAGGGAAGCGGCGTGCGTGTGCCTGGACAGACAGTAGCAGAGGGCTGAGGACATCAGTAGCCCGGAGACAAGCGAGTATATAATTTTTTTTTTTTTTTTTTTTTTTTTTTTTTTTACCTTCCCCGCCTCCTCTCCAATTTGGCCAATACAATCCTTACTAGTAAACTTTATTATTCCCTAGAAAACCCCTTTAATACTACCTCAATGCCCCCTAATATTATCTCCCCTTACATTAATACAGCCCCGTTGACCTTTCTTTATAATTTTATATCCTCTTTTATTAAAGCCTCCTAATACCCCTTATTAGTTACGGCCTCTTATCTAAATTCCCAATGCTCCAAATTGACCTCTAATATGTATCACCCCCACCCCTAATTAAAATGCCCGAAGTGAGTTAAAAAAAAGTCGATGCTACTCGCCTTCCTCCGATCTCCCGAGGAGTCGTCTCCACCGCCGGTGCTTACTGAAGAAGCAGGACCTGCATCCTGGCATGGACTGCGCAGGACAATGACGTCATCGCGCAAACTTCTGTGCCAGGACGCAGACTTCTTAGGACAGCTCGTAGGCCACAGGCCTGAAGTGGCTTGTGGTTTATGAGCTACGTACGAGTAGAGAATGTATTTCAACTGTATCGGTGTCATGCCGATGCAGTTAATATGTGAGGGTAACCTGTGTTGCAGCGGCCCCGAGGTGGGCCCCTGAGAGTCAGTGGGCCTGGGGCCACAGCGCCCCCTTCATCCCCGCTAGCTACGCCTCTGACTGTACTGTATTACATAGCTTGGTGTCTGCATCTGCAAAAAGACAGTGCTATTAATCCCATCTTCTATATCATTAATAAAAAAGTTAAACAGTGGACCCAGCACTGACCCCTAGGGTACACCAGTCTGAGATGCAGTCTTTGACCACAACTCTAATTGGCTTCGGAAATATAGTTTGGATATAATCCTTAAACCAGTTTTCAATCCAAAGGACCTGATTTTTACCCAATAAATGTCTGAGGGACAGTGTCAAATGCCTTTGCAAAATCAATGAATCAATCCACAGCCTCCTCTCTGTCCAGACTTCTACTCACCTCTTCATAAAAGCAAATCTGGTTAGTCTGACCACTCCTGTCTTTAGTAAAACCATACTGTCTGTCACTTATAATATTACATATGTAGTCACATACTCCTGTATATAGTCGCTTAAGAGGCCCTCAAACTGTTTCCCCACAATGGATGTTAAACTCACCGGTCTATTTACCTGTGGAAGACCAAGAGCCCTTTTTGAAAATAGGCACCACTTTAGTCTTGTGCCAGTCCCTTGTCACTGTACCAGTCAATAGAGAATCCTTAAAAATTAAGAATAGGGGTACAGCAATGACTGGACTGAGTTCAAGTATTTGAGGGTGTAATCCATCTGGACTTGGAGTCTTTCTCGTGTGTGTGTGTGTGTGTGTGTGTGTGTGTGTGTGTTTTTTTTTTTTTTTTTTTTTTTTTTTTTTTTTTTTTTTTAGCTTGCCTTGAACCATTTCTAGGTTTACCTAGTTTAGTATATTGGTTGATTGTATTACTAGTATTGGTGACTCCATCAACTACTTCCTGTTCTTCTGTATACACAGAGTTAAATCCATTTAGTAGTTCTGCTTTTGGTTTTTCTTGATCCTCTGTGACACACTCCTTCCCCATTACAGTATTTAGGGGACCTACCTGTTCTGACCTGACCTTTTCTTTGTTTTTTTGCATTTTATGTATTTAAAGAATTTTGGAGGGTTAGTTTTGCTTTCCCTAGCCATTTATATTCCCTAATGTATTTTAGCTGATTTTATTTCCCTTTACAGACTTTAAGCGCTTTGTAATTCTCAAAGGCTACAGAGGACCCTTATGCATGTAAAATATGCTGTAAGCCATGGGGGGTTTGGGGTTAATTTTAAGATGTTTATACTTGTTCCGTATGGGTATACCTCTTGTTATATACTTGCTCAATGGAGATTTGAAATGTCTCCCACTTAACCTCTGTGTCACTGTTTGACAATAGCTGCTCCCAGTCTATATCCTGAAGTGCAGCCCTTAATCTGGTAAAATTGACCTTTTTAAAATTGAGGGATTTTGCCATTTAACTTTTTTTTTTTTTTTTTTTTTTTTTTTTTACACAATTTTAAGTAGAATCTGATTTAGATTATGGTCACTATTACCAAGGTTTTCACCAACAGTGACAGTTCCAACAATTCCCTTATTAGAGATGATCAGATCAGAGAATGTCCTCTAGTTGGACCTTCTACAAGCTGATGAATTTCCTCCCCTTTGCAGACGATGCAGAACCATGACCCCAATCAATATCAAGGTAGTTAAAATCTCCCATCAAGACCACTATACCCTCCTGTGCCACCCACTCAATTTCCTTATACAACTGACCCTTTAACTCCTCAATGATGTTGGGGGGGGGGGGGTGTCTATACATTATACCAAAAAATATTTGATCAGTGATCACATCCTTATGCAGTTTCACCCACAAGGATTCCACATCCTCACAATTTTCACCCACATTTGCCTCTTTCACACTCACTTTCATGCCACTTCTAACAGTGTCTGTCTTTTTTTTTTTTTTTTTTTTTTTTTTTTTATAAAGTTCTTTGCAAAAGTGTGTAAAACCCAGAATATTTACAGACTAGTCTTGTGACAAATCTAGCCATTTCTCAGCCACACCAACTTGATCGACGTTTTTCTCTTAGACCAGAGCCTCAAGCTCCTACCAGTTTGCTTGCTAGGTTACTGGCATTTGTGAACATACACTTTAACTTTCCATCCAATTTCACACATTAATTACCAGAAATATGCATTCTCGAAGTTTTATGGCCAGATTAATCTATCAATTATTCTAATACTCCCACCACAATCCACTTCTCCACGCACTACGGTAGCCTAAAACTTCAAACCTTTCCTCCTGCAGCAAGGCTTGAGCCATTTTAACTCCCTAAACTCCCGCTGCCTCTCCTGTGTAGCACATGATGCAGGCAGTTTTCCAGAAAATACAACCTTGGAGGTCCTTCCATTCAACTTGTATCCTAGCTTTCTAAAATTAAGGAGCCTCCACCTACCATTTATTCTTTATTAGTACCTATATGGACCACAACATCTGGGTCTTCCCCAGCCCCTCCCAGCAACTTGTCCACCTGTTTCACCACATGCCGAATCCTGGCAACGCAGTCAACAAACCATTTGGTTGAGATGGTCCTGGCAACAAATTATTCTTTCAGTCTTACTGATAGAATCCCCTATAACCACTAACTGTCTTGCCCTATCTGCACTATTGCCCCCCCTTCAACTACTAGCTGGACTGTCCTACTAGCTGTTGGAGAGAGCAGTATCCGCTAGGGCTGCCATTTCTGACACTATCCTCACATCATCACCCAACGAAGTGGCCTTCCTTTACTTGGATCCACTTCCACCCCTTCTCTCTGTATTCACCCAGCTCCTTGCCTGGTCTTCCTGATGTCCCTCCAGCTCCCCAACCTCCATATCTAACCCACTGACTGGTTGCTCATTGAGCAGCATGCTCTGCTCAAAATGGTCAATGTCCCTTAGTGTTGCATTCTGCTCTTCCAGATGTCTAATTCGAGCTTTCAGATGGGCAAAATGCTGACATCTGCCACAGCGGTGTTCACCTTGGAACTCTATTGCACAGTATGTTATATAGCACACTACTGTAGCAAAAGTAAATGGCCAATCTTGCTAACCATTATACAAATTACAATAAACAGTAAAGTAGTTAAATAAAAGTTACATACAAGTATGTTCACTCCTGCTTTTAACTCAACTTAGACTGCAGCCACTTAGTGAAGCAAGTCCATAGTGAGCTTGGTTGGAATCTACCTGTTGGACATCTGGAAAGCCACTCCCCTGTCTATAGAAGGTTTCACAGCTGACAATTTAGATCAGAGAAAAAAAAATCAAACCATGAGGAGGGAAAAACTACCTGTAGAGCTGTGACAGGATTGTGTGGAGGCACAGATCTGGAGAAGGGCACAAAATTTTTGCTGCACTGAAAGTTCCCAAGAGCATAATGGCCTGCATAACTTTTAAAATGTAAAAAATTTGGAACAATCAGTTTAGCTCCATCGAGCTAGTTGGCACACCAAACTAAGTAAATTGAGTTGAAGTGCCATGTTGAGATAGGTGACACAGAATCCAATGGTCACTCTGGGTGAGCCCCAAAGAAACCTCCAGATGGTCAACTATCGCTGTAGTCTTCCACTAATTTGAGGTTTATGGCTGAATGATCAGACTCCTCCATTTAAAAAGACACCTGAAAGTCTGCTTGGAGTTTCCATAAAGCACCTAAAGGCCCCTCAAACTATTAGAATTGAGGCCAAGAAGTTAATCTTTCTTTCCTCCAGACAGGACTCTTAGAAGATTTTCTTCTCTGAAACCAGGAACTGCTAATCACCTGCCCAATACAATCCCTACAGTGAAGCATGGTGGTTGCAGCATGTTGGGGATGTTTTTCATGGCTCTCAGCATGCCCATGTCACCGCTAAGGCCCAATCGCTTCTCCTGGACCGCCAGCTTTTATACTCTGGGGTCTGAAGAAATCAGAGTATAATAATTTCCCTTCGTTTTATCCGAACCAGTTCGGACCAAACTGGGTGTTTGCTTTGTCCAAACACTAGGTGAGATGAATCTTCTGAAGTCTGCCCATCTTTAACAATTACTCCGCCTCTATCCAACCTGACAGAGCTTGAGAGGTTCTATAGAGATGAATGGCAGAAAATTTCCAAATCCAGTTGTGCAAACCTTGTGGCGTCGTACCAAAGATGACTGGAGGCTGTGATCTCTGCCGAAGGTGCTTCAACTAAGCACTGAGTAAAGAGTCTGAATACTTATGTCAATGCAAATATTTACATTTTTTCCTTTCCAATAACTTGGCAAATATTTCAAATATTTTGTTTTTACTTTGGCTGAATGATGGAGCAAAACTTGAACTTGATGGTATGGTAGTGTTTGCAGGGTTGGACAGGAATTTTCTTACGACTATCCTTTTAAAAAAAAAAAAAAATTATTACACATTACATGCAATAATAAGAAATGGGGCCTGGGCTTTAGTGACAAGTGATTGAAACTGTAAATGGTCAAGAAAACCATTTCCTCCATCTGAAACCGGTTCTAGTTTGATAAACTAGAGCACCTAGTAGGATCCTCTGGTGAGCATAGGTGTCAGAATCCTGATGTATTCTTCTAATCTACCACCAGTGGCCGCTGTTTAGTTCACTATGAACTATTGCACTTCTACTCATCACCACTGGAGGCTGCTGTGTTTGTCCTAGGAGCTGCCCTTAACAAGGATGGCCAATGTGTGTGTTAAGCCATCTTGTTTCCTGTTTGGGCCTACTTATACCCATGAGGAAATTCAATTATTGCTCGAGTATTGACTTGTTTTGCAGTCTCCTGCTCCTCAGAACTCTTTCCTAGACTGTTTCTACCCTCTGCTGATTTATCCTTGCGAGCTACACTTCAAGCCGCACCCCAGACTGCAACTCTCTTATATCTAACTGCGCCTGGCTTTTTCCATCCGGCCACTGGATTCCAGCTGTGTACACCAGTACCGTAACAATAGGATTTGTTTCACTGGTTGCCTTTCGATTTGGGAGAAGTTATTCCTGTCTGCAGAGGACTCTAGAAAGTCTAAATGTATTTCTATATTGTACTTTAAAACTGAGTGGATCTCACACTAGTCTCGACACCATCTTAATGTAAATTTGTAATGGTATTTGCCTAAAGGACTTACACACGTGGACAGAATTGGTGGTGGTATCTTGAATTTGTGCAGGGTATAATGAAATCTCAAGACTATCAAGGGATTCTAGAGAGAAATGTGCTGCCCAGTGTCTGAAAGCTTGGTCTCAGTCACAGGTCATGGGTCTTGCAACAGGATAATGACCCAAAACACACAGCTAAAAACTCCCAAGAATGGCTAAGAGGAAAACATTGGACTATTCTGAAGTGGCCTTCTATGAGCCCTGACCTAAATCCTATTGAGCATCTTTGGAAGGAGCTGAAACATGCTGTCTGGAAAAGGCACCCTTCAAACCCGAGACAACTTGAGCAGTTTGCTCATGAGGAGTGGGCCAAAATACCTGTTGAGAGGTGCAGAAGTCTCATTGACAGTTACAGGAATCGTTTGATTGCAGTGATTGCCTCAAAAGGTTGTGCAACAAAATATTAAATTAAGGGTACCATCATTTCTGTCCAGGCCTGTTTCATGGGCTTTCTTTTTTAAAAAATGCTGTTGAAGCATGGCTGAAAAGCAATGTCTGACTTTCATTTGTTCATTTTTATGGAATTTTTATATATTACTTTTGTCAGATTCAAGTTATTTGTGACCATTGTTTTTTCTTTAAACGAGGTGTAGCAGCAATTTTGTCCGTGTGTGTATGAAAGATGGCCAGGATTTATATACCACATTCAGGTGTTGCAGACCCAGCTTGTTAGCCCACAAACTGTATTTTAACCCTTATCCTGTTTGTGTAGAAAAAGCCAGATGTCTTTTGGTCTAGAGCAGGTCGTCCAGTTTGAGAGAGAACAGCTAGATCAGCACTAACAGTAGATAATAAAACTTGGGGAAAGTATTTATGGGAAATACTCTGTCCATCAGTGAGGATCCTTTTAACCCTCCCGCCCTCTCCCCTATGCCAACTTAGGGTTGGGATGCATCCACTTTTCACTTTCTGTTGTAGGTGGAAGGGTTAACTTGCTTCTATACAAAATGAGGGCTAAAAACTAAGCAATTCCCCCTTCCCCAGTCAAGAAGGGTATCCTTAATCTGTCTAGGAGACAACCAAGAAAGTACTGTTTGGCCTCAAATTGCCCATGTGACCTTGTCTGCTGACTGCAGCTTTCAGACTGTGCCATCATCTGTGGTTTGTCTAGATGAAAACTTCTTTCTTTGCACCTGTTAATTTAGATTTCATAGAAATAAATCTAATGGTTTCTTTAGATTAGCCAATAATGAGTATAAATTCACTGACTTATCAAAGATAGACCATCTCCTCTTTAATTAAACAATTCCCGGACATCCATTATTTGGAGATATAAATGCTTAAAACTTCACTTTTAATAATGTCAACTAAAAAATGAATGACCCAACCCTATCAGGGCAAATAATTTTAAAATCCACTAATGCCATCACAACAGAGCAGAACCATAAATAACTATGCACCAACTGTGCAATAACCATAGATATTTATATATCCCTAAACCGGAACCTCATTCTCCTAAATTAGGCGATTTCATAAATATTATTAAATAGACCTATGGAAACTAACTGAACTGCCTAAAAAATATATGCAGCCTCGGCACAGGTTGACTCAATTTGCCAAGATGTCTCAGATGAAATAATGCATAGAAACCAGTATTCCTCATTTATCCTGAGACTTCTGGCCTATTGCCACGCCAACAGGACTCAGAGGGACTAGGTATTCTAACCAAAAGGCAAATAAGATTCAACACTGTAACTGAATTAAAATATCTAACTCCTCAATATATAGATCAACTTCCCAACGCGTTTCCTCAACCAGATTCATCAGGGGCAAATACCAAATTAACAAGTTTCTTTATGAGCAGTTAAAACTGCTATTCCAAGATGTTTTTAGCAGAATTACATGGCGTGACCGCTCTGATATTGGCGGTTCCGATACAGCCTCTTTAGAGCCATTATAAATCATCCTACTCCTCCCACGTGAACTGTATAGCCAATTGCCACGCATACTTCTCACACACCTCCTCAATACCCCTACCGAGAAAGGCCAATCACGCTGTTTACCGCCACATACGTCATACGGGACCTCCCCTCCTATCCTGAGGGATTACCCTGCTCAGCGTTTACTCAAACCAATCAGCCTGGATCTTCCCAAACAGCAACCTATATCGAGGACTTCACAATAATGCAAGAACGCCCACTAGGTCGCACTTTATATAATGCGCTAAGAACTATTAACTCTATGAGCAATAGACACACAAGGCTCATGCAAACACCTATCACTGTTTGATCTGGCACTACTCTATCAAAATACACTCTGACAATCATGGAATATAGGTATATTAGGGATCATGTGTGTGACATTCAGAATGGGCGGGATACACCTGTAGCAAGAAATTTTGTACATTGTCATAATAGTCAAACGAGTGGCTTGAAATTTCAGGCTATGGAGTGGGTGAGACCGCCACCTAGAGGAGGAGACTGGGATAATTTTATCCTCAAAAAAGTACAGTGGCTCTATCAATTGAACACTTTGCAACAGCATGGATTAAATAAACAGTTTGATGTGACCTGTTTCATTGAGTAATGAAATTTTTTTTTTTTTTTTTGTGCTCGCCAGTTTTTTTTTATTTGTATAGTATATAGTGATAATCCTGTGTTTTTTTTTTTTTTTGTTTTTGTTTTTGTTTTTTTTTTTGTAGGAGGTGATTTAATCACCCCTGGTCCTGATGTATGGTTACCTATTCCTCGTTATTTTTCATGGGCTGTACATTGCTTTTTTCATTTCATCTTCTCAATATTGCCCTGTATCTGATGAGTATATATGTGGTACTTAGACACTATATTTTGGACAACACCCCCGTATGGTTATAGATAGACTCCTATAACAATTATTAATGGAAAAGCTGGGAGTGTCTTACCTTTGTGGGGAGTGGCTTTGGGCATGCTAGGCTGTCTGATATTGATAGCCGTATTGAAATAGGGCGTATATGACAGACCTAAGTTTCCATGATTGTCATAGTGTATTTTGATAGAGTAGTGCCAGATCGAACAGTGATAGGTGTTTGCATGATCCTTGTGTGTCGATTGCTCATAGAGTTAATGGGTCTTAGCGCATTATATAAAGTGCAACCTAGTGGAAGTTCTTTCATTATTGTGACGTCCTCGATATAGGTTGCTGTTTGGGAAGATGCAGGCCGATTTGGTTTGAGTAAACGCTGAGTGGGGTAATCCCCCCCGGGATAAGAGGGGAGGTCTCGTATGACGTACAGTATGCGGAGACAGAGAGCGTGATTGGCCAACGGGATAGGAGGGGAGCTCCCTATGACGTATGTGGCGGTAAATAGCGTGATTGGCCTTTCTCGGTAGGGGTATTGAGGAGGTGTGTGAGAAGTATGCGTGGCGATTGGCTATACAGTTCACGTGGGAGGAGTAGGATGATTTATAAGGGCGCTAAAGAGGCTGTATCAGGACCACCAGTATCAGAACGGTCACGCCATGTAATTCTGCTAAAAACATCTTGGAATAGCAGTTTTAACTGCTCATAAAGAAACTTGTTAATTTGGTATTTGCCCCTGATGAATCTGGTTGAGGAAACGCGTTGGAAAGTTGATCTATATATTGAGGAGTTAGATATTTTAATTCAGTTACAGTGTTGAATCTTATTTGCCTTTTGGTTAGAATACCTAGTCCCTCTGAGTCCTGTTGGCGTGGCAATAGGCCAGAAGTCTCAGCATAAATGAGTACTGGTTTCTACGCATTATTTCATCTGAGACAACATCTTGGCAAATTGAGTCAAACTGTAGCGAGGCTGCATATATTTTTTAGGCAGTTCAGTTAGTTTCCATAGATCTATTTATGAGTATAATGCTCATTAGGAGTGGGCCAAAATACCTGTTGAGGTGCAGAAGTCTCATTGACAGTTACAGGAATCGTTTGATTGCAGTGATTGCCTCCAAAAGGTTGTGCAACAAAATATTAAGTTAAGGGTACCATCATTTCTGTCCAGGCCTGTTTCATGGGTTTTCTTTTTTAAAAAATTCTGTTGAAGCATGGTTGAAAAGCAATGTCTGACTTTCATTTGTTCATTTTCATAGAATTTTTATATATTACTTTTGTCAGATTCAAGCTATTTGTGACCATTGTGGGTTTTTCTTTCATTAAACGAGAAATTTTGTCCACGTGTGTAAGTCGTCTTTAAAACCCCATTGATCATAGTGCCATACTTTTTAAAACTAAGCTGTTCATTCTCATACTGACTATCTGAAAACCTGTATAATAGAGGTCATAGTACATAAGGATTAAATATATAGAACACTTTTGCTGCTGATTATCCACAATACAATAGAAGCCTTTCATTCAAAGAGAAATAAGTGTCCATTTGAGGCTATCCCCCAAAATGTACTATAGTCATTTTATAGTTTTAATTGCTTTTTGTTTTTTTAGATGAATTTTACAGACTGCCCAGTCTCTTAAACCTAAGACTGAAATTTATACAGATGCCAAATTATAGTTTACATGTTTTTACTTTTTTATATTTTCTTAGGCAATGCATGAAGTTCTGCAACCTGCAGTGGACAATCCTTGCCGAAAACTGAATTGTTCTCATATTTGCCTGATTGGTCCTAAATTAAATGCAAGCTGCTGGTGTCCCATAGGTCTTGTGATTTCAACAAATTTGTTTAGTTGCCTTCCACTTAAGGATTTGCCATTTCTTCTAATTGCCTTTTCCTCATCAGTCAATCAGGTATTCTAGCTATAAGATGGTGTTATCAGCTGCAGTTTTGGATAGAGACCCATATTGCACCCTTCTTTTGAGTGTAGATCATATAACATCTTTTAGCACCACTGGTTTCCACCTCAAGGACATTCCTCCATATCATTTCACATGACCCATATTAGCCAATAAAAGCTTGCAGGTGCTTCATTTTTAGCATACACCCTTATAACAGGATTGCAGCACTCACTCACAGGATCATATATTCTTAGCTTCACTAACTTACACCATTATCAGGATTGCAGCACGATAGCAGCATCATTCTATACTCCAGAAGAACCTTTGCTTTGGTACCACTCTCTGACTTTAGTTTTAGCTGCCACCCTGTATCCACATTTAAACAGGAGGGCTAGGGATGCATTTAGGAGAGGCATAATTAGTTTCTCCTGATCGCGATACATGTCGGTGAAGCCGGAGATTGCCACAAATGTCCTGTATTACACCAGTGGAAAATCTGGTTGACACTAGGTTCACATTAGTGTTAGGGTTTCAGTTCTTCAGGTATGCTTGAGGACCCCAAAAAAAGGAAACCCAAAGCAGTTAGCTGCAGATCCCATAGACTATAATGGCGTTCACCATTAAATCGTCCAGTATTAAGTCGGCAGACTATTTCTCCACCTATTTCAGGTGGAATGGGGGGTGGGGTCTCTCGAACACTAGAGTGAACAAACCTAGTCTCAGTTTTTCACATTTACCTTCCCATATAAGATTATGTACTAAAGTGCATGGCCTGCTACTAGCAGAGTGGAGCATTTGTCTATACCAACCAATCAGGTTAATGCTTTCATTTTCAAAAGAGCCTTGGACAGATGATAGCTGAATTGGTTTCTGTGGCTAACTGCCTTATTTTTCATTTACACCAGTTTAAATTATCTCCATTACATCTTGGGCACATTAAATTTTTCATAACTCTTAAGGGGCAGCAGCTGCCAGGTAACCTTCCCAACTTCGGTGGGATCCTCTAGACCCACACTTTGTCTAGAGAGTGTGTAAAAAGGAAATAAACCAATAACACCTCAAAAATGGTTAGTTTTAATCAAATGAAACAATTTAATGATATCCTTTTTCTGTAATATTGTAATCACTTACAAGTTCAATCAAGAAAACTGTACAAGAGGCTCTAGTAGAGTACACCACTAGTCTGGATACAAAATGAGATAAAGTTCAGCATGGAGACATACAGGTTCCATATGGCATCCAGTGGCATATTTACCCACAGATGTTGCAGGTGGCCCTACACATCCTGCAGAGTCGTAACTTGCTGAAGCTGGTGTTCCAGCTGGTCCCATAAATGATTAATTTTGGTTAAATCTGTTACCAAACAACTCAAGGAAGTATTGAAATCTGGCAGACACATTCCTGGGGATACCTTTGCTGTGTGGGCAAACGTTATCCTGCTGAAGTGTCAGTTGGAATTCCTGTCATAAGAGGCTACATGTGGTTACAGGATGTCCTGTGTATATTGCTGAGCTTTTGGTGCGCCTCAATATAATTTATAAGAGTCATACTGTTGTATGTGATGGCTCACCAGGTCATCACTCCAGCAGTTGGTGCAGTGTGTTGCTCCACAGCCAAAGCAGAATTTTAAGAGCTTACCACTAGGTCTCCATATTTAAACCCAACTGCAGGGTCTTACCCACCCATGAGGTGAACCTCAGGCGGCACTTTCCCATGATGGGGGTGGCGGAAGTTGATCCTTCAGTTGCCTTACATTCCTGCACAGCCCTACACACTTGTACATGGTTGAAATTGTATGTCACCAAAGGTCCTTGAGTCAGAGAAGGAAGACTTTGGAAAGGAAAAGTAGTGTGATTAGGTATATTTAAACATTTGTATATGGTGTTTTTTGCACTAAAAGTAATGCACATTACTACTTCTCTTTCCCTGTAAAGGTTCTGCACACTACCACTGCTCTTGTTCTGTATGCTGGATTTAATTCTCAGTATTTGCACCTTATGCTGTATATATGGGCACTGCACTCTACTACTTCTCTCCTCCTGTATGCTATAATTCTCAGTATCTGCTTTTATTCTGGGTGGAGGGAGGGCAGCTGAAAAGCTAGGTGCAGCCCTGCCTGACCTTAATCAGATTCCAAACATAACCTGGATTGGTTACTAAAATTTTACGTGGTTCCTGTCTGTAGCAGTCCAGGCTTCTTGTTCATGGCATTGCTGCAAATGGAGGAGATGGTAATTGGCTGTCAAGGGCAGGAAATGTAATGGGTACTGTGAGAATAAAGTCTCCTTCTGCGAAGCACCTGGGAATGGTCGAGGCAGAGATGGAAGTATTTAATGAAGGTGCCTCCTGTGTATGGATGGGTGGCCAAGGAAACTGTGGGAGCTGCTTTTGCTTGTTCACATATGAAATTATCCTCTTTACTGGTGGCCTGCCTGGACCATCCGGATCCTGTGTGCTTGCCTTCATATAACCACTACTCCCAAAATTACCTAACAGCTAAGTCAGAAGTACCTAGATGGTGGGCAACTTGTTAAAACAGGGAGCAGGTCAATGGCTTCTCAATTGTCATCCTCCAGATACAAATACCAGGAAAAAAAAAATCAGCACTCCAACTTCAGTGCAAAAAGTGTGGTTTTAGTCCATGAAACATTTTAGACCATTACTAGGACTATTCTCAAGCAATTAATGATGCAATAATTCATAATACAGAATAATTCAGGAACGTGTGTTACAAGTATTGTATTAAGTGAAGTGATCTTGCATCATATATCGGTTACAAAAATACAACAACCATAACTTCTAATATTGGAACTTTTAATCCTGAGAATAGCTCCATACATAGTCAACACAGCTTCTATGTCAACTATCAGCTGTTAAGTGGGCATAATATACCAAGTAATGAATTTCCCATTGAATTAAATCCTGCCCTCTCCATCTAGAAGTTACACTGCACTCTTTGCACTTTGTATCTGTTTATTCACAGATACCGGCTGTTGACGGCTCATACAGCTTCAGTTACATAACCTTTTCTATTAAAAGATGGCTGGACCATTGTAGCAAACAAGCCCTCTTACCTCTTGTGTCCCCCTATCTCCACATAGAATGTAAGCTCTTGCGAGCAGGGCCCTCACTCCTATTGTTTTCTTTATTTCTTTGTCACATTGTAATATTGTCTCATAGTTCATATGTCTGATTTGTAAAGTGCTACGGAATAGTTTGGCGATTTTATATTAAGTTGTGTGTTTTTTTGTTTTGTTTTTTTTTGTTTTTTTTTTTGTTTAAATTAAGAACAAATTAAGACTGGCGCATCGTACTCCAGTCTGGTGCAGGGAAAGATTCAGGAAGAGGCTGCAGACTTCCATTCTAACTTGCACCAGAAAACTGGTGCAAGTTGTAATCTGTCTGGCTGAAGCAGGGACACCTTAGTTCACGCCACCCACATCTGCACAGTGTAATGAGCGAGTTATGGATTGAGGCTTGTGAAAGGTTATTGTACCAAATGTGCACCACTGTATCATTCCTATATGCCAGAAAACTGTTGTAGAGAGGAAGTGATGGATGAATTCACCCTACGCCTCATTGTGTCAAGTATTAATCTAGTAGATTCCCAGTACAAAGGACCAGATTGCAAGGAATGCCATAACAGGTAATTCTTAACTTTAAAACACTAATCCAGTTTTTTGTTTCCCTTAGGTTGATTTGCAAAATCTTAACTTGATGGACCAGAAGGCTCCTGTAGTGCATCAAATCACTAGTCTGAATAATGTTAATCAAATCTCTTCAATTGACTACATCGTACGAGATCGATCACTTGTTTTTGCTGTGAAACACAGTGGATTTATAGCCTCCACAAAAGTAAAAAAATTTGATTCTAAAGATTGGAAAAAGGTTGTTTTTGTTGATGACATTGTGGCTTGTATTGCTGTGGACTGGGTAACTGGAAATATATTCTGGATTGGTACATTCAAGCCATCTATTCAAGTAGCAACTTCAAATGGCATGTATAAAGCTTTAGTGTTGGAAGAGGACTTTTATAAGCCATCTTGCCTGGCACTGTACCCATCCGTTGGCCTAATGTGCTATTTTGATGCAGGACACGAAAGTAAAAAAAATCAGCTCAAAGATAGAATGTGCAAACATGGATGGAACTAGTCGGAGAGTACTGTGGCGAAAGGGCAAATATGTTGTAGGGCTGACGTTTGCAGACTCTGGGACCAGGCTTTATTGGGCTGATAGAGGTAAAGATACATTTATTTTATTTATTTATTTTTACTTTGTGATTGCCCCCCTTCCCCATGTCTAGATGTTGGTAAATAGGATTTTGTGTAACTTCATATGAATACAGCAATTTTTACTTTTGGAGCTATGATTTTTGACATATTTCATAGCTTTTTTTCCCCCCAAATCACAGCATGCCCTGAGTGTGGTTGTAGGTTTTCTTTTTCGTTTCCTCTATTTTATAGATCTGTCAAACAATGGTCATACACAAAAAGTTATGCTTTTTATTCCAAGCCCAAAAGTCTGAGAGAACCTAGATATGCGCAAAGGCTTTTTTTCTCAATGTACTAAAAGTGGCTATATTTTAAAATGATGTAAGAGTGTGTGTCTTTCTTCCAAAAAGATGGCCAAATAAGGATGTGTGTTTGATGTTTGTAAGTAAACTAACTTTATCTTTGTGCAGGACATGGTACTATTGAATCAATTAAGCTGGATGGATCAAGTTACAAGTTGGTTCGACATGAGCTGCATGGTTTAAACCTATTTACTGCTTGGGATGGTGTGATGTACTGGACAACGTTTGATAATGGTATGTTCCATTGCAGTATTTCTCAGCATACTAGCTGGAAAACTAGAATGAATAGGAGTTGTGGACTGAATATTCACACTTCACACCACCTATTAAACACTTGTTTGGTGTGTGTGTGTGTGTGTGTGCTATTTATATGGATAAAATTTAAAATATATTATAATATAATTAATTTTTTTTTTTCTGGCATTTAAAACATAAGCCTGTTCAAAACCTGGGTCCAGATCAAGAAATATGCATTGACCCCAGTGAGAAGTGCTATTCTCTGGCCAATGTTATAACACATACAAACTCCTGGCCTTTGGCTATTTCTCCTTGATCAGATTTAACAATGTTATTGCCAGTTACATGCAAATACAGTGGGGAAAAATAGGTATTTGATACACTGGTTATTTTGCAAATTCACCCACCCTACAAAGAACTGAGGTCTATAATTTTTATCGTAGGTACACTTCAACTGTGAGAGACAGAATCTAAAAACAAATCCAGAAAATCACATTTGTATGGTTTTGAAATAATTAGCATTTTATTGCATGAAATAAGTATTTAATACAATAGAAAAACAGAACTTAATATTTGGTACAAAACCTTTATTTGCAGTTAGAGGTCAGACGTTTCCTGTAGTTCTTGACCAAGTTTGCACACACTGCAGCAGAGATTTTGGCCCACTCCTCCATACAGATCTTTCAGGTTTTGGGCTACATTAAGTTTCAGCTCCCTGCAAAGATTTTCGATTGGGTTCAGGTCTGGAGACTGGCTAGACCACTCCAGGATCTTGAAATATTTCCAACGGAGCCACTCCTTATTTGCCCTGGCTGTGTTTCGAGTCATTGTCATGCTGGAATACCCAGCCACGACCCATCTTCAATGCTCTTACTGAGGGAAGATGATGGTTGACCAAAATCTCATGATACATGGCCCCATCCATCCTCCCTTCAACGCAGTGCAGTCTCGCTGTCCCCTTTGCAGACTAGCACCCCCAAAGTATGAGGTTTCCACCCCTATACTTTACAGTTGAGATGGTGTTCTTGGGGTTGTACTAATCCTTCTTCCTCCAAACATGGCTAGTAGAGTTGATAACAACAAAAAGTTCTATTTTGGTCTCATCTGACCACATGACTTTCTCCCATGCCTCCTGTGGATCATCCAGATGGTCATTGGCGAACTTCAAATGGGCCTGGACATGTGCTGGCATGAGCAGGATTGCTCTGCAGGATTTAATCCATGATGGGGGGGGGGGATGTTAGAGTACTGGTGACGTTCAGTTTCAAAAGTGGGGTAATGGAATGTCACCAGACTATCAGAAAGTGTGTGTGTGTGTGTGTGTGTGTGTGTGTAATATATGTAATATATATTACATATATATATGTATGTATGTTAGGCGGGGGGAGGGGGTTTAGTTTAGGGGTTAACTTGTATTTTGTACCAGACAACCCCTTTAAGGTCATTGACCAGGTCCTCCCATGACTCCTGACCTTTCTCAGAATCATCCTTGCAAATTAATTTGAAAATCATACAATGTGATTTTTCTGGATTTTTTTTTTTTTTTTTGATTGTCTCAAAGTTGAAGTGTACCTATGATAAAAATGGCAGACCTCTCCATTCGTTGTAGGTGGAAAAACTTGCAAAGTTGCCAGTGTATGTTCCCCACTGTATATTGGCTCTTATTCTTTTATGTTTAGGCACATCAAGAGTTTGGTTTAGTAAAATCGGCACAAGTGAAAGTAAATATCTTGAAATTGACCAAAAGGTAATGGATCTAAAAGCATATAGCAGACCAGCTCAGCAAGGTAAGGTATAAAAATTGTGTGTGTCTCTTTTTTCACTATCTCTTTGGAGTGTGGTGGCATGGATTTTTTTTTTTGGTTTTTTTTTGGTTCACATACACACACACACACGTGGACAAAATTTTTGGTACCCCTCGTTTAATGAAAGGAAAACCCCACCATTGTTGAAAACAAATCATAAAGCCAGACTACAATTTGCCAAACTACATGTTGACAAACCACATAGTGTCTGGGAGAATGTCCTATGGACAGATGAGACAAAAATCGAAATTTTTTGGCAAGGCACATCAGCTCTCTGTTCACAGATGGGAAAAATGAAGCATATCTTGAAAAGAACACTGTCCCTACTGTGAAACATGGAGGAGGCTCTGTTATGTTCTGGGGCTGCTGTGCTGCATCTGGCACAGGGTGTCTTGAATCTGTGCACGGTACAATGAAATCTCAAGACTATCAAGGGATTCTAGAGAGAAATGTGCTGCCCAGTGTCAGAGTTTAGCTCTCCTAATTGATGAGGATCTTGAGCGCACTCCAGAATAAACACTCTGCATACACAGTCAGGGTGATTTAAACTTTCCTATTTTATTCTTCAGCAACAGTGGGTTATAAAGACAATATGAGCATCACATGCAAAGCATAGGGGGTGGGTTGAATGTAATCCTATCAGCTGTCGAACTTTTCGGCTTCTCCCTTCATTCGGTCATCTCTTTATTCCTTATCACTGGGTGTAGTCCTAGAACAAGGCGCCATCTTGCCAAGCTGTTGTTTTAGTTAGGCATTGCAAAATCATAGACAATTACACTAATAAGCTTTATTTAAGAAAATAGACATTTGGTTAGTGTTAATATAAAAATAGACATTTTATCCATAACAGAAGCCTGGTTCAAAAGCAATGTCTGACTTTCATTTTTTTCTTTCATAGAATTTTTATATATTACTTTTGTCCGATTCAAGTTTTGTGACGTTGGTGTTTTTCTTTCATTAAACGAGGTGTAGCAGCAATTTTGTCCGTGTGTGTATGAAAGATGGCCAGGATTTATATACCACATTCAGGCATTGCAGACCCAGCAGCTTGTCAGCCCACAAACTGTATTTTAACCCTTATCCTGTTTGTGTAGAAAAAGCAAGATGTGTTTTGGTCTAGAGCATGTCGTCCAGTTTGAGAGAGAACAGCTAGATCAGCACTAACAGTAGATGATAAAACTTGGGAAAAGTATTTATGGGGAATACTCTGTCCACCAGTGAGGATCCTTTTAACCCTCCCACCCTCTCCCCTGTGCCAACTTAGGGTTGGGATGCATCCACTTTTCACTTTCTGTTGTAGGTGGAAGGGTTAACTTCTATACAAAATGAGAGGGCTAAAAACTAGGCAATTCCCCCTTCCCCAGTCAAGAAGGGTATCATTAGTACTTTCTTGGTTGTCTCCTAGACAGATTGTTTGGCCTCAAATTGCCCATGTGAGCTTGTCTGCTGACTGCAGCTTTCAGACTGTGCCATCATCTGTGGTTTGTCTAGATGCAAACTTCTTTCTTTGCACCTGTTAATTTAGATTTCATAAAATAAATCTAATGGTTTCTTTATATTAGCCAATAATGGATGCTCTCAAAATAATGGTGGATGTAGCCAAATTTGTCTGCCAACCCCTGGAAATCGTACATGCCGTTGTTCACCTGCACACAAACTACTGAATGCAACAATGTGCCATGAGGAGCCGAAATGTCTCAAAGGTTACATGCTCTGCAAAGATGGACTAAAGTGTGTCCCAAAAATCAAGATATGTGACCACCAGATGGACTGTTTGGATGGTTCTGATGAGAGAGGCTGTAAGTATTTATAAATAATCAAATTTACATTTTTATTTTTTTTTCCCCCCCAAATGCTGTCCGCACCTACCATCCAAATTTACAAACGTGACCTGCATAACAAAAGGAAGTTCATCACTGTAATGTAGTGGTGGCAGTTGAGTATGCTTGGGGCAGGTGGAAGACTCCCATTGTTTCAACTTTGGGATGTAATGTAACACTGATATGGTCTACGCTTCCTTTCAGGTCTATATAGCAGTGCTGAGAAAGTCACCTCCCCAACAAAATCTAAAAGGCCCACCAAGGGCATGGTTCATCAAAAGTTTCATGAGGGAACTGTAGAAACTTTGACAAAGCCACCATCTCCAGAAAGCAGCTCTCTTCCTGAAGAGTTTGAAGATAACAGCCTAGAAAATGAAGATTTTGACAGAAACATGGAGTCTAGGCCATGTAACAGTGAGACTTGTAACATGAGGGGAGAGTGTATAGTAGATGGAGGTGTAATCAAATGTAGTTGTTTTTCAGACTACACTGGAGACTTTTGTGAAAAGTGGGTAAAACCCATTGCTGTGCCCCTTACTGTTGGTACAGTTGCAGTTTTACTTGTATTTGCACTACTGGCAGGAATTTTTGTATTTGTGACGCACAGAAAAGCCTTGCAAAGGTTAGTATTTAACAAATGTGATTTATATCATAATCTTGTATGTCCTGTTCCCACTTCCATCAATACAAAGGCACAATAATGTTGCGGGAATGTTCATGTCACTTCATTATGTCTGTGTGGTTTCAAAATGTTCTGGTTAAAGAGTTCTAAAATGTACAAAGTTTAGAAATGTTTTGCAACATTTTTGGTGCAAGATATTGTACAGTTCACCAGCCATAAACTGGGTTAAGAAAATGGAAACGGTTTGCTAAAAATAACCAAAATGGTATATGATGGAGGATATGGGTGATGCAACTTACCAGAGTTCTCAACTTTTGTCATCATACAACAAAGCACTTTACTAGACTGTTAAATCTCCCAGTATTTCTCAACTCTTACAATTTATTGATTACATTGTCACATTGACTATTCAATATGATTAATTGTATTTGTGCTAATCTTACATCTACCCCATTTCTCCCTATATCTGCATTTAGGACCTCTAGCTCGGCTTCTTCAAGAACACTGACTAGGAAAACTGCCAAGGATATGGAGCCACTGGAAATTCATAATAAAGAGTCTTCTGAAACCTTCCTCAATGATGCATTTGATGCTGAGGACACTACTGAACAGGTATCCGCTATGTATTTCTAAAACTTGGTTCCACGTAGCAATACTCTGTGTACAGGACAGACTCTTCCTTGCATTGCTCAGTGTACAGATGCAGCAGTTGTAAAGGTGGGTGAGGTCATAACAGATCAAACGATCTCCAGTTTTATACCACCAAGAACAGTAATTCTGGTGTCATATGAAACCTGAGATTCTCTATAAAAGTTTAATTCACTAGTTAACTTAGTTTTGTGATATGCATATGCAGTAGTTCATGAATCTTATGATTTATAGTACACCAGAAACTCTGTTCTAGATGTTGCCTGTGGGTTGTGTTCTTCACATGTCCTGTGGTTTGACCTATTCTTGCTGTGGGCTGTGGCATGCTGCTTTCTCACATTGGGGTAGGAATACTCACACTAAGTACTAGTGTTCTTGTACCTTTTGGGAGTCTGAATGGTAACATCTTAGCAAAAGTCAGAGTTTCTGGTTTGGCTCTTCTAAACCCTGTCCCAGAAGCTAGCAGAGCATCACTTTGCTACTCAAAGCTATAAGCTGAGTCTGTGTGTTTGGAATGCATTCCTTTGGGCCATTAGGACTGCAGCTGATGCAGTCTCATGCTGTTGAGGGCTATCAACTGTGACTATTTATTATTATTATTATTATTATTATTATTATTATTATTATTATTTGTTATTTATATAGCACCATTAATTCCATGGTGCTTTACATTTGAGGGTTTACATACGGTACACAAGATATACAAACAAATTTAATACTAACCGTGACCAACTGGCACAGTGGGATAGAGGGCCCTACCCGCAAGGGCTTACAATCTATGAGGGAAGAGACAGAAGGTGAGAGGAGAGGCTGTACAGATGGTGTGGTGACAGTAGTGTGTTTGGAGGTTGTAGGGAACCTGAATCCTGCATGTGCCTGAGTGCTTATTTAGCCACATTCTACTATAGAGCACTTGGGATAAGCGAGATGCTAGATGCCCTGATCTTTAGGGTTAACTGGTGCTATGCTATGTTGCAGATGAGGCTTGCTGTTTAAAGCAGAGCTGCTGATAGACTCCAACATCCAGGAATAGAATCTGCTGGGCACCTATGATCCCACTTACAGTGGTCTTCCCAGTGTATGTGTGGGTGACATCTTCTCCACTTACTCATCCTCTTATTGTACTGGTCCTGAGAATAATCACACCTTATTATTCCGAAAGAACCTTTCATGTCCTCGGGCAGTATTGCAGCTAGAAAGCTGACAGTACACTGAATTCGATGCACTGTATGTAATACCACCCATCTCAGAGGACATGAAAGGACTTTTATATCACATACATACACTATATTAACATTTCAATATAAAAATGCAGCATTTTGCATAAACATTAGCCCAAATGCTGCTTTTAATCAAGTAAATCTGCAAATGTCCTACCTCCTAGAGTGAGATAGCTACTGACCTGAAAGCTGATAACACCACACATTTCATAAAGGCAGCATTTTTGGATGCAAGTGTCTAAGATGGTGCATTTTACAGTTCAGCATAGTAAATGTAATATTTCCTAAAACGGTTTTCTGCAATTGAATGAAAACATAGCATGTTAACTTTATCAGCAAAAATGCTGCCCCTCATAGACTTTGCTGAATTTCCAATTATCCCATCTTTGTCTTTAATGTCTGCATTTTTCGAGAAATGATTTACTATTCAGGAGACTGGTGAGGAGCTTCTAAGAAGGAAGAGCAGTTTCTTCTAAGGCTGGATTCACACCAGTGCTCGGTCTCTGCTCGTGGGTTCTATCCCCCATTGCGCAAGTCCTGCAAGCATTTTTCGGATGGAAACCTGGCAGACCAGAGCGCTGGTGTGAACCTAGCGTAAGAGATATTGCAAAACTACTTATTGACTTTAACTATAAATTTACAAATAAGTGTCTTGAGAATTTTTTTTTTTTTCTCCCCCTTCTCTTCCTCCAGGTCCATGTTTGAGACATTGTCAAAATAAGGTATGTATATTTCTCTAGACTCCTTTTGTGTTTAACGTTCAGAATTAAATAAAGTTTAACTCTTTATTCCAATTTTGAGAAAAATTTCTTCCATTCTGAGTACTGAATGTTTTGTCTTGTGTAAAAATGGGGAGAAAAAAAAACTTTGAGCTAATCAAAGTAGTTTTTTACAATCTTATGAAGGGATAGCATATTATTACACTTTCTTTAGGGTAGTCTGACCATTGGAAACCGCATGATCCTGAGAATAAAGGGGGTACAGAATATGACTCAAGTTGACGCAGCATTTCATTCTTGAGATCAGACCCTCACAGATTATAAAGTAATGTCATCCTATCCTTCCAGGATGACAGAAACCCACTTCATATGGCTTGAACAAAAACTTGTAACTACATAAAAAGGTTATTTTTAATTTGTGTAACTGATTGTAGCAACCATTTGGAGCTCCCTGCTATGATGCGATATCTGTTGATATTCTGTCCTATGGCACTGACTGGCTGCCACATGGCATCTCATAAACACAATTCTTGTATAACAAAGCTTCACCTATGTAAGCAAGATACTTCAATTAAAGGGAAAGTGTCACCATGTAATGACCTTTTATTTTAAATCACATTTTTATATTAAACATATTCTAAGCATTTGTTTTAATTTTCAATGTAATCTACATTTATGAAAAGAGAAAAATACTAAAAATCTTGCGCTTCCAATTCTTTCCACTAAGCCTGAAATACTTTGACTTCCTGGACCATGGGCTATATAAGTCAAATTGGGTCTTCTTCAGACTATTGTGGCTATGGGAGAGTTTTCTAGCCATACTCTGACTTCTGCAGAGGTCATTTCATAGAAGGGGGAAGTTGATGAGCTTTGAAATCACATATTGTAACTGGTGGATTCTGTCATCAGCACACTGATAATCACAGCTTTCCTGCTTATGAAGATGGCGGCTGGAAAAAAAAATCTTCTACAGGAAACATAAGTTTCAGTACTGCAGTATAGAATTTTTTTTTTTTTTTAAAAACTTCACCAAAAACACAAGTCTACAAATTTTCAAAAGTTTTGTTCAGAAATAAAATGAGACACTTCTTTATGATTTTCATGTGCTGAATTCAAATATCACAAGGAAAACTGTCTATTGGCTCTAATTGATATTGAATTCTTGTTTTACTGTTATGTAAATTGTATAGATGGTAGTGCTTTGCCATTGTGCAGTAAGACAGCTTTAAGACTCAGCTTGGATGAATTGATAAATAGCCTCCACTCATCTGGGTTATGGCTGATGTTGAGAGCTTCCATTAAACTGCAGAGGTTATTGCATGCAGCAAGATCACCCTCCTTGAAGAATTGGACAAGATGCTTTTGATGGTCCCGGAACAAAAAAAATCTATCATCTGCTAGCAGATTCCACTGTTTAAGTCTGGAACCTAAGAGCTCTGCCTTACTCTTGGGCAGATCTAGATCTCTAACAAGACCGTTCAGTTCACTTTGCGATATAAGGTGTGGTTCAGTGGAGATTGATAGAAAATCTTGATCGTGCAAGGTAGATGGTTCATGACCACATGCTTCTTCTTTTTCTTCCTCAGTGGAATCAAGTGAGATTGTTTCTGCTGCTTTTGGAACTGGCAATTCTTCTGAATGAGCTACTGGGTGTATCGCAGATGGAATAGTTGGATACTGTAAAGTCCACTTTTTTTTTTTTTTTTTTTAATTCGAAATTTTTTTCCAATTGGAGGCACCATGCAGAAGTAGCAATTGGCAGTATGGTCAGCTGGCTCTCTCCAGACCATTGGCACTGCAAAAGGCATATATTGTCTCTTCCCATTCAACCACTGTGTGAGGTTTGATGAACATCTATTACAGCATGTGTGTGGAGCCCAACTCTTGTCCTGATCTATTCTGCAGCCAAAATACAGGTGGTAGGCTTTCCTAACCATGGGAGTCAAACTTCGCTTTTGTGACGCAAAAGTCCCTTCGCCACATATATATAGCAGAAATTATCTGCTTCACTAATGCAGTCCGAGGCATCACTGAACAAATAGACTGAACGATGTAAGCCGAACTGTAACAAGTGCTGGATGGCTGAGGTAGAATATATTAAGTTTTGTGATGCAAGTTTAATTAGGATTGCATCACCTGGCCTTTATTGGCATCTTTCTATTGGTCATTCTGAGATGATGCAATACAGATGATGCAAATTTTTCCAGTATTGTATTAATGGCTGTGAGACATATCAAAAGCACCTCTGTATCATGAAAAATAGAGCCAATTTCAAAATTTGAGCACCATTTTCGATCTCAGCAGCCCAAAATTAGTTAAGATCAACTGTTTTCATGTCTGAACCAATTTGGCTGTAGACCAGTAAAATCCACTTTAAAATACGTTTAACATAAAACTTGATTTAAAATTAGGTCACTTTCTTGCGGCACATTCCCTTTAATGCTGGGATCACCCAGGACATGCTCACAAGAAGGTAATTAACTGCAGTGTACTAGAACAGCATTTATCCAAATCTTAACCACAAATGTAGTACATCTGTCTAATCCAATGTTTCATGTTTAACTTTTCTTCCACAGGAACTGATCTCCACAAGCTTCAAACAATGATGCAACAATAGGAACATAAAAATAAACAGTTTTGTTAACCTGTCTGTAGTTTCTTTCTGTACTTTTGTATGTTTGTCCATGGTGCTGTACATTTGAAGGTTTACATACAATACACAAAACAAGTACTATACTAACAGTGACCAACTTGTACAGTGAGAGAGAGCCCTACCTGCAAGGGCTTACGCTAAGTTCACACCTGTGTTCGGGGGTCTGCTTGGGGAACTCCTGAAAGGAAGCCTAATCTGCTTAAAAAAAGCAGTTACCTGCGGACATCATAGACTATAATGGGGTCCTCCGGGTTTCCGCCCGAAAAGGACAAAAAATGCAGAGAGAAGCGCTGCTTGCAGTTCCAGCGCCAGTGTGAACCCAGCCTTACATTCTATGATGGAAAGTGGGATAGAGATAGTAGATGAGGGTAGATACTGTTCAGATGAAAGTGTGGTGGCAGTATTGTGTTTTGAAGGTTATAGGTCTCCCTGAATATGTTGTTTTGAAGCTTATGATTGTGGGGGACAGTCTTTTATGTTTTGTGGTAGTGAGTTCTCGGGAGAAGTCTTGGAGGCAGTTGTGTGAAGAACAGATAAGAGTGGAGTATGAGATCTTTAGAGAATAAGAGGTGTGGGTAAATAGCGGAAGATCAGGTCAGAAGGTATGAAGGGGACGGGTTGTGGATGGCTTCATATGTCAGTGTTTACATTTTAAACTCTAGTTGCTGGGCAATGGGTACCTAGAGAAGGGATTGGCAGAAGTGAGTGGCTTATGAGAAACTTGGTGACAGATGGATAAAGCGAACTGCAGAGTTTAGGGTGGCTTGGAGGGGACGAGCATTTGATATTCATGATATTGCTGGAAGTGTGGGGAGACTTGCCTTGAAAAATGGTAAAATCTATCATTGAGGCTTCAACCTGGTGATTTTACACCTACACTCCAAAAATTGATAACTTTTGAGTCTTTCACAATGTACCAAACTTACCAAAAAAAACCAAAGATGCAAGAATCACACCAATCTTTGATAAAGTGACAAATAAAAATAAGATACCTGAAAAATTATGTCCTAAAGAGTTAGACAATGAAAATCTCATTGGACAATGGCTCCTTTTCAAAGTAATAATGTGGGAGCTGTCATAACACCTCCCCAAATGGTAATGAAGTGTGTACCTTTTAATTTCTGATATGACTAAAAACACTACAGATTTTTATAATCCATTTATGGCACATGCATTTTTGTTTATGCTATATTTTTTTTTTTTTTTTTTTTTTTTGAGGCGAGATGGTAAAATTTTGCCAAATGTGTGTGGTTTTATACCATTTTTTGATTTTTACATTTTTCTATATCTTGTATATGGTGGGGGAATTCTTTATTTTAATTTGAGATTAGATAGAATGGGAAAAAAAAAAATTATATAATATATATTACACTCAGTCACTCACTGGGTACGGAAAGTGTTCAGACCCCTTTAAATTTTTCATTCTTTGTTTCATTGCAGCCATTTGCTAAAAGCAAAAAAGTTCATTTTATTTCTCATTAATGTACACTCAGCACCCCATCTTGACAGAAAAAAAACAGAAATGTAGATATTTTTCCAAATTTATTAAAGAAAAACTGAAATATCACATGGTCATAAGTATTCAGACTCTTTGCTGTGACACTCATATTTAACTCACATGCTGTCCATTTCCTTCTGGTCCTCCTTGAGATGGTTCTACTCCTTCATTGGAGTTCAGCTGAGTTAAACTGATTGGACTTGATTAGGAAAGGCACACACCTGTCTATATAAGACCTCACAGCTCACAGTGCATGTCAGAGCAAATGAGAATCATGAGGTCAAAGGAACTGCCCAAGGAGCTCAGACAGAATTGTGGCAAGGCACAGATCTGGCCAAGGTTACAAAAGAATTTCTGCAGCACTCAAGGTTCTTAAGAGCATAGTGGCCTCCATAATCCTTAAATGGAAGAAGTTTGGGACGACCAGAACTCTTTCTAGACCTGGCCGTCCAGCCAAACTGAGCAATCGTGGGAGAAGAGCCTTGGTGAGAGGTGTAAAAAAGAACCCAAAGATCACTGTGGCTGAGCTCCAGAGATGCAGTAGGGAGATGGGAGAAAGTTCCACAAAGTCTACTATCACTGCAGCCCTCCACCAGTTGGGGCTTTATGGCAGTGGCCCGGAGGAAGCCTCTCCTCAGTGCAAGACATATGAAAACCCGCATAGAGTTTGCCAAAAAACACTCGAAGGATTCCCAGACTGAGAAATAAGATTCTCTGCTCTGATGAGATGAAGATTGAACTTTTTGGCGTTTAATTCTAAGCGGTATGTGTGGAGACAACCAGGCTCTGCTCATCACCTGTCCAATACAATCCCAACAGTGAAACATGGTGGTGGCAGCATCATGCTATGGGGGTGTTTTTCAGCTGCAGGGACAGGACGACTGGTTGCAATTGAAGGAAAGATGAATGCGGCCAAGAACAGAGAGATCCTGGAAGAAAACCTCTTCCAGAGTGCTTAGACTGGGCTGAAGGTTCACCTTCCAAAAAGTCAATGACCCTAAGCACACAGCTAAAATAACAAAGGCGTGGCTTTGGAACAACTCTGTGACCATTCTTGACTGGCCCAGGGAGAGCCTTGACCTCAACCCAATTGAGAATCTCTGGAGAGACCTGAAAATGTGTGTACACCAACGTTCACCATCCAACCTGACGGAACTGGGGAGGATCTGCAAGGAAGAATGGCAGAGGATCCCCAAATCCGGATGTGAAAAACTTGTTGCATCATTCCCAAGAAGACTCATGGCTGTACTTGCTCAAAAGGGTGTTTCTACTCAATACTGAGCAAAAGGTCTGAATACTTATGACCATGTGATATTTTAGTTTTCCTTTAACAAATTTGCAAAAATATCTAAATTTCTGGGTTTTTTCTGTCAGGATGGGATGCTGAGTGTACATTATTGAGAAATAAAATGAACTTTTTTGCTTTTAGCAAGTGGCTGCAATGAAAGAGTGAAAAATTTAAAGGGGTCTGAATACTTTCCGTACCCACTGTATGTAATATAATATAATATATATATATATTATACTGACGGCTGAGGGCCCCGCTTTGCGGAAGAACATTAGAATTCTTTTTTTTTTTTTTTTTGTCCTAATAGGGGATGTGAACCAGCAATCTTCTGATCGCTGTTTCAGTAGTATACGCTGCAATACACATGTATTGCTGACTTCCTGAATACAATTGCCTTCAAAATACATACCTGGCTAATCCTGCCTGTAAGCGATGAACCACATATCGGCACCCTATGAGGGGGCCAATGGGGGCAGTATAATACTGAAACCCCTTTAGAGTCAAACAGGACCACAGCATTTAAAGGAAGGCCAGACTAGGGGAAGGCCGGCATGACAGGGCCTGACGGTGGGGCTTGGGGTTACTAGGGGGAGGGGGGTAAGTCAGTGGCGGGAGTAGTTAGGGGCAGGGGATATAGGGGACCGGCTCCGCTTCCCACGGTCATTCACCGCTGGGAAGGAGCCATTGACTGCAAAACGCTCCCTACCTGCATCCTGATGGCCGACATCGAGGAGATCCTGGGGCAGCTCCGCGCTGCCGCCGGCACCGTTGATGCTGCGTGGCTTAGGCAGCAGGTGTTGGGGATCGTGGACGCGGTCCCCGGAGGTACGTCTCCTGGCTCCCTGCGGCCTGGTACTGGCCAGGCCGCGTCCTCTGCTCCCTCTCCTTCCTGGGCTCCGGTGGGCGGGGCCTCGGCTTGGCGGCAGCGTCGGGCGAGGCCTCCGGAGCCGCTCAGCCCGGATACAGCACCGCAGTCCTGGCCTCGGCTCAGGAGCCCTTCTAGGGACCCTCCAGGCCGGCGGGCGTGCCCTACAGCCAGGGGCAGCGGTCCGCGGCCTGGGAGGCATCCACAGCAGCGGCCGGGACCAGCGGAGGCGAGGGGGCGGAGCTTGCGGCCTGGGCGGCCCTTCCCCCTTCCTTCCATGACTCCTCCACCATCTGCGGCCTTGGATACGGTGGCCCTGCCTGGCGATGCTCCGGTCGGGGGGGGCCACCAGGCGCTCTGGAATACAACTGACGCCTCCTGGTTCTTCACGCCGGCCTGCTGGCGCACCTGGGCGGAGTTCGGCGTCGGCGGGTGGCTTCCGGCAGATGGTCTCCGGGTCGGTCCTCATCTAGCTTACCATCATCATCCAGGCGAGAATGTCCTTCCTGTGCTGGCTGTTCTACTTCTGCGGCGGCTGGCGGCATTGGCCAGGACTCTGATGGCGAAGACTTCTTTGACTCTTCCCTACGGCTGGATTCGGGACAGGCGGCTGGCGGGATCACAGCTTCTGCGCAGCCTGGTGAGTGTTTGTCTATGTCTTGTTCTGTGCCGGCGTTGTTTAAATCTCAGGCGAGTGGGGAGGGCCCGGATGCGGCAGCCGGGGGGAGTCAGGCAGTCGCGGGGTCGACGGCGGGTTTAGGGGAGGATTTGCGGGCATTGTTAGGCGGGCTCCGCGACGTACTGGCGCGTTTGGGTGTGGGTGGGGGGACTGCTGGGTCCCCTGTTGCGGCGTGGGTTGGGGGCTCCCCCGCCCCCCTCCGGTGATAGTGTTGCCGTCGGATAGCTTGGTGCGAAAAGAGGTGGGGGTGGCAATGTCAGTGCAGACGGACAAGGAAGGCGACGGCATTCGTTTAGACGACAGGGCGAGGGGGGAGGTCTACGTTTGCTTTGAGGGCCCCCTGGGTGCTCATTTGAAGAAGGAGGTAAAGGATAAGATTTGGCGTGATGAATACGTCAAAATTTTTTCCCTTCTTCCCCTGGAGAAGTTTAATTTAGACAAGGGGAAACGAAAGTAAGAAGGAGGAGGAGGGGAAGAGACGATGGCGATTGATTCCACAGACTTTTACCAATTGGCTGCAGGCGTTCGCTATCCTTGCTAATGTTATTCGGGAAAAAGCTCCCAAAAATTGTTCGGGACTTTTTTGTTATTTAGATGCTATCGGGGAGGCCTATGGGGTTTATGGGGGTCAGACATGGCTGCGCTACGATGAGCAGTTCCGTCAGCGGAGGGCGGTGCGCCCATCCATAAGGTGGGACCAAAAGGACATCGGGTTGTGGTTAAGGGTTATGGCCCCGTCAAGGTTTGGGCAGCCCTTTCGGGGGGGGGGCCGGATCTACCGGCCTCGCTAGTCAGTCCACGAGTCAGTCTGCGGCAGGTCAGGGGACTGGGGGGAAGTCAGGTTTCTGCTGGCAATTTAATGAAGGCCAGTGTAAATTTGGGACGTCCTGCAAGTTCAGGCATGCATGTTCTGTGTGCGGGGGAGCCTCTCACGGGTCCGCCCGCTGCTTTAAGAAAGGAAAAGGGCGTCAGGCTGGCGGGGCAACTGGCCATGGGGCTGACTCCGGTGAAACTGTGCGAGATGGAGCCTTATCTAAGTCGGTATCCGAATCCCAAAGGGGGTTCGGTTAATGATGGCATTGACCCTGAGTTGAGTTCCGTTGTTTATACCTCCTTCGATGCAGCATTTCAGTGGGTGCGACAATATGGGCCTAGTGCGTTGCTGGCTAAGACAGACGTGGAATCAGCCTTCCGTCTCCTCCCGGTCCATCCGGAGAGCCTCCGGCTCTTGGGGAGTTACTGGGATAGGGCGTACTTTGTGGATCGTTGTCTTCCTATGGGTTGCTCGATCTCTTGTGCATACCTTGAGGCCTTTAGCTCGTTCTTGGAGTGGGTGGTAAGGGACCTGGCGGGTGTCGGGTCCGTCATTCACTACTTGGACGATTTTTTGTGCCTCGGTCCACCTGGCTCCTCAGTTTGTCTTTCCTTGCTACGGACTTTGGAATGGGTGATGGCGTGTTTTGGGGTCCCCTTGGCCCGGGAGAAGACGGAGGCCCCTCCTCGTGTTTGAGTTTTCTGGGTATCACCATTGATACCGAGAGGATGGAGTGCCGTCTGCCGGAGGAGAAATTGGTAGCTCTTAGACAGAAGGTGGGGCGGGCTGCTAGGTTGAGGAAGATTACACTCCGGGACTTGCAGTCCCTACTCGGAAAACTCAACTTCGCTTGTAGGATCATGCCCATGGGTCGTGTTTTTTGCAGGCACCTGGCGGGTGCTACGGCTGGGATAGCGTCACCCAGGCATTTTGTTCGGCTGACCAGGGACCACAGGGACGACTTAGAGGTGTGGGCCAGATTTTTGTGTGATTACAACGGCCGCTCCTTGGTAATGTCGCCTGTTGTCGATGTTTTTGACTGGGAATTGTACACTGATGCCTCGGGGGCAGTGGGTTTTGGGGCCTTTTGTCAGGGACAGTGGTGCGCGGGACGTTGGCCGTCAGAGTGGGTGGAGCAGGGGTTGGTTAGGAATCTGTGTGTGTTGAAGCTCTTCCCTATCGTAGTGGCACTAGAGGTATGGGGGGCTCGTTTTTCTGACAAGAAGGTGCATTTCCACTGTGACAACCAGGCAGTGTTTTGTGCCATTAATTCGCTGACTGCTTCTTCCCCGCCAGTGGTTCGTCTGTTACGGCACCTGGTTTTGCGTTGTTTAGCGTTGAATGCGTGGGTGGTGGCGGTTCATGTCCCTGGGGTCACTAATGTAATTGCTGACTCTTTTTCTCGCTTCCAGTGGGAGCGTTTTTGGCAGGTGTCCCCCGAGGCGGACGTCACTGGAATCCGGTGTCCGGACCACCTGTGGGACGTGGTCTTGCCACGGCCGGTGAACTAATTCGGTCATCCCTAGCGGTCGGTACCAGAGCGGCCTATGCGGCCGGATGGAGGGAGTTTGAATCCGTTGCGGGTGAGTTAGGGGGTGTTAGTTCGGACGGAGATAGGCGCACGGCGGTTTTGGTGCTGGTGGGTCGGGGGGGTGTTGGCTGGGTGGTCGGTTTCCCGGATGAATCGTTTAGTGGCAGGGTTAGCGTTCGGTTTTCGCGTCTGGGGATGGGTGGTTGTGACAAAAGATTTTCTTGTCACACAGGCTCTGCGGGGGTTTTAGGAGGGGCCGGGCCCCCCCCTGATGGGCAGCGGCCGGTGTTATTTCAATTACTCGAACGTCTGGGGGCGGTGTTACAAGGGGTGTGTTCCTCCCCGTTCGAGGTTGCTCTTTTTCGGCTGGCCTTTTCCTGGGTGTTTTTTGGGGCAATGCGGGTGGGGGAATTGGTCTCTCCATGCAAGAAGGTTGCGGGGGGGGGTGTTGGTACAGGACATATTGTTAGGCGAGTCCGGGGTTGAATTTGTTATCCGTCGATCTAAGACGGATCAGGGCGGCCGGGGCCGCAGGGTAAGTCTGTTTCCCGTTCCGGAGTCCGCCATGTGCCCGGTGCGGTGCTTCCAGGAATTATATGGGCTGCGGGGGGGACAGTGTGGCCCTTTGCTGCGCCATTCCGACGGCTCATTTTTGTCCCGTTTTCAGTTTACCTGGGTTTTTCGGAAGTGTCTAGGGGAGTTGGGGCTTGACCCGTCGGTTTTTGCTCCGCACTCTTTTCGCATAGGTGCAGCTACAGAAGCCTCGATTTGGGGTTTGGGCCCAGATGTTGTGCGGCGGATCGGTAGATGGGCGTCGCGCCGTCTTGTTTCCTATGTGCGTCCTCATTTACTGTAGAAGTTATTAGTCTGTTAGGGTGGCGAGTTGGGTTCGGGTTTTGCAGATTTTTCTATTATTTATGTTGCTTATTTATGTTATAGGTCAACCCCCTAGCTTGGTTTGGATTTTGGGGCATTCTAATGTCCATTGGGGGGCGGAGCGAGCGAACATGCGCCCCCACGGACGGCAGCTTGGTCTCCCTAGGTCAGTGACAGTAGTGCGGTGGCTGGGTTTCCGGGGTATGTGTTGGGGCCGCATGTTACGCGAGTTTACTAGGTTTGCTCGCCTGGATCGTCACCCTGATGTGCTGGTGTTGCATTTGGGTGGAAATGATTTATGCGCTCGCCCCTTGCGGGAACTGGTCAGGGATGTGAAGCATGATTTGCTCCGTCTGTGGGTGGATTATCCGGGGCTGGTCGTTGTATGGTCGGACATAGTTCCACGTCATTCCTGGCGGGGCGCCAGATCTGTAGACAGGGTTAATCGAGCTAGGTCCATAGGTCGGTGGGCGCTTTTGTGGTCCGTCACGGGGGTGTGGTGGTGCGCCATCATGAGTTGGAGGATATGCAAGGGGGGTTCTGGTTGGCGGATGGGGTGCACCTTAATGCAGTTGGAATTGACCTTTGGACGTTAGGTTTACAGGGCGGGGTGGAGCGTGCCCTGGCCTTGGTGGGGGGGTGCGCAGCCTTGAGGTGGTCAAGGCGTGCGCACTGTGGCGGGGTGGGGGGTCCTTGGAGTTGGTAAAAATTCGGGGGGTGGGGAAACATGGTGGTGAGTTTCCCCTACAATTAACTACGGTTTTGGTTGGTCTGGCCGCTTTTGGGCTCCTGCTGGGTGGTGTCCCGGGGAGTGGTTTGTGATATATGTGGTGAGACTGCCATCGGTGTTTATGGTGCCCCTGAGCCTGTGGTTTACGGCTGGGGGTAAGTTGGTGTGATGGACAGTTTGGCGGCCAGATCTGTGGAGCTCCAAGGACCTCCCCCTCAGAAAAATATATTTATTTCTGAAAGTTGGGGTTAATTGGTTAGTTTGTTATTTAAATTGTTATTTATGTATTTATCATTATAAGGGGTTATGTTAACGTTATTTATTCCGGTGGGTTTGAAAATTGCAGTATGTATATATATATATATATATATATATATATATATATATATATATATATTTGTACTGTTTATGTAATAAAATGGCTGCTGTGGCCAATTAATCCAACCCCACGTGTGTTTGTCTTTTTTTCTCAGGTAGAGTATGGTATGGGGGTAGGGGGGTGGAAGGTGAGGTCGCAGCATTGGTAAGTATAGGATAGTTGTAAAGCCAACATCCTCAGTGCCAATGTCATGGGTTAACACCCTCGATAGGAGTTCTGTTCCAATCACGAGTGTTACAGGCGCGTGTCAATTGTATCATACATCTGACATTTGCTACCTATGATGCCCACTGCTTAGGATGAGCGTTATTGAGGCTATGACAGCCAATAGGTTGTTGGTAAATGTGTACTAATTTGTTTAATTGAGGTTATTTAGACAAACTAATAGCATTGACACTTAGAAAAAAAAAAATGTGAATTTGCAGTTTCAATGCATTGTAATGGTATTGACCCACTGATGCCAATATGGGTATGAGAAAAGGGGCGAATTATAATGGCTATAAAACTGCTAGAACAGCTAATGGCAGGTTTTGATGGTGTGGTACTGCTATGCAATGGTTAGTACCTACTGTACCATAAGAAATTAATGGAAGGGCAACTAGTGGTGCAGTCCCAAGGCTTACTGATGAATACAGGAAGCAAGGGCTAGCTTGTCTGATCTGATCTCACTGCATAGTGACACCTTTCCCTCACACACTACTTCATTGCTGCAGACTAGTTGGTGCCCATATGGATCCCTGTTGACCACTGGAAGTGTCTACATGAGGCATGTAAACATCAGAACTGGACTATGGATCAACAGAAGGTGTTAGCTTTTATCTTGTGAATTATACTTTGTCATTTGCCTAATGTATATGAGTCTGTTGCTTATTTGGGGCAGGAGATGGTACCAGATTGGGAAGGAAAGATGGTGGAAGCAGTGTGGTAATCTGGATGATGTTCAGTTGGGAAACTTGGGTTCTGCTAGTTATGCCATCTACCTGAAGAAGTTTTACAAGCCAAGTAGCATCCACATATGTTAAAGTACGAAACCAAACAGATGTCGATTTTGTCTCAGACAAACAATTTGGAATATTCAGGTTGATCCTGGCTCGTTACAAATTTGTTTGACCATTCAGCTGCGTTGTGGTAGGGAAAATGATAGGAAATCATTGATCCTGTCAGCAATCTGTCTTGATCATCTCTGCAAATGAATATTGTTTGTTTTTCATGTAGGGTGCCCTAACTGTGTGTACTGGACCAGTGTGCCATCTGTATTCAACTTTTATACTGACTGTATTACTATATTGTGAATGTGATTGTGTTGTACCGAGCTGTTGAATAATCAATATCCCTCACGGATCAATAAAGTTTTCTATTCTAATTCTATGCTATATGATGAAAAATAGTGGCTGTATTCAACCGAGTATAGAATGGTAGAAGTTCTAGCATTTATAATACAGGGGGAACACTGTTATATAGAATCTTATCTGCTTCACCCCTTAATGACGCAGGGTAGTTTTGTATGTTAATGCTCGGTGACTTTTTTTTTTTTTTTCCCCCCCCAGTCTTCCAAAATTCATAGCAATGTCGACAGTAAAATTAAAAAGTTGCGAGGGCTTATTCTTTGCGTGACAAGTTGTACTTTTTGTTTGCCACCATTTTGGGGTACATAATGTTTTCTGAAGCAATTTCCGGCAGGTCATTATCATTATATTGGTTTTTATTAGGTTTTACCACTTTTACAAATTAAAACGTCACTTTTTGAAAACTAACAATTTTCCTGGGGTCACAATATTCTAACACCTGTAAAAAAAAAATTTTTATTGTACTGTTGACAGAGAAGTCAGGGCTCTGTATTTGCAGGGCAAGTTGTACTTTTTATTGGTACCAATGTTTGGTATGTATGACTTTCTGATCAATTTATTTTTTTTTTTTTTTTTTTTTTTCTGGGTACTGTTCACTGTACAGTATAATACTACCGCAATATGCAAATTAACACTTTTTAGCTAGTGGGGACTTATATACACGTGGGGATACCTAACGTTTGTTTTAAATATAGCGGTGGGTTTTTAACTTTTTGTATGTGTTTTTTACAATATGCGTTTTTTCACTTTACATGCCCCACAAGGGGACCTGAAGCTGGGATCTCAGATCCCCTGTGCAATGTACTGAGGTGGAAGTAACACAGCAGGTAAAGCTTCTTTGCCCGCAGCATTGCAAAGACATACTATTATGGCACTGAACATTATATACGGCAACTATACGCTTGGTGCTACATAATGGTACAGTGCAGAGCATTAAGGGGTTAAAGGTTCTTGGGTGTAGAAACTTGTTCTTGTTTTGTTTGTCCACACTAGGGGTGGAAGGAAAGTCTGTACATCCTTGCCATAAATGACTGTAAGGGTGGGTTCACACTTGCAGCTGCACTCCGTACGCTGAAAATCCGACCTAAATGTCGGAAAACTGGATAGGGGAAGGTTTGCGATGTATTGCTTTAAAACCCCATTCACTTGAATGGGGTTTTAAAGCAATGCGCAGGTGTGCGCTTGCACCCTCTGTGCTGCGAAGCCGTTTTTTTTCGCTGGAAACAAAGTCCTGCATGTCTGACTTTGTTTCCAGCGAAAAAAGGCTTTTGGTGCAGAGGGTGTAAGCGCACACCCGCAGCATTGCTTTAAAACCCCATTCAAGTGAATGGGGTTTTAAGTAATATGTCGCAAACCTTCCCCTATCCAGTGGTTATCCAGTTTTCCGACATTTAGGTCAGATTCGGGGCGGACGGAGTACCGATGCAAGAGTGAACCCACCCTTAGGCTGAGGCAACAAGCTGCAGAGAAGTGTGTGTGTGTGTGTGTGTGTGTGTGTGTGTGTGTGTTTTTGTGTTTTTGTTTTGGTTTTTTTTTTTTGTGTGTTTTGGTTTTTTTTTTTATCTAAAGCTAGAAGTGGATGTAGTTAAAAAATTCTTCTAAGTGCTTTTTTTTTATATTCCTTTTGAAGATAATCCTGGCTCAAATAATGCATCTTTTCTGCCACAATGTAGTAAAAAAAAAAAAAAAACTCACCAAATTAGAAAAACACATTTTTAACTAATGGCATGTTGGAATAGCCTTTAAAAAGGCCATTCTACTCCTACCATCCATTCTAAGCTTCTCCTCGCCGTTTCTGATAAAATTGGTTTCTTCTGTTTATGCAAAATCATACAGGGGCCAAAATAGAAAACAAAAATAACAAAAAGGAAAATAGCCAAGATATCAAGGTGAAGGAAATACTAATAAAACTCAAACTTTTATTTAAATATTTAAAAACTATGACATATAGCTATAATAATATCACACAGTAGCAATGTGTGTGACGTGCTATAGACCTATCCTAACCAAGAGGAAGGGTACAAATACTTTATCAGCCACTATCACCTCATATACAGTACAGACCAAAAGTTTGGACACACCTTCTCATTCCAAGAGTTTTCTGTATTTTCATGACTATAAAAATTGTAGATTCACACTGAAGGCATCAAAACTATGAATTAACACGTGGAATTATATACACAAAAAAAGTGTGAAACAACTGAAAATATGGAATGAGAAGGTGTGTCCAAACTTTTGGTCTGTACTGTATATTCAGGAATATAGGTACTAATAACCGCAGAACATTCTTTTTGAAACTACAGTAAATTCAGATAAAGCACTAAAAATATCCTTGTATTATAAATACTAGAGATGGTAAAAGTGATGAAATGGAGTTCAAAATAGCACGTGTAAAACACCACTACTGACCAGTCCTGCTCGTCTATGTGGTGGGTGTGTCAGAAGCACCATAACCACCTCTTATCATTGATAAATGAGAACGAGGCTGTTCCCATAGAAACACCGACGCTGAACATACAGCGTCGGTGAAACTACTACGGATAATCATCTGTTTTCATGTTCACATTGTCAGATAATGCTAACACAGCAAGAAGAAGATAATAACAGTCATTCACTTATAAACAGATGCTCTAATCTATAACAAATGATCAGAGATAACGGAACATGGACCCGTGCCGGCATAGAATCTAAAATAACCCTATAGAGATACTCATTATGATTTAATCAAGAGGTGATCGCCAACATATAGCTCACAAACAGGTAAATGTGTGTGTGTGTGTGTGTGTATAGATAGATAGATAGATATGTGTGTGTGAAAAATAAACCACCTTTCTCCTATACCAAACTCTTTTATTACAATAAAGGTTCAATATAAATCTCTATAAGTAACGGTCTATCAGAACACTAGATAAGTAACGGTCTAATAATACACTTAGTAAAACAGACATTCTGAGATATAGACCATATATCCCATAACTGCACAGAGTCTCTATATACTGAAAATGAAACTAAAGGTGAATAAGCAAAGAGAACATAGAAAATGAATATTGGGTTTACATAAGGATAGAGTAGAATCACTATAGGAAAAAAAACAAAAAAAAAAAACTTAGCTCTTTGAGGTTAATGAAATCATTACTAGAAGAAGAACAATCCAATTTTGATAAATTTATCTAAAGAGCTAAAAGAAAAAACTTTACAGGGAAACATTGAACAGTTTGTAGCCCTGATTAAGAATCGTAAACACTTTCAGTTCCAGAGAGATTTAGCTGAAGTTAAAAATATAATAAAGCATATGAACATATTTTGAGTAATCAGATAGAGAGCGATATTTCCTCCTCTGATTATGGTAACTCTGATAATGATACGAGATCTCGTGGTTTAAATATCACAACCAGAGGTAGAGGCGGTAATAGGTTCAGGAGCGCCCCAAGGGGTACGAAATCTTTAACACATAAATCTAATACATCTACTAGTGGAGATTCATCTGGTTTTTTAGCACAAGGTCCGCCCATCACACAATATCTGTTAAGGGGAAGAACAGAATCCCAGAAAAAGGGATCAGATACCCTCTAGTGGTAGATAATAGGATGATGGATGGTGGACCTTCAATTAGGGAAAGCAAAGAAATCTTGAAAAATAGTTGTGAGGTTGATATGTGCCAAATAATAAACCTATCAGATAAAGTTTTGTCATCTCAGGAGATGTCTGTCTTGGCCAAGGGCTTATCGTTTGTTCCCACTACCCATTTCGACGAATTTACCTGGGTTAAAGATTTATTACATTTTTGTAGGAAATTGAGGTGGACTAAATTTATGCAGATGACTAAAAAGAAAAAAAGTGAAGAATGGGGAGTGGATTTGGAGGATTTACCAGGCCTTGGAATTCTTGAAGACCTCTTTAGAGAGGGACAGGGAGAGGAATATCCTAGATCCTTTACTGGTTTGTGTCCTAAGAGTACTAAGACCCCTCCCCCTATAGATACAAGCTTCATTGATGCTTTTGAAGCTTTGGCAGTTGAAGGTGTTTCACAAATATCTAGACAAAGGAGAAATATATCTAATCTCGATGATGCCCATATGAAAGCCCTTTCGGAATTGGAGAGGGATAATAATATTATCATCAAGCCCTCCGACAAGGGGGGCAACATTGTATTTCTAAATAGTGAACAGTATATTCTGATGTGTAATAACATTCTTACACATAAAGACTCATATAGGGTACTCGAGAGTGATCCGACTTTATTGTTTTCTGAAGAACTAGAAACCATCTTGAGTTCAGCTGCTGACAGGGGTCTTATAGATACTAACGAGTATAAATTTATGAAACCACAGCATCCACAGGTGGCCACTTTTTATGCGCTACCCAAAGTGCATAAAGCAGTGGATCCTCTCAAGGGGCGTCCTATAGTCTCGGGCATAGGGGGGTTAACGGAGGGCATCAGTACTTACGTGGATACCATCTTACAACCATTTGTGCTGGCCCTTCCCTCCTATGTCCGGGACACTATGGACGTCCTGAGACCTCTTGAGGATATTTCTCTTCCACCTAATACCAAGGTGGCTAGCCTGGATGTGGAGGCATTGTACAGCTCCATACCCCATGATTTGGGGTGTGGAGCTGTGCGACACTTCCTGGAAAAGAGGGGAAATTATTTGATAGAACACAATGCCTTTACTCTACAGCTTTTTGATTTTGTTCTTAGGAGAAACTACTTCCTGTTTAATGGGCGCTTCTTCCACCAGCTCCAGGGTACCGCGATGGGGAGTCCAGCTGCCCCTACATACGCAAATTTATACCTGGGCTGGTGGGAGGAGCGCCTGGTCTTCTCTGAAGACATGGAGAGGTGGACGTCGTCAATCTTTATTTGGTTGCGATATATAGACGACATTTTACTCTTTTGGAGTGGTACTGATGAGGATTTTTGGTTATTTGTGGAGGCACTAAATCACAATCAGATTAATCTGCGATTCATGGTGGAAATTAATAAGAGAGAGATCTCTTTTTTGGATTTATCTATCAGAATTGAGGAGAATGGAACTATTAACACTACTGTTTTCCGAAAAAAAAACTGCAACGAATAGTCTGCTTCGTTGGGACAGTTTCCATCCTGAGTCCCTCAAGAAAGGAATACCAAAAGGGAAGTTCCTGCGCATACGGAGGAACTGCTCTGAGTTGAACGATTTTCTAAGCAAAGTGGATGATCTTGAACACAGGTTCAAAAATAGGGGTTATCCATCAACAATAGTAAAAAAAAAAGCATGTTGTCATGCATTGGCGTTGAATAGGAGAGATCTCCTCACTCCTAAATTATCTAGGGAGCTGGATACGCAGATTCGCCTGATTGGAACCTTTGACAATAAACAGAGAGATTAAGCATATTTTAACTCCCCTATGGAAGATTCTACATATGGATCAGGATATTCAGGACTCCGTTGACCCCGGTCCATCAATCTTGACCCATATCTTGACCCATAGCCATTTGAAATCTGACACTAAGGAAGATACTTGGCTAGACAGGACAATACCAAATGGCACGTTTAAATGTGGGCATTGTAAAGCTTGCACACGGGGGGACGGGGGGGGAGGTTATCTGGACTGCAAAATTTTACAAAAGGAAGCTCAATGGACATACCAACTGAAGTTGGTTAAACCTTTGGGCCTTAATGAAGTGATTTCTTTTACTTCCTTCATCTGAATTTAGTGGATCCTTTTGAATACCCCTGTCCTTTATTGATTTATTTATTTATTTTTTTCCTATAGTGATTCTACTCTATCCTTATGTAAACCCAATATTCATTTTCTATGTTCTCTTTGCTTATTCACCTTTAGTTTCATTTTCAGTATATAGAGACTCTGTGCAGTTATGGGATATATGGTCTATATCTCAGAATGTCTGTTTTATTAAGTGTATTATTAGACCGTTACTTATCTAGTGTTCTGATAGACCGTTACTTATAGAGATTTATATTGAACCTTTATTGTAATAAAAGAGTTTGGTATAGGAGAAAGGTGGTTTATTTTTCTCACACACACATATCTATCTATCTATCTATCTATCTATCTATCTATCTATCTATCATATATCTATCTATCTATCTATACACACACACACACACACATTTACCTGTTTGTGAGCTATATGTTGGCGATCACCTCTTGATTAAATCATAATGAGTATCTCTATAGGGTTATTTTAGATTCTATCCCGGCACGGGTCCATGTTCCGTTATCTCTGATCATTTGTTATAGATTAGAGCATCTGTTTATAAGTGAATGACTGTTATTATCTTCTTCTTGCTGTGTTAGCATTATCTGACAATGTGAACATGAAAACAGATGATTATCTGTAGTAGTTTCACTGACGCTGTATGTTCAGCGTCGGTGTTTCTATGGGAACAGCCTCGTTCTCATTCATCAATGATAAGAGGTGGGTATGGTGCTTCTGACACACCCACCACATAGATGAGCAGGACTGGTCAGTAGAATTTAGACGCTTGACATATATAGACCTTGGAAAAGTGCTGTATCCGAGGCTTAACATTTGAAGTACCGGCGCCTACCATCTGGGCGTCGGGAACTGTGGTTTTTACCACATTATCTTTATTTTTGAACATTTTCTCCATTTAGTTAAAAAACTCCCCTGATGAACCTGGTGTTATGAATATCCGCTAGGGGAAACGCGTAGGAAGATGAGGGAGAGAGGCGATTGATATATTTTTGGTAGAAGGGAAGACTTGATCAAGTATCAGCTGTATTATGCCCTTTGTGGGGCTAGTGATCATCTACTTCTCTAGACTAGAGTTTTGGTGTGGTGTGTGGTGTTTTACACGTGCTATTTTGAATTGCATTTCATCATTTTATTACTTTTACCATCTCTAGTATTTATAATACAAGGATATTTTTAGTGCTTTATCTGAATTTACTGTAGTTTCAAAAAAATGTTCTGCGGTTATTAGTAGCTATATTCCTGAACATATATAGTATTTGTACCCTTCCTCTTGGTTAGGATAGGTCTATAGCACGTCACACACATTGCTACTGTGTGATATTATTATAGCTATATGTCATAGTTTTTAAATATTTAAATAAAAGTTTCAGTTTTATTAGTATTTCCTTCACCTTGATATCTTGGCCATTTTCCTTTTTGTTATTTTTGTCTTCTGTTTATGCAAATTAGGATCACGGATCATCGGGAGCATTCTGCCTGCGCTCCAAGCACCCTCCGTGTCATAATGCTCCACCTCCCCCTTAGCTGTTTATGTTCACTCCCCTCCTCCTCTTCGTTGTAACTTCTGCCTTTCACAGGCATTGGACTGCACACGTCCAGGTGGCCATTTTCTGGTGGTCTGCTACACCAGCGTACTGCGGCACAGTACATAAGCATGTCCGGGCGGCCATTTTCCTGGGTGGTCTGCTACACAGTACAATAGTGTAGCAGACCACCGGAAAATGTCCGCCCGGACATGCACAGTGAGATGCCTGCAAAAGTCAGACGGTCTGGCAAAGAGGAGGTGGAGAGTGAACATAAGCAGCTAAGGGGCGGAGGAGAGATCTGACACGGAGGGTGCTCGGAGAGCAGGGGGAACACCTCCAGTGCTTGGTGATCCTAATTTGCATAACAGAAGAAAACTATTTTATCAGAAATGGTGGGGAGAAGCTTAGAATGGAAGGTAGGAGTAGAATGGCCTTTTTAAAGGCTATTCCAACATTCCATTAGCTAAAAATGTGTTTTTCTAATGATAGACTTTCTTTAACCATTCTGGTATAGCTCTACAACAGAGTCTGCGTCAGTTGCTTTGTGTGAGATTAGATTGCTTCTGTTGGTCTTATTTGCTGCTGCACCATAAAGGGGTTTTCCGGGCAAAATCTTTTTAAAAAAAAAAAAAAAAAAAAAGTCTGTTTGGGCACTACATTAATAGCACTAACAGACCTTCTTTTTTTTTTTTTTTCTTTTTTTCTTTTTTTTGTGTGTGTGCACCCAAATACCTTTTTTAGCAGTCTTGAGTGATTTCTAGGTTTCTCTGGGAGCTCCTGGCATCCTCTGCATTTGTTTACATGGTGTAGCTTCCACACTACATCACTCTCACTCCCTTACACCCCCTTTCTGTCTCCCTAGCTATCCTGCCCATCCCCCTCCCCCCGTCACCACCTCATACTTAACAGTCTTCCTCTCTAGACTTACCTTCTGGAACGGCTTCTCCTGGCTGCGCGCAGGCTGGTGACACCTTTGCAGTAGAGATGGCACCTCTGACGGCGCGTGCACAGACCAGAAGTGCCTCGAATGCCTGTGCAGTAGAGATGCCATCTCTACTGTGCATGTGCACCTCCAGAATGCGCAAGCGCTAGCAGAGTTAGAGGAGGGGGAGCCTTTCCCAGAGAGTAAGATGTAGGGAAGATGTAAGTATGATGGGGTGGGGGGGGAATATTGGAGACGTTCTGTTTTGGAAACAGAACGTGACTGGAATATCATAAAGTGAGCCTGGGGCTGTGTGACCGCCCCAAGGATATTGTTTTATATTTATATAGTGTGTGTGTGTGTGTGTGTGTGTGTGTGTGTGTGTATGTGTATGTTTAAATGTGTGTTTATATCTATGTGTGATGTTTATATGTGTGTGTGTTTGTATATTTGTGTGTATGTATATACAGTGCCTTGCGAAAGTATTCGGCCCCTTTGAACTTTTCAACCTTTTGCCACATTTCAGGCTTCAAACATAAAGATGTAAAAATTTAAATTTTTTAGTGAAGAATCAACAACAAGTGGGACACAATTGTGAAGTGGAACGAAATTTATTGGTTATTTTAAACTTTTGTAAAAAATAAAAAACTGAAAAGTGGGGCGTGCAATATTATTCGGCCCCTTTACTTTCAGTGCAGCAAACTCACTCCAGAAGTTCAGTGAGGATCTCTGAATGATCCAATGTTGTCCTAAATGACTGATGATGATAAATATAATCCACCTGTGTGTAATCAAGTCTCCGTATAAATGCACCTGCTTTGTGATAGTCTCAGGGTTCTGTTTAAAGCGCAGAGAGCATCATGAAGACCAAGGAACACACCAGGCAGGTCCGTGATACTGTTGTGGAGAAGTTTAAAGCCGGATTTGGATACAAAAAGATTTCCCAAACTTTAAACATCCCAAGGAGCACTGTGCAAGCGATCATATTGAAATAGGAGTGTCAGACCACTGCAAATCTACCAAGACCCGGCCGTCCCTCTGATCAGTCTTCTCCTTGTTTGAGATGAAAGTTTAGAGATGCAGCCCATGATCACTCTGGATGAACTGCAGAGATCTACAGCTGAGGTGGGAGAGTCTGTCCATAGGACAACAATCAGTCGTACACTGCACAAATCTGGCCTTTATGGAAGAGTGGCAAGAAGAAAGCCATTTCTCAAAGAGATCCATAAAAAGTCTCGTTTAAAGTTTGCCACAAGCCACCTGAGAGACACACCAAACATGTGGAAGAAGGTGCCCTGGTCAGATGAAACCAAAATCGAAACATTTTGGCCACAATGCAGAACGATATGTTTTGCGTAAAAGCAACACAGCTCATCACCCTGAACACACCATCCCCACTGTCAAACATGGTGGTGGCAGCATCATGGTTTGGGCCTGCTTTTCTTCAGCAGGGACAGGGAAGATGGTTAAAATTGATGGGAAGATGGATGGAGCCAAATACAGGACCATTCTGGAAGAAAATCTGTTGGAGTCTGCAAAAGACCTGAGACTGGGACGGAGATTTATCTTCCAACAAGACAATGATCCCAAACATAAAGCAAAATCTACAATGGAATGGTTCACAAATAAACGTATCCAGGTGTTAGAATGGCCAAGTCAAAGTCCAGACCTGAATCCAATCGAGAATCTGTGGAAAGAGCTGAAAACTGCTGTTCATAAACGCTCTCCATCCAACCTCACTGTGCTCGAGCTGTTTTCCAAGGAAGAATGGGCAAGAATTTCAGTCTCTCAATGTGCAAAACTGATAGAGACATACCCCAAGCGACTTGCAGCTGTAATCGCAGCAAAAGGTGGCGCTACAAAGTATTAACTTAAGGGGGCCGAATAATATTGCACGCCCCACTTTTCAGTTTTTTATTTTTTACAAAAGTTTAAAATGACCAATAAATTTAATTCCACTTCACAACTGTGTCCCACTTGTTGTTGATTCTTCACCAAAAAAAATTTTAATTTTATATCTTTGTTTGAAACCTGAAATGTGGCAAAAGGTTGAAAAGTTCAAGGGGGCCGAATACTTTCACAAGGCACTGTGTGTGTGTGTGTGTGTGTGTGTGTGTGTGTGTGTATATGTGTGTGTGTGTGTGGCATAGATAGATAGATAGATAACAGTGGGGAAAAAAATTTTGTCTGCCACCAATTGTGCAAGTTCTCTCCCTTAAAAACATGAGGCTAGCCTGTAATTGTCATCATAGGTAGACCTCAACTATGAGAGACAAAATGAGAAAACATAGCTAGAAAATCGCAGTCTGATTTTTTTTTTTTTTTAAGAATTTATTTGCAAATTATGTTGGAAAATAAGTATTTGGTCACCTACAAACAAGCAAGATTTCTGGCTCTCACAGACCTGTAACTTCTTCTTTAAGAGGCTCCTCTGTCCTCCACTCATTACCTGTAGTAATGGCACCTGTTTGACATTGTTATCAGTATAAAAGTCACACTCCAAACTTCACTATGGTGAAGACCAAAGAGCTGTGGAAGGACACCAGAAACAAAATTGTAGACCTACACCAGGCTGGGAAGACTGAATCTGCAATAGGCAAGCAGCTTGGTGTGAAGAAATCAACTGTGGGAGCAATAATTAGAAAATGGAAGATATACAAGACCACTGATAATCTCCCGTGATCAGGGGCTCCACGCTAGATTTCACCTCGTGGGGTCAAAATGATCACAAGAACGGTGAACAAAAATCCCAGAACCACACGGGGGGGACCTAGTGAACGACCTGCAAAAAGCTGGGACTAAAGTAACAAAGGCTACTGTCAGTAACACACGCCGCCGCCAGGGACTCAGATCCTGCAGTGCCAGGCGTGTCCCCCTGCTTAAGCCAGTACATATCCGGGCCCGTCTGAAGTTTGCTAGAGAGCATTTGGATGTTCCAGAAGAGTACTGGGAGAATGTCATATGGTCAGATGAAACCAAAGTAGAACTGTTTGGAAGAAACACAACTCGTCGTGTTTGGAGGAGAGTGAATGCTGAGTTGCATCCAAAGAACACCATACCTACTGTGAAGCATGGGGGTGGCAACATCATGCTTTGGGGCTGTTTCTCTGCAAAGGGACCAGGACGACTGATCCGTGTACATGAAAGAATGAATGGGGCCATGTATCGTGAGATTTTGAGTGCAAACCTCCTTCCATCAGCAAGGGCACTGAAGATGAAACATGGCTGGGTCTTTCAGCATGACAATGATCCCAAGCACACCGCCAGGGCAACGAAGGAGTGGCTTCGTAAGAAGCATTTTAAGGTCCTGGAGTGGCCTAGCCAGTCTCCAGATCTCAACCCCATAGAAAACCTTTGGAGGAAATTGAAAGTCCGTGTTGCCCATCGACAGCCCCAAAACATCACTGCTCTAGAGGAGATCTGCATGGAGGAATGGGCCAACATACCAGAAACAGTGTGTGCCAACCTTGTGAAGACTTACAGAAAACGTTTCACCTTTGTCATTGCCAACAAAGGATATATAACAAAGTATTGAGATGAACTTTTGTTATTGACCAAATACTTACTTATTTTCCACCATAATTTGCAAATAAATTCTTTAAAAATTAGACAATGTGATTTTCTGGATTTGTTTTCTCATTTTGTCTCTCATAGTTGAGGTCTACCTATGATGATAATTACAGGCCGGCGTCATCTTTTTAAGTGGGAGAACTTGCACAATTGGCGGCTGACTACTTTTTTTTCCCCACTGTATATAGATATACACATATAGATATACTCACACACACATACACACACACACACACACACACAAACACACACACACGTAAAATAGAAGTTAGGTGGGGGGAGCGGGTTTAGTTTAGGGGTTAATTTTGATTTTATCCCAGACAACCCCTTTAAATTTCACAGGCCCGACAGCCTAGGCAGGAAAACCTTCAGTGAACTTTAGGGACTCATCTGTAAATAAAATGACTACAGTCCAGTATACAGTTAAAGCCAGGTAGATAGAAAGTCTAATTAACAAATAACAGCAAATCAATGACTTGTGTGAAACTTGACAATCCATGCTATCAAGCCCATGTGTAAATGTGTATACTATGTGGAGGTGCCCATATATAGTGATAACACTGCATACCCTATGCCATATGATCACTACAAACTCAAGATTTGTGTTCAAGCTGGTTTTGATTTATTGGAAGTAAAGCTTATATTTATATTTTTAGAACTTGTATTGATTGTTCCTTCTGGAAATGTATGTATAAAGGGTGTCACTATGGCACTTGTCATTAATCTGTGTCTCAGACTGTATGGAAATATACCAGTCCGCAAGTTGGAAAAATTTTTAGCTCCATCTGGTAAGGCCTAAATTTGCCAAAATTGTCAAGAGTTGCTGTATATTTGTACATATCCACTTTTTGGCTCTTGTATATGTGCGCATATATATATATATATATATATATATATATATATATATATATATATAAAAAATATCTATTACTTTTGTGTGTTGAGTGAACCATTTTGACATAGTCATTATCATTTTCATCATTGTTTAAAACTTATGTAAATATGTATACATGCAGATGTCTAATGAAGGTCACATTGACTGAAACGTCATTCATTTCTGGACAATCTAATAAATTTGGAGTTAATTTCTACATGGAGTGCCAGATTTTATTCTATATATTTTGGTTGCACAGTGAATGCGTACAGAATAATAAAGTGGTACCATTACGTAGTACAATTTGTCCCACAAACATTAAAGGGGTTGTCTGGGATAAAATGAAATTCATATTCTAATCTATACACACTCTCCCCGCCTACTCTCTAAATTACATAATTTAACAGAACTGTATATTTACCCATATTCCTGAAGCAGTCATGTGACCGCCCCAGGGACATTTTCTGGTTATCCGGTGACGTTCCATTTCTGGAAACGGAACGTCAGGAGCCTTTCACGCCTGTGGGACTATTGCGTGTGCACCGGCAGAGTGAAAAAAAGAGGGGGTGCCGTTCGCCGAAGGAAGACAGGTAAGTATGATGGGGTGGGGTGGATAGAGTTAGTTGGGAAGGGCTAGTAGTGGGCGGGATAGCTAGGGAGACAGGGATGGGTGTCAGAGAAGGAGGGGGAGGTAGTGAGTGGGAGGTAGTGTGAGTCAGCCTACAAGTACCATGATGCATTGCATTAGGTAAGACAGCAGGAACCTACACCATGTAAACAAATGCAGAAGATGCCAGGAGCTCCCAGAGAAACCCAGAAATCACTCAAAACACTGCTAAAAGTATTTGGGTGCACTTGTTAACCCATACCTCCCAACTTTCAAAGGACAGAAAGAGGCACAAAATGTGTGGTGCGCTGTGCTCACTGTGGCAAATTTAGCGCCATCTACTTCTACGTTGACTCCGCCTATTCTCACCCTTTTTTTTTTTGTGCCCCTCCCACACAGTATAATGCTCCTACAGTCGCCTTAACATTATATGCCTCCACATTGTAATGTTCCCCTTCAAAATGCCCAACAGTATGAAGTCCCTCTCCTCGTGCCCCAGTTTAAACTGGGGGCAGCTGGAGGGGGACATTAAACTGGGACAACTAGAGGCATACATGTCTCCCTCCAGCTACCCCCCCTTCCCCAAAGTTTAACATAATACAGTGGGTACGGAAAGTATTCAGACCCCTTTAAATTTTTCACTCTTTGTTTCATTGCAGCCATTTGCTAAAAGCAAAAAAGTTCATTTTATTTCTCATTAATGTACACTCAGCACCCCATCTTGACAGAAAGAAAAAAGAAATGTAGATATTTTTGCAAATTTATTAAAAAATAAAAACTGAAATATCACATGGTCATAAGTATTCAGACCCTTTGATCATTCCAATTCTTGCCACTCAGTATAATAGCTAGTGAGTGGCGAGAATTGGAATATTGTAAAAGTTGTAATATTATGCTGTGTGCAGGGGCCACTATGGGACATAATACCGTGGGCAGGGGCCACTATGGGACATTATTCTGTATAACGGTGTGTTTTTGCACAGAAAATAGGCATTTTTTTTGTGCAAAAATGCACCATGTGAACGCAGTTTTGCATCGAAGTAAAAGTTCCAGTGGCCTAAGAATATAGCTTTATCCAGATACATAATGTGTATTCACCATAAGGCTGCTGCCATATGGTGCTCCTGGACACTTAAATTTACCACTAATTGCGGGCTGCACATGGACTTTCATTGCTTCTAATCAGAAAGTACAGGGGCGTCCCAGGAAATAGCAGTAAACGCATGCGTCCTAAAGCATCTGGTGACAACACTTCTGTGTCATGGTATGTGGTGTATAACTTCAGTTTAGGGGTCGTCAGACTTAACAATTATTGACCGGCACTCAGTCTGGTTCAGTAGGACACACAATCATGGAAGACGCTGATTCACTATGTAACGCAAATTTTGTTCCCAGCTTTTAAATGTTATATTCCAATTGCTTATGTCTAAAACAAATTAAAAATTGCTTACATTCATCATAAACTTCGCTTTTGTGACCACGGCAACGAAAATTATGCATTTTTACTATAGAAACAAACGATTTTGCATCTTCTCATTTATACAGTCAGACTAAGAACACTATATGCATTGCAAATTTACACAGATTACCAAAAACTGTTCAGAAGTGTGCGGTGTTCCGAGATTTACGACTATACTGCAAATCAGTTTCACGAATCAATCCCCAAATATAGTCACCCATCTTGTTTTCGTTATATTGTCCTTGGTAACGGCGTTCAAAGTTCATAATGTCCTGGTGAAAGCACTCGCCTTGCTCCTCTGAATAAGCTCCCATGTTCTCTTTGAACTTATCAAGATGAGCATCAAGGATATGGATTTTGAGTGACATCCTGCAGCCCATTGCAGCATAGTTCTTTATCAGAGTCTGAACCAGTTGTACATAGTTTTCATCTTTATGATTGCCTAGGAAGTCACGAACCACTGCGACAAAACTGTTCCAAGCTGCTCTCTCCTTCCTATACAGCTTCTTGGGAAATTCACTGATCTCTATGATCTTCTTGATTTGTGGTCCGACGAAGACACCAGCTTTGATCTTTGCTTCAGACAGCTTAGGTAAAAGATCTTGGAGGTAATTGAAAGCTCTCGACTCCTTATCTAGAGTCCTGACAAATTGTTTTATGAGCCCCAACTTGATGTGTAGTGGTGGCATCAGCACCTTGCGTGGGTCCACCAGTGGATCCCACTTTACATTGTTCTTCCCCACAGTGAACTCTGTCCGCTGAGGCCAGTCCCGCCTGTGGTAGTGCGCTTCAGTATCCCGGCTGTCCCAAAGGCAAATAAAGCAAGGATACTTAGTAAAACCACCTTGGAGGCCCATCAGGAATGACACCATTTTGAAATCTCCGATAACTTCCCAGCTATACTCATCATACTTCAAGGCACCTAGCAACATCTTGACACTGGTGTATTCCTCTTTCAGGTGCACCGAGTGAGCTACAGGAAGAGACGGATACTTGTTCCCATTGTAAAGCAGCACGGCTTTGAGGCTCTTGCATGAGCTGTCTATGAAGAGGCGCCACTCATTCGGGTTACAGGTGATACCTATAGCCTTGAATAGACCGGCCACATTGTTGCAGAAGTACAGTCCATCTTGATGACTGAAGAAGATGGAAAAAACTTGGTGACGCTTCCTCTGATCTGTGACTTGGACGCTTTCATCTAATAAGTTCCATTGCTTGAGCCTTGATGTCACAAGCTCAGCGTTGGACTTGGTCTCTGATCAGATCGTTGAGGTCTTTTTGGTTAGGGTAGTATGGCTTCCGCTCCTCATTTGTATATGAAGAGAAATCGTGATCTTCAACGTCTTCCTCGATGTCTGACCTGCTGCTTTCTTTTGAAGGTGGTGTAGCTCTGTCTGGAGATGTTGGTACAGGAAGTTCAGGGCAGTGTGGTACTGGGGCAATAGATGACGGAATGTCAGGATACGTTACAGGTGGTGCATTTTTGCCAGTGCGACGTTTGGAAGGGTCCACCATGCAGAAGTAGCAATTTGTTGAGTGATCAGTTGGTTCACGCCAAATTCTTGGGATAGCAAAATGCATGGCTCTCTTTTCTCCCCTGTACCAACCTATAAGCAAACAAAATAATAATAGGATTGAGAATTTGATTTAGGCCTATTTCACACTAATGACTAGTGATATTTACAATATTAACACAGTTAATCTGCTATTTAAGAGAGTAGCATTTATTCACTTACCTTCAAGAGTTTTCTTGCAGTGCTCACATGTGAAATGAGGAGCCCATGGTTTGTCTTGGTCACCGACAGGCATGCCGAAGTATGCTTTGTAGGCCTCACACATCTTAGCAGATGCTTCCACAGAGTACTTTTTCGCTCGTCTTTATAAACTGGCCACATACGTAGCAAAATGCGTCTGCTGGATGTATGCAACCTCTTGATGCCATCTAAATTGACTAAGTTGCTGTGAACTGTAAGGAAAAATGATGTCTCTCCAAACTTGATAAAAATGGTCTTTATTCCATGCAGTATTAAAGTTCAAGAGTGTACTGAGGATTCAGCAGAGCAAGATTGATCACCCGGTACCAGAGTAACACACAATATATAGATTTACATTCCTAAGCTCCTCCTGTAATGGGTGTGGGGTGAAGTGTGAATACTGTCGTTATCAGAATCTGAATAGATATTGAATTCACACCTGTCTGTCTAGCTCAATTCCCCTTTGTCTGTAATGGCCATTGCACACTTACTATGCAATCCCAATCAATTAGATCCTGTCTCTCCGTCTCTCAGGAAGGGCTATAGTGGCCCTATATAACTGTAGTTATACAGCTACCTACAATTCTGTACAGTCCCAGAAAGTTCTAGATAATTCTGGGCAGTTCTAGAAACTTCTTGATAGTTCTCATAATTCCAGAAGCTTCTTAAGTATCTTGAAATATTGCGAATATCCTTACAAATAGATCAATTTCAAAATATCATTGTGCTGACCACAAAAGCAAAGTTTACAGGGAATAATAACTTTTTTCTATTCATTTAAGGTACAACTTTTTTTTATAATTAAAATCGACACGCCGAACAAAAAAGGTTGCCTACCCCTGGACTAGCATATTTGGAAACAGGAGAATCACCTTTATAAAAAGGTACACATTTTCCTGCACAGAGATACCTAGGGCTGCATGGCAACATATATCAACAGCATTTGGTATTTGGTGACAGATCCACTTTAAGACTTTCTCTAAATGTCAAATCATTTGACTCTCTGTGCCCCCGATCAATTTGGAATATAATAATTATATATATTTAATATGTAATATAATCTGTACACCCAGCCCTTCCCCCCCCCCCCAGCCATCAGTTACTGTATGTTATTTTATGTCCGTTTTTTTCTACGCATGCTCAAAGCAGAAACAAAAAAAAACGGACAGTGTTAAAAATTAATTGGATCAGTTAAAAAAAAAAAAACGGACACATTTAAAATCAGTTAGTGTCCGTTAATGTTTACGATAGGTGTCTTTTTTTTTTTTTTTTTTTTTTTTTTTTTAAACGCACACTTTCATAATAGAATCCAATGGTAGTGTGAACCCTGACTTATAGTACAGTGGATGCCAAGTCTATAACAGCAGAGATTAGCTTCGGGTTTACACATCTTTAGAGTTAACTCTGATCATGAGTATTGCATTTACCGATACTACTCCCTTCCCCTCACAAAACAAACACCCCCCCAGAACAGCTCACACATGGGCAGCTGTGTAGCAAAAGTCCTATAGACCGCAATACAGTTGTATTGCAGTCTATGAGATGTTATGAAATGTGCTGGCATTTTTAAGTTTTCACAAGCGCCAAAACAGTGAGCACGGTATACTTGGAGATCTACACCACTTGCAACAGAATATCGAATATAATTCAAAGTACTGATGCAAAAAACAATAAAACATACATTTTAATAATTATGTTAAAATACTTAAGGGCCCCCAAAGAAAAATCAGAACCCATCATAAATCACTACTGTGAAAAATATACCAGTCAAGGAAAAAAAAAATAAATTATATGGAAAGGTTTTACCAATATCTAATGACAGGAGTGGACCGATGGGCACACATCACAGGAGAGAAGGAAAGAACCAGCTATCTCTTTTCTTCCCCTTAGCGCTCACCCTCAATCCCATGAAATAACTACCACCCTGACAATGGCAGTACCAAACTGAACCCTATTTTTGACCCTGGTTGTCCCTAGTCCCTACACGTTTCCTGGCACAGTTATGCACTAATCAGGGGACTTTTCAAACTAGCCATAATTTCAGGCATCTCTGGTCACTTAGAAGACAAAACAAAACCAAGATGAAGCTGCCTACAGTGGTAGCACAGCACAGGCAAAACAAAACCCCACAATGGAGGAAAAATGTTGCATGACTAAATGTAGCGACGATGGTAGAAAGATCCTCTTGCTCATGGGGATTCTTAAATAGCCAAAAGGCTCCACCTATCAGGTTACACTTCCCTTTACAGGTGAGCCCAAAAACACGTGTACGATCCTGAGATTCGTGCCAATAGGTGATCGCTAATGACGTCACCAACGGGGCCGCATCTTTTATTGAGTGGACGCAGATGAGTTGAATACAATGGTGAAGCAGGAAACATCCGCGGACAGCTCTTGCTTCACCACTGTTCCCCTTCCTATGCTCCGGCGTGGAAGCTGTAGGCGCGAATGTGATTACATCACTCACATTGCGCCTGCAGCTCCCTGAACACACCAGGAGAAGAGACAGCAGGGGAGCGAGGAGAGGTGAATATCAGTGATCTCTTCAGACCCCAGAGTATAATAAGTGGAGGGCCAAGAGCGGTGACAAACATAAAAAAAAACAATGTACTCACCATTCCTGTGCTCCGCGGCGGCTCTTCGGGCGCTTCTGCCTGAAGTAAGAGGCCGCTGACGGAGCCTCAGAGGTCACGTCCAGCATAATGACGCGACGTGACCAGAGACTCAATCATTGGTCGCTGACTACAAGCAGAAGCGCCGAAGAGAACAGAGCCGCTGCGGAGCGCAGGAAAGATGAGTTTTGATCGGACCAAACATGGCCAAAACGGAACTGCTATTATTATACTCTGGGTTCTCTTCAGACCCCAGAGTATAATAAGAGGAGCCTCAGGAGAAGTAATGAAACATGAAAAAAAAAATGTACTAACCATTCCTGCACTCCGCAACTGCTCTGTTCTCTTCGGCGCTTCTGCCTGAAGTCAGCAACAGCTGATAGGGCTTCAGGGGTCACGTCTGGCATCATTACGCATAATGACGCTACGTGACCCTTGAGACCCAGTCGCATCATTATGCATAATGACTCTGCACGTGACCCCTGAGGCCCTGTCAGTGGTCTCTTACTTCAGGCAGAAGTGCCCGAAGAGAACAGAGCCGCCACAGAGCACTGGAAAGGTGAGTTAACATTGTTTTTTATGTTTCATCACTTCTCTCTGAAAAGACCCCACCGTATAATAGCAGCAGTTTCATTTCAACCGTGTTTAGTTCGATCAAAACTGCTGGGTGAGGACTCGGGCTTCCCGTGCCAGGTAAATAATCCAAGAGTGGCATGCATGTCGGTGGTTGCCGACCCCTGTGCTAGTCTTATCCAGCTCTAATACCCAAGTTGCATATAAATTGCAAATTGCATATGAAGTGCTTTTGGGGTTGTGCTTTAGTTTGCCTGGGCTTCTGTCTTTTCCTCAGTTTTCCTTTCCTATATTCTGCCTTCCATTACTCTATCGATAGCCTTCCCCAACTGCTGCTGCTGGGGGCAGGTTGGGAGGCCTTCAGTCAAGTGTTGGATTATAGGAGAAGGAAGCAAATGGGGCATCATAGCTGGATAAGACTGGCATATTTGCAAACGGGAGAATCCTTTTCACATGGTATTGGATATAGGTATATACACATTTTCCTGCTGACATGCCCTCTAAACAGGCAAGTAAGACACCATGAACTAAATCTAGATTTCATAATCAAATACTCAAGAATCATTACTGACCATGGTTGCACTTGTGATGGGAGAAGTGATGGCATCACCAACAAAAAGGTGTTATTGTCAAAATACTGTTATCTCCTCCTGCTCCTATATTATTTGTTTATTTGTGAGTGGCCATTGGCTGCTTCTCTCATTTCTTTTGTTTTTGTTTTATTTTTGAAACACGTGTAGCTATTGGTGTGTGGTTATTGCAGCACCTGTAGTGTTGTTGTGATGATGCAGGTCACCTGGAATAAGTCCACTATGCGATGACTTCTACAGTATAGATCACAACTCTTTATTCCATGCTTCCTCCAAGAATCTCGGTCTAGAATCTCCTCCCCCTAGCTCAGCTCCTTCTCCCTTACTACCTCACTGTTGCTAGGCAGACAAAGCAAAAGGAGTAAGCCGCAAAGAACATACGGAATATACTTATAACAACATCACAGCACCCAAATATATTTAGCTGTTCCACCTACACTTTTTTTGTTCTTAAGGAAAAATAAAAGCTACACTTCTTTTTTTTTTTTTTTTTGTTTTGTTTTTAAAATATATTTGACTTTCTATTGTCACTGAAGATATGATAAGAGACAGAAACCTCTATGGCCACTTAACTGGCTAAACTGGTCAAATTCAGAATATGATCCAAAAGTTTTAAATATACAAAAAGCAAATACTTCTTTCCTGGAATTGGCCAATAACCAAATGAAGCTCTGTATGAATGTGAGAGTGTACTCCCTAGGATTCAGGGAATAAAGACCCCATCCAGATAGCAGACCATGTTCTAACATAATGTTGTACCATGTTAGCCATTGAAAGTAGTGGAAGAGTGAAGAAATCAGGCGATACTTTTTAGAGGCTAACTGAGTATATTTATAAGTAAGCTTTCAGGAGTACTAGCTCCCTTCATCAGACATGGTGTGATACAAGAACTGAAAATTCACAGATTTTTATACACATGGTTTTCAAAGCATTTTAGAGTCCTTAAAAAAAATGCAATCTAAGTAGAGAAGTTATTTACAACAGGTCAAAAAAACAGTCTGGAAACTTGTGGTGCGTGACGGAGGGATCAATGTCCCACCACAGGCCTCTATGTGGGGGAAACAGGGCAGAGACTCAGTCAACGAATGAACTCACACAGATCCAATATTAATAACAGCAGAACCGATCTCCCAGTGGCCGCACATTTCTCCGGAGAAAACCACTCTATTGAAGATTTGCGGGTTGTGGTTTTAATGGGACATTTTAAGACGCAGGAGAAAAGGAAAGAATCGGAGTACAAATTTATGCAAAAATTTCAAACTCTGCAATTTGGACTTAATATTCATGCCAGCTTCAAGTCACACTATGTATGAACTGTGAGGGACACAAATCACCTCCTGATAGCAAACAGATAACAGCAAGAATTACTGATCCCTCCGTCACGCACCACAAGTTTCCAGACTCTTTTTTTGACCTGTTGTAAATAACTTCTCTACTTAGATTGCATTTTTTTTAAGGACTCTAAAATGCTTTGAAAACCATGTGTATAAAAATCTGTGAATTTTCAGTTCTTGTATCACACCATGTCTGATGAAGGGAGCTAGTACTCCTGAAAGCTTACTTATAAATATACTCAGTTAGCCTCTAAAAGGTATCGCCTGATTTCTTCACTCTTCCACTACTTTCAATGGCTAACACAGTACAACATTATACTACTATCAACTTGAAAGATACCACAATGTACCGCAAAAGAATGGAACTGAAAAACCGGCTTAAGAAACTTGCACAACTCAACAGTGACATCTTCTTCTTAACAAAATGCAAAAAGGAGAGACTCATCCCAAAAGGCTTCAATTTACGTAATCCAACCCGGAACACCTACAACAGCCGATATGCAGAACAACTATGTATTCGGACATCTGAAAGGCTGCGGAACAATATGATAAAAATTTCCTAGAACAACAAAAAAAGAACACAGGAGGAGATACAGGCCCTGAAATCATCATTGGCTAATGACACAGAGGAAATGAAGGCCAAACTCCACACATACTACTGGAAACTTCAGGATATGCTTATTAACAACAAAACGAAAAAGCTCCACAGACTGAGACAAAAAGGTCTCATTACTACAACTGCAAGTACTAGCCCAGCTCAGCAAAGCTGTGTTGTGAATCTTTCCTCTTATGAGCCAAACAAACACGAAATGTCAGTTCTCTCCAAAGGTCTCTCCTTCTGCCCCTCGGCACACACTGACCATATCCAACTCTGCAATGATATGGAGGAGTTTTTCAGAAAAATGAGATTAAGGGAATATTTTGACGACAAAGACCTTCCATACAGCAGCGACTCTGAGATGGAACAGCCCATAAGGAATCCTACCAAAAAATCTACCTGGACCCCACGCCCTGGAGCTAATGCAGCACTGGATAAATATATTGACTGTTTCAGAAGCAAAGTAAAATCAGAAATCCTGGAGAAACAAAAGAAACAGGCACATAACCTAACCCTGCAGGAACAGAAGGCTATTACTTCACTGAAAGAAAATCAGGATATAATAATAAAACCGGCTGACAAAGGGGGCGCAATAGTCATAATGAACACCTCAGATTATATCCAGGAAGCAAACAGGCAACTGTCAAATCCCATCCATTACTCCAAACTTGGAAGTGATCCCACAGAGGCCTATATGAAAGAACTAAAGAGTATGATCAAGAAGTTTCCAATCCAGATCCAGAATCAGGTAAAAGGACTTATCCCACAAGATCCCAGACCGGGCTGCTTCTATATGCTCCCAAAGATACACAAAGATGGCAACCCTGGGAGGCCTATCATTTCTGGCATTGGGACACTGACAGAAAACATCTCAGGTTGGGTGGAAAATCTCCTAAAACCCCTTGTCAGGGATACTCCAAGCTATATTCAGGACACCACTGACCTTCTTAACAAATTGAATGCCCTGGGCCCTCTACCTGAGGGTACCATTTTGGCCACCATGGATGTGGAATCCCTGTATACCAACATTCCCCACAAGGATGGAGTTGCAGCATGTCGGGTACACCTGGCAAAACAAAACCTCCCAACAGAACCAGTAACGCAGCTCATACAATTCATCCTTAGCCACAACCATTTTACCTTTGGAGAGGATCTATATCTACAGCGAATGGGAACTTCAATGGGGACCAGATGTGCACCCCAATATGCAAATCTCTTTATGGCAGAAATGGAAGGAACATATTTATCAACATGCGCCACCAAACCTATGATTTACCTTCGTTATATCGATGATATCCTTGTCATCTGGACTGCAGGTGAGGAGGCCCTACTTCAATTCCATAATGACTTCAATGACTTTCACCCGACCATCAACCTTAAACTTAGCTATTCAGGGAGTGAAATTCACTTTCTGGATACCACAATATACATTAAAGACCACCGGCTACTCACATCAATATACCACAAACCCACAGACAGAACGGCCTACCTGAGAAATGACAGCTCCCACCCCAAGCACACAAGACAATCTATAATCTACAGCCAGGCTATACGATACAATCGTATTTGCTCCGACAAAACAGACCTGGACAAGCAGCTCCTGGATCTGAGGATGAAATTTCTCAGATTGGGATACAAACCAAAAGTAACAGACAACCAATTAAACAAAGCGGCAGCCATTAACAGAGACAGTCTGCTCACATATAGAGAGACCCAGAAAGATACCCGAGTGCCCCTAGTAGTCACCTACAACCCACAGCTGGAGATCCTACGAAGGATTGCCAAGGAGCTCCAACCTGTGCTACATAGAGACAACAGACTCAAGGACATATTTCCAGTCCCCCCTCTCCTTTCCTTTCGACAACCACCAAACCTGAGGCGTATTATCGTCCGGAGTGCCCTGAAGGCCCCAACTGAAAATGGCACCTCACCTTGCCTACATAAAAGGTGCATGACCTGCAAGCACATCCACACCGCTGACAGTGTACCTATCCCACAGTCACAACAGGTGCATAGAATTAGGGGGACATTTTCCTGCAGGTCTTCCAATGTGGTGTACCTCATAATGTGTGTGCAATGTCCCACCACAGGCCTCTATGTGGGGGAAACAGGGCAGAGACTCAGTCAAAGAATGAACTCTTACAGATCCAATATTAATAACAGCAGAACCGATCTCCCAGTGGCCGCACATTTCTCCAGAGAAAACCACTCTATTGAAGATTTGCGGGTTGTGGTTTTAATGGGACATTTTAAGACGCAGGAGAAAAGGAAAGAATCGGAGTACAAATTTATGCAAAAATTTCAAACTCTGCAATTTGGACTTAATATTCATGCCAGCTTCATGTCACACTATGTATGAACCATGAACTGAACTCAATATTCATGCCAGCTTCAAGTCACACTATGTATGAACTGTGAGGGACACAAATCACCTCCTGATAGCAAACAGATAACAGCAAGAATTACTGATCCCTCTGTCACGCACCACAAGTTTCCAGACTGTTTTTTTGACCTGTTGTAAATAACTTCTCTACTTAGATTGCATTTTTTTTTTAAGGACTCTAAAATGCTTTGAAAACCATGCGTATAAAAATCTGTGAATTTTCAGTTCTTGTATCACACCATGTCTGATGAAGGGAGCTAGTACTCCTGAAAGCTTACTTATAAATATACTCAGTTAGCCTCTAAAAGGTATCGCCTGATTTCTTCACATGTTCTAACATGGCTGTGTAGAGTCATAGCAAAAGCAGGTCTTTGCTGCAGCTTTCCCTCTGGTTTTAACAAATTTATGCTAAAATGTGTGAATTTTCTCATCACTTATCAAATTTTCAAAGTGCTAAAACACAAAAAAAAATGCACATTTTTTTGTTGCAGAATTCCTGTGGTGGTTTTCTTTTTTTAAGCCTAAACCATGAGTGGATTGAGCATACCATATAAATCCTTCCTGTATATTTCCCAATTTCTTTTGTAGCCATCTCTGGCTCAAAAAAAAAAACGCAGTAAAATCTGCAACAAAAAAAAAGCTGAGTTTCCATAATGTGGGCTTCAGCCTTAGACAATTTTATTAAAAGGGAAACCTCAAACTGCTGAAAAATTAGCTGCAAATCCAAGCACAAAATTTACAAGATATTTGACTTTAATAAATCTGGCACAAATCACTGTTACTGTAACCTATGCTTAGTAATTGTCTGCCCGTTTACTATTTTATCGTTTTTCAACTTGAATCAGGTATTCCATCTTCAGGCCCCATTACATGGCCTATTATTTAAGGAAATTCCTAGTTTTACTTGGTCACTATTAGAGATGAGCAAATCGAAGCTGCAGAAGTGGAATTCGATCCGAATTTCAGGAAATCTTTGATTCGCCTTGATTCCGGATTTCCTCACGCTTCGATGCATTGAATCGCATTTTTTAATAAAATGGCTGCTGCACATGTTGAGGAAAGGGACTCTGGGAACACGGGATCACCCACAATGCCATGCATGCAGCTAATCAGCAGCCAGTTGGCCCTGTGATGTCACAGCCCTATAAAACCCCTCGGCCAATTTAGGTTCAGTCATTTCACATCACTCTTACTGCAGGGACAGATGTCAGCAGGAGCTAGGAAAAGACTTAGAAAACAGATAGAAGGTCAGGGAAAGATGATCACAAGTGTAGGGAAAGTATAGGGAGGAATTGAAAAAAGAATTTGGGGTGGTTGCAGCGTCATTAACAGCAAGAATTTTATACACATTGCAGCACTCACTGCCATTATACTGCTGCTCATTACTGATACCTGTGTCTTCAAGGTGGAACACAAGTCTTTTGCAGTTAAGTACAGCAAAAAAACAGTGAATTATCATACAATAATATCTGCAGTTATCTGTTCTAATGCCTTTTTCAAGGTGTTTATTATAAGGGGCTTATTCACTATTCTTTCAAAGCATAACATTACAGGCCATTTGTCAGTACTACTGTGCCAAAGAAAACTGAATTCTTATCCAGTTATCTCTACAGTCATCTGTTCTTATGCCTTTTTCAAGGCATTTATTAGTGAGGAAACAAATAAGGGCCATATTCGCCGTTCTGTTCCAAGTATAAAATTACAGGCCATTTTGCAGTACAGTACTGCAAAAAAAAAAATCATAATTCTTATCCAATAATCTCTGCCTTTATCACGCTTTTTTTTTTTTAAAGGTGTTCATTAGTGGGGAAATAAATAAGGGGCATATTTGCCGTTCTCTTCAAAGTAGAAAATTACAGGCCTTTTTGCCCTGTATTTATTTCCTTTGCAATTATGTTTTTTCATCGAACAGTATGTCAGACAGAGAAGCGAAAGACCATGCACAGGGGAGGGCCACAGGCCTAAATGTTTCTGGCACAGGCATAGGTCGCAGCAGAGTAAGGGGGCGTGGCAGCAGGGGTCACTTACAGAGGCCTGAGCTCCCAGTGTCAGCTAGCGGTCGTGTCTTGACCAGCAACCCAACGGTTGTTGAATGGTTGACTCGGTCATCCACTTCATCCCAAGTCACATCAGACACCCCCAGTCAGTGGGTTCGTCAGACACAACTCTTAGTTGGCATGGCCCGGTAGCAGTCCCTGTACCCTCAGGTGTCCTGAACCTGCCTCTGTCCTTTTCTGTTCCCTCAGCTAGAGAAGTACTCTATGCTGTGGGCTTAGATCAACTATACAGGGAGGAGGAGCTACTAGAGGACAATCAGCAGCTAGTGCCCAGCCAAGATGTGGAGGAGACGTCCGACACTTCCTCTGGTAGGCAGGCAAGTAGTGATGAGAGTGGCGTGGGAGCTGGTGTTGCGAGCGGTCAGGCTCGTGGCTCAGAGACCATTGAGGAGGACATCAATGACCTGCAGACATTAGTGGATGACGATGTAGTGATCGCAATTGGGAGCTGGGTGACGAAGGGGCTTCATCGTCATCGGCAGAAGAGGGTGGCAGCTTGCGCACGAGACAGAGGCGGAGTCAGAAGGGTGGCAGCAGTGGGAGGTCAGGAGCCAAACGTGCCAGGGGTAGAGTAACCGCTTTGCAGCAGCCTACCTGCCCGGATAGCAGGGGTTCACGGAAGCAGTGATGGTAGCAATCAGTTAGTTCGGAGTGTTGGGGGTAAAATCACCTACTCGGCGGTGTGGCAGTTTTTTCTTAAGCCGCCGGGAGAGTTGAACATGGCCATATGTTCAATGTGTGGGCAGAAGGTGAAGCGTGGCCAGGTTGCCAATGTTGACACTACAGCCGCAGGAACCGCTGCATCACTCAGTGGCACGCATCCCATTTCAGGCAGTCAAGGCTCCTCCTCCTACTCCTACTATCATCATCATGAGACAACAGTATGCGTGCACTCATCCAACGGTGCAGAAGCTGAACGCACTCCTGTCCAAGTTGCTGGTGCTGCATTCACTCCCTTTCCAATTGGTGGACTCTGCACCTTTCAGAGAACTGATGGCTTGCACCAAGCCGAGGTGGAGAGTCCCAATCCGTCATTTCTTTGCCAAAAAGGCAATACCAGCCCTGCACAAATATGTAGAACAGAAGGTGGGCCACTCCTTGAGCCTGTTGTTGTCTGCCAAAGTGCACGGCAGTGCCAACGTGTGGAGCTGTAACTACGGTCAAGGACAATATATGTCATTTACGGCCCACTGAGTTAATGTGGTGCCTGCCCAGACATACCAGCAACTTGGACAGGTGACACAGCTTCTGCCCGCAGTATCGGCTCCATCAGCAGCAGCCTGAGCCTAGAATCGGTGATGAGCAGCTTTCTTCAGCCGCATAGTGAAGAAGCTGCTCATCAGCAGCTAGACACAGAGCAGGTGTGGAATTGAACCAGCAGGTGGTGGCATACTTGAAGTGCATCCTGCCACCCGTCATCGAAGATCCGCTGGACTACTGGGCAGCCAAACTGGATTTTTGGCCGCAACTGGCCGAGTGTGCTCTGGAAAAGCTGTTCTGCCAGGCCAGTAGTGTGGCATCAGAGCGTGTGTTTAGTGCGGTGGGGGCCATAGTTACCCCAAGGAGAACTCTCCTGTCCACCCAAAATTTGGTGAGACTGACCTTTTGTGAAGATGAATCAGGCATGGATCATCCAGGATTTCCACCCACCAATGACTGATGCAGCAGATTAAATGATCCATGCTGCTTCACCACACTCTGTCACCGGGTCACTATATGGGCTCCTAAGGCTGCTGCTACCTCCACATTATATCACCTTGCCACTCTGTGGCCTCCTCATGCCGCTGCCACTGGGTCATTGTATGCCCTCCTAATGCTGCTGCCACTGGGTCACTGTATGTCCTGCTCATGCTGCTGCCCCTGGGTCACTATGCCCTCCTCATGCTGCTGCCACTGCTGGGTCACTCTATGGCCTCTTCATGCCGCTGCCATTGGGTCACTGTATGCCCTCCTCATGCCGCTGCCATCTCCACATTATGTCGCCTTGCCACTCTGTGGCCTCCTCATTCTGCTGCCACTGGGTCACTGTATGGCTGCCTCATGCTGCTGCCACTGCTGGGTTACTCTATGGTCATCTCATGCCGCTGCCACTGGGTCACTGTATGGCCGCCTTATGCTGCTGCCACTGGGTCACTGTATTGCCTCCTCATTCTGCTGCTACTGGGTCACTGTATGGCTACCTAATGCTGCAGCCACTGGGTATGATATACAGTGGGGAAAAAAAAGTATTTAGTCAGCCACCAATTGTGCAAGTTCTCCCACTTAAAAAGATGAAAGGCCTGTAATTGACATCATAGGTAGACCTCAATTATGAGAGACAAAATGAGAAAACATATCTAGAAAATCCCATTGTCTGATTTTTTTTAGGAATTTATTTGCAAATTATGGTGGAAAATAAGTATTTGGTCACCTACAAACAAGCAAAATTTCTGTCTCTCACAGACCTGTAACTTCTTCTTTAAGAGGCTCCTCTGTCCTCCACTCATTACCTGTAGTAATGGCACCTGTTTGAGATTGTGGACAGGTGTCTTTTATACTGATAACAATTTCAAACAGTCACACTCCAAACTCCACTATGGTGAAGACCAAAGAGCTGTGAAAGGACACCAGAAACAAAATTGTAGACCTGCACCAGGCTGGGAAGACTGAATCTGCAATAGGCAAGCAGCTTGGTGTGAAGAAATCAACTGTGGGAGCAATAATTAGAAATTGGAAGACATACAAGACCACTGATAATCTCCCTCCATCAGGGGCTCCACGCAAGATCTCACCCCATGGGGTCAAAATGATCACAAGAACGGTGAGCAAAAATCCCAGAACCACACGGGGGGACCTAGTGAATGACCTGCAGAAAGCTGGGACTAACATAACAAAGACTACCGTCAGTAACACACTACGCCGCCAGGGACTCAGATCCTGCAGTGCCAGGCGTGTCCCCCTGCTTAAGCCAGTACATATCCGGGCCCGTCTGAAGTTTGCTAGAGAGCATTTGGATGTTCCAGAAGAGTATTGGGAGAATGTCATATGGTCAAATTAAACCAAAGTAGAGCTGTTTGGTAGAAACACAACTCGTCGTGTTTGGAGGAGAGTGAATGCTGAGTTGCATCCAAATAACACCATACCTACTGTGAAGCATGGGGGTGGCAACATCATGCTTTGGGGCTGTTTCTCTGCAAAGGGACCAGGACAACTGATCCGTGTACATGAAAGAATGAATGGAGCCATGTATCGTGAGATTTTGAGTGCAAACCTCCTTCCATCAGCAAGGGCACTGAAGATGAAATGAATGTGGCTGGGTCTTTCAGCATGACAATGATCCCAAGCACACCACCAGGGCAACGAAGGAGTGGCTTTGTAAGTAGCATTTCAAGGTCCTGGAGTGGCCTAGCCAGTCTCCAGATCTCAGACCCATAGAAAACCTTTGGAGGGAGTTGAAAGTCTGTGTTGCCCAGAAACAGCTCCAAAACATCACTGCTCTAGAGGAGATCTGCATGGAGGAATGGGCCAACATACCAGCAACAATGTGTGCTAACCTTGTGAAGACTTACTGAAAACGTTTGATCTCTGTCATTGCCAACAAAGGATATATAACAAAGTACTGAGATGAACTTTTTTTTTATTGACCAAATACTTATTTTCCACCATAATTTGCAAATAAATTCTTTAAAAATCAGACCATGTGATTTTCTGGATTTGGTTTCTCATTTTGTCTCTCATAGTTGAGGTCTACCTATGATGTCAATTACAGGCCTCTCTCATCTTTTTAAGTGGGAGAACTTGCACAATTGGTGGCTGACTAAATACTTTTTTTTCCCCACTGTATACAGTGTGGGAGGCAAGAAAGGGGAATGCTCATTACTTATAGCAGAGTGGGACTAAGGAGCAGACAGATAAGTGTATGGGACATTAGGGGTGAATATTAAGGGGGTTGCCCAGGAATTGGAGCAACCCATTGTTGGCGAGGTGAAATGTAAAAAAGAAAAAAAAAAAAGCACATTCATCTGTCACCAGCAGCCTGTTGTCCGCTGTCAGTATCTGTTTAGTCTTGTGCAAGCACCTTGTTGTGACCACTGAGCTCAGGGGTCGCTAGAGAGGGACGATTGACATCTCTTACATGTGTCACCAGTTCCTTACCAGTGACTGCTGAGGCCACTAGTTCATCTCAGTGGTCATGTGAGACGCAGGACTTTCCTGGTTTGCTGACGCAGCTGCTAAGGATAGGCCATCAGTAGGGTCGCTTTAACCATAGGGCCAACGGTGCCCTATGGTAGTGGCGGCCCCCTTTGGACAGCAGGACAGTCCTACATATGCTGTCCCGCTGTCCAAGGCAGTGGGTCCAGGCTACCCCAACTCTCTGGATGCCGATGAGTTGCAGACCGTGATGAAGCAGGGAACAGATGGCTTCATCACCCGGCCGCTTTCTTTGTTCCCGGTGTCCTGGGAGCAGGAGGCGCGATGTAGTGACGTCACTTACATTGCTCCTGTTGCTCCTTGAAGACTCCAGGACCAGAGAAAGGAGTGAACAGGGAAAGGTGAGTATTTAAGGTTTGTTTTTTTCCTTTGCTATAATAATAATACATTTTATTTATGTAGCGCCAACATATTCTGCAGCACTGTACAATTTGTAGGGTTCAAGTACAGACAAAAAAGATACATTACAAAGAAATAGTCAATTCACACACTGGGACTGAGGGCCCTGCTCGCAAGAGCTTACAATCTATGAGGTAGAGGGGGTGACACAGGAGGTAGCAGAGGCGGCATCAGAGGTAGCATTGCTTATACAATGGTCAGACAATTTTGTAATAGAGGTTACTGTCATTACACATATATAAGGCTGTATGACACGTCACCAGTCGTGTCCTTTAACGTGCAGATGGTGCCTGGACATATAAAGTTAGTCTGATACGGCATCATATCCTGTGAGGTAATGAGGGAGCATGAACAGAGGGTACGTTTTAGGGAATCTAACTACGGAATGGTTTACATTAGGAGTTGTGATACACAGAAAGAGCGGTCAGAGAGATAAGAGGAGAACCAGGAGAGCGCGGTGTCCGTGAGGCCGACAGAGCAGAGCATAGTAAGGATGAGTTGATGGTCAACAGTGTCAAATGCTGCTGAGAGATGTAGAAGAATAAGAGAGAAATCACCTTTGGATTTAGCCGTCAAGAGATCATTAGAGACTTTTGCGAGGGCCATTTCAGTAGAGTGCAGAGTGCAGAAGCCAGATTGTAAGGGGTCAAGAAGAGAGTTAGCAGAAAGATAGCGGATTAAACGAGAATAGACCAAGCGTTCCAAGATTTTGGAGATGAAAGGGAGGTTAGAGACAGGTCGATAGTTAGCAGTACAGGACGGGTCAAGGGAGGGTTTCTTCAATAGAGGGGTTATAATAGCATGTTTGAAAGAGGATGGGAAAGTTCCAGAAGAGAGAGAGAGGTTAAATATTTTAGGTAAGTCGTGACAGCAGGCGACAGAGACTGGAGAAGGTGTGAGGGGAAAGGGTCACTATTGCAGGTTGTAGGGCGAGAAGAAGAAAGTAGCTGAGATACTTCCTCCTCTGTTCATTGTCATCTTTTGAACCTGTTACAGTCTGAAGTGTGGCGGGTGAGGGGGTCAATGCCACCTGGGGATTGGGCAGTTATTTCCTGACTGATCGTATCAATTTTGTCATGGAAAGTGGCCAGGTCATCTGCGCTAAGGTCTGTGAATGGCATCTGCACCTTGGGGGTGAGTAAGGAGTGAAAAGTTTCAAATAGCCTTTTAGGATTACAGGAGAGAGAAGAGATGAGAGTGGTGAAATAGGCTTGTTTGGTGAGGTGAAGGGCAGAATTATAGGTTTTAAGCACAAATTTAAAGTGGAGGAAGTCTGCAGGTGTACGTGATTTTCTCCACAGACGTTCAGCACACCTAGAGCACCGCTGAAGAAAACGTGTCTGTGGCATCTGCCAGGGTTGCTGCCTCCTGCGTCTAACTTTTTGAATGGAGGGGGGAGCTGCCTTATCCAATGCACTCTTAAGGGTTTCATTATAGTGACTGGTGGCCAGATTGGGACAGGAGATTGAGGAGATGGGGGACAGAGAGGACTGTAGAGTATCTGAGAGGTGCTGGGTGTTAATAGCACGTAAATTCCTATATGTATGATGAGTAGGTGTGTCCTGTGAGGGAGAGGAAGCACTGATGGTGAGAGACAGAAGGTTATGATCAGAGAGTGGCAGAGAATAGTTAGTAAATGTAGAATCTGTGAGGAGTCGATGGAAGACTAGATCAATGGTGTTGCCATCTACATGTGTGGCGGAAGAGGAAAGTTGTGAAAGACCAAAAGAAGTGGTTATTGAGAGAAACTATGAGGCAGCTGGGGAGACAGGGGTGTCAGTGGGGATGTTAAAGTCACGATGAGGGTAGGAATTTCACTGGATAAAAAGAGTGGAAGTCAGGAAGCAAAGTGATCCAGAAATTGGTAGGGTGAGCCAGGTGGATGGTAGATCACAGGTACACTTAAGGAGAGTGGGGGGAAAAGTCTGATAGCATGGACTTCAAATGTGGGGAATGTGAATGAGGGTACCGGAGGGATGGCCTGAAAAATGCACTGCGGTGACAGAAGTAACCCTACCCCTCCACCCTTCCTGTTGTCAGGCCTGGAAGTGTGTGAGAATTGTAGGCCACCATGAGACAGAGCAGCAGGGGAGGCCGTATCAGACTTCTGGATCCATGTTTCAGGAAGGGCGAGCATGTTGAGAGATTTATTGAGGAATAAGTCATTAATATATTCTAGTTTGTTACACACTGAGCGGGCGTTCCAGAGAGAACAGTTAAAAGAGATAGGAGAGAGATAAGGAGAGGGAACACGGTAAATATTGATTAGGTTTGTAGGATTCCTATGTGTGCAGGAAGAGGAAGAATTAGGGAAAGAAGGAGGGCTAGGGTTTGGAGAGATATCCCCAGCAGCTAGTAGGAGCCAAATGGACAGAGACAGAAGGTGGTTCAGTAATTTATGTGGATGTTTGTTTGGTTTCACTGCTAAAAGTGTGTGAGAGCTGTACATGGGGAAAGGCAGAAGAGAAGGACTAATATGGATAGTGTGCACTGGTGGTAAAGATGGAGGGGAGGTCTGCAGGAAGACAATTGCTAAGATAGTAAGTGACATACCTAGTACTATTTAGTTTTATATACTGTATATATATATTTTTTTTTACATTGATGTGTATGAAAAAAGATGGCCATCTGTTTTCATCTGTTTGCGTCCATTTTTTCGAATCCGTTATTTTGATGGAAAAAACATGATCTGAATGGAACTTAATTTGTATTTAATATAATGATTGATTGGTCACTGAGGGGACAGGGGATATAATGTGGAGGCTACTTGAGAAGACATTACATAATGGGCGAGGGGGTGCAAACCTTTGAACTGAGTCCACTAATGTGTTTAAATGGCCCTGCCTGATAGTTTCAATGATTTTTTTAAGGGTTAGAGCAGCTGAAAAATAGATGGGTATGATGTACTGTATATCCACAAAACTGTGCAGCCACTGGCATAGGAAATCTCACAATCTCAATCATGAAGGTTCTGGAATGTGGCAGCTAATAATTCATGTGCATCTCCCATAAATTCTGTGGGAGAATGGGAGCTTTCCCGGAGGAAACAGCAAGTGCATGTATTATACCATATAAGAGCTGAGTGAAGTCAACTATATACTGGGGCAGTAATATTGTAACACCAATTTACATCTATATAATAGTTTACAATATGGGAGCTCTCAGCTGAGCTTTTTATGGCCAGCAGGAGCTAAGCCAGAGTATGAGTACCCGAAGTAGCATTATTAAACATGGAAGCTCCGATGGCTTTCCAATCTCCATGAATTAAAAAGATATATTAGGGCTTAATAAACTTCTTACCAACACACATCCATATACTGCCTGTACACACGTGGACAAAATTGTTGGTACCCCTTGTTTAATGAAAGAAAAACCCACAATGGTCACAGAAATAACTTGAATCTGACAAAAGTAATAATATATAAAAATTCTATGAAAATGAACAAATGAAAGTCAGACATTGCTTTTCAACCATGCTTCAACAGAATTTTTTAAAAGAGAAAACTCATGAAACAGGCCTGGACAGAAATGATGGTATCCTTAACTTAATATTTTGTTGCACAGCCTTTTGAAGCAATCACTGCAATCAAACTATTCCTGTAACTGTCAATGAGACTTCTGCACCTCTCAACAGGTATTTTGGCCCACTCCTCATGAGCAAACTGCTCCAATTGTCTCGGGTTTGAAGGGTGCCTTTTCCAGAATGTATGTTTTAGCAAATTCCAAAGATGCTCAATAGGATTTAGGTCAGGGCTCATAGAAGGCCACTTCAGAATAGTCCAATGTCTTCCTCTTAGCCATTCTTGGGTGTTTTTAGCTGTGTGTTTTGGGTCATTATCCTGTTGCAAGACCCATGACCTGCGACTGAGACCAAACTTTCTGACACTGGGCAGCACATTTCTCTCTAGAATCCCTTGATAGTCTTGAGATTTCATTGCACCCTGCACAGATTCAAGACACCCTGTGCCAGATGCAGCAAAGCAGCCCCAGAACATAACAGAGCCTCCTCCATGTTTCACAGTAGGGACAGTGTTCTTTTCAAGATATGCTTCATTTTTCCGTCTGTGAACATAGAGCAGACGTGCCTTGCCAAAAATTTAGATTTTTATCTCATCTGTCCATAGGACATTCTCCCAGAAGCTTTGTGGCTTGTCAACATGTAGTTTGGCAAATTCCAGTCTGGCTTTTTTATGATTTGTTTTCAACAATGGTGTCCTCCTTGGTCGTCTCCCATGAAGTCCACTTTGGCTCAAACAACGATGGATGGTGCGATCTGACACTGATGTTCCTTGAGCTTGAAGTTCACCTTTAATCTCTTTAGAAGTTTTTCTGGGCTCTTTTACCAATCGTATTATCCTTCTCTTTGATTTGTCATCAATTTTCCTGCTGTGGCCACGTCCAGGGAGGTTGGCTACAGTTCCATGGATCTTAAATTTCTGAATAATATGTGCAACTGTAGTCACAGGAACATCAAGCTGCTTGGAGATGGTCTTATAACCTTTACCTTTAACATCCTTGTCTATAGTTTTCTTTCTTAGCTCGTGAGACAACTCTTTCCTTCGCTTCCTCTGGTCCATGTTGGTACTCACCATGTCACCAAACAGCACAGTGAGTATCTGTAGCCCTATATACAGGTCATGTCACCAAACAGCACAGTGAGTATCTGTAGCCCTATATACAGGCCCACTGACTGATTACAAGATTGTAGACATGCTAATTAGTGATGCTAATTAGTGGACACACCTTGATTTAACATGTCCTTTTGGTCACATTATTTTCAGGGGTACCATCATTTCTGTCCAGGCCTGTTTCATGAGTTTTCTTTTTTTTTTTAAATTCTGTTGAAGCATGGTTGAAAAGCAATGTCTGACTTTCATTTGTTCACTTTCATAGAATTTTTATATATTATTACTTTTTTCAGATTCAAGTTATTTCTGTGACCATTGTGGGTTTTTCTTTCATTAAACGAGGTGTACCAACAATTTTTGTCCACGTGTGTAAATTAGTAACCGACAACAGATATGGTGGGAACAGGCAGGTGTGAGGAAATGGGACCCTGCTTATTCTCCATCTCCACACGGGACACAGAACTGCTTATTGACCTCTGGGCAGCCTGGCCAAATAAAGGACCTATTGGTCAGGGCGATTTAACAGTCAATTGTTGAGAATGAACACTCATTCAAGCGTTCCTTCTTAACAGTTGACCTGCCTAATAATGGCGATAGTCACCTGATGAACGAGTGTTTGCTCATTCATTGAGTGATCGGATGATTTCAGCAGGATAAAAATTTTTCCAATGGCAGCACTTTGTCTAGGCTCTTCTGCTGACGGCCAATGAAAGTATATGCATGTCCTCTGCACTGACCTCTATAATCAAAACTATCACTGATCAGCACATTCAGTAGCCAATCATCGCTTGTTCAGAAATATCTTTAGGTCTAATAAGCCCTTTAGATAGTAAAGAATTTGCTTCTTACAAGAGCCCCTGAAACCATCAGTGCAGCTACAACATGCAGCTAGAATTGTTTTATCAAGCTCTCCTTGGTGAGGGGACCCTCCCCACAATGAGCCCCCTGGCCTACAAGTATTATGCAGGTAATACATCTAAAAACTAGCACAGATCAACTTGTTTCACATTGACTGGCTCTTGTCGTGGCTCAAATTGCTATAGGGCCCAACAACTAAGGGGACCCATTTCTAATTAGTTACTACTAATTGCAATACTAGATCTAAGAATGATGGAAGGGGATGTGAAAAATTGAATGCAACTATATTACTTTACTGGGACATCATAATGCCTGAATGTGATATCCTTGTGATTACTTTCTTCATATCCTATGATGTGCATTTTTCCTGCACTATGATATTATAGTGGGCATTATCCCTGTACTGTGCCATCACTGTGTACATTATTTTGGTACCGTAATATTATCTGTACAGTACAGTGTAGTATACTTATGTGTAAAGGAGATGAAAAATGTATGATTATTTTTAAGTTCTAAGCTTGCAGTTTAAGGTAGCCATGGTAGAGTGGGGCCCCATGGTTACTTGCTATGTCTGTGCCTCTCATTTAAAAAAAAAGGTGTGAAAATGCCTTGTTAATGAGACTGTCATGTATGCTAATCCCTGGATATCATCATTTTCAGACAAAACTCACCTACCCACACTGCCTGGTAAATATTCCACAACTGCAACTGCAACCACATTTTTGTGTTTGGTCTACTGAACAATCCTTTACCTTGTATTCACATGAACAAGTTTCAGCCATGAATCTTGATCCATGTGTTCACTGGATTTACTGGCCTGAACAGTATGCTGGGAGAGGAATCCAAACTGTATGGTTATATAGGATGCTAGGAGTCCCTGCCTTCCAGTGACATACTCTCCTGTACTATAATCACTATGAGAAGTAAGTTGCTTGGAGGTAGAGACTGCTAGCATCATAGATAACTATAATTCTAGGAGTCCCTCTCCCGCCATACTGTTCAGGCCGTTAAATCCAGCAAACACACGTACAGAGTTTCATGGCTGAAACGCGGTAGTGTGAATGTGGGGTTATTCTACGGACTGTTGGCTAGGTCTACACTGAGTTAACACATTTTTCAAGGGACCAGTTCAGTTCTGAAGTTATCTTGAAAGACATCTTTAACTGAAACCCCCCATAAATCGCCTCATTCTCAAAACTGCACTCCTGGAATAATTCAAAACAGCATTTAGGAAGTTTCTTAACCCTTTCAGCATTTCACAGCAATTAAAACAAAATGGAGGTGAAATTTACATTTTTCAATTTCTGTTACTAATATGTTGATTTTGCCCTAGAATTTACACATTCACAAGGGGTTAAAGGAGAAAATGCATTCCATAATCTGTTATGCATTTTCTCCCAAGCAGAAAATTATCCCACATGAGGAAGTAAACTGATGTATGGACACACAGTAGGGTAAAGATTGAAAGGAGCGCTATTGGGATTTCGGAGGATAAATTTTGCAAGAATCTGTTTCAGGCACCACGTTGCATTTGCCCTTAGGTACCAGAACAGTGGAAACCCCATTTTGTAAACTAGACCCCTCAAAGATTTTATCAAGGGGTATAGTGAGCACTTTGACCTTTCATGTGTTTCACAGAATTTGTCCGTGAAAATGGAGAGCAACATTTTTTATTTTTTTTTTGCTATAAAATGTTGCTTTTACCCCAATTTTTTTCATTTCCACAAGGAGTTAAAAGAGAAATTGCACCCCATCATGTTGCATTTTTAGAGCCAGAACAGTGGACCCCCCCCCCCATGACCCAATTTTGGAATATACTCCAAAAGGAATTTATAAAGGCGTATAGTGAGTACTTTGACCTTTCATCTTTACAAGGGGTTAAAGGAGAAATTTCACCCAATTTTTTTACACAATTTCTCCTGAACACGACAATACCCCATAAGTGTTGGTACACTGGGATATGGGCACATGGCAGCACTTAAAACACAGCGCTATTTGATTCTTGGAGAACAGATTTTGCTGGAATGGTTTTCAGGTACCATGTCCCATTTTCAGAACCCCCAAAGTGCCAAAACAGTGGAAACCCCAAACATGTGACACCAATTTGTAAGCTAGGCCTCTCAAGGAATTCCATTTCCACAAGGGGTCAAAAGGAGAAAATGCACTCAGAATTTAAACATTTTTACTGACTATGGAAATGTCCCATATGTGGATATAAAATTACTGTATGGGAACACGGTGGGACAGAACACTTTTTGGAGAATATATTTTGCAGAAATAGTTTTTAGGTGCCATGCTGTTTTTGCAGTGCCCCTAACGTACCAGATCAGTCCAAACAATGTCATTAGTTGGGGGTTTTCAAACTAGAACCATTAGGAAATTTATCAAGGGGTATAGTGACCATTTACACACCACAGGTATTGCATTATTTTATTTTCCAGAAATTGATGCACAACAGAGGTTAAAAGGTATATATATGCAGAGTACATCACAGTATAAGGAGATAATATACCATGGAAAATAAATTATAAAATTAATAATTCATGGATGTGTGGTACAGTCTGAACCATATGAGGTCTTAATGTTTGCGGGACAAATTTTTCTTCATGATGCAACCATTTATTATTCTGTACAATGTACTGGAAAGCTGGAAAAAAATTCAGAATGGGGTGGATTCGAAGAAAAAGTGCATTTGTGCGACTTTCTTAGGGGCTTCGTTTTTACGCCGTTCACTCTGCGACCAAAATGACATGTCATCAATATTCGATATATGTTTATATTTACATTTATATGCATTTTATTTTAACTCCTTAACAAAAATCAAAAACTGCAAAAAAATTTATTTTCTAAAAGTTGCCATATTCTGACACCCGTAACTTTTTTATACTTCCGTGTACAGGAATGCATATGGCGTCTTTTTTTTTCCGGGGCCAGGTGTACTTTTTAGTTATACCATTTTGAGGAATTGCCATTGCTTTGATCACTTTTTATTCAAATTTTTATCAGAAGGGAAACAGTGAAAAAACGGCGGTTTGGCACCTTTGATTTTTTTTTTCCCCCGCTATGGCGTTTACCGTATGGGAAAAATATTTTTATAGATTTGTAGACCGGGTGTTTTCGGACACAGGGATACCTAATGTGTATGTGTTTCACAGTATTTAAGTACTTTTATATGTGTTCTAGGGAAAGGGGAGTGATTTTAATTTTTTATATTTTTTTTAACTTTTTTTGCATTTATTAGACTGCCTGTGTTATTTTCTGCTGCAGATTTTTTTTTCTGAGATGTGGCTAATCCCATCCACTTCGCAGCTACTGTAAAAACATAGCATTTTTTGCCGCAGGCCCGGGGGAGGTAAGCAAACATAAACAGTGCTACCACTTCTCCTTGGCTCCATTACTCACAGCCCGGCTAGACTGTCAGGAACGCCCTTTTGACAGTGAGCTGAGATCAGTAACTCACCGATATCTTCAGCCCCGGGGCATATAACGGGGAATCCAGTCCTATAAATAAATAAATTTATTTTTTGGGAAAGATCATTTTGTTGCATTTTTTAAAGACATTTTCAGCATTCATTTTGTAGTGCAAAATACAAGCAATGAGTCAGCAGTCCTGGAGGATGTGGTTATTTACTAAGAATAAACCATCTTCTTTGATATCATGCACAGCATCAATACATTTCAGAGAAAAAAAAATAGAACTTAACTAGATGTACATCACAATAATTCATAGTATATGCGATCTCTTTCTAAGATGGAAAAAAATACTATGAAGGCAACACCTGCATGTACTTTTTTGCATTGCTGTAAATCATCCAGTGTCACTGGTATATTATGATAGTTTGATGGACTTTAACTTGGTTATGTTGCAAAGGTTGGGTTCAGAAATGTTGTGCTTAAAATTCTAACTTTTTTTGTACATTGTATACAGTGCGGAAAAAAGTATTTAGTCAGCCACCAATTGTGCAAGTTCTCCCACTTAAAAAGATGAGAGAGGCCTGTAATTGACATCATAGGTAGACCTCAACCATGAGATACCAAATAAGAATACATATCTAGAAAATCACATTGTCTGATTTTTTAAGAATTTATTTGCAAATTATGGTGGAAAATAAGTATTTGGTCACCTACAAACAAACAAGCAAGATTTCTGGCTCTCACAGACCTGTAACTTCTTCTTTAAGAGGCTCCTCTGTCCTCCACTCATTACCTGTAGTAATGGCACCTGTTTGAAATTGTTATCAGTATAAAAGACACCTGTCCACAACCTCAAACAGTCACACTCCAAACTCCACTATGGTGAAGATCAAAGAGCTGTGGAAGGACACCAGAAACAAAATTGTAGACCTGCACCAGGCTGGGAAGACTGAATCTGCAATAGGCAAGCAGCTTGGTGTGAAGAAATCACCTGTGGGAGCAATAATTAGAAAATGGAAGACATACAAGACCACTGATAATCTCCCTCGATCAAGGGCTCCATGCAAGATCTCACCCTGTGGGGTCAAAATGATCACAAGAACAGTGAGCAAAAATCCCAGAACCACACGGGGGGGACTTAGTGAATGACCTGCAGAAAGCTGGGGCTAACGTAACAAAGGCTACCATCAGTAACACACTATGCCGCCAGGGACTCAGATCCTGCAGTGCCAGACGTGTCCTCCTGCTTAAGCCAGTACATATCCGGGCCTGTCTGATGTTTGCTAGAGAGCATTTGGATGTTCCAGAAGAGTATTGGGAGAATGTCATATGGTCAGATGAAACCAAAGTAGAACTGTTTGGTAGAAACACAACTCGCCATGTTTGGAGGAAAGTGAATGCTGAGTTCCATGGGGGTGGCAACATCATGCTTTCGTTCTGTTTCTCTGCAAAGGGACCAAGACGACTGATCCGTGTACATGACAGAATGAATGGGGCCATGTATCGTGAGATTTTGAGTGCAAACCTCTTTCCTTCAGCAAGAGCACTGAAGATGAAATGTGGCTGGGTCTTTCAGCATGACAATGATCCCAAGCACACCACCAGGGCAACAAAGGAGTGGCTTCGTAAGAAGCATTTCAAGGTCCTGGAGTGGCCTAGCCAGTCTCCAGATCTTAACCCCATAGAAAACCTTTGGAGTGAGTTGAAAGTCCATATTGCCGAGCGACAGCCCCAAAACATCACTGCTCTAGAGGAGATCTGCATGGAGAAATGGGCCAACATACCAGCAACAGTGTGTGCCAACCTTGTGAAGACTTACAGAAAACGTTTGACCTCTGTCATTGCCAACAAAGGATATATAACAAAGTATTGAGATGAACTTTTGTTATTGACCAAATACTTATTTTCCACCATAATTTGCAAAAAAAATCTTTAAAAATCAGACATTGTGATTTTCTGGATTTGTTTTCTCATTTTGTCTCATAGTTGAGGTCTACCTATGATGACAATTACAGGCCTCTCTCATCTTTTTAAGTGGGAGAACTTGCACAATTTGTGGCTGACTAAATACTTTTTTTCCCACTGTAAGTCTATGGAGAAAAACATTGTGAAAATCACCATTTCTAGAGCATGCTTCATTTAGTTTATTAAAAAAAAAATTCCCCCCCCAAAAAAAAAAAGGCCGGTAAACTAAAAAAAACTAAACCAAACCCCCTACACCAGAAAACTGATGTAAAAATTAAAAACTACAGGCTTGTGACATTTTAAACACTATTGTGCTGTGGGATTTATCATCATTTATGCCAGTTTTTACTTAAATGCATCCTCCAGCGGTGCAGTGGATATCACGAGTATAAAAGCTGCCTGTCTCGATAAATCTCCTTGCTATGTAGAGACATCTTGTAGAAATCTAGCCATACTGTTTTTCACTATGAGAAACGCCACATGTGGTGCCCAGGCCTTAATGTTGATGGTTGGATCATTTGTATGAATTATCCCATCATAGATTGAGTTGCCAAATGATGGTTGTGTGAAATCTATTGTATATATCCAGCATAAATGGTATTAGTAGACTTCACAGGGACTCCTGATCTTTGTCCTAAAACAATAAGCAGACATGTCTTCCCTTATATGTAGTCTATTGTAGTCAGAGTGTCCATATTGATCACTTTTCCCTTTGGTTCCTACCCCCAATGATAATGTACCTCCTTGGAGTTGCTTAACATAACAATGCATTCTCTTTAGTATTTATAAGGTGTTACTCAGAGAGAAAGACTTGTAAATATTACTCAGATGCTAATATATTCACAAGACAAGAGCCATTCAATTCCAATTAAATGTAAACTGCCCTGATAACCAGAGAGTACAAAGAGTTCATCCAATACAAAACAGGATCTCACTTTATCTATGAGACAACAGGGGTATGTATTGTTATGGAGACCAGGTCAGTTAAGGCAAACAATGCCTCCCTTTGGTTCCCCTGTTTATTCTTATAAACAACCACTGCCATGCTCTCTTGACTTTTTTTTTTTTCCGACCTCATGGCTTGTGTGTTTTAGGCACATTTTTACCACTGTCAATCTATTAGGCATTTTATAAGCCTCCAAGTACTCCACCATTCAACAGTATAAAAGAGGTTGTCCAGGATTGGGACAAATCTGAGGAGGCCAGGGAAGGTAAAACATTAAAATATCATACTCTCCTGTCTATAATGCTCCAGTGTCTGCCACTGCTCGCCGTTCAGCTACATGCTGTGCCTTCACTGTCAGAAGTTGTGCGCCACATGTGGCCGCAGGAAAGGACCTAGTGACATATGTGAGTGATAAAAAATATACAGTATGTTTCACCTTCCCTGGCCTCTTCTGTGATTTGTCCAAATTCTGGACAATCCCTTTAATGTCCATCTGTGACAAGCTAGTTGTACTTTGTATTGAGGTAGCTACACAAGCTTCATAAAGGGCAGTTTGATTTGTTATGTTGTTATTTTAGACAAAGAAAATGAATGTATTGTATTGAATGTATGTAGTGAGATCTGTGGCTGGCAATCCCTTTACTAAGACAGCCAGGAACCTATTGAAGGCTCCCAGCCTTGTCATTAAATAAACTCAGGCTGGCTAGGTAGCCTATAATAGAAGTATACGTATTTTTCAATACATTTCAATGCATTACCATTGTAGTGTATTGAATTAGTGATCAGATGTCCTGGGGTTCAAGACCCCCTAGGGCAGTGATGGCGAACCTTTTAGAGACCGAGTGCCCAAACTGCAACCCAAAGCCCACTAAATTATCGCAAAGTACCAACATGGCAATTTAACCTTAAATTAACCAGGATCTGTTTTATAGTGCCCATGCAATGTTATTATAGCCTGTAATAATATCACGTCTGCTATAAAACAGATATTGTGTGATATAAATAATGAAGGGCCCCAGACTGTACAATGCGCTCCGAAGTGGCCCCCAGACAGTACATTTCGCTCTGAAGTGGCCTCCAGACAATATTATATGCTCCGGAACACCATAGCAGGAAAAAAAAAATAAAAAGAGCTGAACTTCCATTTTTTTTTTGCTGTTTCACCTCCCATAAAAAATTTGGATAAAATTCCCCCAGTTGGTATAAATAAAATCTGTCCCCGCAAAAAAAGACGCATTATGTATTTCCATACACAGAATTTGACAACTCAAAGAAGTTTTTTTTTTTTTTTTTTGCAAAGTAATCATATTGACCCACAAGCCCCAAGTATAATTCCCACCCCATTCTGAATTTTTTCTCCAGCTTCCCAGTAAATCATACAGAATATTAAATGGTAACATTACAATGTTCATTTTGTCCGGCAAAAATGAAGCCCTCATACAAAAATAAATATTGGTGTTTAGGGAAGGTACAACAGCAGAGCAGTCCTTCTCTTCCATTCTGAAATCCAACTCTCCATTGTTGGTTATCCAATCATTTCCTCTTGGAGATGCTTGAGTGGGCCTTCTGTTTTTGGAGGGTTGTGACATAGTCTTTTCTGTAGCACTTTAGTGATAGAAAGCATCTTGTGCTTAAAATTTATAGATAGATATATATGCAGTTTTCAGCATAAATTGCAAATTGCAAATGCACATACAACAGAAATCTGTCAGTGTAGGCTGCGGGTCTGTGGGACTGCGGCTTACCCTGACAAAAGATTATGACCTCTTCCCTGATGCAGGCGTGATGACGTCATTCATCAGTACCTGCTTTGCGGTGGAAGAAGGAGGTCGCACTGCTACTCTTTGTGGGAGTGAGGGGAAGTACAGGAGCATATTATACTGTGTGGGGGCGAATGTGGTGCATATTGTACTGTGTGGGGGCACTGTGGTGTATATTGTTCTGTGTAAGGGGCACTGAGGAGTATATTGGACTGTGTGGGGTCCACCGGGGAGCAGATTGGACTATGTGGGTGCTACCATAGAGCAGATTGGACTGTGTAAGGGGCCCTTCATTATTTATATCACTCAGTATCTGTTTTATAGCAGACATGTAATAATATTACAGTCTGTAATAACATTGCACAGTCACTATAAAACAGATCCTGTGCGATGTAAATAGTGAAAATTAATAGTTCAAAAGTATACCAAATGCAGTTCAAAGTTGTTTTGTATCACTGAAAGCTCTGTAAAGCCCCATTCACACGACCGTATTTTGCGGGTCCGTAACTGTCCGCAATTGTGTATCCACACAGTATTAAGGTTAAGTTGCCATGTTGGCACTTTGCAATAAATTAATGGGTTTTGTGTTGCAGTTTGGGCACTCGGTCTCTAAAAGGTTTGCCATAACTGATCTATGAGTTACTATACTACAAAATACAACCACAAATGTGGGCCATTGATTGCAAACAAGATTTGTTAATTTACAAAAGTAATTTTCCCAACAAATTCATTCAAGACCGTTTTGCATAAATGAGTACACCCCAATGAAAATCTTAGGAGCAAAGCTAAAGTTTAGACTATAAAAATTGTAATTAAGAACCACAGGTGAGTCTAATTATTCATTAAACAGGGGTCCAGCAGACAGGTGACTATATAACAAAGCCCCTTCCCATTTCATGCTGTCAGCAATGGCACCACGTGGGAGAGAGATGTCACAAGACCTTAAAGAATATCATTAATTTACACAAGAAAGGTGAAGGCCACAAGAAGATCAACTTTACTTATCAGTCAGAATACTGTAGCAAAAGTGATACAAAAACTTAACAAAGATGGAACTGCAACCATCTGAGAGAGGCTCAGGCTGTCAACAGAAGCTAATACCTAAACAGGAGCATCTTCTGATGATAAGGGTTGAAGAAAATTGACATGCAAGTTCACTGCAGTTAGCGAAAGAAGTAGAAAGCCACATTGGGGTGAGTGTTTCCTGTGATACAAGATGGCATACACTGCAGAGGAATGGCATGGCAAGAAGGAAGCCTCTCCTAAATCCCATGCACAGAAAAGCCCACCTACAATTTGCCAGGACACATGCTGACTACTGCTGACTATAATCTGGAGTGATGAGACCAAAATAAGTGTTTTGGAACTGATGGCTTCAAAAGTGTATGGTATTGAAAAAGTGAGGCGTACAATGAAAAATGCATGATGTCTACAGTGGAGCTACATATGTGGAGCTACATGAGTGTTGATGGTGTCAGGGAACTGCATTTCATTGATATGAATCACAGATGTACTATGTTGAAAGAGAAAATGCTACCATCACTTTGTGCCCTTGGTTGTTGTCTCTTCAGAATTCTTCATAGGTATTTGATTGGCTTCAGAGACCTTCTTGGTCAATGAATCACTTTCACCTTGTTTATCTTCAGAAATTGAACAGTGGCCTTAGATGTGTGTTTTGGATCATTGTCATGTTGGAAAAGTGCATAAATTGAGCAGCACTCTGCATCCAGCATCCAGGCTCTAAAAGCGACCATTCTTGAAGAATGGAAAAAGATAGATGTTGCAATATATCGTCAACTTGCTTATTCCATGCCTGGAAGACTTGATGCTGTCATTACAACATCTAGCATTTTGTATGACCTCCATGATTTTTAGTTTTTGATGTGGGTGTTTTCATTTTTGCATCAACTAATTTGAGTAAAATTGAAGATTTTGTAGTTAAGTGAAATTTTAACCTTGTTTTTATGTTATGGGTTGAACAAATGTTCTATGAAACTCAGTCTTGCCAAAGTTTTGATTAATTGTTTTTGAGTTCAGTGAGATATTGATTAAAATCTTACTTTTCAAAAATCATATAAAACATCCCATGTAAAGGTGTATTAATAATGAGTAAAGCTCTATTAATTTACTATTTGTGGAATCGCTGCCTGAAAAATGTATCTTTATTGTGACATGTCAGTTGGTCATGTAATGACCGGTTGCCAAAACATTTACAATGCACTGTGCTTTTCTGTCAATTTCTTATGATCATCCAAGCTATGTAAATGATTTTGTAGTTGAGTCAATGGTCATCTTTTTCGCTCTATATGAGGATATCTAGGCAATTATTTAGTATAACTGTCTAGATTTATTCTGTGTTTTCAGTCTCTACAGATTGTGAGAGTGGTGTTTAACTGTATCTTACAGTTTAGTAGGTAAATACAGATACTGCAGCTTAGATAAACTTATGTAAACATCCACTTAACACAATCTTATCTTATAATGGGAGCATTACAACTACAGCTTAATGCTAGGTTCACACTAGGTTGGGTTTCTATTCTTTGGGTCTGCAAGCAGAACTTTTCTCTCCGCCTATTTTAAGCGGAATGGGGGACGGAGTCCCCGAACGCTAGTGTGAACCTAGTGTGAGACTAGTTCTGAAAAGATTGTCCAGTTTTAAAAAAAAAAGCTGAAAAATAACAACAAAAAAATTACTTATGGATGGTTTTACACAAGAATTTTTTAGCGTCTTTTTTAAGGAAACCTGTGAGGTGGTTTTTCCATCCTAATCTGGCTAATTTAGGCCGGGGCCCAACGTAGCATAAAAGCCTTGATTGATCTTTTTTGCAGCGGGGTTTTACATTACCTGCAAAGTGGATCGGATTCTAGTTAATTCCATCCACACATCGCAGAAAAAGATCCCCAGTGGAAATGCTGCGTTTTCACAGCATGTCAATTATAACTATGGGAATGCTAGCAGTTTCCGTATAGGTATAACAGAGGCAGAAAGTCCGCAGAGGAGAACTCTGTGGACTTTCTGTGAAAGCACTGCGGGAAAAAAACGCAATACATTTCCGCCACGCTTTTTTACGCAGTTCTTTTTGGCTGTGTCTCACTACGTGGTTAGTTTTAACAGCATTTTTTTTAACCACAAAAAATGCCATTAAAAATTATGTTGCTAGATTTTACAGGTTGGCTTTCTTACATTTCATGGCCTTTTATCCCAGGCTTTTTCCCATTGATTTCATTATAAGGGGAAAAAAAAGGCAGAAGAAAAAAACAGAAAAATGCTGTGTGAATAAAATACACAGAGGGCAAAAACAGCCATACAAAAGGCAATGCAATACAAACCATCATAGGTGCACTTGTATGGGGGGGTCCCCTTGAGACAGCGCACAGTCCAACATTTAGAGCGCTCTCCAAATTCTAACTCATCTGTGTCCTCTGGGTGCAGATGAGTTGAATACAAAAGGTGAAGCACAGAGCCCTCCACTCCCTGCTTCACCATTCGACCCCTGCCTCTTGTTCCTAGTGTCTTGGGAGCAGTAGGCGCGATGTGGTGACTTCACTTACATCGCACCTTCCACTCCCTGAAGGCTCCGGGTCCAGAGACAGAATAGATCAGCAGGGAAAATGGGGAAAGGTGTGTATTAGAGGTTTTTTGTTTGTTTGTTTGATTTTTTAAATTATTATTTGAAACATTGTACTGTGGATGCCAGGAAGGCGACATGAAATTGGAGGCAACTGGAAGGAGACATTATTATATAATATGACTAAGGGGGTCACTGGAGGGACAGGTTAATGTGTGATGGGCCATTAAATTATATGGGGCCACTGCAGGGGCATGTAACTGAATAAGGGGCAACGTATGAAACCTGGGACTTGTCCCACCAATGTGTTAACACAGCCATGCTGCTAGCAATGACATGTTGTGCCTGCATGTGACCACTGCAGGCAATTGGTGGCCTCAACAGTCATGAGCCACACTACTATGTAAAATAGATTTCCTGTGGATATTTGTCCTTCACAAAGTGTCCATGTTCGGGGGCATAACAAGTGACCATAAGGCCCCACTCTGCCATGACCACCTTAAGCAGCAAAGTGTACAATTATTATTGTCTCCTTTACACACAGGGATAATGCACATTGTGATGTCACAGTACAGAGATAATATACACATAACAGCATATGAAGAAAGTAATAATGATGTCACATGCAGACATTATGATGTTCCAGTAAAGTAATGCAGATGCATTCAGTATTCCACATCCCCTCCCATCATCCATAGTTATCACTAATTGTACTCTAGGTTTTAGTGTACCCTGGTAGTTATGTCCATGCATGCAAAATATTTAGGTGGAATATACAAAACAATGATTAATAAATCACCAGGCAGGAAATGTATGCTATTTGGACTGGGTCCTGTATTGTGAGAATAGGAGACCCTTATCTAGAAAAATAATTTTGGCTGTTACGGAACGGAATCCAGATTCCCACATGGCTCGAAATATAGGACTTATGGTCTTTTAATGCTTTAGAACCAATTGACAAGTGTAAATTGAAAGATATTCTGCTATTAGCTTTCTGTGTTTCAAGCTAAGGCCCCACATAGCGGCCCGCAGCAAAAAAGTGCTTCGGGTAAAACTGTGGCGGCAACGCATCACTGATATTTCCCGCAGCGCTGTGTGTGTTTCTTTATATTTGCTTGTTTACATAGTTACACAGTTACATAGTAGATGAGGTTGGATGAAGACATCAGTCCATCAAGTCCAACCTATAATCCTACAGTCCCCTACAGTGTAGATCCAGAGGAAGGCAAAAAAACCCATTCCTTACCGACTCCAATCTGGCAATCAGTATAAAACCCTGGATCAACGTGCCCTTAAAATCTAGAACCCATAACCCGTAATGTTGTTCTGTTCGAGAAAGGCATCCAAGCCCTCTTTGAACTTGTTCAATAAGTCCACCATTACCACTTCCTGGGGCAAAGAGCCATGGCATTTTCCCTTTGTTATGATTAATAAAGTTGTATCTTATTTTATTTCATCTTATGGACTGTTTTTTTTTTTTTAAGTTACGCTAGGTTCACACATGCGTTCAGGTCTTCGTTCTTCGGGTCCGCTTTGAGACCCGAAAAACGGAAACCAAATCCGCTTAAAAGCGGTTACCTATGGAAACTCGCTGACCCAATAGACTATTTTTCGGTTTCTGCCCGAAAAATGTGGAGAGAAAAGTCAAGCAGGACTTTTTTCTATCCTCCATTCCGCATTTTTCAAGCGGAATGGAGGACAGAATGCCCAAACAGGCAATGAGCGCAATGTGAATGAGGGCAATGTGAACCCGGCCTTAAATCACCTGGAAAATTCCAACCTTTTCCTGCATAAACACAAATTTGTAAAACAGTGTGCTAAATTGTTAGGGGAGGTAGTAACTAGATTCTGTATAGCCACCCTGTTGTACTCCTCACTAGAGAGAATCATCTGTCCAATAGACAGCTGTCAGCATGAAATACGTCAGTGTTTTAAATACAAAAATATTTTATTGCATATAAAGAAAATGGTACATTGTCTTAAGATTTTTTTAAAATGTTCATATTATTGTGATCATCTAAAGTTCCTAATATGTTTAATAACATAGCTTAGTTTTTTGGAAAGTGTATGGCAAAAAAAATATGCAATAATTAATATGCTATATTCAATATATACAGAAAAACTTCCTTTATTGCCCGAAGCAACCATTTTCAGAGCTGAGCTATGATTGGTTGCTGTGGTCAATAAGGATATTTTTTCATAGACCGGTTTGATGTTTGAGGGATTTTTAATGGATATGCTTTAACTCCCAATTTTAATTGAAATTACTCTCTTATTTATAGCTATTTTGATAATAACCATGCAGGAAAGGCAAACTCCCCGCCCTCTGCCGTTCAGGGACTGTTGCATAAAATTTATGTTCCCAGCAACCTGTATTCTTTAAAAGAAATCCAAATTAAATGTATTAAAAAAAAAAAAAATCCCAAACATAGTTGGCATATACAATTATTTCAAAATCTGCATACAAAGCAGAAAATAAAGGTAAGATATTTGCAGTCCCCTTTAAGAAGCACAACTATAATGTGATTTATTTCTAACCCTTAAATGAACACGGGACCAACTGTCTCACAGGAAAATTGTTTGTACTGACCATAGCAACAACCTGAGCTGAACTCTAAGGAGGCTGTCTGGTTTCTAGCTATCAAAAATGCCATACACTGTGGCATAAAATAAGAACCTTACCTTAGCCCTCATTGAAAAGCCCACTGTAATACCACTGTAAACAAGCCACAGCCATAGCTGCCATTTTGGATCACCTGTGTTCGTTTCTGCCACAGCCTCGTCATTGAGAGGCACCTATGGTCATATGGCTTATTTATAGGGGTACCCATGGAACCTTGGTGGGTAGAAGTTTAGGAGTTTTGAGTGAGGGCAAAGGTAAGCCCTGGAGTAAATAGCTAGCTTCTTTTGTCAAAAACAAGAAATCAGTGAATTTTGCACAAGGTATTAGATAATGGGTGTCTGCCTTAGGGTACAGACCATAGTCTGAAAAATACAAAAAAAAACCCCAAAAATTAGGCGACACTATAGATGAGTGAAAAAGTGTGGGTACTTTTTTTCACCCAAAATCCACAGCGACTTTCAGCCCTTTCTCACCTAAAGGTTTGAGATAGGCTGTGGCTTTTGAGTGAATAAAGTATTAACACTTTTTGAAGTGCCGCCAAATTTAGGTTTTTTTTTTTTTTATTTTATTTTTGGGACTATGGTCTGTACCCTAAAGGCTTGCGCCCATTGTCTAATATTTTGTGCAAAATTTACCCCTAGCTTTGGCTCAAAAAAAGTAGCAGAATCTGCATTAAAAAACCCCAAAAAAACCTTTACCACAATGAGTGGCCTCCATTCGGGGTTTCCGTCCCCGAACCCGTTTAAAAAATGCAGAGAGAAAAGCGCTTTTCTCTCCTCGATTTTTCCCCTTTGGGGCGGAAACTGGGCGGACCCCATTATAGTCTACGGAGTCCGCGGGTTTCCGCAGGTAACCTCTTTTTTAAGCGGATTACGTTTGCGTTCGGGGGGTCCCCAAGCTGGTGTGAACCTAGCATCGGCCTTTTCTATAAAGAAGCTCCAGACAATTTCCTATTTGCAACAACAATCTTCAGGTCTTTGGTTATAGTATCATCTGTAACAATACAATTTTTTTTTTTTTTATTTGTGGAAAATTAAAAAAAAAATTATACCAAATAATCTTTCATTTGACATCGTTATCTGATAAATATTTCAATATTGTAAAATGTTTGATTTTTAACCCCCAAAGACATAGTATTTGAAAAAAAAGACCATGACTAAACTGCTACAAACAGTTGTATTTTTACAGTTTGAAAACCATAGAAATGATAAAGTACATACTAACCTTTTTTGAAATTTGTGGATCTGTGGTCATAGCATTCATGTCATTAGACAATGTGGCATTTCTATGGTGAGTTATTTGTCCAATGTCACATAACCAATGTAGCCAAAAGAGAACACTATTTTAGAAGTGGATATTTGATTTTAATCCTAGTAACTGTCATTATTTAGCAATATATAATTAATTAAACTGGGGCTACATTAAAAAAACTGTCACTGAATTCTAAGGGTGTATTCACACACAGTTGATTTGTTGCAAAAATGTCTGCGACTGAAAATTCCTTCCATACATCTGAATGGGGTGGTTTCAATCTGCATGTGTTTTTGAAAATCCCCATACAACAAATGCAACAAATCTGCCATGAGAGGTATAGTACAATATATTATTAACAGGGTTGTAAAGTTTCACAGCTTATTACCTAACCATGATATGACTGTACTTGGTAACACTGTGTATACTATAATGTTCAAGAGCAGATCTTGTCATAATAAAATTCAGTACAAGTGTAGACATACATAATATTTAATAACTTTAAAAAAAACAAAACAAAAAAACTCGTTATCACATTCATAAAAAAAAATATATATATATATATATATATATATATATATATGAAAATATAAATGTGCACATGTGGATGTACATGCTCCTTCATCTGGAAAGGTATATATAGGCAATACAGCTCTACAGTAGATCAGAGTCACAAGGTAAAGAACTCATTTGGCTTGCAGGTCTACCATAACTTCTGGGGTGCTCTCCATCTGTCACATCCATGGGGTTAGTGTAAGATCTGGGACTGTGAGGGACAGAGCTGGCTTTCCTACTGTGCTGGTAGTTGCCATTTTCTATGCTGTATCTAATGCCATGCGAAGGATAGTCTGGGTTTTGGACGCTGTAGACATGGCTGGTGGGTTTTTCCTTGTAGGGGGTTTGCTTTTGGCTGTAGTACATAGAAGTAGGTTTCTTTAGGCATTTCTTACAGGGTGGCACAAAGCACAGCATAAGCGAGAACCCACCTATGATTTCAAAGCAGCTGCCCAGGTAGCCGAGCACCAAGGCATACCCTACGTAAGTGTACTGTTGACCATCTGGAGCGGGCATGCTGTACATCATATTGTTGTACCAAGCAATCGGGATCAGGCTGAGGACCCCCGAGATGAAGATCACCACACCACCAAACGCAGATATTAGGAAGTTCGGTATATCCTCCCAGCAACGTACACCCCAGCTGGCCAAAGCGATGCCCAGGGCAGTAACTGCCAACGAGGTGATCATTAATCCCCGGGCAACCTGCACCACTTGTTGGCTGAAGTAGCCATTGTTCGTAATTCCACATTGCTTGTTCTGGTTAATGGTCGACTCCTGGCATATATCCCAGATGCCCTGACTCACTATTATATCCGAGGGTCGGTTAACTAAAGAGTTGAGTGTCCGCCAGGCAGGTGCTACAGTAGAGGTGAGGTTCAGTACCAAGCCACAGGGGGCCAGCACCATGCCAATGATCATGATGGTGGGGGTCCTCATAGTTCAGGGTATCGAGTTTTACCTGATCCAGGAACTGAGGCTTCAGTTCTGCACAGGTGTAATCCAGGAGGATTATAATCCGCACTTTGCCTGCAATCTTCTGATCATACGTAAAAACGAAGCAGCATTAATAGATCCAGGCTTAACAGTAGACATCAAGGTGCCCCATCTAATGCCCCCTCCGGACACTGCACCAGGGACAACACTAACAGAGTTTCTGTTTTCTGTCTGCATCGAGTGTAAAGTTCCCTTTAAATGCAGTGAAACTGGCTTGACAGAAACTGTGTTGTGTGTGTGAAGCAGGAAGAAGGGAGGGGCTCTGGGCACAAGAGTCCTGGAGAGGTGCTCTAAAGGGAGGGACTGTGGTCAGAAGCTGGGACAATACACGACCTGCTCACTATACATATATTACTATACATATATTACTATACATATATTACTATACATATATTACTATACATACCCCTAAAGCCATTCAAATGCATATCGAGGAAAATAGTCACTGGAGCTCCTGTTTGGCTGGTAATGGCAGAAGCTGCAACATTTTATTACAAGTCACATCAGAATCCAGAGGTCATGGCTGCTTATACACCAGCATTTTATAGAACTGGAGGGTATTTTACACCAACATTTTATTACAAGTGACATCAGTGCTTATACAACAATATTTTTAGAGCAGATCTTCATCCTGTTATCATACTTGCTCATGTTCTTTTTAAAACATCCAACCTTTTCTAAAAGTTCTAGTCCAAAATTAAGGCTTTACCCAAAAGTAAAAAGAATACTAGCACAAAGAAATGTTATACAAATATAACAAATAATACACTATACAATAATTTCCTGCAGGTCCAGCACTAGTTTTTCCTTTCCAGTATGTGAACAGCCATATTCATTGGCATCACTGCTGTGTCCAGTGACAATCTTGCACCAATGTGGCAAATCATCATTTCTGGAAAAATAAACAAACACTGGCAGAAAATTCCTGGAGTATCAGTGAAAGAGTGGGGGGGATATAACTTTTTTATTTATTTATTTATTTTTTTAACTCATATCCCTAGTAGTCATTTCCGTTCTGAGGTGGTAAGATAACATTTGTCTACTTCTTTTTGATTTGGTGTAGCAAAGTTTTCCAAGATTAAAGCACACTAAGGTGGGTTGCACACAACTGTGTGCTAGCTGCCGGCCGTGAATGAACGGCATGGGCGGCACACAGATGTCATCCATGTGCCGCCCGTGCACTGGCCATGCTTCCGCTGCCCCATTCAAATGAATAGGAGCCGCAGAAGCACGGCCACAAAATTGGACAGTAATAGGAACTGCTCCATATTTTGCGGCCCAGAATGTCGGCCTACACACGGCATCGTGTAATTCACGGTCATGTGCATGGGCTCACAGAAATGAATGGGTCAGTGTGCTATCCGGGAAAAACTCGGATAGCACACTGACCTAGCACATGGTTGTGTGCAAGGGTCTTAAAGCTAAGGTCCCACATTGTGGAAATGCAGTTTTTTTTTTTTGTTTGTTTTTTTTTTTTGCAGATTTTGCTGTGGTTTTTTGAGCCAAAACCAGGAGTGGATTGAAGAGAAGATAGAAGTATTAAGAGCTTCCTAGATATTTCCTATTCCTTTTGTAGCCATTCTTGGCTTTGGCTCAAAAAAAAATCTGCAACAAAAAAAAGCTGTGTTTCCACAACATGAGACCTTAGCCTAAGGCTGCATTCTAACATTGTAAAAGCTGCATGCATAGGTGCATCTGCATTGCGGATTACTCCAGCAGGTAACAGCCGATTTGCACCTACTTACCCAAGTTATTCCCTAAATTGACATCATAAATCTACAACTAAATTACAGTACAATGCATGTGTATAATCTCTGTTTGCTGCTATAATAAGCAGAAATAAAGCCTGAATTAAAATAAATTACCTTATTTTTCGGACTATAAGACGCACCGGACCATAAGACGCACCTAGGTTTTAGAGGATGAAAATAGGGAAAAAAGTTTTGAAGCAAAAAAATGTGATAAAATATTTAATATAGGGGAGTTGTAGTTTTGCAACAGCTGTAAGGCCAAAAGAGCATCTTTTTTTGCGTGGCCAGATGTACTTTTTAGTTCTACCATTTTGGGGAATGTCAATTGCTTTGATCACTTTTTATTCAAATCAGAGGCAAAACAGGAAGAAACCAGTGGTCCAGCACTTTTGATATTTTTTCCCGCTATGACATTCACCCTATTTGAAAAATATTTTTATAAGTTTGTAGACCGGGCATTTTCCGGACACAGGGATACCTAATGTGCATGTGTTTCACAGTAATTTTCTACTTTTATATGTATTCTAGGGAAAGGGGGTGTTTTAGAACTTTTAATTTTTTTTTTTTTTTTTTATATATATTTTTTTTAAAACTTTTTTTTTTTTTTAACTATTATATTAGCCCCCCCCCCCCCCCCCCAGGGGGGGCTTGAACTTGCAATCATTTGACTGCAAGTCCCATAGACTGCAATACAAGTGTAATGCAGTCTATGGGAGATTCTGTACATTATTATTGTACCAGCCGCAATAGTAATTTTCCTATGACAGGCCTGGGAGCCTTCATAAGGCTCCCGGCTGTCGTAGGAACAGAATGGCTCTTGCGTTTGCGCCGCGCGGGAGCCGTCCTTCAACAAGAAGGGTACGGGGGCAGTGGGGACCGGCCCCGGGGGCAGCTTTATTACCTTTAGGGGGCTAACATGTAGTAATGTCCGCGATCAGAGTGATCACGGGCGTTAGCTTACGGTCTCCACATTACAGCGGAGGCCCGGTTGCTATGGCAACCGCTCTGCAGCAGAGCGGACGCCATCATCTTCACCGACCCGGCATCCGCCGTAACAGCACGGCAGAAGCCGGGAGGTTCACACCGCCAGGACACCCTCTCATTGCAAGGCCCGCAGCATCGCCCCCACTCCTCCCGCTGCATGAAGCCAGCGGCGGCAGGAGTGGGATCGATGCTGCGACACCGCTCCTCCGCGCCCCACCTAAACACCACACATTCGGACCATAAGACGCACCCCCATTTTTCTCCCAAATTTGGGGAAAAAAAAAGTGCGTCTTATAGTCCGAAAAATACGGTATATTATAGCCCCTTAGCCATACCACCCAGCACAGTATAATGCCCCTTTTATTGGCTACCATATAGTACAGTCATGGCCAAAAGTTTTGAGAATGATACAAATATTAATTTTTACAAAGTCTACTGCTTCAGTTTTTCTAATGGCAATTTGCATATACTCCAGAATGTTATAAAGAGTGATCAGCTTAACAGCAATTACTTGCAAAGTCAATATTTGCCTAGAAAATGAACTTTATCCCCCAAAACACATTTCAACATCATTGCAGCCCCACCTTAAAGGGACCACCTAACATCGTTTCAGTGATTGCTCCATTAAAACAGGTGTGGGTGTTGATGAGGACAGGGCTGGAGATCAATCTGTCATGATTAAGTAAGAATGACACCACTGGACACTTTAAAAGGAGGCTGGTGCTTGCCATCATTGTTTCTCTTCTGTTAACCATGGTTATCTCTAAAGAAACACGTGCAGTCATCATTGCACTGCACAAAAATGGCCTAACTGGGAAGAGTATTGCAGCTAGAAAGATTGTACCTCAGTCAACAATCTATCGCATCATCAAGAACTTCAAGGAGAGAGGTTCCATTGGTGCAAAAAGGCTCCAGGGCGCCCAAGAAAGACCAGCAAGCGGCAGGACCGTCTCTTAAAAGTGTTTCAGCTGCGGGATCGGGCTACCAGCAGTGCAGAGCTTGCTGAGGAATGGCAGCAGGCAGGTGTGAGTGCATCTGCACGCACTGTGAGGCGGAGACTCTTGGAGCAAGGCCTGGTCTCAAGGAGGGCAGCAAAGAAGCCACTTCTCTCCAGAAAAAACATCAGGGACAGACTGATATTCTGCAAAAGGTACAGGGAGTGGACTGCTGAGGACTGGGGTAAAGTCATTTTCTCTGATGAATCCCCTTTTCGATTGTTTGGAACATCTGGAAAACAGCTTATTCGGAGAAGAAGAGGTGAGCGCTACCACCAGTCTTGTCTCATGCCAACTGTAAAGCATCCTGAAACCATTCATGTGTGGGGTTGCTTCTCAGCCAAGGGAATCGGCTCTCTCACAGTCTTGCCTAAAAACACAGCCATGAATAAAGAATGGTACCAGAATGTCCTCCAAGAGCAACTTCTCCCAACCGTCCAAGAGCAGTTTGGCGCTCAACAATGCCTTTTCCAGCATGATGGAGCACCTTGCCATAAAGCAAAGGTGATAACTAAATGGCTCAGGGAACAAAACATAGAGATTTTGGGTCCATGGCCTGGAAACTCCCCAGATCTTAATCCCATTGAGAACTTGTGGTCAATCATCAAGAGACGGGTGGACAAACAAAAACCAACAAATTCAGACAAAATTAAAGCATTAATTCTGCAAGAATGGACTGCTATCAGTCAGTATTTGGTCCAGAAGTTGATTGATAGCATGCCAGGGAGAATTGCAGAGGTCCTGAAGAAGAAGGGTCAACACTGCAAATATTGACTTGCTGCATTAACTCATTCTAACTGTCAACATAAGCTTCTGTTACTCATAATATGAATGCAATTATATTTCTGTATGTGATAAAAACATCTGACAAACACACATAAAAACCAGAGGGCAGCAGATCATGTGAAAATATAATATTTGTGTCATTCTCAAAACTTTTGGCCATGACTGTACACTGTCCCAATTACCAGCCCGTTTACAATAAGTGCCCAAGTTATAGGCCTCCACACAGTATAGTGCCCCCCATACAGTTCCCCACAGAGGTGCTCCAATATTACATGAAAGTATAATATTCTGTCCTAAGTGCATAAAAAAATTCATGTTGTAGCTATAAGTATGATCCAATCATAGCCTAACACCTTCTAAGGGTATGTTCACACGGAGTTTTTTGTAGGCTGATTTTGAGGCGGAATCCCCAATGATTTCTGGGGTCATAAACACTGAAATACTGCACCAACATGTCAGGGGCACAAATTAACATGTAACTCATATTCTTAGCGATTATTATACTCAGGGATCTAAAGACACCACGGGATTCATAGATGGCGAACACCAAAAATCTTGGCTTTGGACAAACCCAACAAATTTTTGAAAACTTGTTACAAGCCCGTTTGCTCATCCCTTGCTCAACTTTATTGAACAAGAGTAGATCAGTGATAAAATGCACTCATTCACACTGGCCTGGAACACGCAGGAGAAACAATAAATCAAATGTTCCTCCTTCATGCACTTTCAATGTTTGCTGCCAGCACATCCCAGATTACACCAAGCATATGATGCTGGCGAACAATGATTCTATGGGCCGCTAAAATCAAATGATCACATGATGTATGAGCAAATGCAATGAGTCCCGATCTCGAAACTAGATTCAGTCCTGGAAATGCAGCCACTTCACAGTCTGGATTTTTATGGACCACATTTGCCACTGACTTGGAGGTACAGTGCTGTCCAGTGGAGAAATGTGTCAAAAAGGTTAAAGGTCTTTTCTGGCCCCAAATCAATTTTTAATACTGATGACCTGTCCACAGGATAGTATATGATCTGTGAGGGTCCAACACCCAGACCCCACACACATCAGCTATTCCAACAAAAGCCTCTGGGTACCAGAAGCTGCTAATGGAAAGGCAGCGCTGCTTCTATTCAAGTAATAGGAGAAATGCTGCACTTTCCCAGAACCACAGCTTTACAGTGGATGGGGCTGATGTCCAACTCTTATTACTTAAATACAGTCGCATTGCTTGTCCACTAGTAGCTTCTGATACCCGGAGGCTACTGCCACAGCTGATCTGTGCACAATCCAGGTGTTAGACCCTTACAGATCATGTACTTCCTTTGCATAGGTCATCAGTATGAAAAATCAATTTGGGACCAGAAAGTCCCTTTTAATTGTAAGAGAAGGAGGTTAGAAAACATTCACTTAATATTTAAAGAGAATCTTTCATGTCCTCGCAGATTGGCGGTATTATATACTACTAGAAAGCTGACAGTGTACTGTCAGCTTTGTCGATATGCGCTGGAGTGCTGGAGATGTCGGTGCCATTAGCTTTGGAACAGATATCCCTAATTCAGCGCACTGTCAACTCTCTAGCGGTATAGAATACTACCAAGTTGCAAGGAAATTAAATGTCCCCTTAATGCATAATATACTATTGGTAGGTACTGTGTTAAATCATACCTCCCAACTGTCCTGGATTCAGCAGTACAGTCCCGGATTCTGGGTCCTGTCCCACTGTCCCTGTTGGTGGGAGGTATGTCCCGGCTGCAACTCATCTGCATCCGTCCATCCACTTCCTGCTTCACCGTTGTGCCCCTGTGTGCTCTGGCCCCTGAAGCCTCCTGGAGCAGAAACTTCTACAGAGCACCAGGGGAGTGATGAGAGGTGAGTATCAATGTTTTTTTTTTGTCTTTTATGTTAAACATTGGGGGCAGATGGAGGGGAGATATTAAACTGGGGGGCAGATGAAGAGGGATATTAAACTGGGGGGTTGATGGAGGGGGCCTTCATACTGGGTGGCAGAAGACATTAAAATTGGGGGGCAGATGGATGGACATTAAACTTTGGGGGCAGATGGAGGAGGGACATGCAACTGTGGGGCAGATGGAAGAGGACATTAAACTGGGGGGCCAGATGGAGGGAGCCATTAAACTGGGGGGGTAGATGAAGAGGGACATTAAACTAGGGGCATCTGAAGGAGGACATTAAACCGTGGGGGGTAGCTGAAGGAGGACATTAAACTGGGGGGAACTGGAAGAGGACATTAAACTGGGGGCAGGTGGAGGGGGATATTAATGTCCCCCTCTAGTTGCTCCCAGTTTAAACTAGGGCAATTGGAGGGGAACATTATAATGTAGGGGTATATAATATTAGGGGTATAAATATTAGTGCCCTCACACAGTATAATGTTCCTACAAAGAAATTGATGGGAATGGGTGGAGTCAGTGTATAAGTGGGTGGGGCTAAATGTGCCACACATTCTGTCCTCCTTTCTGTCTTTGAAAATTGGAAGGTATGGTTAAATGACACGTGTGCATTCATTCAGGCATGTGCATGATCACACATTCAGGCACACACACACACATACTGTACACGCACATGCATACACATACAGACATCCGCATTTAGATATACATAGACACTCATATACCAGTTTGTCACTTACCACCAAAATTGTATAGGCTGTCAGGTCTCCTGCAGGAGATATGAGTGGAGAATCCTGCTACTTCTTCAGCTGTATCCCTTCTGTCCAATGGCCGATATCAAAGAGAAACAGCTAAACAGAGTCTGCCAAATGGCGCCCCCATCAGGAAGGGAGGTTCAATATACTTTTCAGTGTACTGCTATTATCAAGACTGATCAATAAATTTCAGGTAACACCAGCTGAAATGTCAGTTGCCTTGGATCAGCTGGTGTCCCTCTCAGCACTGTACTATTACTGAGCGTATAGCTATAAAATAGTCCTAGAAAAACCACAACACTATTTAGAATTTAAGTCTGGAAGTCTGAAACTTAACTTCCAGACTTCCAGACATTCATATAAACTTCTGCAACAAACTATGTCACGTGTGAACCGACCCTATGGGTCTTCTAGATCTCACATCCTGAAACCCACTGCACACACCCTGTGCACCCAGTCAAGGCCAGTTTTAAACAAAGTGTGTCACTGGGCAAAATTAAAAGACAGGCACCAAATGCTGATGTAAAAACAACGCTATCATATTCGGTGAATTAAAAAGGCAGTGCAGTACTTCCAATGGCAATCCCTTTAATAATGCCTCCTTTCTGCCCCCAAAACAGTAATAAGAACTCCCATTTTCCCACACACAATTCTAATGAGCTAATAAATTTTTGCACCCACTCATCAGTTATTACAGTGCCTCTTTATCAATAATGGTCTCTGCTTATAAATAATATTATACCCTTATTAGTAATAGCTCCCTTATAAAGGATAGTTCCTATTTATAAATAGTGCCCTGTATCAGTAATAGTCCCCCTTATCAGTGACAGTCACCCCTTAAAAATAATTATGAGGCCTGTGATTTGACGTAACCACTGAGGTCCAATCACAGGCCTCAGCGGTAACATCTAGAACGCGTGATGTCAGCTACAGGCCAGAAGATATCACCAGATGACCAGGAGAGGCGAGTAAAATTTTTTGTTATTTTTACAGACCTCCCTAGGCAGGCTTCTATTGGAAAGGATCTCCTACAGACCCTATCACCAAAGGGCCTTAAAGGGGTATTCCCACGAACATAACTATTTTTAAATTTGTACAGTGGGGAAAAAAAAGTATTCCCCTTACGTCCGACAGCAGCACAATATGGGGTATCTCTGCCCCTGTGTGTTGTTTAGGACAGATGAACCTTTAATTAGCACCAAAAAGGTGCCTCCTACTGGCCCTATAAGAGGGCACAAGAGACCTCCCTCCACTGTGTTTTTTTCTGTCCTGTGTGGGACAGGTGGACGGAGGTCTCTTGTGACCTCCCATTGCTAGGGGTTTTATCTACTCCTGGCTTACCTTTAGGGGGTACCTCAGTCCATTCCGTTGTTTTCTTCTGCCCATCCAGAACCTGGTTTTCCCAAGGCTCTCTGAAGTGCCAGGATCTCTGGAGTTTCAACCTGACAGCCTGGAGGTTGAGCAGTCCCTACAGCAGGATAGAGGACTGTCAGAGGCCGTCCTGAAGACCCTTTCTTCTGCAAGAGCAGACTCTGCCAATAAGAACTACCAGAGGACAGCCAAGATTTTCATGGAGTGGTGCTCCAAGAAGGGTAATAATAATCTAGAACCTTCTACGGCTGATATTTTAAATTTTCTTCAGGACGGTTTGGATAAGGGCCTTGCCCCTGCCACTTTGAAAGTGCAGATTGCGGCCCTCTCCACTCATTCGAACAGACGTCTGTCTCAGGATCCTCTGGTTGCAAGGTTCCTTAAAGAGGCAATGAGGCTAAAGCCTCGGTATCATCTCCAGTTCCCCAGGGGTCCTTGCGGTAGTCCTTGCAGGCCTGTGCGGTCCTCCATTTGAACCCTTGGAGACTACGGAGCTAAAATATTTAGCCTACAAAACAACTTTTTTGCTGGCTATTATATCTGTCAAAAGAGTAGGGGAACTCCAGGCTCTCTCTTCCAGAGAACCGTACATTTTGTTTTTGCAGATAGGGTGCACCTTAGGTTTGCCTGGGTTTAACCCTAAGGTCCCCTCATGCTATAATAGCAATCAGCTAATTTCGTTACCTATGTTTATCCCCACTCCAACCTCTGAGGAGGAAGAAAAGCTCCACACCTTAGATGTGGTAAGGTGTCTGCGGATTTACCTATCCCACACTCAACCGCTTAGGAAGGCCAAAAACCTACTAATCAATATGCAGGGTAAAAACAAAGGCCTCAAGGTTTCCAAGCCTACTCTATCCACATGGATCAAGGAGACAATTAAGTCTTCCTTTCTTATTCAGGAGTTACTCCCTCCAGTCTTTCTACGACCACTCGACCAGGGCTGTGTCGATTTCTTGGGCTGAGTATCGGTCCTTACCATTGGACCAGATTTGTGCGGCTGCATCATGGTCATCTCAGTTGACCTTTGTTAAACATCGTTTAGATGTCCGCAGTTCCCAGACAACTGCCTTTGGTCAGACAGTCCTTGACGTTGTAAGGCGAAGAAACCCTCCCTAGGGGAATTACTTGCTATCTCCCAATATTGTGCTGCTGTCGGACGTAAGGGGAATCGTTGATTGTAATGTCAATCTGTATTCCCTTAGTCCTGACAGCAGCACAAGGCTTCCCTCCCTAGAAGCTTGTTTCCTTTTACTTTATAATTTACACAGTGGAGGGAGGTCTCTTGTGCCCTCTTATAGGGCCAATAGGAGGCACCTTTTTGGTGCTAATTAAAGGTTCCACATGTCCTAAACAACACACAGGGGCAGAGATACCCCATATTGTGCTGCTGTCAGGACTAAGGGAATACAGATTGACATTACAATCAACGATTGTCAGCCACCAATTTTGCAAGTTCTCCCACTTAAAAAGATGAGAGGCCTGTAATTGACATCATAGGTAGACCTCAACTATGAGAAACAAAATGAGAAAACAAATCCAGAAAATCACATTGTCTGATTTTTAAAGAATTTATTTGCAAATTATGGTGGAAAATAAGTATTTGGCCAATAACAAAAGTTTATCTCAATACTTTGTTATATATTCTTTGTTGGCAATGACAGAGGTCAAACGTTTTCTGTAAGTCTTCACAAGGTTGGCACACACTGTTGCTGGTATGTTGGCCCATTCCTCAATGCAGATCTCCTCTAGAGCAGTGATGTTTTGGGGCTGTTGCTGGGCAACACGGACTTTCAACTCCCTCCAAAGGTTTTCTAAGGGGTTGAGATCTGGATACTGGCTACGCCACGCCAGGACCTTGAAATGCTTCTTAGGAAGCCACTCCTTCGTTGCCTTGGCAGTGTGCTTTGGATCATTGTACTGCTAAAAGACCCAGTCACGTTTCATCTTCAATGCCCTTGCTGATGGAAGGAGGTTTGCACTAAAAATCTCACGATACATGGCCCCATTCATTCTTTCATGTACACGGATCAGTTTTCCCAATCCCTTTGCAAAGAAACAGCCCCAAAGCATGATGTTGCCACTCCCATGCTTCACAGTAGGTATGGTGTTCTTTGGATGCAACTCAGCATTCACTCTCCTCAAAACACGATGAGTTGTGTTTCTACCAAACAGTTCTACTTTGGTTTCATCTGACCATATGACATTCTCCCAATACTACTATGGCGGCGTAGTGTGTTACTGGCGGTAGCCTTTGTTACGTTAGTCCCAGCTTTCTGCAGGTCATTCACTAGGTCCCCCGTGTGGTTCTGGGATTTTTGTTCACCGTTCTTGTGATCATTTTGACCCCACGGGGTGAGATCTTGCGTGGAGCCCCTGATCGAGGGAGATTATCAGTGGTCTTGTATGTCTTCCATTTTCTAATTATTGCTCCCACAGTTGATTTCTTCACACCAAGCTGCTTGCCTATTGCAGATTCAGTCTTCCCAGCCTGGTGCAGGTCTACAATTTTGTTTCTGGTGTCCTTCCACAGCTCTTTGGTCTTCACCATAGTGGAGTTTGGAGTGTGAATGTTTGAGGTTGTGGACAGGTGTCTTTTATACTGATAACAATTTCAAACAGGTGCCATTACTACAGGTAATGAGTGGAGGACAGAGGAGCCTCTTAAAGAAGAAGTTACAGGTCTGTGAGTGCCAGAAATCTTGCTTGTTTGTAGGTGACCAAATACTTATTTTCCACCATAATTTGCAAATAAATTCTTAAAAAATCAGACAATGTGATTTTCTAGATATGTTTTCTCATTTTGTCTCTCATAGTTGAGGTCTACCTATGATGTCAATTACAGGCCTCTCTCATATTTTTAAGTGGGAGAACTTGCACAATTGGTGGCTGACTAAATACTTTTTTCCCCACTGTAGATAATTAATAGTTAAAAAATTTTGTAAATATAAGTAATTAAACATTTTGCAGAGTTTTAAAGATTTTCTCTAAAGTCAGAAAATCATCCATGATTTCCTTATTGTGGCCAGGATATCCTCTGATATATGTAGTGACCCTGCCTGATAACCCAGTGTAAAGAATATCGCCTCGCCCAGCCGCCTGGCACGCCTGCGATCAAACTTCTTTCTTAACCTCCCACTCACACACCGTGAGTAGACCGGGTCATAGGATAAAATGAAATGAGCGATATAAATTTTATATGTTTAATAACCCAAGTGGGTCGGTATGAATTAATAGCATATACAGAAATATACAATATTAATACGATCAAGCATAAACATACAAGCAAAGGTGCGATGATACAATACACAAAAATAAACAGGGGAATTAAAAGATAGAGAAAATACCGGCATAGGCTCGTAGTCCGTTTCTCTAGGCCACAGCAGAGTTTTGGGCCTAGGGCGCAAGCTTAAGCAAGTTGCATAAAACAATCCTTCTACATGCTGTCCAGAACTAGGCCCTCAAAGCATTCCTCAGTAGGGCAGGCCCTCTCATCTTCTCCCAGATCAGAGCTCCTTACTGCCTCTTTGCTGAATGACCCCAGAATCCAGGTCTGCCCACAGCATATGGCTAGTGCTCCACCCACCCCTTGCACCCAGGCAGCCCCCTTCTCCCACCTTTGCAGAACCCTCGGAGAGAAGGGTGAAGTTAAGGCTTGCTATCCCCCATCCCATCTGGCCAGGGATAATAAAAGTGCCTGGCTATAGCAAGCCATCTCCAATGAACACACATAAAACCAGTGAAGCGTATCGTCCAGCAATGTGGACTCAACTAAAGCACCGCATTCCAAGTGGGGGAAGGACTGACCTAAGCAAGTAAAACACACTTCCAAGAAAGATATAAAACTGAGGGTCGGTTCATCACACCTCCCCCTTTTAGAGCGTGTCGGGAGGAAGGACGATCCTAAGATCGCCTTCCGGGGACACCTTGGCGGCCTCACCCCGCCGGGACCTGCGCTGGTCCCTGACCATATTCCTGACGTACTGATACTCTCTTCCTCTCCTGTCTGAATGGAGACTCTTCTAAGGTTCAGGCTCTGAATTAAGTAGACCTGGCTACCTCCTGCTTGCTCTGGGTCCCTCCGACCCACACTCACAACCCCAGGCCCTTGTGGTACCGGTGCTGAGACCCCATCCCGGCAGTCTCCGCCCACCTGGCTACCCCCGGCCTGCACTGGGACCTCGTTGTGAGTGCTGGCATCCCGCAGATCCACACTCGCAACCCCAGGCCCTTGTGGTACCGGTGCTGAGACCCCATCCCGGCAGTCTCCGCCCACCTGGCTACCCCCGGCCTGCACTGGGACCTCATGCTGAGTGCTGGCATCCCGCAGATCCACACTCGCAACCCCAGGCCCTTGTGATACCAGTTTAGAGACCCCTTCCTGGCAGTCTCTCAGGGTCTCTCCCACACTAGCCGCTAGTTGGGAGAGTTCTAGGGGATTCTGCACCTCCCCCTTTGCTTCCAAACCTAGGGGCACCTCTGGTTCTGGCACAGGTATGTTTGGACCCTGTCCTCCCTCCCAGACGCCTTGCCCCTTTGGGCCTACACCCTGTTCCTCCTGTACTTGGGTGGGTGATGGTGATACCTTGGGCAGATGACTGAGATTATGCTTCCCCAAACCATCCGTCCACAATACATTGACAGGTAATACATTTGACACACCCCCTTCTTGGGTCCCACCTCCAGCACCCCATGCCGTCTGCACTTGGGCCATGGGCACGACTGGCACACCTTGGATGGCTGTTTCTCCTTCCCAGGACTCTTTCACAAGAGTTAGGGGCCCACGTACACGTCTCCCATACAAGAGCTCAAAGGGGGAGAACCCCGTTGAGGCTTGCGGCACCTCCTGGTAAGCGAACAGCAGGTGCGGGAGGTAAGGCTCCCAGTCGCGCCCGTGGGACTCGACTAACATCCTGAGCATCTGCTTCAGGGTGCCATTGAACCGTTCACACAGGCCATTGGTCTGTGGGTGATACGGGCTGGACACCAGATGTTACACCTCTGTTACCTTACACAGGCCTTGCATCAAGGCAGACATGAACTGGGTACCTTGGTCTGTGAGCATCTCTCTGGGAAATCCAACACGGGAGAAGATGCCTACCAGAGCCTTGGCCACTACATCAGCCCGGGTGGAAGACAGCGCGACAGCTTCCGGGTACCTAGTAGCGTAGTCTACTACCGTTAATATGAAACGTTTCCCGGTGCGACTGGGAATGGACAGGGGTCCAATGAGATCCACAGCCACCCGCTGGAAAGGTTCGGTTATGATGGGCATAGGTATCATGGGTGCTTTGGAGCCTTGCCCCGCCTTGCCCATCCTCTGACAAGTGTCACATGAACGGCAGTATTTAGCTACATCTGTCCCCATCTTAGGCCAGTAGAATAAGTGGCTGAGGCGAGCCTTGGTCTTAGCGATCCCCAGGTGGCCTGCCAGTGAAATATCATGAGCAATCCGCAACAACTCCACCCGATAGGGTTTGGGGTACCACTAAATGTTTCTCCCTGAGCCGACTTTCTTTTCCCTTTGTGGGGATCGTTTCCCGGTACAACCTCCCTTGCTCCCAGTACACGCGGTCCTTGTCCGACTCCAAGGGAGGTTGATCAGCACGCTCCTTCAATGCATCCAGACTGCGGTCAGCTTGGACAGCGTCCCTGAACTCCTGACTGGAACCAGACAGAAGAGATGTGCATGTCATATACCCGCCGGGCTCCTCCGGCTCCAGTGTGGGGAGGTTAGTCATGGCAGTCTCAGTGCCATCTCCGGGTGACAGAGGGAACGGCTCAGGGGTCGGAGCGCCTTCCACCCCTCTAGCACTCTGGCTGCGGGTTACCACTGCAACACCAGCCGTCCGTTCCTCATCCGGATCGGCCCTGAGATCCCCGTGACCCACCTGACCACCTGGCACATTGTCCTCAGTTGGGGCTGCCCCCAGCATCTCAGAAGAGCTACCCTGTAAACCTGCAAGGCAAGAATTAGCAATTACATTGACATTGCATTCATTCATTGATTCACAGTGAACTGCATGGGTGAATGGCTGAGCCAGGGTCACACTGAGGGGGCTCTCATCACCCGCAGATGTGGGCGGGGCTACAGCCAGGTCAGCATTCCACAATGTCTCATTCACATGCTCACTGATTACTTTAGCTGGACACACAGCAAGGAGAGACAAAAGGCTAACCCCCTCCCTCTGCCTGTGTGACAGGCTTCAACACCTCATTAAAATCATCCTGCAGTACAGACATTTTGTCACAGCGAGGTGGGGCTGCTCCCACCCCATATTGGGACACTAAGGGCCCCAAATCTCTTCCCAATAGTACATTGGCAGGCAGATCAGACACTAGCCCCACATCACGCATCCCTTTTCCCGCACCCCAGTCCAAATGGATGCAAGCCATGGGCACAGTTACGCGTTCTTGTCCAATACCCTTCAGGGTCAGAGTTTTTCCAGGGATAATACTGTCCGCAGGGACCAAGTCAGGTTGCACCAGAGTAATCTGCGCCCCAGTGTCCCGAAATCCCATGACCACTTTACCCCCCACAATGACCTGTTGACTGTTGGCATTGGATTGCAACCCCCTCCCTCCCCACCAAGTATACAGATGAGCCAGCTGCCGTGGCTGGGGAAACAGGGGGGTTCTTAGAGCGGTTGGGGCACTCCGCCTTGAAATGTCCTGGCTGGTTACAAGCATGACACCGCCGGGCCTCTCCTTGGGACTTGGAGGGGGTCCCCGGGGCGCCCAGAGTTCTTGGGACAGGGGAAGTAGAGGGGGCACCTGGGACAGAGTTTGTCTTACCCCACTTGGAGACCGCAGGCTGTGGTGAACTCCAACTTTGCCCCTCCTTCCCGCTTGGGGGTCTCTGCAGTGTGGCTCCTCTCTTGATCCCTTGCTCCCTGGTGGACACATAGTCGTCAGCAATCTCTGCAGCATTGTCTGCTGTTGTGGGTTTCCGATCACACACGAACTGGCGGACCTCCAGAGGGCACACCTGGAGAAATTGTTCCTTTATCATAAGATCCCCAATTCCCTCAAACGTGGTGACAGTAAGTCCTTTGATCCACTGCCAGAATGTAACCTGTAAGTGGTGCAGAACATCCGCATAGCTCTCTGTGGGACCCCGCTGGATATTCCGGAACTTTTTGCGGTACACCTCCGGCGTGAGCCGGTATCTCGGGATCAGCGCCACTTTGATGGTCTCATAGTCCGCGTCCACTGGTAAGCTCGTGGAAACATCCAGGCCTTTTCCCTTCAGCCGGGGAGACAGGTAACGGGCCCATTCTGCCTGGGGAATATGATGCTGCTTACACACCCTCTCAAATACCCGCAAGAACGAGTCCAAGTCCCCGTTATCTTCCAAGATTGGAAAGTCCTCGGATCGGATCTTTAGTGCTCGGGCTCCTGGAGTTGGTGCAGGGGAAGGTTGCACCTGCCGGGGAAGTTCCAGCTTTCTTAGCTCAAGCTGATGCTCTCTTTCCACCCGGCGCTCTGCAGTTTCTCTCTCCGCCCGGCGCTCTGCAGCTTCTCTCTCCGCCCGGCGCTCTGCAGCTTCTTGGTACTGGGGAATCACCTGCAGACGGGCGCTATAGTCACTGGCGTCTATCTGCTGTAAGGCCATTTGCAAGTATAAGTCCGTTACCCCCACAGAACTGGGGTTACTGGTCCCTCCAGGCACAGTTACCTATGGGGTCCGGGCACCTGCGGAACCGTCTGGCATGGTGATGTTTTCTGGTGCCAGCCTCTCAGGACTTTGCTCCGCCTCCTGCATGGCTATGGTAGCTTCCATATCCGCCATCTCCTGGAGTTCAGCAGCAACCAAGTCCTGCAGACGTTTGGTTATGCTTCTGGTCCCACCAGCCATCCACTGGAAGCCGTTGCCAAATAAAAGATAGGACAGAAAAAAGAAGAAGGGAGGGAACAGTACTGTACCAAACTTTCACCGTATTTTAAGCTTGATCTCATACCGCGCTCGTTCCATAGGATTGCCGCAATCCCCAGTGTCTGCGTGATACCACACCCACACACTGTTACCCTAATATCCCACCACGCTGCCACCACTGTGAAGAATATCGCCTCGCCCAGCCGCCTGGCACGCCTGCGATCAAACTTCTTTCTTAACCTCCCACTCACACACCGTGAGTAGACCGGGTCATAGGATAAAATGAAATGAGCGATATAAATTTTATATGTTTAATAACCCAAGTGGGTCGGTATGAATTAATAGCATATTCAGAAATATACAATATTAATACAATCAAGCATAAACATACAAGCAAAGGTGCGATGATACAATACACAAAAATAAACAGGGGAATTAAAAGATAGAGAAAATACCGGCATAGGCTCGTAGTCCGTTTCTCTAGGCCACAGCAGAGTTTTGGGCCTAGGGCGCAAGCTTAAGCAAGTTGCATAAAACAATCCTTCTACATGCTGTCCAGAACTAGGCCCTCAAAGCATTCCTCAGTAGGGCAGGCCCTCTCATCTTCTCCCAGATCAGAGCTCCTTACTGCCTCTTTGCTGAATGACCCCAGAATCCAGGTCTGCCCACAGCATATGGCTAGTGCTCCACCCACCCCTTGCACCCAGGCAGCCCCCCTTCTCCCACCTTTGCAGAACCCTCGGAGAGAAGGGTGAAGTTAAGGCTTGCTATCCCCCATCCCATCTGGCCAGGGATAATAAAAGTGCCTGGCTATAGCAAGCCATCTCCAATGAACACACATAAAACCAGTGAAGCGTATCGTCCAGCAATGTGGACTCAACTAAAGCACCGCATTCCAAGTGGGGGAAGGACTGACCTAAGCAAGTAAAACACACTTCCAAGAAAGATATAAAACTGAGGGTCGGTTCATCACACCCAGCTACAAAAAGAAAATCATGTCTGGGTTCCTGACAAGTCCCAGACCACAGAAAGTTTCTGCACTCATGGTCGTATCCATTGGCAACCGAGCATGTCACAACTAAGATAGTTAGAGAAAATCTTTAAAACTCTGCAGAATTTTTAACTACTTATATTTGCAAAAATGTTTAACTTTTAATTATCTACAAATATAGATATTGTTATGTTCATGGAAATACCCCTTTAATGAGAAATTGACATTTGGTTGCTTCCTGTAGATACTCTGATGTGCCGATTTATTGAATGGATGTCCATGTGTTTAACATTTTTTGACATATTTTTCTTTACATACAGTAGGGAAAAAAGTATTTAGTCAGCCACCAATTGTGCAAGATCTCCCACTTAAAATGATGAGAGAGGCCTGTAATTGACATCATAGGTAGACCTCAACTATGAGAGACAAATTGGAAAACATATCCAGAAAATCACATTGTCTGATTTTTAAAGAATTTATTTGCAAATTATGGTGGAAAATAAGTATTTGGTAACCTACAAGCAAGATTTCTGGCTCTCACAGACCTGTAAGTTCTTCTTTAAGAGGCTCCTCTGTCCTCCACTCATTACCTGTAGTAATGGCTCCTGTTTGAAATTGTTATCAGTATAAAAGACACCTGTCCACAACCTCAAACATTCACACTCCAAACTCCACTATGGTGAAGACCAAAGAGCTGTGGAAGGACACCAGAAACAAAATTGTAGCTTGGTGTGAAGAAATCAACTGTGGGAGCAATAATTAGAAATTGGAAGACATACAAGACCACTGATAATCTCCCTCCATCAGGGGCTCCACGCAAGATCTCACCCCATGGGGTCAAAATGATCACAAGAACGGTGAGCAAAAATTCCAAAACCACATGGGGGGACCTAGTGAATGACCTGCAGAAAGCTGGGACTAACGTAACAAAGGCTACCGTCAGTAACACACTACGCCGCCAGGGACTCAGATCCTGCAGTGCCAGACGTGTCCCCTTGCTTAAACCAGTACATATCTGGGCCGTCTGAAGTTTGCTAGAGAGAATTTGGATGTTCCAGAAGAGTATTGGGAGAATATCATATGGTCAGATGAAACCAAAGTAGAACTGTATGGCAGAAACACAACTCGTCGTGTTTTGAGGAGAGTGAATGCTGAGTTGCATGCAAAGAACACCATACCTACTGTGAAGCATGGGGGTGGCAACATCATGCTTTGGGGCTGTTTCTCTGCAAAGGGACCAGGAAGACTGATCTGTGTACATGAAAGAATGAATGGGGCCATGTATCGTGAGATTTTGAGTGCAAACCTCCTTCCATCAGCAAGGGCATTGAAGATGAAACATGGCTGGGTCTTTCAGCAGTCCAAGTCCCATTCCGATGGTGTGAGTGTTGTCTTGCTCAGAAGATCCTCTCTGGTATTCAGAGATCCTTTTATATGCAGAGCTTTTAAGTCCAGCAGGGCAGATTGTGCCAGTTGGAAAATCTCCCTGCATTCCGTCATCAGTAACCTGTTTTGTATTCTACCCTGCTTGTTCAAATAATAGGCCACAATAGGTTGTCTGTCTGAATTAGGACTGATTTGTCCTGAATGAATGATTTGAAATGCAGAAGTGCCAACCTGACAGCTTTCATCTCTCGAAAATTTGAGGAACAAAGCCTGCCTAATTTGCCCCATAGTCCTTGTGCCCAAAAAGTTTGCAGATGAGCCTCCCAGCCTCTGAGAGAGATGGCTGTGATTAAGATGACTGATTCCTTAAACTGGAAACTTTTTCCTCCCTCTAAAATCTCCATTCCAATGATGGAGCATCTGGTGCTGGAGACTTCGGCTGTGTGCCATAGCCCAAGGTACTGCATCTATCGAGGCTGCTAACAAACCCAAGGTCTTCATGATTTGACGAATCGTAGAGAGAGTGGCTTTGATAAAATCTCTTACTGCCACATTAATCTTTTGGATTTTCCCTTGAGGAAGAAAAAGGACTTGTAATTCTGTGTTTATTATGAAGCCTAGAAAAGATTTTGAAGTTTCTGGCAGTAAGTGGGACTTTTTCCCAGTTTATCTGCAATCCAAGTTCTCTGAGAAGGAATATGACTGAAGGTGATCTTGCAGAAGGAGTGCTGATGGAGCACCTATTAGCCAATCATCGAGATATGGAAATACTTGAATTGCTTTCAACCATAGAGTTGCTACTACTACTAATACCAATTTGGTGAATACCCTTGGGGAAGAGATTAAACCAAAAGGGAGTGCTTTGAATTGGTAGTGACTGATCGATCCTAAGTGATTGACTGCTATTCTCAAGAATTTTCTTGTAATACTAGAAACTGAAAATTCACACTATTTATACATACACAAGATATGGATCTTCAAAAGGATCTTGGAATAACAAAATGCAATATAAGTAGGGAAGTATTTACAACAGGTCAGGAAATAAACAGTCTAAAATTTGTGGTGCGTGACAGAGGGATCTGTTATCTAGCTGTAATCAGGTGGTGATTTGTGACCCTCACAGGTCATACATAGTGTGACATGAAGCTGGCATGAATATTAAGTCCAAATTGCAGAGTTTGAAATTTTTGCATTAGCTTGTACTCCCATTCTTTCTTCTTATTCTGTGTCTTAAAATGTCCCATTAAAACCACAACATGCAAATCTTCAATAGAGTGGTCTTCTCTGGAGAAATGTGCGGCAGTCTGCTCACATATAAAGAGAAAGAAGCCCGAGTGTCCCTAGTTGTCACCTACAACCCACAGCTGGAGATCCTATGAAGGATTGCCAAGGAGCTCCAACCGGTGCTACATAGGGACAATAGACTCAAGGACATATTTCCAGTCCCCCTCTCCTTTCAACAACCACCAAACCTGAGGCGTATTATTGTCCAGAGTGCCCTGAAGGCCCCAACTGAAAATGGCACCTCACCTTGCCTGCAGAACAGGTGCATGACCTGCAAGCACATGCACACCGCTGACAGTGTACCTATCCCACAGTCACAACAGGTGCACAGAATTAGGGGGACATTTTCCTGCAGGTCTTCCAATGTGGTGTATCTCATAATGTGTGTGCAATGTCTCACCACAGGCCTTTATGTGGGGGAAACAGGGCAGAGACTTAGTCAGCGCATGAACTGACACAGATTCAACATTAACAACAGCAGAACAGATCTCCCAGTGGCCGCACATTTCTCCAGAGAAGACCACTCTATTGAAGATTTGCGGGTTGTGGTTATAATGGGACATTTACACACAGAATGTGAGGAAAGAATGGTAGTACAAGTTAATGCAAAAATGTCAAACTCTGCAATTTGGACTTAATATTCATGCCAGCTTCATGTCACACTATGTATGACCTGTGAGGGTCACAAATCACCACCTGATTACAGGTAGATAACAGATCCCTCTGTCACGCACCACAAATTTTTCCTGACCTGTTGTAAATACTTCCCTACTTATATTGCATTTTGTTATTCCAAGATCCTTTTGAGGATCTATGTCTTGTGTATGTATAAATAGTGTGAATTTTCAGTTTCTAGTATTACACCATGTCTTTCACCATGTCTTGAAAGCTTACTTATCAAATATACTCAGTTACCCTCTAAAAGGTATCCCCTGATTTCTTCACTCTTCCACTACTTTCTAAGGCTAACACGGTACAACATTATACCACAAGAATTTTCTTGAAACGGGATGGATTGAAATGTGCATCTTTCAGGACCTTTTTTAAGGCTGCTGAAACTGTCCTTATTGTTTCCATCCTGAAGTGGATTTTCTTCACATATCGATTTAGGGATGTGAGATCTTTGACCAATCTCCAGGAACTTCCGGTTTTCGGGACTGGTAATTTTTTGCCAGGAACTCTTTTATTAGGGGAAAAACATGAGGAATCTGCTGATTGTTTAGAAGAAAATGATCTTTTAGTTTGTGGAGAATTTCTATAAGATAACCCTTCTCTATGAGATCCAGAACCCATTTGTCTGAAGTAATACTGCACCATGCTGGGAAAAAAATTTGCAAATAACCACTAACTTGACAACCTCTGATGTCAAAAATCCTGTTTGCCAGCCCCTGCACCTTCTTGTTTTGTTTTTTTTTAAAATTTTTCTGAGGTAGTGGTTCTGAATATTTCATAGGGTCTACCACGATCAATCTGTCTATTATTTCCGCTCTTAAAGAATTAGTATTTTCTCTGATATCGGAGACGAGACTGAAAGCTATTAGTCTGTGGAAAGACCAGGGCTTTGGCCTTATTATTAGCTTCCAAAAGCTGGTCCAATTTTTCTCCAAAAAGTCTCCCATGTTCAAAAGGGATTGAACAGAAATTGAACTTTGAGGTAACTGAAGAGAAATTATTAAAAATATATGTATATCCACTTGTAGTGCCATATTATCACATTAGATAATGCAATGTAATGAAGTCTTTGTGTTCTAATGTATACATGCATTCTCATACTGGGTGATTGTAACCATATATTTTTAAGAAATATTATATCCTGTGAGACATTCTAAGTTGGGGGTAGCCATTAGCTGATGTCAAGGGTTATCTTTGTCTAGTGAGATGCTGGACAGGCCTTAGAGAGGCCCCAGAGATGATAAATATCTGTCTGAGCTCATGTGTAAGCCTTTGTTTAGGAATCATACTAATGTTTATAGGGATTGATGTTAAACTTTATCCAATAGGAAGTTAGAATGATGTCATAGATGGGGATTTTATTGAATAAAGGAGAGACAAGCCCTGGATGTCTCTGAGATTTTGATAACATCCTATTGCCGATTGTACATGTATCATTTTCTCCCACCTCGAGGTGAATAAAGACTTATACTTCTTGAAGATTTGAGGTCTGAAGTGGTATTTCCTACAACATAACCTCTTATGTCCAAGACTTTAGTCAAACAGCCTGTCTAGCCGCATTAATGACTGTTAAATTCTTTGCGGCAATTCTAAATTTATCTAAGGAAAAATCCCAAGCAAAGTCTGCAGCCAATTTAAGAGAATAAAGCTGCACCATTAATTATTCCCTGGGAACATCATATTGGATGTCTCTTCCCAACTGACTTAGACATAATGTTAATGCTCTAGACATAAATTGCTGTTATAGCGGGTTTATATAAGGCTGCCAATGAAACAGATTTTTTTTTTCAAAAATCATATCAGCTCTACTATCTATTGGATCCTTGAGAAGATATGAATCATCTGCTGGAAAAAAAAGATTTCTAGAGAGGTTCGCCACTGCTGGATCAACTCTAGTTGGTTCTTCCCAAGCTTCACATTCTCCAGGATCTAGTTTATACACAGTTTTAGATCTAGAACTAAGTTCAAATCTTCTAGCTGGAAATTTCCACTCCATCTCCATTGTGGATTTCAAGACCGGATGCCCAGGAAAGACTGTAGCCTTTCTTTTGGGGGAACTAAAACAAACTCTTCTTGTCCAGATAGAACAGGACAGTTTGTCCTGTTTCCATAATTTTTTAACATTTTTAATTAACTTATCAGTATTTTCTTTTCAACGAATGGCCTGCAATGTCACTACCTGTGACTTCACGGGTCCTCTTCCTGACGCCTGCTGAGGCCGCTGATTGGCCTCAGCGGACACGTGACTGCTGAGGCCAATCAGCAGCTTCAGTGAAACTCTGGGAGAGACCTGGGAGAAGCCGCCAGAGCAGAAGAACCAGGACGCGCGGGAGGACACTGGAGCATCGGGGACAGTATCCACCAGCTAGCTTCTTTGCTAGACTTACAGTAGTGCACTCCTGAACAGGTAGAACCTCCAGGTGTGTTTGAAAGCTATCTGAGAGGCCCTCAGACATAGTCTGGGAAATATGTGAACAAAACAAAACCTGTATAAGGCTAAGGCCCCACGTTGCGGAAACGCAGCTTTTTTTTATTGCAGATTTTGCTGCGTTTTTTTGAGCCAAAGCCAGGAGTGGATTGAGCAGATGGTAGACGTACTAGAACTTCCTATATATTTCCCATTCCTTTTGTAGCCATTCTTGGCTTTGGCTCAAAAAAATGCAACAAAATATGCAACAAAAATAGCTGCGTTTCCGCCACATGGGGCCTCAGCCTAAAAATAGAAACCCCCCCCTTAGGGCCAAAACAAGATTAAAAACGAGGACAAATAAAAACACAGAGATAGTGGAGAGGGTGGGTTCTTATACCATTAATTATGCTAATTAACTGTCTAATTTCTATATAGGTGGGCAATATATAATTCAATACAATATACTAATTCAAGTGTCACTATGTAGGAAAATAAATAGTAGAAAAGGTGTCATACACCATTAACAGCTATTGTCAGACAGTTATTCTCCCTGCTTACCCCACACACATATACACATTATTCAAGTATGAATGTGTTGTCAGTAAGGAAAGGTGAATAACCAGCTAACAGACACCAATAGTTACATCTTAATTCCTGCGAGAAAAAGGATTGAATATATTGAAATCATACATGTTTTTAATTTTATCATCATTCAAATTTTTTTTGGATTTTCAAGAAAAGTTTACAGAAATAAGAACAATACATTAAACAAAAGACAACTTTGTAAAGGGGAGGGATGTACTGGGACAACAAGGATGGGAGGAGATATGGATGGGGCGGGGCTCTGTCACAGCAGAGCAACAATTGTAAACACAGCAGAATATAAATGGGAGAATAACAAAAGGCAGGGAAAACCTCAGAGATAATGAAAGAACAGATTTGAATGCAATGGGGGGGGGCGGAGTTGGGAGGCAGTAAGTTGAAAGGATTTCAAGGGGATAGTGAAGAGAAAGGGAGCTAGTTTAAGGAAGGGAGGATTTTAAGGTGGAGATGTAGATTTCCACAACCTCGGGATGACAGACCTGGCTGCCACTACAGGCGCATCTCAATAAATTAGAATATCTTTGAAACGTTCATTCATTTCAATTATTCAATTCATAATCAGCGTCTTCCATGATTGTGTGTCCTACTGAACCAGATTTAGGGACCATTTAAAAGCTTAGGAAACCTTGACAGGTGACACACTGAATTTACAAGGTTTCCTAAGCCTTTAAATGGTCCCTCAGTCTGGTTCAGTAGGACACACAATCATGGAAGACGCTGATTATGAACTGAATTACTGAAATGAATGAACGTTTCAAAGATATTCTAATTTATTGAAATGCACCTGTAGCATGAAGCCAATGAGTTTGCGCGTATGTTTACTAAGTTTATGGGGAAAAATGGAGCGGAGAAGGGGTGCAGGGTCATCCTCCAGAGCCTCAGGCTTAGCGCCAAAAAGGCTGCAAGAGGGGGCAGTTCCACCAGATGTGTAACATCATGCCCCGGCCCATTCCACACCACCAACAGTGATCCAAGGCTGAGGGGAAGATCTCGTGCAGAACAGAAGACACTCTGTACCAACGAGATAGGATTTTGTAGTTAGGGATACAAGACCTGAGACCTCTCTGACCGCTCTGAGACCTCTCCAGGGCAACCCAGAGTTTGGTTTCAGTGGATTGGTGCCAATCTAATATGCGGGAGGTGATCGCAGCAAGGTAGTAGTCAATGCAGTCATGGACTGCTAAACCTCCTCTCTATTTGGGTCTGGTCAAAGTTCGCTTGCCGATTCTGGGGGGTTTCGAGGCCCAGATGAATTTAGAAAATAGCTTTTGAACCGTGGAGAGGAATTCTTTGTGGACAACTACGGGGATTGTTTAAAAGAGATAAAAATGCCTGGGGAGGATGTTCATTTTTAGGAGATTAATGCGACCCAGCCATGAAAAACTCTTAGTATCCCAATGGGTTAAGTCAGATTGTATGGAGTGCAGGGCAGGGAGAAAGTTGAGGAACTAGGTCTCAGACAGAGTCCAGGTAAGGTGGACCCCAGGTATTTGATGGACTTCGGTGACCAGGTAAATCGAAAGGCGGAGCGAGTAAGTGTACCAGAGGGTCCGGTAGGAATATGTTGAGGGCAGTACTTTTGCAGAGGTTAATTTTGTAGTTACTAAAGAAGCTATAGGTGGAAAATTCACGGAGTAGCGATGGGAGCGATGTCAGTGGTTGTGTGATAATAATAAAACGTTGATGTGTTCAGATAAATATCCCAGACACGTAGTCAGGGTTACGCCTGATAGAAACTAATAAGTGTTCCATGACTATAGTGTAGAGAATAGATGAGAGAGGGCAGCCTTGACGGGTGCCATTGTGAATAGTAAAGGGTGAGTCGAGAGTACCGTTCACCCAAATCTGAGCCTGGGGAAAGGCATAGAGTGCATCAATATGAGTGAGCATAGGGGGGCCGAGGCCAAATGCAGCCTTGAGGAAGTTCCAATCTACCCTATCGAAGGTCTTCTCCATGTCTAGAGATAACAGCATCATGGGAGTTTGAGAGCGGTGGGAAAAGGGGATAGCGGAGAAGGATTTCAGAGTGTTATCCCTTGCCTCTCTTTGCGGAATAAAGTCTACTTGATCTAGGTGTATTAGTCTGCCCATATGCCGACCCAGTCTGGTGGTGATCAGTTTAGCGAAGAGTTTGGTGTCAGTGTTAATTAAGGAAATGGGTCAATAGCTAGGACACAGTAGGGGGTCTTTACCCTCCTTGGGAAGGACCCTGATGTGTGCATGCAAAGAAGAGGGTAGGAACGGAGTGTCAGGTGAGATCGCGTTGAAGGCTTTGAGTAGCAAGGGGGATAACTCCTGCTGAAGTGATTTGTAAAAATGCGTATGGACCGGATATACTTAGCTCCAGCTCCTGGGGGAAAAAAGAGAGTCTATTTGGGCGGCATCATCAACACTAAGTGAGGGAAGTGCCATGCTAGTGATGTACTGGGAGAGAATGAGAGGGGGTCTGGTTTTGGGTTAGAGGTATTAGGTGGGGGCAGGTTGTAGAGTGACTCATAATAATCATGAAAAGTGGAGGCTATGTCAGCTGTGAGATGGGATATCCTTTCAGAGCGTTGTTTGATGGACATTATGTGGAATGCCGTTCCCAAGCCGCTCAGGCCAGAAGATGACCAGCCTTATTGCTCCACTCATAAAAGGAGTGTTGACCAAGCTGTCGAAAACGCTGCTGCTTGTGCTCAAGAAAAGATTTAATTTCATGGCATGTTACCGTGAGTGAGGCTAGAGTATCACATTGAAGTGATTGTTTATGTTGTGCCTCCAAGACACTCAGAATCTGTAGGAGGGATTACAGTTTAAAACTTTGCAGTTTGTTTAAGCCTTCGCTCCATGGTTTATCAATACCCCTCGCAAAACACACTTCAGGGCCTCACATTGAGTGGGCAGAGAAGTAGTGTTGTGCATATGGTCACATTCGAAATTGGCGATGGAGCTTTTGAGTTCAATCATGCATCGAGCATCAAGCAGCAGCAACTCGTTGAGTCTCCCAGTGTAGGAGTGAGGAGTCGGGGGCTGTAGGTTACGAGAGCAGGAGACAGGGGAATCATCAGAGAGGAGGGCGTTGCCTATTGAGACTGCAGTCACTTGTGGCAAAAGGGCGTGGCATATGAAGATGTAGTCCAGTCTTATGTATGTGAGCATTCGAATAGAAGGATTGCAAAGGATTGTAGGGAGGTGAGTGTGGAGAGGAGGAAGGGAACCTGCCCAGAGTTGGGGGCATACATATTTGCAATAGTATCCTATTGTAAAGTAAAGTCCTACCGTGGCTACTCCTTTGGTCTTCCCTGTGGTACAGCTGCATGTAGGGTACTAGCGATTTTTAATCTACCGTGGGGGGGTGAGGAGGAAAGGTAGAGAGAGACTCATGGAGTTTAGGAAGAGATTGGAGGGGAAAGTAGTTAGAGAGGTACAGCAAACAAGAAAGGGGCGAGACAGGAGGAAGTGGGGTAGAGAAGCTAGAGGGCAGGATAGCTGCTCACAATGGGGCTCAAGAGATTGAGCACAGGTCTCAGGGTGGAACTGTAGTTAAGTCCACCTAACTACGTGGAGATGTAGTAGGTACAGAGGAGTAACAGGGGCGAAGGAGGAATTTGAGTAAAAGAAAAATACCAGCATCCGTCTTAATCCAAAGTTGAGAGTAATAAAAGATAGTGTGAGGGGAAGAGTGCTAGGAAAGCATACAAAATAACTAGAGCAAAGCAACAATAGGTCAACAAGGCAGAAGTCTGCCATAACATAACAAAAGATAACAGTCCAAAGGATGGATGTCACCTAGGTGGAGGCATCTCAAGCAGGTGGTTCTTGAGCAGAAGGAAGTCTCTGTCCGCAGCAAGAGCGGGGAGGATGAGGAGAGTCACTGGAGCAGCTGTTGTTGGAATCACCGGCAATGGGGTGGAAGGTGAAAGCCTCAGTGTTGTTCAACAGCAGCTCCCATGAAGGAAGAAGGAGGTGCAGGAGGTCCGGGCCTTGGAGAAACAAAGGAAGATTTTCTGGAGAAGAGAGAGACAGTAGCTTGTCTTTGAGGTGAACCTGGAGGGCAAATGGAAAGCCCCATCGATAGGAGATGCCACGCTCCTGGAGAAGGTTTAGTAGTGGCTTTAGTGCAATCCTCTGGAGCAGGGTATGGCGGGAAAGAGGGAGAGCTGGTCTCTGTCAACGTCGATGATTTTAATGTTCCTTGCCTTCAGCATTATTTCTTCCTTCAGTGCGTAGTAGCGCACCCAGAAGATCACATCGTGTGGTTTAGTTGGGTCTAGGCTCCGGGGTCTGAGAGCATGGTGAGCTTGATCTATTTCAATGCGAGTGTCAGCAGGCCGCCCTAGGAACATGTTGAATATACCAGTGAGGGTGGGGATAAGGTCTGAGGGCTGTCTAGCTTCAGGTAGGCCATGGATTTGGATATTGTTGAGGCGGTTGTGGTTCTCAATATCGTCTACATGCAACATTAGCTTGCAATAGTGAGTGGTGGCGGATGCAGAGGACTCTTGCAGGGATTGTACCGATGTCGAAACTGAAGACTGGAACACTTCCACTCATTGCTGCAAAGTGGCTATATCTGATTTGACCACCTTCAAGTCCTGGCGCCAGACTTTCTTTTAGGTCAGTAGCTAGATATTCCTGGTTTCATTTCTGGGGAGAAGGGCTAGGAGAGCCCGTAGTTTAGGATGGCCTTGAAGATCATGGACAGCCTCATCCAAAGGTGGACTCCATGGGGTTCATGAAGGACCAGGAGTCATATGGTCAGGGCCATGGTGTGCCCTGTATCTATTCTTTCTGCAGGTGACAGGTAGGGTATTGTCTTCATCAGAGGAAGGGTCCAGCTCCCTGATGTGTGCACCTTGCTTGAGGGCCCGGCCTTTGTTATCAGGGGTCAAGAAGAGTGACTTTTTGTAGGCCCGGTGTATAGCTTCTTTGGGAGGATCCCGGGACAGAGAGTGATATGCTGGTTTTAATGTGGGCACCATGTCAGGACCGCATGGTAGGGAACATGGCCGCCGGGCATCCATGTCCCGCTGGAGGGTCGGGAGAGATGTTGCTGCCAGGGCAGGAGCACTCACTGGGATGTTTGGTCCGGCATTTCGGGCAGCAGTGTCTGTGCCCTGCGCTGCTGAAGATAGCAGGGAGCACTGGAGAAGGGAGCTGCATCAGGAGCTTGTAGAGCCGCTGGGACCTAGCAGGGAAGATGGCACCTCCGTGACGGAGTTGCTGTCGGAGGAGCGCCGCGGGTCCCCAAGAGATTGGTACCTTGGGTGCCTGAGATGAAGAGGGTCCACCCATGACCCATTTGGAGTGAGTTTTGCCCATAGTGCAGAAGAACAGAGCACTCTTTAGAAGCGTCTGTACTCTAGGATGCCAGGCCATAACCCTCATGTTACTAATTTTATTCTCACTGCCCCTGTGGGGGAGAGTTGGCACACCAGCATAAACATAATACAAAGCAAAATAAATAATCAGCGAGTCCATCTGAAATTGGCAGTTTCATCTGACTGTGCTTTTATGTGTATGCGTACCTTCAGATTGTGTAATATAGTGTTTTTGCATTTTAGAAAAAAGAATAAAAAGTTTAACATGTGACTTAAATTCATACTGTTGTGCAGTTTAAAAAATGCAAACGTAAACACCAGAAATGACGCAGCCAACACATTCTCAGTGTACTCCCTTTCTATTTTTTGACTTTGACAGTAAAGATACATTGCAAAACCAGTTGTCTCAGATTCCTACACAAGTGTCGGACTTCTTGAGGAAACAATATTGGCTGCACCCTGACAGTTTGTCCCGCATTCAAGTAGACATTTATTTGCACAAGGCAATGCATTAAAATAAAAGCCTAGATTATTAAAGTACAGTAACAAAAACCAGTTGGTCAGATAAATCTCTGAGTCCGTATTCCTGGTTTGATGTGTAAAACAGGAAAATAAAGTTGTTCCAAAAGAATTACAAGGCTTAGACCTCATTCATACATTAGTATTCTGGTGAGTATTTTACATCATTATTTGTAAATTATAACCAGGTGTGGAACTTACAGAGAGAAAAGTGGGCAGCAAATTTTTATGGGGCAGGAGGGCTGGTGTGCAGCTTGCTGTGAAAATTTTTATGATACCCCCCTTTACCTCTAAACCATGCTTCCTTTTGGAGCCCTACCCTCACAGTGCCTCCTTTTACCAAGAGTGTTCCCTGTTCACTAATATAAATTATGCCCTTGTATATTAAATGGGTTATCCATCGTTCTAATACTGAAGGTCCTAAAAAAAAAAAAAAAAAAAAAAAAAAGCGCACTCACCTGTTCCCTGTGCTCCGTTGTCTGCTGCTGTTGTGTCCATTTAGTCTTGTTCTGGTTCCTTCTTACTGGAAGTCCTGTGACTGATGTGTCTGCTGAGACCAATTAATGGCCTCATCAGTCGCTGAAAACTGTTATGTATGTGAGTGATGTCACTGGTCCCTTTCCAGTGACCGCTGAAGCCACTGATTGATCTCAGCAGTCATGTGAGGTGCGAGACTTCCAGCAACGAGGTGCCAGCGAGAGACTGAATGGACACTAGTAGCGGACAATGGAGGGCTGGGAAAATGGGAGTATATTTTTTTCTTTGTTTCTTTTTTACTTTTATACCACCCACGGCCCACACACAGGTTGCTCCAATTCCTGGACAACTCCTTTAAATATTCCCCCCTAATATCCCAAACACTTTAGTTCCCCCCACCATAGGATATTGGCACCATCACTGCCCCCACACAATATAATGGCCATATCAAGGTCCACCATACAGTGGCCTGATCACTGGTCCCTCATACAGTACCAGTGAAGGGGCCACTGTATGGGGGGGGGCAGTGAATTGGCTACTGTATGGGCCATACAGTGGTATTAGCTCATTACTTACCTGTCTGTTCCACTCCCAGTCTCACTCTATCTCTCTACTACAGGTGCACTGCTGTGACCTTGCATGTGCAGGAGGGGCAGGGAGAAGACGGGTAAGTGCATACACTTACCTCTTATGCCGGAGAGTGATAGAGCAGGAAGCCTGTAGGTTCCTGCTCAACCAGTAGCAGAACCAGGTTGGGGCTCCACTTTTGCCTGGTTCTGCGATCCAATTGTATCTTTAACAACCAGATAGTCAGAAGTGGGGAGAAAGTTTGGAGAAATGCGATCTCACCACGCGGGAGCCGGCCTGCAATGAGAAAGGTACGGGGCCGATGGGGACTGACCCCGGGGGCATTATTTTGACTTGGGGGGGGGGGGAATCCTGGCCTGCAATGTCCGCGATCAGAGTGGACTCAGAGCAAGATTGATCACCCGGTCCCAGAGTAACACACAATATATACATTTACATTCCTAAGCTCCTCCTGTAATGGGTGTGGGGTGAAGTGTGAATACTGTCGTTATCAGAATCTGAATAGATATTGAATTCACACCTGTCTGTCTAGGTCAATTCCCCTTTGTCTGTGATGGCCATTGCACACTTACTATGCAATCCCAATCAATTAGATCCTGTCTCTCCGTCTCTCAGGAAGGGCTATAGTGGCCCTATATAACTGTAGTTATACAGCTACCTACAATACTGTATAGTCCCAGAAAGTTCCAGATAATTCTGGGCAGTTCTAGAAACTTCTTGATAGTTCTCACAATTCCAGAAGCTTCTTAAGTATCTTGAAATATTGCAAATATCCTTAAAAATAGATCAGTTTCAAAATATCATTGTGCTGACCACAAAAGCAAAGTTTACAGGGAATAATAACTTTTTTCTATTCATTTAAGGTACAAACAATCAGGAAAACACACTTAATAACTGGGAACAAATATTTTTTTGAAAATTGTTACATGGTGTTATTTTCCTGTTTTCCTGGCTTAGATACCTGACTTTCTGTTACACAGTTTCTTATTGATCTTGTAGATACCGAACCTTGGCTTTGTTACCAGAAAATCCCTTGTCTTCCGATTCTGATACAACCTCATGGAAACCAAACCTAGGTTTTGTTCCTGGTAATACATTTGTTTTCTGATTCTGATGTGACCCCTAGTAAACCTACCCTTTGATTTGTTACTGGAAAACCATTTATCTTCTGGAGTCTGAGGCGTGGTTCACATATACGTTCGGGTTTCCGTTCGGGGAGTCCACTTGCAAGCAGCAGTCCAGTGCAAGCAGCACTTTCCTCTTCGCATGTTTCGTGCGGAAACCACACGGACCCCATTATAGTCTATGGGGTCTGCGGGTTTCCCAGGTAAACCTCTTTTTATGCATATAGGTTTCTGTTCAGGGGGTCCCAAAGCGGACTTCCCGAACGGAAACCCGAACGCAGATGTGAACCGAGCCTTAGACGTCTACTTTTGAATGGACTACAGTGTGGATTTTACCATCCTGTTTATCCTCCTGATCCAGATCAGTTTAGTAGATTAATTGTGGCTTCTCCTCTCTGTACAGTTTCTGTAGTGATAACTTGGACCCTAAATTCAGCAAAGTCCATCTGGCCTTGCAGCTTGCACTGGTGAAGGCATTTGGGTGTCTGGGCCTATCTCGTAGTATTGGATTTAAACAGCTTGTTCTTCTGCTCTCTGTTTTCAGACAGATCTTTCTATTTTCTGAAATTTGTTTCAGGGACTCTATCATAACAGCTACCACATGACCTTAGATTCATCAATGTCCTGCCCCGTGTTCTTCCGCCCTAACTCTTCTGCCATAATGCCTCCCTGCTGCTCCTCTGCCTCTCACATAATTTGCTCCATATAGCTCTCCTCTCTCACAGTCAGGTCACCATGCCCTAGTTTTATCAGCCGCAGTTGCTACAGCTTTCAGAACCTGTGGTGACATAATCCTCACAGTGCAAGGTTCTGGAAGGTATTAGCACTGCAGTGGTTTGAAGAAACAGGAAATAGACATATTTACAGGTACTAGACATGGGTACAGGTGCTAGACATGGGTGACAGAATCAGCAATAGCAGAGTTTGAATCTACCTCCATGGCTACCTTGGATAGCTTAAAAAATGCTGGAGTGTCACTTTAAGACATAGACACTAATGTTAAATGGCATTTTACTATTATCAAGCTAAATATGCAAGAATTATGGCTGAAGTATCATACATGCCTTGCAGCAGATTTTGTGTTTAACACATTTTTTAGGCCTTACTCAGCAATGGAGAATAATTTAGCAGCAAGAGACACAGCTTAAAATGTGACCACATGTGGCAAAATTCTGATGCAAAATACGTTAAACAATTGGTAGTGCAAAGTTAGACAAAAGTGTCTAATATGTCTATGGCAGCAAGCGATGTCTGTGCCCCCACCTGTCAGCTGTAAGTGATGTCTCTGCTTCCCCATCTGCATCCTGCAATACCATAATGAGGTGCTGATGTGTTGTCATGGTGTAAGGGGCCTGTTTAGTGGCCCTCACATCACCTATTAAAATCTTCCAGAGACCAGGTCTAATAGGTGTGCTTGTCAGTTTTAGGGTCAATAGTATGATGCTCTGCAATACTGAAGTACTGCAGTGTATCATACTAGCAATTGGGCCTCATACTGTACAAGTCCCATAGTGGAACTAAACAATGGTTAAAAAAAATAAATAAAATAATAATAATAAATATTTTAAAGTATCTTTTTTTTTCAAACAGTTTTTATTAAGTTTTACAAAAAAATATAATACAAAAACAAGTATATCAACAGTAACGTCACAAGTGTGACGGCTTTCACAGACAGTAACAGTGACTAGAGTCAGGGCCTGTTTTCAACAAAGTGCAGCCCTGGGCAAAATTGATAGTGTGGCCTCAAATGCTGATATACCAACAATGCCCATATTAGTAATAGTTCCCCATTATCAGTAATAGCCCCCCTCATAAATAATAGTGCTCCTTTATAATAATAGCCTTCTCGTAAATAATAGTTCCCCTTATAAATAATAGTCCACATGATAAATTATAGCCCTCTTAACAATAATACTCCCCTTATAAATAATAGCCTCTTTAACAATACCCCATTATAAAGTTTCCCTCTTATAAATAAAAGCTCCCCCATTATAATAGCCGCTTCATACATATAATTTCCACCTTATTATAGGCGTTTTATAAATAGTTCCTCCCTGATAAATAAAAGCCCATCTTATAAGTTTCCCTCTTATAATAGCCCTACTTATATATAATAATTACCCCTTATAATAGCCCCCTTATGAACATAATCATATCTATATCTATCATATCATATCTATATTTGTAGATAATTAAAAGTTAAACATGTTTGCAAATATAAGTAGTTAAAAATTCTGCAGTGTTTTAAAGATTTTCTCTAACAATCTTAGTAGTGACAGTCTATTGTCTTGATTGGTTGCCAGTGGATACGACCACAAATGCAGAAACCTTCTATGGTCTGGGACTTGTCAGGAATCCAGCTATGATTTTCTTATTGTACCTGGGTTATCAGGGACACTACATGTATCAGAAGGTACCCCAGCCACAATAAGGAAATTATAGCTGATTTTTTTGAGCTTAGAAAGATCCTGCATTGATGGTCGTATTCATTGGCAACCGATCAAGACAACAACTTGTGGCCACAAGATATTTAGAGAAAATCTGTAAAACTCTGCAAAATGTTAAATTACTTATACTTGCAAAAATGTTAAACTTTTTTTTTTTATAAATAACTTTTTATTAGATTTTCAAATATCGCCAATGAATATACATAGTAACAGACAATGTGCATGGCACTACAGTCATTGATTAAAAATTTTAAATTTAATTATCTACAAATATAAAAAAAGGTTATGTTCATGGGAATAACCCTTTAAGTTTCCTCTCTTAGAAATAATAGCTTCCTGATATATAACAGTCTCCCCCTATAATAGCCCCCTTATATATAACAGTCTCCCCCATTATAAATAATAGCCCCCTTATAAATAATAGTTTCCCGTTATATATACAGTGGGGAAAAAAAGTATTTAGTCAGCCACCAATTGTGCAAGTTCTCCCACTTAAAAAGATGAGAGAGGCCTGTAATTGACATCATAGGTTGACCTCAACTATGAGAGACAAAATGAGAAAACATATCTAGAAAATCACATTGTCTGATTTTTTAAGAATTTATTTGCAAATTATGGTGGAAAATAAGTATTTGGTCAATAACAAAAGTTCATCTCAATACTTTGTTATACAGTGCCTTGCGAAAGTATTCGGCCCCCTTGAACTTTTCAACCTTTTGCCACATTTCAGGCTTCAAACATAAGGATATAAAACTTTAATTTTTTGGTGAAGAATCAACAACAAGTGGGACACAGTTGTGAAGTGGAACGAAATTTATTGGTTATTTTAAACTTTTGTAAAAAATAAAAAACTGAAAAGTGGGGCGTGCAATATTATTCGGCCCCTTTACTTTCAGGGCAGCAAACTCACTCCAGAAGTTCAGTGAGGATCTCTGAATGATCCAATGTTGTCCCAAATGACTGATGATGATAAATATAATCCACCTGTGTGTAATCAAGTCTCCGTATAAATGCACCTGCTCTGTGATAGTCTCAGGGTTCTGTTTAAAGCGCAGAGAGCATCATGAAGACCAAGGAACACACCAGGCAGGTCCGTGATACTGTTGTGGAGAAGTTTAAAGCCGGATTTGGATACAAAAAGATTTCCCAAACTTTAAACATCCCAAGGAGCACTGTGCAAGCGATCATATTGAAATGGAAGGAGTATCAGACCACTGCAAATCTACCAAGACCCGGCCGTCCCTCTAAACTTTCATCTCAAACAAGGAGAAGACTGATCAGAGATGCAGCCAAGAGGCCCATGATCACTCTGGATGAACTGCAGAGATCTACAGCTGAGGTGGGAGAGTCTGTTCATAGGACAACAATCAGTCGTACACTGCACAAATCTGGCCTTTATGAAAGAGTGGCAAGAAGAAAGCTATTTCTCAAAGATATCCATAAAAAGTCTTGTTTAAAGTTTGCCACAAGCCACCTGGGAGACACACCAAACATGTGAAAGAAGGTGCTCTGGTCAGATGAAACCAAAATCGAACTTTTTGGCCACAATGCGAAACGATATGTTTGGCGTAAAAGCAACATAGCTCATCACCCTGAAAACACCATCCCCACTGTCAAACATGGTGGTGGCAGCATCATGGTTTGGGCCTGCTTTTCTTCAGCACGGACAGGGAAGATGGTTAAAATTGATGGGAAGATGGATGGAGCCAAATACAGGACCATTCTGGAAGAAAACCTGTTGGAGTCTGCAAAAGACCTGAGACTGGGACGGAGATTTATCTTCCAACAAGACAATGATCCCAAACATAAAGCAAAATCTACAATGGATTGGTTCACAAATAAACATATCCAGGTGTCAGAATGGCCAAGTCAAACTCCAGACCTGAATCCAATCGAGAATCTGTGGAAAGAGCTGAAAACTGCTGTTCACAAACGCTCTCCATCCAACCTCACTGAGCTCAAGCTGTTTTCCAAGGAAGAATGGGCAAGAATTTCTGTGTCCCGATGTGCAAAACTGATAGAGACATACCCCAAGCGACTTGCAGCTGTAATCGCAGCAAAAGGTGGCGCTACAAAGTATTAATTTAAGGGGGCCGAATAATTTGGCACGCCCCACTTTTCAGTTTTTTATTTTTTACAAAAGTTTAAAATATCCAATAAATTTTGTTCCACTTCACGATTGTGTCCCACTTGTTGTTGATTCTTCACCAAAAAATTAAAATTTTATATCCTTATGTTTGAAGCCTGAAATGTGGCAAAAGGTTGAAAAGTTCAAGGGGGCCGAATACTTTCGCAAGGCACTGTATATCCTTTGTTGGCAATGACAGAGGTCAAACGTTTTCTGTAAGTCTTCACAAGGTTGGCACACACTGTTGCTGGTATGTTGGCCCATTCCTCCATGCAGATCTCCTCTAGAGCAGTGATGTTTTGGGGCTGCCGCTGGGCAACACGGACTTTCAACTCCCTCCAAAGGTTTTCTATGGGGTTGAGATCTGGATACTGGCTAAAAAATTGTTTAGAACAATGTGCTGGATAGTGAAGTTTTCCTAATTATCAGGTTAGAAGATGGGGGTTGGTATTTTGTATGCTGCTTTGTGTTGTGAGATAGTGGTAGCATATCTTGGGCTTGTAGAAATTTAGCATGAGGTTTGGTTGGGGGGGGGGAATTTATTTGGTAAAGTCCCACCAGGGGGACCACACTCTCTGATATCGGTCGTGTCTCCTTTTCTTCCAACTGATGAGTTCCTCGAATCTCGCTATTTGATGGACTTTTTCTATCCATAGTTGTAGTGAGTGGGGTGTCCTCTGGAGCCAGAACAGGGAGATCAAGGACTTCGCCGCCTCTATGAGATGTGCTGTTAGGGTCGCGTCTCTAGAAGTACCCTATCCGGGGTGAGTGAGAGAAGTGCCTTGGTTATCTGTACTGTAGAGTTTTCGACTTTTTTCCAGTAGTGTTGGATGTTCTTGCAAGTCCTCCATATGTGGAGCATGGTTCCTGGAAGTTTTTGGCATCTCCAGCACAGGTTTGAATCCGTAAGATTGTGTCTGTAGAGCCAGTCTGGTGTCCTATACCACCTGGTTAGTATTTTATACTGTGACTCCTGTAGTCTGACACAGGTGGAGATGCCATGTGAGTGTCCAAGAATTCCTGGGACATCTTTTTCTGGGATCACCAAGTCCATTTCTTTTTCCCAGGCTAGTAAGAAAGGTGCTTTCAAGGTCAGCTTCGTGGTTTCTGGGGTGGTAGAGAGAGCAGTTTTGCACGATGAAATCTTCCTGGGTAATGTCAAATTTGACGTTAAAATTTTTTCGAAGTGTGTGAGCGGCCTGTCTATGAGAGATATCTTATTTATTTCTGTTATAGTCGTGCACAATTGTGCATGACGGAGAAAGTTGAAAGTTTTCTTGAGGTGCTCTCGGGGGTCTTTTGTGTTTTTGAGGTGGTTTTTGGCAGAGTGGAGTAAGATCGGTGCTAGATTTGCCGGTAAGATAGGGGAGGGGAATGGAGCTAGCTTTGTTTTGTGGTGGTGCCACGTCTCGCATGGGCCACGGACCAACGGGTCCAGGTCTCGCCTCTTTCCAGGTCTTATATCTGGGAGCCAGAGTTGTTGGAGGAAGGCTGGGCCAATATGGGCTTCTGCTAGGACATTAATAATAGGGCATTTGATAGGTGCCACTCAGCATTACTCTTTATCATGAGTTTATAAGCTAGACGAGGGGTCTTATGTTTCCAAAGAAAGGCTGTGAATATCTTACGGAGGGAGTGGAAGAAGATCTTTGGTAGGGATATGGGAAGCATTTGGAAAATGTACGTTATTTTTGGGACAATGTATGTTTGGATAAGATTTCTTCTCCCTAGCCAGGATAAGTACAGTAGGTCATATGTTTGTAGTAAAGTTTTCACTTCTTGTAGGAGGGGGGCTGTGATGATTCTGCTTAAATATGGCTATAACTCAAAGCTGTATTTTGGTCTCTGGGTAGCGTATCTCTTTACTCATAACGTGCGCAGCTATAATCCTAGTTGTATGTTATCAGTAGAAGAAATGTCCAGTTCTATTCCAGGAGTGCCCATGGCCCAAGTGCAGATGGCATGGGGCACTGGAGGTGTGATCCAAGAAGAGGGTATGTCCAAGGCATTACCTGTCAATGTATTGTGGTGGGATGGTTTTGGGAAGCATGATCATAGTCATTTGCCCAAGGTATCACCATCACCCACCCAAGTACAGGAGGAACATGGTCCAAACATACCTGTGCCAGAACCAGAGGTGCCCCTAGGTTTGGAAGCAAAGGGGGAGGTGCAGAATCCCCTAGAACTCTCCCAACTAGCGGCTAGGGTGAGAGAGACCCTGAGAGACCGCCGGGATGGGGTCTCTAAGCTGGTATTCCAAAAACCTGGGGTCATGAGGGTGGCTCCACAGGTTGCCAGTACTCAGAAAGCGGACCCAGAACAGGCAGGAGGTAGCCAAGTGTACGTGGCTCAGAGCCTGGGCCTTAGAAGTGTCCCTAGTCAGACTAGAGAGCCAGAAGGGTCCAGCAGCTATGTAACATGCACCTCTCTTTTGTCTCACTCCAGCCAAGAGTTCAGAGATGCTGTCCAAGCTGACCCTAGTCTGGACATATTGAAGGCGCGTGGCGCTCAACCACCCTCGGAGTCTGACAAGGCCCGAGTCTGCTGGGACCCCGGGGGGAGGTGAGGGAGCCTTGGGGCCAGAGCCTGAGAAGCTGGAGGTGGAGGTGCTTTAAGAAGAGGGGCGTAGGCCCCTACTTCCTGCAAGCCCCATCTAAAGGGGGAGGTGTGATGATTCTGCTTAAATATGGCTATAACTCAAAGCTGTATTTTGGTCTCTGGGTAGCGTATCTCTTTACTCATAAGGTGCGCAGCTATAATCCTAGTTGTATATTGGCAGTAGAAGCAACATTGTAACAATGGGGCTTTGTATCCATCCCAGCAGGGCTCCATTGAATTCATACATAGACCTGTGTGATCAAAGAAACATGCATGGTGCAGCCTGCACTGGTAGATCAGATATGGCTGATAACATTGTATCATTCCACTTGGTCTCAGCTCTTTACAAAGAATCTGGACTTGAGTGCGTTAATCCATCAGACTTGCTGTTGCTGATGACCTCATTCTGGGTGGTGTCATAAAGGGTATATAAGATGAGATAAGAGGTCAGTGGGAGGAGATTGGGCTGAGACTACAAGAGAATACTAAGACCATCACAGACTACAGATTTTTACAGACAGACTACAAGACTTCCACTGTGAGAGACCACTGTGAAGAGCATGCAGGCTGGATTGTTGTATTGATACCAGTGGATGGCTAGTGGGCTCAGAAGCAGAGCTCAAGAATTGCTGAACCAGGCTTTTGGAGATCCTGAGCGTATGGCTGAAATGGAGGCAGCCACAGCCATGCAGAGAATCGAGCAGAGTCCTGATTTTGGGGCTAGGCCAGGAAGTGCGGCAAGTAGCCCGGTCCCAAGGATTACTTCACCAGGAGGGACCAGTAGCCCCAGCCTTGCTATGGGAATGGTTTCATACTGGCAAACGGCCTTGCAGCAAGTAGGCACCAGTGACCCTAACACATACCTGCAGGTGTTGTGCCGCTTTCAGGAAGCTGCAGAATGAGAACAGCAGGCTGAGCGGCAGGCTGATCGTGAGGCAGCAGAACGGCAGGCAGTTCCTGAAGCTGCAGAACGAGAACGGCAGTATCAGCTTGTGCTCAAAAGACTGGAGCTCTCCCAGCAGGCACCGTCTGTCACTGCACACACTCCAGAAGCTCAAGTACCAAAGCTCCGATCCGAGGACTTTCCAATCCTTGAAGCAAACGGGGATTTGGACTCGTTCTTGCGGGCCTTTGAGAAAGTGTGTAAGCAGTATCAGCTACCACAGACGGATTGGGTCCGTTACCTGGCACCCCGGTTGAGGGGAAAAGCCCTGGACACTTACGCCAATTTGCCAGTTGACCAAGACTATGAGTCCGTTAAAGCATCCGAAGGTACCAACTCACGCCGGAGCTGTACCGTCGGAGGTTCCGAGGACTGCAGAAAAAGCCTTCAGAGAGCCATGAGGATACAGCGGCCCAGCTGCGCGTGTGGTTCCGGGAGTGGACGGAGGGCAAGTCCGTCTCATCGCAAGAAAGCCTTGCAGACCTCATGCTTCAAGAGCAGTTCTTGAACATTTGTACCGAGGAAGTGCAAAAATACCTCTTGGACCGAGAGCCCAAGGACCTTGAAACAGCCGCAGCAATGGCGGATCGTTATGTTGCCAACCAGTTGCCGTGGAAACCTGCCAGCGACGGCTGGAGGAGGGGTAAGACACAATCTGTCCCAGGGAATCCTGAACCAAGGTGGAGGTCACCACAGCCCTCTGCTTCCAGGTGGGGTAGGCCAAACTCTGTCCCGGGTGGTTCCTATACGTCCCCTGCCCCTCGAGCTCTAAGCTCCCCGGCGACCTCTCTCATACCCCAGGGAGAGATTAGGCGGTGCCACGCCTGTAATCAAACGGGACATTTTCAACGAGACTGCCCCAACCACCCTAGGAACCCCCCTGCTCCCCAAACTACAGCGGCTGGCCCATCTGTGTATCTGGTTGCAAGGGAGGGGCCCCAGCTTAATGCTAACCGTCAACAGGTCACTGTGGGGGACAAAGTGGTGATGGGATTCCGGGACACTGGGGCAAATGTTATGCTGGTACAACCAGATTTGGTCCCCCCAGACAGTATTATTCCCGGGAAAACTCTGACCCTACAGGGTATTGGATTGGAACGTTTTACTGTACCCATGGCTTGTGTTCATTTAGACTGGGGTGCAGGGAAAGGAATGCGGGATGTGGGAGTGATGTCTGAGTTGCCTGCCAATGTACTGTTGGGGACAGATTTGGGGCCTATGATGTGCCAATATGGAGTGGGGGCCACCCCAACTCCCTGTGATCAGGTGTCTGTCCATGCTGATATGTCTGATATTGTACCTGTGGGAATACCTGCAGAGGGGGCTAGTAACCCTCCCTCTGAAATGTCTCCTTATACATTCTGTGAAAATGCTAATTCTAATGTATCTGGGATTAATGTAGGTGTAAAGGAGCTGAGTGAGGACTGGGCTGTAGACCCGCCCACATCTGCGGGGGCCTCACCCCCCCAGTCTGTGGCTCTATGTCCGCCAGTCCTCCCTCCAGCTCAGTGTGATAGAACCAATGCTGTTAATGATATTGCCAATGTCTGCCATGAAACTGTGAATGTTGTACCAGGTGGTTCGGTGTCTCTCTGGGCAATCAGTGACGGTCCGGATGTAGGACGGACTACTGGTATTGCGGTGGTTACCCGCAGTCAAAGTGCCAAAGGGGTGGAAAGCCTTCCAGCCTCTGCACCGGTCCCTCCGTCGCTCGGACGCATTACTAAGACCCGGTGTGAATTAACAATTGCTAATGAATGTACTGTCAATGTAATTGCCAATGCTTGTTGTGAAAGTGTCCAGGGTAGCTCTTCAGAGTCACTGGAAGCGACTTCTACTATTTCGCCCAGTGCATCCGATGAGCACCCAACTGCTGACCATGTGCCAGGTGGTCAGGTAGGCTATGGGGATCTCATGGCCGATCCAGGTGAGGGACGGACTGCTGGTAGTGCGGCGTTAGCCCGCAGCCAGAGTGCTAGAAGGGTGGAGGGCATTCCGACCCTTGAACCGTTGCCTACACCACCTGGAGTTGGTGCTGAGACCGCCGTGACTAGCCTCACTCCCTTGAAGCCGGAGGAGTCCGGCCGGTATGAGACATACACGTCTCTTCTGTCCAGTTCTATTCCAGGAGTGCCCATGGCCCAAGTGCAGATGGCATGGGGCACTGGAGGTGTGATCCAAGAAGAGGGTATGTCCAAGGCATTACCTGTCAATGTATTGTGGTGGGATGGTTTTGGGAAGCATGATCATAGTCATTTGCCCAAGGTATCACCATCACCCACCCAAGTACAGGAGGAACATGGTCCAAACATACCTGTGCCAGAACCAGAGGTGCCCCTAGGTTTGGAAGCAAAGGGGGAGGTGCAGAATCCCCTAGAACTCTCCCCAACTAGCGGCTAGGGTGAGAGAGACCCTGAGAGACCGCCGGGATGGGGTCTCTAAGCTGGTATTCCAAAAACCTGGGGTCATGAGGGTGGCTCCACAGGTTGCCAGTACTCAGAAAGCGGACCCAGAACAGGCAGGAGGTAGCCAAGTGTACATGGCTCAGAGCCTGGGCCTTAGAAGTGTCCCTAGTCAGACTAGAGAGCCAGAAGGGTCCAGCAGCTATGTAACATGCACCTCTCTTTTGTCTCACTCCAGCCAAGAGTTCAGAGATGCTGTCCAAGCTGACCCTAGTCTGGACATATTGAAGGCGCGTGGCGCTCAACCACCCTCGGAGTCTGACAAGGCCCGAGTCTGCTGGGACCCCGGGGGGAGGTGAGGGAGCCTTGGGGCCAGAGCCTGAGAAGCTGGAGGTGGAGGTGCTTTAAGAAGAGGGGCGTAGGCCCCTACTTCCTGCAAGCCCCATCTAAAGGGGGAGGTGTGATGATTCTGCTTAAATATGGCTATAACTCAAAGCTGTATTTTGGTCTCTGGGTAGCGTATCTCTTTACTCATAAGGTGCGCAGCTATAATCCTAGTTGTATATTGGCAGTAGAAGCAACATTGTAACAATGGGGCTTTGTATCCATCCCAGCAGGGCTCCATTGAATTCATACATAGACCTGTGTGATCAAAGAAACATGCATGGTGCAGCCTGCACTGGTAGATCAGATATGGCTGATAACATTGTATCATTCCACTTGGTCTCAGCTCTTTACAAAGAATCTGGACTTGAGTGCATTAATCCATCAGACTTGCTGTTGCTGATGATCTCATTCTGGGTGGTGTCATAAAGGGTATATAAGATGAGATAAGAGGTCAGTGGGAGGAGATTGGGCTGAGACTGCAAGAGAATACTAAGACCATCACAGACTACAGATTTTTACAGACAGACTACAAGACTTCCACTGTGAGAGACCACTGTGAAGAGCATGCAGGCTGGATTATTGTATTGATGCCACATGCTAAGAAGCCTCCACTGGTTATTCACACATGACAGAGCATGTGTGAGTGTTGGACTATAGAGCCACATCAAGGAGATGCATGGTAAAGTAATCATTTCACCTTTATTCCCTTTTATTTTAAGTACTGTATATTGTAACTAGTAACTGTTAATGCTTGCATATATCTGCATATCTGTTCTGAACTGCATGTGTTAGATGTTAATACCGACCCATTTAGGGGTTAATAAATATCTAAAATTTAGAAAGCTTGTCTTGTATCTATCTTGTGAACCCGGCACTCACTGGCGTTGAGTGTGGTTTTTATATGAAAGAAGACTCAGGTGTGGCCACAGCGGTGTTGGCGCACAGAGGATCTTTCACAGGGGCATAGTTTCTTGAATATACCTCTTGGAGAGTGGCCAGTAGTTGGACTCCTAGATATTTTATAGAAGTGAACTTATAAGGCGAATTGGCACTTAGTCTCTTGCTTGTAGGGTCGGTAACGCGCTGGTTTTGCTTTTGAATCGTATTCAGGTATTGTCTGCCAAAATAATTGTAATAAAGATGAATGCAGGGGTGTAGCAAGCAAAGCAAACTTTTGACTTTGCCCTCAACCCTACATGACATAACACCCCCTTTCCTAGCCCCCACATGGTATAACACCCCATTTACACACACTGTAATGTTCCACAGTGGTCCCTTCACACAGTATAATTTCCCTTAGTGGCCAGGGTCGGACTGGCCCACCGGGGCACCGGTGAATCCCCCAGTGGGCCCCGAGCCCGACTATTAGTCCACATTTTACCAATCTAAATGCATTGGTACCATAAAGATGGCCGCTGCCGGCGGCGCAGCGGCGGGAGACTGTCCCTACCTTGTCATGGGCCCGCCTCCTGAAGCCTGCATCCTGATTGACAGCTGCTGGAGCCAATCAAATTGCAGCGCATTGCTGCAAGCGTCAATGACGTCATGACGCTGTGCGCGGCGGCGGGATTCAGCAGAGGAGCTCAGACTAGCAGTGTGGAAGGTAAGTACTATTTACCACATACACAAAACAACTTTCCCCCCTATTTTGCCTCCAAATCTTTCAGCTTCACTGCCCCCTCTGAGAACTACAACACCCAGCAGCTCCAGATGCTCTGGATCTGTTGAGAGTTGTAGTCCCCCCCCAAAAAAAAACGAATATCCCACTGTATTGTTATGCTGGTGCCTGCTGTAGGGCTCCAGCATGACAATACCTAAGTTGCAGAAACCGCTGAGGACTTTTCTAATAATAATAATAATAATAGTCCTTTAATAGTCCCACAATGGGGAAATTCAGTGTGTTACAGCAGCAAAGATAAGATAAGATAAGCAGATACAAATACAAATACAACATGTACAGGAATGTTCCAAGGTGAGAGGCATTACATTAATAGCAGACAGACAGATAGGACGTAGCGGGGGGGGGGGGATTTAACAGGCAGAGAGATATTTCAGTTCTCTGTATGTAATGATCTCCGCTTAGGTCGGTGTTGGTTGTACAGCCTAACCGCGGTGGGTAGGAAAGACTTCCGATAGCGCTCCTTCTCACACCTAGGGTGGAGCAGTCGGTCACTGACAGTAATGCCCAGCGCAATCACAGTCTCATGCATGGGATGGGAGTTATTCTCCCGCATGGAGCTCACCACGGACAGTATCCTTCTGTCACCCACCACCTGTACTGGGTCCAGGGGGCTCCCCAGGACAGAGCTGGCCCTTCTAATCAGCTTGTCAAGTTTATTTCTGTCCCTGGTTGATATACTGCTCCCCCAGCAGGCCACTCCAAAGAAGATGGCTGATGCCACTACAGAGTTGAAGAAAGTCCTAAGAAGTTCCCCCCGGATTCCAAAGGCTCTCAGCTTCCTAAGCAGGTAGAGCCTGCTGTGGCCCTTCCTGTACAGGGCCTCCATATGATCTGCCCAGTCCAGCTTATTGTTAAGAAGCAGACCCAGGTACTTATAGGTGTTCACAATCTCGATGCCCGTCCCCAGGATGTCCACTGGTTTTGGAGGGCATCTGCCTTTACGGAAATCCACCACCATCTCCTTGGTCTTCCCCGCGTTAATCTTCAGGTGGTTCTGGTGGCACCAGTCCACAAAAAAACGGTTCAGTTCTCTGTACTCCCTGTCATCATCGTCTGTGATGAGGCCTACTATTGCAGAGTCGTCAGAATACTTCTGTAGGTAGCAGCTGGATGAGTTGCACCTAAAATCAGCAGTGTACAGTGTGAAGAGGAAAGGGGCGAGAACCGTACCCTGAGGTGCCCCCGTATTACATATCACGGTACCTGACACACAGTCTTGGGCTCTCACGTATTGAGGTCGATTTGTGAGGTAGTCTAGGATCCAGTTGGAGAGGTGGTGGTCCACTCCAGCAAGGCCCAGCTTGTCTCTCAGTAACCTGGGCTGTATGGTGTTAAAAGCACTGGAGAAATCAAAGAACATTATTCTCACCGAACTTTCAGTTTGAAAATGGCGGACACCGGCGGACCTCATTACAATGGGGTCTGCCGGTGTCTGTGTGTAACCGCCATATTAACAGTCCGCCTTTCAGTCATTCAGGTCCCATGGCGGACCTGTATGACATAGAGCTTGCCGCAGATGTGAACCTAGCATAAGGCTATGGCTACACTAAAACTTCCGTCATGCAACCAAAGATCGCCATGTCGCCTTGGGACTCTTTCACACGATAGTGCATGGAGTCGCATTGGGACCCTCAGGTTGCAATGCGACTCCATTCACTAACATGAGTGAAGGGGTTACAAGGCGACACTATGATCCACATGACGGGAGTCACGGCTTATTCATCAAACACAATGTTTTGCGCCTAATTTATAATGAGGTGCACACATAAATTAGTCGCGTCTTCCGGAGTCCGTGCACCTAAACAGAACTCCACACCAGCTCCTTGCTGATGTAGATCTCTGGGATCATTAACACTAGAAAACTAAAGTAAATGATGATAAAATGACAGGGCCAGAAAATTGGTGAATTTTTAGCAAAAATTTTCACTTGCGCAAAATAATTGTTACTTTTTTAATGGCTTGTACATCACTTTTTTTTTAGTGCACAAGCTATGTTAAATCAGCCCCATTTATTTATTTATTTATTATGCTTACTTGTATAGCGCCATCATATTCCGCAGCGCTTTACATATGTAGATTGTGAGCCCTATATGGGACAGTGACTGTCAATGTCTGTAAAGCGCTGCGGAATATGATGGCGCTATATAAGTAAGAAAAATAAATAAATAAATAGTATTTACACTGTACAAATAGGATGCATGATTTAAAAAAAAAAAATGTCATGCATCCTATTCATAGTGTATATACTATGGGGCTGATTTAACACGGCTTATTTATTTATATGGCAGATATAATCTTTTTAACCAACCCCCAATACAATATAATTTTGTCAATATGTTAATTTTTTTTTTTTATTTATGCCAGGGGAGGTGAAAAAAAAAACAAAAAAAAATACCCCGATGCTGCAGTGTCCTCCCAGTGCAGTCCGATCCTGCTACTTGGCTGCCTTCTGGCTGTGACGTCCCAGCTCCCTTCCGCAGAGGCCGACGATTGGCCTCAGCGGTCACGTGACTACTTAGGTCAATCAGCGGCGTACAGAAGGGACCCAGGGACGTCACAGATAGTGACGTCCCTTTGCCGTGGCTGCGGATTGGCCTTAGCAGTCACGTGTGGTGGGTCATGTGCCAACAGAGCTGCAGGACTGGGGGACACACGAGCATCGGGGACAGGTGAATGTGTTTTTTTTTTTTCTTTTTTTTTCACCTCTCCTACTCTAATTAAAAAATACATTTTTGCCTGGACAACCCCTTTAAAGGGTTTATCCACATTCTAATATTGTTATACCACCTGCAGGGTTCCAACACGCAGGACCCCCTGAAGATCAGCTGCATTGGAATAGCATGGCTCTCAGTAATGTTACCATACCAGGCGCCACGCTGCTCACTAGCCGTATAAAGTGTAGTGGTGGCTTTAGGTACTGCAGCGCTGTCCCATTGAAATCTATGAGGCAGTACTACAGTACCAAAAGCCGCAGCTGCACTTTGTACAGTGAGTAAGCAGTGTGACTCCTGGTATATAATCATTACTGGGAGTCACGCTGTCCTGGTGGAGCTGATCTGCAGGGATCCAGGTTGTCAGACTTCCACAGATCTAAGGGCTCATTCACACAACAGGATTCCAAGGCTGTGTTCTGGCTCTTGTATTAGCAGCACACGGTCCGATAGATTTTAGTGGATCTATTCACACGACCATTGTTTTAACGGTCTGTGTGCATGATCCAAGAAAGAAATAGAACCGGCTATTTTTGGTGATTTTATGGATCCCTCAATAGACTTATGTCAATGAGGGATCCTTGAAAACAGATTTTCTTAGGGTGTACACTGTGCTGGGCACTGTCGTGTGAATGTAGCCTAGAATATTAGAAGGTAGATAACCTTTTTAAAGGTGTTATGCCATGAAGAATAGTTATCTGTTATCCATAGGATCGAACCCTCAGAATCGGGGTGTTTTTCTTCTAACTGAATCCAGGCTGAATGTAGCTGTGCCCAGCTGGACGGGGAGGCGACCGTGCTACCATTAACTTGAATGGAAGTGCCTGAGATAGTAAAGTACATGACTTCGGCTATCTCAGTTACTCCCATTAAAGTAAAAGAGGGCATGGATGCATCCTATCCAGCAGGGCACGGCTACATTCAACCTGGATTCAGTTAGACTAAATTCACTGTGGTGAGAAAAACAACCCCATTCTCAAGATCGGGAACCGGGATTCATTATCGTCTGTCCTATGGATAAAGTAGTAGTAGTTAGGTGACTCTGGCCTCTTAATCCTGGAGCATGTAAGGAATTCAGGTGCAGGAAGTGTAGGTCAGTGGGGACTTGTCACATTTCTCTGTCCGTAAGGCCGGTGCCCCACGTGGTGTAAATGCCGTGGAAAAAAAAAGCAGCGTTTTACAGTCACAGCAAAGTGGATGGGATTTTAGTAATTCCTATCCCCACTTTGCGTTAATATACGTGTTGCAGACATACGGCGATTTCCAAAACTGTTGTGGTTTTGGAAATCGCTGCATGTTAATTATACCTACGGAAATGCCGGCGGTTTCCCTATAGGTATAATGGAAGCAGAAAGTTCACAGAGGAAACCTCTGTGAACTTTCTATCAAAAGCACTGCAGGAAGAACTGCAATGCGTTGCTGTCGTGGTTTTTCCAGCAGAGCTTTTTTGCTGCGGGACGCCATGTGGGGCTTAGCTTAAAGGGGTTTTCCAGGGCTTTCCTTTTTTTTTTTTAATTGCTGATCTATCCTTAGAAATGTCATCAATTGGAGATCTGTTTGGGGTCTGACACCTTGTCCCCCTGTGGTTCAGCTGGTTAAAGAGGCAGTTGCCCTGAGTGCTGCTTCTACTTCACAGGACATGTGACATTATAGTCATTGATCACATGGCCTGATCACAGCTCAGTCCCATTAAAGTGAATGGGCTAAGCTGTGATACCAAGCACAGTCACTATGGAGCTGTGCTTGGTAAGTACTGAAGAGGCTGCAGCACGCACATCACGTGAACAGGTGCTGATCCCTTTCCAATTTTTAATTGATGATTTCATAGGTCATCAATTACTCAGCCTTGGAAAACCGCTTTAAAGCCCCAACTAGACTGTCCTACTGATATAAAATAAGATAATATAGCACCCAATTCCTCTCTGCAGTGAATGAAATGACAGCATTAAGCATTCTTCTATCTACAGTAGGCTTAATGTGAAAACTGTGGAATCCACCAGAGCATATGTCCTTGTGCAGACCTGAGACAACTGCACAGATGGTTGGTCTAGAAGCATAGACAGTGATTCAGGGTAGGTGCTTCTCAACATCTATTATTGACTGATAGTCATCTGTTTTTGTTTTTTAAGGGATTGTCCAGGATGTGAATACAATAGATACTGATGATCTATCCACAGGAAAGGCCATCAGCATCTGATCGGTGTGGGGGCTGACTCCCAGATCCTGCACCAATCAGTTGATTCAGCTCCCGCCTCTCAACCCTACCACATTGAAGTGTTTAAAATATTGATCCAGTGTTGAGGCGTGTCAGTATCTTGGAAAGCTGGGTAGTACCCTTGTACTACCCTGATTTCCAAGGTACTAAGACAACATTTAGCTTGTCAGCTGCCTCCACTCTGGATCAATATTATTACACTTCATTGTGATTGGTTTACTCCCAGGAACATTGACAGTATTTCACTTCAATAGCTTACTTTAAATGTGAGCAGGAGTAACTCAGGTCACATAGCTAGTGCAGGGACTCTTATGTAACTTAGGAGTCCCTTCACTAGCTCATTCTGGCACATCTACCTTTAGGATGAGACAGAATTCTGTCTCACAGATGAGCCAAGATTCTGTCTCAACTACAGGTCCCCTGCACCAGAATAGAAGCCAGTGTTCATTAAATTTACCAAATAAGAAAGACAGCTGAAGGTCACTATAATTTTTAAAATTTTTCATACTGCTGGGATCTTTTGTGTTTTTTTTATCTTTCAGGTTATGATGGATCGCTTGGATTACGTCAGATTCGTTGGACTCCATCAATAATCATCGTTTTTGTTTAATTTTTTAATAAAATGGTCAAAGAAGGTTGTTTGGGGGAGTTTTTATTTCAATAAAAATAATTTCTCTCATGTCTCTTGATTTTTTTTTAACTACTTTCTTACCTCCTTAGTAATGGCGACTGTCTGTTAGACATCATCCCTTACTAAGGTGTGGCTTAGTGTTAGATGGTGAATATTCTAGCACTAACCCTCCAATTATTACCCCGGTATCCAACACCATCAGGGGTGCCGGGAAGACCTGGGTATCGTCCAATACTCAGCTGTCTAAAGAGACTGCTGGGGATTGGGGCTGTCGCAGTCTGGTATTATTAGGCTTGGAAGGCCCAAAAACAGTGGCCCTTCCCACCCTTGTAATGTCAGGCTGCTGCTGCTTGTTATATCCGGCTGGTTATGAGAAATTGGGGGGACCCTATGTCGGTTTTTTTTTCCAATTATAAAGCAGCATAGGGTCCTCCCAATATTTCTGAACCAGACAGATATAACAAGCAGTAGCCTGACATTACAAGGGTGGGAAGGGCCACGGTGTTTGCCCCTTCCCAGGCCTAATAATACCAACATGTGATGGCCCCAATCCCTGGCTATCTCTTTAGACAGCCGGGTATTGGACGATACTCAACTCTTTTTGGTGTTAGGTACCGGGGTAATAATTGGAGGGTTAGTGCTAGAATATTCACCAGCTGACACAAAGCCACACCTTAGTAATGGATGCTGCCTATCAGACAGTTGCCATTACTAAGGGGGTAAGAAAGTATTTAGAAAAAACTCGAGACATGAGAGAATTTTTTTTTTATTGAAATAAAAACTCCCCCAGACAACCCTCTTTGACAATTTTATTAAATAATTAAAAAACAAAACAAAAATGATGATCATCGATGGAGCCCAACGAATCCAACATAATCCAATGGATCATCGTAACCTGAAAGAGAAAAACACAGCATAATTAAAAAAAAATTATACTCACCTACAGCTGTCTTCTTTCATCTGGCTTCTATTCTGGTGCGGGGGATCTGGAGATGAGAAAGAATTCTGTCTCATCTCAAAGGTTTGTGCCCCAGAATGAGCTAATGAAGGGACTCCTAAGCTACAGAAGAGTCCCTGGACTAGCTGTGTGATTGTTGTTACTCCTATCAATGTGACCAGGAGTAACACAATCACATTGGGGTCGGGAGAAGCAGGAGCTGACAAGCTATTCATATGAATTGACAGGCGTCTCATGCATTCACAGCAGGCACTGCCCGGTAATTCATTTGTATTTACAAGCAGCTCCTGCAAGGGGGGAAGGGGACAATGCAGGCGCAAAATATCACTCCTGCATCGCTCCACATCTGTAGCAATATAAGTGTTAAAAATGGACAGCACAAGAATGATGGGTTTTTTTTTTACAGATAGTACATGGACAGAAAAATTGTTAGCGTTAAAGGGGTTGTGGAGAATAACCTGTTTTTGGCAAGGAGGCTGGGGAAGGAGAGAAAAAAAACAAACCATATTCTCACCTGTCCCCGGTGCTCCGATGTCTCCCACCGCAGTCCGGTCCTGCTGCTCCCAGGTAACGTCCCGGTTACTTTACTTAGGCCGCTGATTGGCCTCAGGGGTCACATGAGGCGAGGACTTCCTCCTAAACAAGACCCGGGAGGAGCAGGACCAGACCGTGGTGGGAGACACTTGAGCATTGGGGACAGGTTAGTATGGGGGTTTTTTCTTCACCTTCCCGGCATCCTTGCCAAAAATGGCTTCCAAGAGAACTACACCACTTTGAAAAAACCATTCCTTTCTGCAATAGATATTATGGAAGCTGATGTTGATAGTGATGGTGAGGATGACATGAATGATGGAAAACATGGAGCTTGTGAAAACTGCCTGACCTGCTGCTATAGACTTTTACATGATCACAACTTGCATTCTGCTGCATATACAAATCTTTTTGTGGCATATAAAGCGCTCCTTATTCTGGCCTGCACCTTTCCTGTGAAAGAATGTTTTAAAAAAAAAAAAATTGTAAAAAAATCGGTTGAGGTCATTGATTGGATAAGAACTGTTAGAATATCAAATGAATAATAATGTAATAAGGTATTGCGTGCCGATAATTTATAATTATAAAGACTAGGAGAGTCACCCACCAGTATCCAGACGCATTAAAACATAATTTTATTATAATATAAATATTAAAATACACAAGAAAAACTACAACATAAATAAAGAACTAATAAACTAGCAGCAATTGGAAATTACGATCATGCGTCTAACTTGAAAAAGGGGAGTTCTACCTAGCATCAACCATTTAAAGTATCAAACTCCTAATGCCACCTTGGTAACACAGCGGCCATTTTAAACCGTAACATCCCACTAAAACACTATTTGGGCTATTAAAGGTAACCTTTTAGGACTAACAGAAACTCTACCTAGCAACCATACCAACATTTAGCATATCGGCTGGTTTAAGCTATAATGTCCTATTAACACCTTATATCACAGCAGCTACCTTTCACCAAGAAATCCCACTCACACACCTAATAGAGTGTTATAAATAAGATCTCAGGACTAAAAAGCGCTCTGCCCACTATCCATAGTGTCCAATGCTCTATGCTACCTTCATATCATAGCAACTGATTTTTAACCATGATATACTACTAACATCTGTATATACCTACTATCCACAGTGTTATAGTGTCCAATGCTCTATGCTACCTTCATATCACAGCAACTGATTTTTAGCCATGATATACTACTAACACCTGTATACACCTAACGCACGTTTCCTGTGTCAGAATATACAGCGATACTGACACATTCATCAGAGGTATGTATCTTTATCTCAGAGATCCACTAAAGTAAGTATGTTATAGTATCATAGGTATATCACCCTTCCTCAACATACACTCCCACTCCCACTCCCACTCCCACTCCCACTCCCACTCCCACTCCCACTCCCACTCCCACTCCCACTCCCACTCCCCCATCGGCACTAGTGTTTGGCCGCATGGAGCGGCAGAGTAAACGGTCTCAAATACTTTTAGCCACGCCCATCAACATCCCCCCAGCCAATCACTCCATACTCAGCTGAATAGTAAGTAACTCCCACTGACCGAGAACAGTCCAATGAGCATGCATAAAACAAAGACCAATAACAGAGGGTCTATCAAAAGAACCTACCCCCTTTAGCCTCGCCCACCTGAGCAGAGACCATATACACATTTCTCTATAGGAGAAGTATTCAAAAGGGAATTCACTTATTACAGGCTAGAAATCCCTGGATCTACTATATGATGGCCAGAATAAACACTAGAAGCTTAATTTAACAAATTATGGTATTTTTGAAACATAAATGAACCATTATCCTCACAGACATCAATCTATTCCCAATAATCGCAGAAACAGTAATAAACACTGAAAACTGAATTTAAACAATTCTGTATAATAACTTTCGAGGTGCTTTGGCCAGGAATTGAACCCGAGCCTCCCGCATGGCAGGCGAGAATTCTACCACTAAACCACAACATAAATGGACAATTTTCCTCATAAATATCAGACTGTTGACAATAATCGCAGACGCAGTAGTATTTGAGAATAAAGCACCCAATAACTTAAATAAATGATGCATATGAAATTGCATCATTCAAGCCCCATGGTTTAACTGTTTTCAACATGAAAGTCCAACGGGCTTCACACTGAAGGAGCCTCTGATCAAAATTACCCCCTCTAGGAGAAGGAATGATCTGTTCAATGCCTTGAAATTGAATATTCACAGGATCACCCCCATGATGTGCCCATATATGACGTGCCACTGTAGTATCATCCTGACGGATGACATTATTTACATGTTCCCTTATCCTCCTGCGGAATTCCCTCATCGTTTTACCAACGTATTGGATTCCGCAGGAGCACGTAATAAGGTAAACCACGCCAACCGTTTTACAGTTGATAAATTTATTGTTATTATATCTTTTACCTGTTATTGTACTGACAAACTCTCTACTAGTTTTAATAAAAGAACAGGCCCTGCATGACCCACATGAATGGGTACCCACAAGCCTTCTTCTTTGCCTATTCAACCAGGTATCAGGATTAGTAGATAACAAATGACTATGGACCAATTTATCTTTAAAATTGGTACCATGTCTATATGTTACAGATGGAAACTCCCCCAACAATGGGCCAACATCAGGATCTGATAAAAGAATGCCCCAAGATTCCTGTAAAATTTGTCTAACTTCCAAAAAGGCATTATCATAGGTTGCTATAATCCTTAATTCTTGTCCGCCTACTTTTGATTTCAGCTGCAATAAATGACTACGTTCTGCTTTCAAGGCATGCTGGTATGCTGCCCGTAAAACACCATCTGGGTATCCCCGTCTATGAAATCTATCACGTAGATCTTGTGCTGCTACGTGATAGTCAGATATTGAAGTACAATTCCTGCGAAGTCGCAGGAATTGTCCTTTAGGGATTCCCTTTTTCAAAGAATTTGGGTGCCAACTGTCCCATTTCAAGAGACAGTTCGTGGCCGTCTCTTTTCTATAAATGGTCGTAGTTAATTGTCCCGTTTCTGATTTTAATATAGTTAAATCCAAAAAAGTGATAGAACTCTCCTGAATTTCAGAAGTAAAGAAGAGGCCCATCGTATTAACATTTAAGGCTGCAACAAATTCTCCAAACTCCTCTCTTGTTCCCCCCCAAATCAACAACACATCATCAATATAACGGACCCAAAACAAAATAGACGAGGACCAAACCTCCATTGGGTCCGCAAAGACCACCTCCTTCTCCCACCAGCCCAGGTATAGGTTAGCAAAGGTCGGGGCACATGGATTCCCCATAGCCACCCCCCTGAGCTGGTGGAAGAAGTGGCGGTCAAATAAAAAGGTGTTACATTCCAAAACAAATTTCAACAAATGCAAAACAAAGGAATTATGACTGTCCATATGGCTCCCTGAGGAAATCCCCCACAGCTCCACATCCCTCACTATGGGGGATGGAGCTGTAAAGGGCCTCTATGTCAAGACTAGCCTTTACAGCTCCATCCCCCATAGTGAGGGATGTGGAGCAGTGGGGGATTTCCTCAGGGCGAGAGGGAGCCATATGGACAAGGAGATGGTGGTGGCCTTCCGCAAAGGCAGATGCCCTCCAAATCCAGTGGACATCCTGGGGACGGGCATCGAGATTGTGAACACCTATAAGTACCTGGGTTTGCTCCTTAATAATAAGCTGGACTGGGCAGATCATATGGAGGCCCTGTACAGGAAGGGCCACAGCAGGCTCTACCTGCTTAGGAAACTGAGAGCCTTTGGAATCCGGGGGGCACTTCTTAGAACTTTCTTCAACTCGGTAGTGGCATCAGCCATCTTCTTTGGAGTGGCCTGCTGGGGGAGCAGAAGGATACTGTCTGTGGTGAGCTCCATGCAGAAGAAGAAGTCCCATCCCATGCATGAGACTGTGATCGCGCTGAGCAGTACTGTCAGTGACCGACTGCTCCACCCTAGGTGTGAGAAGGAGCGCTATCGGAAGTCTTTCCTCCCCCACCGCGGTTAGGCTGTACAACCAACACCGACCTAAGCGGAGATCATTACACACAGAGAACTGAAATATCTCTCTGCCTGTTAAATCCCCCCCCCCCCTCTGCTACGTCCTATCTGTCTGTCTGCTATTAATGTAATGCCTCTCACCTTGGAACATTCCTGTACATGTTGTATTTGTATTTGTATCTGCTTATCTTTGCTGCTGTAACACACTGAATTTCCCCATTGGGGGACTATTAAAGGACTATTATTATTATTATATTATTAATTTGTTAAATTAAGCTTCTAGTGTTTATTCTGGCCATCATATAGTAGATCCAGGGATTTCTAGCCTGTAATAAGTGAATTCCCTTTTGACTACTTCTCCTATAGAGAAATGTGTATATGGTCTCCGTTCAGGTGGGCGGGGCTAAAGGGGGTAGGTTCTTTTGATAGACCCTCTGTTATTGGTCTTTGTTTTATGCATGCTCATTGGACTGTTCTCTGTCAGTGGGAGTTACTTACTATTCAGCTGAGTATGGAGTGATTGGCTGGGGGGATGTTGATGGGCGTGGCTAAAAGTATTTGAGACCGTTTGCTCTGCTGCTCCATGCGGCCAAACACTAGTGCCGATGGGGGAGCGGGAGTGTATGTTGAGGAAGGGTGATATACCTATGATACTATAACATACTTACTTTAGTGGATCTCTGAGATAAAGATACATACCTCTGATGAATGTGTCAGTATCGCTGTATATTCTGACACAGAAAACGTGCGTTAGGTGTATACAGGTGTTAGTAGTATATCATGGCTAAAAATCAGTTGCTGTGATATGAAGGTAGCATAGAGCATTGGACACTATAACACTGTGGATAGTAGGTGTATACAGGTGTTAGTAGTATATCATGGTTAAAAATCAGTTGCTATGATATGAAGGTAGCATAGAGCATCGGACACTATAACACTGTGGATAGTGGGCAGAGCGCTTTTTAGTCCTGAGATCTTATTTATAACACTCTATTAGGTGTATGAGTGGGATTTCTTGGTGAAAGGTAGCTGCTGTGATATAAGGTGTTAATAGGACATTATAGCTTAAACCAGCCGATATGCTAAATGTTGGTATGGTTGCTAGGTAGAGTTTCTGTTAGTCCTAAAAGGTTACCTTTAATAGCCCAAATAGTGTTTTAGTGGGATGTTACGGTTTAAAATGGCCGCTGTGTTACCAAGGTGGCATTAGGAGTTTGATACTTTAAATGGTTGATGCTAGGTAGAACTCCCCCTTTTTCAAGTTAGAAGCATGATCGTAATTTCCAATTGCTGCTAGTTTATTAGTTCTTTATTTATGTTGTAGTTTTTCTCGTGTATTTTAATATTTATTTTATAATAAAATTATGTTTTAATGCGTCTGGATACTGGTGGGTGACTCTCCTAGTCTTTATAATTAAGAACTGTTAGAATCCCTCATTTTAACCCCTTAAGGACACAGCACAAAAGTGCGTTAAGGACCAGGCCTTGTTTTTCAAAACTGACGTGTCTCTTTATGTGGCAAGAACTTTGAGACGCTTTAACTTACTCAAGTGATTTTGAGATTGTTTTCTCGTGACACATTGTACTTCATGTTAGTGGTAAACACTAATCAATATTTTTGTATTTATTTATAAAAAAATAGGATATTTGATGGAAATTTGGAAAAAAATCGCAATTTTCAAAATGTGAAAGTCTCTGCTTTTCAGACATAGTCATACCACCCAAATACATTAATAAATATTATCTACCATATCTCTGCTTTATATTGACATCATCTTTTAATCATCCTTTAATTTATTTTGGATGTTAGAAGGCTTACAAGTGTAACAGCGATTTTCCAGATTTACAAGAACATTTCCCAAACTAATTTTTTAGGGACCACTTCAGTTCTGAAGGGGATTATAAAGGCCTATATATTAGAAACCCCTCATAAATCACCCCATTTTCAAAACTGCACCCCTGAAATAATTCAAAACAGCATTTGGGAAGTTTGTTAACCCTTTAAGCATTTCACAAGAATTAAAATGATATCGAGGTGAAATTTAGACATTTTATTTTTTTCCACTAAATTTAACACATTCACAAAGGGTTAAAGGAGAAAATGCATCTCCCAGTTTATTATACAATTTCTCCCGAGCACAGAAATACCCCACATGTGGGTGTAAATTGATGTTTGGGCATTCGGCAGTGCACAGAAGGGAAGGAGCGACACTGGACGTTTGAAAAGCAGATTTTGCTGGAATAGTTTTCAGGTGCCATGTTGCATTTGAAGAGCCCCCAAAGTACCAAAACAATGGAAACCCCCTAAAAGTGACCCCATTTTGGAAACTACACCCCTCACAGAACTCATCAATGGGTATAGTGAGCATTTTGACCCCACAGCTGTTTCACAGATTTTACTAACACTGGGATGTATAAATGAAAAATTACTAAAACGTCACTTTATCCCCAAAGTTTTCATTTTCACAAGGGGTTAAAGGAGAAAAAGCTCCCCAAAGTTTGTTACACAATTTCTCCTGAACACAGCAATGCCCCATATGTGGTCATAAACTGCTGTATGGGAACATGGTGGGGCTCAGAATGGAAAGAGCGCTGTTTAGCTTTAGGAGGGCAGATGTGGCTGGAATAGTTTTCAGGTGCCATGTCGCATTTGCAGAGCCCCTAAAGTACCAATACAATGGAAAACCCTCAAAAGGGACCCCATTTTAGAAACTACACCCCCCCAAGGAATGTATCAAGGGGTATTATCATTTTGAGCCTAAAAATGCTTCCCAAAAATTAATGTACAAAAAATTAATGTACCAAGTGAAAATTGAAGTTTTTGAAGAAATATCCAATTTCAGAATATGTTGCGGCCACTTTGTGGCATCAGAGACATGCACTCCTAAAACTATTAAGTGGGCTATCCCGGGGGAAAAGAATTATATATGTGGGTATAAACTGCTGCTTGGGAACACAGCAGGGCTCAGAAGGGAAGGAGCACTGTGTTTTTTTAGCTTTTGGAGTACAGATTTAGAGGGACTTTCTGGTCGCCATGTTGTTTTTGCAGAGCCCTGGAGGTGCCAGTAAACTGGAATTCCCCAAGAAGTGACCCCCATTTTGTAGGGGCGATTTTAAGGTCTCTGCAAATGTGACATGGCGTCCAAAAAAACAACAATCTAAATATGCGCTCCAAAAGCACATAGCGCTCCTTCACATTTGCGCCCTGCTATGTGCCCAAATGACAGTTTATGCCTACATGTATGACACTGGTGTACCCAGGATAACGTACTTAACAATGCCATATGTGGGTATAAACTGCTGTTTGGGCACAGCCGGGCACAGAAGGGAAAGAGCGCTATTTGGTTTTTAGAGCACAGTTTGGTTTATGGACACCATGTCACTTTTGCAGAGCCCATGAATTGCCAGTAAAGTGGAATCCACAGACTTGTGACCCCATTTTGGAAACTACACCCTTCAAGGGATTTATCAAGTGGTGTAGCGAGCATTATTAACCCTTAAGTGTTGCACTCTTTTAATTTCCAGAAATTAATGCACAGATGATAATGAAAAGTTAAAAATAACATTTTTCCATAGATATGCCATTTCAGAGCCCAGCTTATGTCTGCACAGACACACACTCCAAAAACTGTTCAGCGGGTATCCCGGGCACAACAGCTTTTGGAGCGTTCATCTCTGATACAAGCCGGGCACAACATATTACGCACTGAAATGTCGTATTCCTGGAAAAATTGTCATTTTCACCTTTCACAATCAGCTGCGTATTCATTTATGGATAATAAATTATAGCAACACTTGGGGGTTAAAAATGTTCACTGTACCCCTGGATAAATTCCTTCAGGGGTGTAGTTTCCAAAATGGGGTAACATGTCAGGGGATTCCACTTTACTGGCGTTTCAGCTCTGCAAAAGTGCAATGGCGTCCAAAAACCAAACCGTCCAAGCCTGTGCTCCAAAAACCAAATAGCGCTCCTTCCACTCTGTGCCCAGCTGTGTCCATACAGCAGTTTATACCCACATATGACATTAAGTACGTTATTCTGGGTACGACAAGTGTAATACATGTGGGCATAAACTGCAGTTTGGGCACACAGCCGGGCGCAGAAGAGAAGGAGCGCTATGTGGCTTTTGGAGTGCAGATTCAGATGTTTGGGATCTGGATGCCATGTCATGTTTGCAGAGCCTGTAAGGTACCAGAAAAGTGGATTCCCCAAAGGAGTGACCCCATTTTGAAAACTGCACCCCTCAAAGAATTTATCAAGGGGTGTAGTAAGCATTAGTATCCCAGACGTGAATACACAGCGGATGGGGAAAAGTGAATATGTAAGCTGTGCGGAGTGCATTGGGAACACCAAATTCCCTACTATTTCCCCAGTAGTTCCTATTATTGGGGAGGTCACTCTGGGGGTCACTTCTGGTTTATTTTCCCTCATAAGCTCTAAATCTGGGGTGTCCCCTGATATCTGCTCACACAGCTTATACATTCCCTTCCTGACCCAGCCAGTTATGTTCTAAAGATTTGGCGATTTTTTGGGTTTTTGTCTTCACGTTGTACGAGCTATATTTTCTTTATTTCTCTGGTGATGTAGCCATATGAGGGCTTGTTGTTTGCGGAGTGAGATGTATTTTGTAATGACATCATCTTTAGGCGCCTATAACCTATTTGAATAAATTTTATTAACTCTTTCTTGTTGGATTAAAAAATACCCCATCAATTCTGACACTGCGTTTTACCTTTGAAATTTTTCACCATGCAGCATAAAGCATAAGTAACATGTTACCTTTTTTCTACGGGTCGGTACGATTACGGAGATACCTCATTTATACTGTTTTTTTTATGTGATACTAATTTTGCAGAACAAAAACCCATTTGGGGATATAAATTAATTGTTTTTGCATCACCATCTTCTGAGATGCGTAACATTTTTATTTTACGGTTTACAGAGTTGGTTTAGGGCTTATTTTATGCGGGACAACCTGTGCTTTTTATTGGTACTGTTTTGGGGTACATATGACTTTTTGATCACTTTTTATGGCATATTTTGTAAGGTGAGATGGCAAAAAATCATTACTTTTGGCGAGTTTTTTCCATTTTTTTTCTCCGACGTTCACCGTGTACATTAAATATTGTTTCATTTTTATTGTACAGGTTGTTACGGACGCGGCGATACCAAATATGCATTGTTTTTATTAATTTTTAGGGGTTTTTTTTTATATAATTCATTTTATATAGCAAAAGGGAATTTTTGGGGCTTTATTCTTTTATTAATTTTTTTAAAACACTTTATTTTATTTTTTTTTCACTTTTTTTTTACTTTTTCATGTGTCCCATTAGGACACCTGAGCCAGCAATGCTTTGATTGCTGGCTCAGCACTGTAGACTGCAAGACACGAGCTTACAAGTGTCTTGCAGTCTATACAGGAAGTGAGGCAGGTCTCGGCAGGATCAACCAGGTAGTGGGGTCTCCAGGCAGCCTGGGGTCACTGAGCAGACCCCGGGCTGCAGGTTATAGGTATCGGCACCCCCCGATCTCGCCGCGGGGGTTGCCGATTGGAGCGGCAACATAGCGAAACCCCTTGGATGCCGCGGTCATGTTTGACCGCGGCATCCAAGGGGTTAAAACCTCAGATCGGAACTCAGTTCCGACCGGGGGATATGGAGCAGGGTGTTAGCTGTCAGTTACAGCTAACACCCGGTTCCGATGCCGCCTGCTCAGATAGTGAGCAGGCGGCCGCCCCAGGGCGTATTAGTACGCCCTGTTGCGCTAAGTACCAAGCGCACAGGACGTAATAGTACGTCCAATGTCGTTAAGGGGTTAATGAACATTGAGAGAGAGATTTCCATGTCTTTAGATTATGATGACATTGTTGATCGATTTGCAAACTCATCTTCTGTTCTTCAGAAACTGCTGCTGTAACCTGGTTGTGTAAAATGTTTTTTTTTGTGTGTCTTACTATATTAATACTGCTCTATTTAAGGTTAGTTATTTGTATCGTGTGTCTGATACATTAAAACTACGTTTATAGAAAAAGAAAATGGAAATCCTGACAGGGACAGGAACCCCTTTGACTGTAATGGGGTCCATCAGTTTTCTACTTTGATGTTTGTCACTTTGCCTGGCAAAACAGGCCGGCTACCTGCACTATTGTATCTGTAATGTTTGTTGAACTCTATCTGTGATGGAGGAGAAGTTAATGTCTGTGATGGAGGATAAGTTAATGTTTAATTTTATATTATTTATTTAAATATTATTTATTTGGTTGTGCAATAAAATAATTTTGGTTTGCTTTTTCGTGTATGTGTGTAGAACGTAATATAGTTTGTGTGCTAGGGCTCATGCCTGAATGTATTTAAGATCTGCATCACACAGATCTCAGATATGCACCATGCATACCCATATATACAATAAAATACATTTTTCTATTCAAAGTCAGTAAACTAAGGCTCAGCTAAAAGTGATATTTGCTTTGATTAAGAGAAAACTCACTTTAATTTAGTGCAAAGGACAATACAGTTCTGTTTTGCACACTGTATTGTGCGCAAAAATGCACGTTAAATGTGCATGATGCCAAAAACTGGATGGGCGATATTTCATATGGCAGTAGGGTGGGCCCCTAGAATCAATCCCACTGGTGGGCCCTAGGCACCCCAGTCCGACTCTGTTAGTGGCCCATATAGTGGAGCAAATATTTTGGTTGTTCACAACCCACAAACTATTATTATACTCTGAGGTCTTTTCAGCTGGAGCCCAGGAGAGGAGAGTACACTGTTTTTCTGTTTGGTAGTAGTAGATAAAACTTCAGCAAGTTGTTGCAAAGACCTTTAATGTCAAAGATCCAAGTGTAATACAGTATATCTGTTTCAGTATTCCACCAAGTACAGCATGCCAGTTTCTGTATTCCACAAAAAAACTGTAAATATCTGATTCAAGTATTCTACAGAGTACATTGATGTTTCAGCCCCGTGGGCCTTCATCAGACTGTGTGGACAAGTGAAGAGGCATTCCAAAATGGTGGAAGTCCACTGTTGTAGTTTGTTACCTACCCTGGGTCTCTGATCATTATTCAGATCCCAGAGTATAATAATAGTTCAGATCGGACGTGTTCGGTCTCAAGGAAACCGCTGGGCGAACCTCGCGAGGCAAATACTATGGGCCTACTTACCAATCCCTTGCTCCTGCAACGGTCACCTCCACTTCCCCTTCAGCCTTCCAGAGTGCCCCATGCGCCCTATATCTCACAATCAGTGATGTCCCACCTATTGGCAGATGAAAAATCCCCTTATTTGGCCCCACATAGTATAACACATCCTTATTTGGCTCCCACATAGTATAACACACCCTTTTTTTGGCCCAGCACACAATACATGACCCCCTTTATCTGGCCCCTGACACAGTGTATGACCCCCTTTTTCTGGCCCACATACAGTATTTGACCCCCCCTTTTGCATTATTGCAATAGATAGTGGCCGATAATTTTTACTCACCTGGCATCCTGGCATTCTTCAGTGTTGGGACGTAAATGTGGCGCCTCCTAGAGGCAGCAACAGAGGACGGCCTGGACATGAGTAAAAATTATCGGCCGTTATTTATTGCAATAACACAATAAGTAGTGGCCGATTTAAAAAATGCCGCCCCCAGTTTATTACATGAGACAACCTGAGACGATGGTGCCCCTGGTCATAACATGACCACCAATATTATCGCTACATAGGGATTCAACATTCAGAATATAAAATAATATAATATTAATGTGTAATTAAAATATATAAAAGTGGTGAAAGAGTTCCACTCATGCAGGATCCTATCAGACCAAAAGATTTTTTTGAACAAGAGTTGATCAGTGATTAAACACTGCAATCAGCACTCATTCACACTGGTCCGGCACATGCAGGAAAAAGAATCAAAGCAATTGTTCCTCCTTCTTGCACTTCACTTCATGCATTGTTTACTGCCAGCATAGCCCAGATTACACCGGGCGATGTGCTGCTGGCGAACAATGATTTATGGGCCACTAAAATCGAATGATCACATTATGTATGAGCAAACACAGCCAATATACGGTCTGGATTTTTATGTACCATATTTGCCACTGACCTGGAGGTATAGTGCTGTCCAATCAGTGTGCCAAAAAAGTCTTTTCTGGCCCGAACTCCATTTTTCATAGTGATGACCTGTGCACAGGGTAGATCATCATTATGTGATCTGTGAGGGTCCAACACCCAGACCCCATGCACATGAGCTGTTCTGTCAGCAGCCTCTGAGTACCGGAAGCTGCTAGTGGACAGGCAATGCTGCTCCTATTCTAGTAATAGGAGAAGTGCTGCACTTTCCCAGAACAACTGCTATAGGAAGCACTGCCCCGTCACCAGTAGCTTCTGGTACCCAGAAGCGGATCTATGCACAATGGCCTGGTGCCTCCTGGTGGTGTCCTAGAATCCTCTCATCCTAGTGGTCCTGGGTTCTCCCCCATTGGCGCCTTCCTGCCCTCTGCTTCTACTTTTGATACACTAGATGAGCTTCGTCACTTGAACGGCCATCTCTCAGCCATCCCGACTAAGTCTGACATGGAGGCATATGTGTCCCGGCTGGAACAGTCCTACAAGTCTGAACTCTCTGCTGTTCATTCTACTGTGCAACATCTGGAGGTGAGGGTTGACAATCTCGAGTCTGCATCTGCCACTTCTGCGACCCAACTGTCTGCCCATGATTCTGCCATTTTCTCTCACACTTACCATCTACAGTATCTGGAAGACCTTTTGGTTGACCTTGAAAATAGAAACAGGCGGAACAACATCAGGGTTAGGGGTCTTCCTGAGTCTATTGAACCCCAGCAACTGGACGCTACGTTATGTCTAATTTTCAACTCGCTGTTGGGCACTCCACAGGGCTCTCCGCTTGAACTTGACCGTGCACATCGCTTCTTGGGCCCGCGCCCTCCTGATTCTGCAAACCCTAGAGATGTCATCTGCAGAGTGCACAGGTACCAGCTGAAAGAGGCCATCATGCGCAAAGCCAGAGAGTCTCGTCAGGTTATGTTCCAGGACATTCCCATCAACCTACTTCCTGACTTATCCCAGCTTACTCTTGCCAAGCGGATTGCCCTGAAGCCGCTTCTGGACTTGCTGGTTCAACATCAGGTGCCGTACTCCTGGGGTTTCCCCTTCCACTTGCAGATTTGTCACGGGGGCTGTGCCCTTGTCTTGACACATCCGGATGACATCCCAGCCTTCACAGCGGCTCTTGGACTCCCTCCGGCGGCTGCCTTGGATTGGCCCTCCCTGAATGGCGCTCCTCCACCAGTTTCCTCAGCCCGACCCTAGCGTCGCTCTAGGAGACGCCGACGGGACAGGGCCCCTGCTCCAGATGCTCGGCTGAGCCCTAGCCTGGCTTTTCCAACTTGATACCGTGAACTTTTGATGATCTAGTATACAATCTTTGTTTCCTTACAACCTCTGTGGTTGTGGTCCTCCCTGTGGGGTCGCAGAGTGCCACCAGTGTGGTCGATTTGTCTGATCTCTGTGCCCCCTTCAGGGACTGAACCATTGTGCCCTCCCAACCCCTTTTTTTTTTTCCTTTCTTTTTTTCTTTTCTTTTTCTTCTTTCCTTTTTCCTTTCTCCTCCTACTCTTTTTCTCTTCCTCTCTTGCTTTCCCCCTTTTCCCAATTCTCTTTTCTCCGCCCTTCCCTCATTCTCGTTCCGGTCAGCAATTGCAAACTGTTCTTGTTGTTTATCCATTGTCGTGGCCTGGGGGCCCCGGGGGGGCGGGACGGCTCCTTTGTTAGAAAGCCCATTCCCCACCGGGGTCACCATGATGCTGTGTAGTACGCGTTTTGGCATTTATATTCTGCCTTTTCCCGACCTTTCTTGAGTGGAGGCTGTTCCTTCCACCCCATAATTTTGGTTAATTCTTTGTTATTTGTAGTCTTAGTTTGTTTCAGTTTCCTTGTACTTGCTTTTCCTCTCCTTTCTATTGTCGGTTCCTCCTGTGCCACCCTCCCCCCCTTCCCTCCTCTTGACTATGACCTCCCTTAACTTCTGTATTCTCAACGCTCGAGGGCTTAATGTCCCTCAAAAGCGTAACCAAATTCTCTTATAGGAGACTCACTTTAAGAAGGACCATGTTCTGGACATTCACAACCGTCACTACCCGGTCTGGTTCCACAGTGTCAACCCGGTCGCTAAGTCCAAGGGAGTTTCCATTGCTCTTCATCGATCCCTACTACACGAGGTACTGGACACCCTGATTGACCCTGAGGGCAGATTTGTGTTTCTTAAATTGCACACTGCGGGCACTGTGATCACTGTAGCTGGCTGTTATCTCCCGAACCAGGGGCAGCTACTGTATTGCAAGACCTTAGTCGGCAGGCTGGCAGACTTTAGCGAGGGGGTAGTGATACTTGGGGGCGACTTTAATTTTGTTTTAGATCCATCCCTTGACTCCTCCCCTCCCCGCCCCCCTCACTCCCTGTCGCACCTGCGGCGGCTGGTGAATACTCTCCACAACTCTCAACTAGACGATGTATGGCGAATACTGCACCCTTAAGACCGGGACTATACTTTTCACTCCCCAGCACATAACTCCTGTAGCCGTATAGACTTCTTCTTGGTCATCCATCATGCCCTCACCTGCCTGGTCCCCTACCACCCGTATTGATTTGGGCCTTTGGTCTGACCACGCTCCTGTCTTCTTGTCCCTCGAAATCCTGGGCGTAGTACGTCGCCCTTTCACGTAGAGATTGAATGATAGCCTTTCTAAGGACGCTTCTTGTAAGGCGGACGTCAGCATGGCAATTAGGGACTTTGGCCTTAACCATGCTCACGACTCCACTCCTCCCCTACTACAGTGTTAGGCGCTGAAGTGTGTGATTTGTGGTGTGCAGATCAAACACAGTGCGCGCCTTAAAAAGGAACGTGCTGCTTGGGTCGTTAAGCGCCTCGCGCACATTCATTCCCTTGAGTTGACTCATAAACGGACCCGTTCCCAGGAGGCCTTAACTGAACTCCTTAATGCTAGGGAGGAACTGCGTTCATATCTCGCCGAAATGTAATTGCACTCTAGAGACCGCGTCAGGAAACATTGTTATGAATTCGCGGATAAGTGCGGCTGATCCCTCACTCGTCGCCTGCACCCGCATGGTAATATCACATATATCCCCTGGCTGCGGGACGGATTGGGTCGCACGTTTCATAGCCCCACTGATATAGCCGCGGAGTTCCGCTCGTTCTACAGTGAACATTCGCGGGTAGTACTCTGATCTCGCCCCTGACGCTCTCCGCGACAAGATCCAGGAGTATGTAACTAACACGCCCCTTCCCACCCTTGCAGACACTGATACGGCTCTCCTTGATGCCCCTTTTTCCGAGGAGGAGGTATTGTTCGCCATTCAAGCCTCCCCGTCGGGTAAATCCCCTGGCCCGGACGGGTTCACTGCCCGTTTTTACAAGTGCTTTGGAGGCCTCCTCTCCCCCTTAATGACCCGGGTATTTAACAGCGTTGACGACTCTTCCCCTTTCACGGCGCAGTCCCTTTCAGCCCTGTTTACGGTCCTCCCCAAGCCGGGTATAGACCCAACTAACTGTGCCAGTTATCGCCCAATCTCCCTTATTAATATCGACGTCAAATTGTTTTCCAAATTATTGGCCAATCGCTTGTCCCCCCTAATACCAGGCCTGATCCACACTGATCAGGTCGGCTTTATCTGCGGTCGCAAGGCCCGGGATAACGTATGTAAAACCCTGCTAGCAATCTCGCTGGCTCGCTCCAACAACTCTCCTATGTGCCTGCTCTCTGTAGACGCCGAAAAAGCGCTTGACCGGGTACACTGGGGCTTTCTGCGTGTGACGATTCAGCAGGTGGGCATGGATCCGGTTTTTCTGAGCAAGGTGTTTTCCCTTATGGTGATGCGATGGCGCGGGTTCGAGTCAATGGGATCCTCTCGGACTCCTTTCTGGTGCGGAACGGCACTCGGCAAGGCTGTCCTCTGTTGTCACTGCTGTATGCCCTGGTTATGGAGCATCTGGCGGTGGCCATACGGCCGTGTCCGGACATTTACGGCCTTCAAATGGGCAAACACCAGGTGAAGGCGGCGCTATATGCGGACGACCTTCTTCTTTACGTTCCCCAGCCACGGATATCCTTTCCTTCTATTCTACACGAGTTCAGCCGCTTCGGTCACCTAAGTAATTTTAAGATAAATCTTTCTAAAAGTGAGGCCCTCAATGTCACGCTACCCCACGCAGAGGTAGCTCACCTCGCCGACAACTTCTCGTTTAAGTGGCAGAGCACCTCTCTCAAATACCTCGAGATTCATATTCCCCCTGACCCATCCCACTTGTATCACCTCAATTATCTCCCATTGCTCGAGACACTTGTGTTACACCTATGGAAATATAGCACATATGCCCTTACATGGTTTGGCCGTAGACACACCCTAAAAATGGATGTGCTCCCTCGGCTCTTGTATTTGCTCCAGGCTCTTCCTATTCCTCTCCCGCGTACCTTTTTCACTAGGGTTCAATCCCTGTTTGGAAGATTCGTCTGGGGTTCGGCACAGAGCAGGATAAAATATGAAACATTGACTCGCCGCAAAGACGGGGGTGGTGGTGGGGGGGAGTGCGGGCCTGCCAGATCCCAGGCTTTATTACCGCTCCGCGGTTTTGCTCCATCTTTTCGACTGGAGTTTTCGTAGCGTGGATAAGCAATGGGTCTCTATCGAGGCTGACCTGCTCTCAGTTCCCCTCCCCTCGTTGCCGTGGATACCGGCTCATTTCCGTCCGGGATCCACTGGGCACTCATTCCTTTCTTCACACTTCCTTAAGACCTGGGATTCGGTGTGCTCCAGTGGGCTAGAGTTCCTGGCCCCCTCAGTCCCCTTTTTCGTAATCCTATGTTTCCCCCGGGCCGTTCTGTAGACAGATTCCTTTGTTGGTGCAGCAGCGATGACGTAAGACTTAGGCAGTTCGCCGGGGACCCACCTCTTCCTCCATTAGCCCAGCTGCGCACTTCTCATCCGGACCATGGCTTGTCCTGGCTGGAGTACAGCCAACTCGCGGCCTTCTTGCAGAAATTCTCCTTGCCTCCCCTCCTTTCCTCGACTATGACTGACCTGGAGTCCGCCCTTTCCCACGCTGACTCTTCCCCGCGTGCACTCTCGACGCTTTACAGCATTCTTCTCCGAGACGCTACTCCCAGGTCCCCCTCATATACAGGTCCCTGGGAGTCAGACCTCCGTGCCGGTCTTCCCCCCCGCTGACTCGGATAGGTCTTTCCTGTTTGCCCATAAGCTTCCGTTGCCTTTCAGTGCACAAGAAAAGAATTTCAAGATTCTGTCTCGATGGTACAGGTGTCCTGACTTCCTCCACAGAATATATCCTGCTGTGACCGGTGTTGGCGCTGTGGCACTGAGAAAGGTACCCTGTATCACATCTGGTGGGAGTGTGACGTTCTTAGGCCCTTCTGTGCTCGGCCTGTATGCTAAGGTGTGTGGTCGTACCCTCGCTGCAACTCCCCAACTGGCCCTTCTTTCAGTTATCCCTGGCAGGATTTCTGCAGTGAAGAAGGATCTCCTGCAAACACTTTCTCACGGCCGCCAGAACTGTCATTCCCAGGCACTGGCGAAGCACTACTGCGCCCTCCCTGGTTGAATTCCTACAGGAGCTTCTCCTAATAAGGAGAATGGAGGCCATGGAGGCGGAGGATTCTTCCGATCCTTCCAAATTTGACGCTCTTTGGCAGCTTTGGGTGGTATTTCAGGAATCAACCGAGTTCTCCTCTTTCTTCTCATGATCCGGAATAACTTTATTTTATTATTTTCTTTTCAGTGGAAGGGTTTAGATCAAAGAATATTCATGTGTTAGAATGGCCCAGCCTAAATCCCATTGAGCATCTGTGGCAAGACATGAAATTTGCTGTTCACAGAAGCTCTCCATTCAATCTTGCTGGGCATGAAGAAGAAGAATGGGCAAAAATTTCAGTCTCTAGATGTGCAAAGCTGGTAGAGACAAACCCCAAAAGACTGGCAGCTGTAACTGCAGCGAAAGGTGGCTCTACAAAGTATTGATATAGGGGCTGAATACTTTTGCACGTAAACACTTTTCAGATTTTTATTTGATTAAAATTTTGAAAACCATGTAATCATTTTCGTTCCACATCACAATTATCTGCTACTTTGTGTTGGTCTATCACTGAAAATCTCAATAAAATACATTTAAGTTTGTGGTTGTAAGGTGACAAAATGTGAAAAAGTTCAAGGGGTATGAATACTTTTGCAAGCTTCTGTACATGCATATACACACACAGTCAGGCACATGCCAGCACAAACATACAGAAACATACAGATACATGCAGGCACATGCATGCACACAAAGATACATGCAGTCACACATACAGGCACGCACGTCAGGTACTTGTTTGAACACACATGCATGCACACATATTCAGACACCCACACTTATATATACACTCATATACTAGTTTGTCATATACTAGTTTGTATAGGCTGTCAGGTCTACTGCAGGGGATATGAGTGGAGCCTCCTTCTACTTCTGCTGCTGTATGCCCTTCTGTGCAATGGCCTATATCAAAGAGTAACTGCTAAATAGAGCCTGCCAAATGGTGCCCTCTTCAGGAAAGGAGGGTCAATATACTTTTGAGTGCACTTGTCTGGGGGCCACTGGAGGACAACTTTACTTGCCTAGGGGCCACTGAAGACATTATTACTTGTCTGAGGGTCACAGCGGATATTACTACTTGCGTGGGGGCTACTGAAGAACATTACTACTTCCCTAGGGGCCACTGGGAAGTATTACTACTTGCCTGGGGGACATGGGGGAGCATTATTAGGTGTCTGTGAGCCAGTGGGGTGCATTATTAGGTGTGTGAGGGCCACTGGGAAGCATTATTGGGTGTATGAGGGCACTAGGGGGTGTGTACTGCGTGGTGGGTCACTAGGGAGCATGAAACTAATGTTGCAGAGTGCGATTGCTGGATGTGGCAGAGTCAAAACCAGATAGACAGTTGTATATAACAGGAACAAAACTTTAGTGAAACATGAGTGCAGAAAGAGAAGATCACCTCACATGGTGAATAACAGATCCAGTTCAGTACACACACTAACAAAACAGGATGTGTATATCAACCAGCATCAAAACATCAAAAGTACAGAGTGTCTACAGATAAACATTTATTAACAGCTACATCTAGTGTCATAAATGTGAACTGCCGTCAATCCAGCAAATATAGAGACAAAGCTGGCTGTTGTATATCTCCAACACCCCTTCTCAACAGCTAAGGCTTAATTTGTTAGGCCCATCGTCTTTGTAAGCCTCGAGTGTCTTTCAGCGGTCAGGAGCTTGGTAAGGATATTTGCTGTCATATCCTCAGTCGGGCAATAAAGTAACTCAAGAAGCCCCTGCTCTTGAAGATCCCTCAGAAAATGGTACTTCACATCAATGTGCTTGGTTTTCAAGCTAACTATTTCCATCTGCGCAAGTGCAAGACATCCTTGATTGTCCTCAAAGATTCTCGTTGGTTTCATCTGTGGTTGACCCAAGTCTTTTAATAGTTGTCTCAACCATATGACTTCTTGACTTACCTGCGCTGCTGCAACATACTCTTCTTCAGTAGATGATAGTGTAATAGAAAGTTGCTGTCTACTAGTCCAACAGATAGCACCTCCTGATAGAAGAAACAGGTACCCACTTGTAGATTTTCTGTCACTGTTATCTCCGGCCCAATCGGCATCCACATATCCTGTCAGGGGGCTTTCGTCACTTGCTGGTAACTTTAGCTTGTAGTGTAAAGTCCCTTTAAGATAGCGAATGACTCGCTTCACAGCATTCCAGTCCATCTGACTTGGCGTTGAAGTCTTTCTACATAGGATTCCAGCTGCTGCTGCAATGTCAGGCCTTGTAGCGGTGCTAATGTACAGCAATTTCCCTATTGCTTTCCTGTACTGAGTGTTAGTTGATAGTGGCGAATCTTGGCTGTCTATCTTCTTCAGGTAGTTGGTTTCCATGGGAGATTTTACTGGTTTTGTGTCTTCCATTCCAAATGTTGTCAATTATTTCTTGTATTTTGTGCTTTTGGTTCAGAAAGAAGCTGCCATCTTCCTCTTTCTCAATCTGAATGCCAAGATAATTATTTACGTTGCCGAGATCTTTGGTCTCAAAGTGCTGATTTAGGGTTTGGAGTATTTCTCCTTCATCCCCTTCTTGCTTGAAACAAATCAGAATATCGTCCACATAAATGAGTACATAGATCCATCTGTCTGCCAATTTCTTTGTGTATAAACAGAGGTCTGCTTTACTCCTCTGAAAGTCCTCATGTGTAAGCACTTCATTTATTCTCATATTCCATGCTCTGGTGACTTGCTTTAGACCATATATACTCCTCTGTAGTTTGCATACTAGGTCTGGCCTTTGCTCATCTTTGAATCCTGGTGGTTGTTCCATGTAAATGTCTTCTGCTAACTCGCCATGTAGAAACGCTGTTTTTCCATCAAAGTGTCTTACTGGCATTTTATTATTATTGCGGCTACTGTCAGCAAAGTTCTTATTGTAGCATGTTTGACTACTGGTGCAAATGTCTCATCATAGTCCTCTCCATATTTTTGAGAATATCCCTTGGCTACGAGTCTTGCTTTGTATCGCTCCACTGTGCCATCTGCATTGTATTTTACTTTGAAAGTCCATTTACAACCTATGGATTTCCTTCCAGGTGGTAGTTCTGTAAGTGTCCATGTTTTAGTGCCATGCTTGGATTTTATCTCTTCCTTTGCAGCCTTTATCCATTTACTGGCTTCCCCTTCTGAAAGTTGAGATATGTCTTCCCAAGTTGCAGGTTCATTAGAACTGGCAGTGCTTGCCTTGTATGAGAGACGTACAGGTGGTTTACCTTTATTCTCTCTCATTGAGCCTCTTGGTTCTGTATGTGAACTTGGTTGTGTCTGTTCTTCATTACTGATGCATTCTGCGCTCACTTCAACTGTTTGTTCAGAAGTTACAGATGTTGGCTGATCAGTGTCAGTTTTCTCTTCTGTTCTTACTTCCTCTGTTGTCATTACATTGGCTCTCAGATCTTCAACAAAAGTTATGCTGTAGCTAAGTATTCTGTAACCCTTAACATTGTCACTGTATCCAACAAAGACGCCTTCAAATGCTCTGTTTTGAAGTTTGGTGCGTTTTTCTTTTGGAATGTAGATGAACGCCTTGCATCCAAATACTCTTAGATGTTTTACACTTGGCTTCTCATTGTGCCACAGTTCATATGGAGTTTTCTCCATTGTTCTAGAAAAGAGTCTGTGTTGCAAATAAGTGGCTGTCATTGCTGCTTCACCCCAATATTTTTGTGGTAATCCAGAGTCTGTCAGCATGCATCTGATCATTTCAGTCAGAGTTTGGTTCTTTCTTTCAGCTACCCCGTTTTGCTCTGGTGTGTAGGGGACTGTCTTTTGATGCTCTATTCCATTCTGCTTTAAGTATTCTTGTATTTTACGTCCTGTGACTTCACCTCCATTGTCACTCCGAAGTATGAGAGGTTTTCTCTGAAACTTGTTACTTGCCCTTATTATATAATCCTGAAATTTGTCAAAAACCTCACTCTTATGTTGCATTAGGTAAGTGACTGTGTATCTTGAATAGTCATCTATGAAAGTCACTATGTATCTGTTGCCTCCAGGCGTAGGTGGGTTTAGGGGACCACATACATCACTGTGAACTAGATCAAGAGGTCTTGAAGCTCTATTGTGACTTACTTTAGGAAGTGTTGTTCTTGTAGCTTTGGATTTGATGCAACATTCACATTTAACAATAACTGAACAAGGAGATACTGTTAGATCCTTTGTCAGATTCCTCTTTTGTAGTTCCTGTATGCATTCTGGGTGTCTGCGACCTAAACGCCTGTGCCGCATGTGTATACAGTCATTGTGCTTATGTGTGCATAGTCTCACTTGCTCCTTCACTGTGTTGAGGCAGGGGTGCACCGCTAATGAGACGAAGTGAGTCGGCCGCCTCAGGCGGTACTGTCCGTCACTGTCTGGGAGGCGGCATTTTTACTATTTATTTAATGTAAACCGGCCCAGGACAGGCCGCTTTAAAAAAAAACCCCAGAGCTGAGCGGGGCCTGTCCTGGGCTGGTTTACGAGACGTCGCATCTCAGCGCAGGCGGCAATAATATGACGTCATCACGCCACCTACGCTGAGACGCAGACGTCGCGGGCAAGAAGAGGCAGCGGCGGTGGCTCCATCATGGGATTGCAGGTAGGAGGATAACTTTTTTTTTTTATATAAATAGGCCGTAACCTGCTGGAGTATCCCCAGCAGGTAACGGCCTATTTATTTAACTACCCCGCGTCTGCTCGTGGCTGCCTCCGCTTCCCCTTCTGCTATGGGACGCAGAATGGGAAGTGGATGGCACTGTGAGCAGCCGCGGGCATCGGTAAGTGAGGCCGCGGGCCTCAAATACTACTATTATTATACTCCGGGGTCTATTCAGACCCCGGAGTATAATAATCGGAGGCTCAGGGAAGGTGAGGGAACATAAAAACCATTGTTACTCACCTCTCCTGCGATCGGTGTTACTCCGAGCAGGCTTGGGGCCTCTGGTGACGTCATCAGGTCGCGTCGCTGGCCTGATCACGTGACGTGTGCGCGCAATTAAACAGGGCCGAAAGCAGCGGGCAGTGCACCGGTGTACAGGATAGGTAAGTAGCACTGGTTTTTATGTTTGTCATCTCCCCTGGGTCTCCGATCATTATACTCGGGGATCTGAAAAGACCCCCGAGTATAATAATAGTTCATGGGTGGGCAACTATGGGGCATAATACCGTGTGCAGAGGCCACTGTGGAGCATAATACCAGTGTAGGGGCCACTGTGGAGCATAATACCAGTGCAGGGGCCTCTATGGGGCATATTACCGTGCGCAGGGGCCACTTTGGAGCATAATACAAGTGCAGGGGCCACTATGGAGCATAATACCAGTGCAGAGGCCACTATGGAGTATAATACCAGAGCAGGGGTCACTATGGAGCATAATACCATGTGCAGGGGCCGCTGTGGAGCATAATACCATGTGCAGGGTCCAATATGTAGCATAATACCATGTGCAGGGGCCAATATGGGGCCTAATATCGTGTGCAGGGGTTGCTGTGGAACATAATACCGTGTGCAGGGGCCGCTGCGAGACATAATACAGTGTGCAGGGCCCACTATGGAGCATAATACCGTGTGCAGGGGCTGCTGCGAGGCATAATACAGTGTGCACGGGCTGCTGTGGAACATTATAGTGTGTGTAAATGGGGCATTATAAACAGGGGCTATGGCGCCTGTTTATATCATACGCTGTCTGTTTATAGTGGCCGTGTGATGTAATTCCAGCCTTGTCACATAGACATGTATAGGACGAGGCTGTAGTTACATTACATGGCCACTATGAGATGAATGACACTATGTAAACAGAGAAGGGGTCATGGCGCTTACACAGGTACCATTCACACAGCTGATCAGTAGGGGTCCTGGGTTTTTGAGCCCCACTGATTAGTTTATTAATAACCTGGAAAACCTTTTAATTAGTTAACACCTGGGGCATTATTAATAAGGGGCACTATTTATACAGGGTACACACGGACATTATTAATATAAAGATGCACTTGGGGGTTATATCATATATTATATACAGTAATTGGGGTAGCAGCAGGATGGGTGTGCAGGTGAGGACAATGTGGGTCGGTGTTCTGACTCAATAGCTTGGCTGCAAGTGTGAGGTTGTGAGAGTGTCCTGTAGTCTCTATGCTAACCAGCAATTTACACCAAGATATCTATCAGATAGTGTTCAACTCAACTGAGGAGGCGTAGATAAGATTCCAGATGCTTTAATCCAAGTAAATCTTGTAGAACCTCATACAGCAGTAGGTGAAAAATGATGAAATACCAGGAGCTGAGCAGACATGTTGCTTACAAAGAAGTGAAACTAAACTGAGAGAGAGAGAGGAGGAGCTACAGCATCACAGCTAAGGATACAGAGAGAGAAAAGGGACAAACTACAAAGACACAGTATCACAGATACATGTCAGTGAATTAAACCAAGTCCTGGGACATGACACTCCCCGCCTGAAATCTTTAGATTTCAATGAAAACAAACATTAAATGTCCTGAGATGTCCATAAAGTCCTCTTCAAACCTGAAAAACAAAAAAGAAACATGCACAACAAACAATAATCAACAGTTAGTCCAAATAAACCAATCTTCAGGTCGGGAAGCCGCAATTTGCCAACACCTCCACCGACCCACACTGTAATCCACAAGAACACGGTTTTAGTTCATGGAAGGAAGCTCCCCGCCATGAGCTGTGAATGGTGTCCTTATCTTCTTTTATGTGACGTCTCCTCTTGGAAGAAGAAGCACCAGTTCATTAATTGGGCGGAAGAAAACTCGCACTGAGCCTCCCTTGGTTACCTTGACCTCCACTTTCCGAGTCTTCCCATCATCACTAGGGACAACTTTAGTGATGAGACCCATAGGCCATTCATTCCGATGGACTTCTTTATCCCTTAGAAGGACGAGGTCACCCACCTGGAGATTAGGTTTTGCGGTCTGCCATTTGTGACGGCTCTGTAGCATGTGGAGGTACTCTGTTTTCCAGCGGTGCCAGAACACATTGGACAGGTGTTGAACTTGTTTCCATTGGCGTCTGTAAATGTCACTGTGATCTAAGGTACGTGGAGAGGTAGCAGCAGTACCAATTTTCTGAGTAAGAAGCGTTGCTGGGGTTAAGATAATTGGAGATTCAGGGTCTGAAGATACTGGGACAAGTGACCTTGCATTGATTATCGCAGACACTTCAGCAAGAAAGGTTATTAACGTCTCATGGGTAAGCAGTGTCGACTTGTGGTCCATCAACATAGAGTCAAGGATTCTGCGTGTGATCCCAATCATACGTTCCCAGGAACCTCCCATATGGGATGAATGTGGAGGGTTAAACGTCCAAGTGCACCCATTGTTGGATAAGAAGTTGTCTAACTGCAGTTCTTTGCAGGCTCCAACGAAGTTAGTGCCACAGTCAGACCTCAGTTGTTTCTCAGCAGGCAGTGGAGTGTTCCAGTCCATGTTCTCAGTGGTAAGCTGTCTTAGTAGCTTGCCTTGAATGGTGATGGGAGCAATGAAACCAAGAGGATCATAAATGCTGTTCACAACCGATAAAACTCCTCGTTTGGTGAAAGGTTTGTCACAAGAAGACACTTGGAATGTGAATGTGTCTTGTTCAGTGTTCCATAGCAATCCTAGGCTGCGTTGCATAGGAGGAGTATCAGAACTAAGATCAAGATCCTTCAAGTTGATTGCATGATCATCAGAGGGAAATGCCTTCATTACCTCCATATTGTTGGAGATGATCTTGTGAAGTCTGAGGTTAGCTACAGACAGCATTTCCTGTGTTCTAGAGAGGAGATCGATCACTTCTTCACTTGCAGGTAAGGATTTAAGACCATCATCAACATAGAAGTTCCTCTCAACAAACTGACGAGCATCAGAGCCATACTCTTTCTCACCTTCTTGGGCGGTCCTTCTCAGTCCATAGATCGCTACTGCAGGAGATGGGCTATTGCCAAAGACATGTACCTTCATCCGGTAATCTATGACTTCATTGTTGACATCATTGTCCTTATGCCATAGGAACCTGAGATAGTTTCTGTCATCATCCTTAACAATGAAGCAATGAAACATCTGTTGGATGTCGGCCATCACTGCAACTGGTTCCTGTCTGAAACGGATTAAGACTCCTATGAGGCTGTTGTTTAGGTTAGGACCAGTGAGGAGCAGGTTGTTGAGAGAGACGCCTTCATACTGAGCACTAGAATCGAACACGACCCTGATTTGGTCAGGTTTGCGAGGGTGATACACGCCAAATGATGGAAGGTACCAGCATTCTTCTCCTTCCTTTAGTGGAGGTGCAGGTTCTGCATGATCTCTCTCAAATACCTTCTGCATGAAACCTACAAAGTGTTTCTCCATCTCTGGTTTCCTCTTGAGGGTACGTTTTAAAGAGGAAAATCTAGAAACTGCTTGCTTCAGATTGTTTGGTAGTTTTGATCTCGGGGAGCGGAAAGGTAAGGGTGCTACCCAGCTGTTGGAATCATCTTGAATGAATTCCTTGTCCATAAGTTTGAGAAATTCTTTATCAGCTATAGCCGGTGCCAGCTTGTTGTCATCACTTGTTGTATTGAACACTGTTAATCCAAGGATGTCGTCCCCAGGCAGGAAAGTATTCACGTTGTCTCGGTGATTATGCAGCCACTTACTGTTGCATATCTTCTCTTTCACTTGGTAGTGATGTGGACATGGCTGAAAACAAGTGCTGCGACCATTTGGTAACATATGCGTCTTAAATGAAGAAATATTGGTGGGCCTTTTCATCCTAACTATGCAGACGTTGCCAATGATAACCCATCCTAGATCGAGGCGCTGGGCAAATGGTGCATCATGCGGTCCATTAATTTGCTGGCGTATTTTGTGCAGTCTGAGAATGTCTCTACCTAGCAGAACTAGAATGTCTGTATTTTTGTCAAGGGATGGTATTTCACTGGCTATAGCCCTTAGATGAGGGTGCTGGAAAGCCGCCTCTGGTGTGGGTATCTCTTCTCTGTTTGATGGTATCTGGTTGCACTCAACAAGTGTGGGCAAAGGTATCTCCAAATTGCCCTTGAGAGAAGCTATTACGAGACCGCTGGCCCTTCTTCCAGAAACCTCTGATATGCCACTACAAGTACCCAAGGTATATGGATAAGTATCACCCTTTAAGTTAAACAGATCAAAGAGTTCTGACCTTGCAAGTGAGTGGTTGTTCTGGTCGTCCAAGATGGCGTACACCCTCAGAGCCCTTTCTGGTTGGCCCTTGGGGTATATATTGACTAGGCATATCCTTGCACAGGACTTGTCACAAAGGTCTTCTCCGCAGACTTCTGTACATGAGGAAGATACTGTGGTAGTATTTGCTGCTTGATCTGTGTTCTCCCCGCCATGCTTAGTTGGGGAAGGGGAACCTCTAGGTGGTGTGGCACTAGGCTGGGATCGATGAAGAGCTTGTACATGGTTCTCACTGCCACACTCTATACACTTAATAGCAATTTTACAGTCTCTAGCAACATGTTCAGTAGAGGCACAACATTTGAAACATATCCCTAGTTTCTTAAGAAGCTCTCTACGTTCCTGGATTGGTTTCCTCCTGAAGCCAATACACTTCTTGAGGGGATGAGGCTTCTTGTGAATAGGACACAGACGGTTAGGATTTTCTACCTTTTCGTCTTGGTTGCTGTTGCAACTGCTTTCTTCTGGTGCTGATGTAGGTATAGGAAGAATATCAGTCTTTTTCACCGAAACTGGGCCTCTGCGGTTTCTGTAGTTAGAATGTGAGCTGTCATACTTAATAGGAGGTGAACCAGGAACACTGGGATCCCCATAGGAAAAGCTTGGGTCATTCTTGGATTCTGCAATGTTCTTGATAAACTCACAGAAGTAGGAAAATGGAGGAAAGGAGACTCTATTCTCATTTTTGTATCTTGACCCAACTGTGGTCCACCTTTCTTGAATATTATATGGCAACTTGGAGACTATCGGGTTTACCCCACGAGCAGTGTCCAGGTAACTGAGGCCCGGTAGGAGAGTGTCCGCCTTAGCCAGTAGGAGCTCCATGAGTAGGTCACTAAGTTCTTGAAATTTCTGATGATCCTTACCAGATATCTTTGGAAACCCTTGCAACCGTTTGAACAGAGCATTCTCTATTGCTTCAGGACTGCCATAGGTTTTCTCCAGTCTTTCCCAAGCAGCGGTAAGGCCTGCTATGGGGTTGTAAATGTGGACGGATCTGAGTCTTTTAGCACGTTCTGTGGACTGTGGGCCAAGCCACCGGATAAGCAAATCTAGTTCTTCAGCTGCAGTAATGCCAAGGTCACTAATTGCAGTTTTGAAGGCACATTTCCAGCCTCTGTAGTTGTCAGGTTGGTCATCGAACCTTGTGAGTCCAGTCTTAGTAAGCTCACGGCGAACCATGTACCTTGCAAACTCTGACATGTCTGTTCTCTCTGACTTTAAATATTGAGTTGCTGGCTGAGTAGCGGTGATTACGTTGTTAGTGGGGTTCTGGTTAACAGAGGTAGGTAGTGTAGGGGCTGCGTAGGCATTCAGCCTAGGAGCTAGCTTAAAGTCCATAGGTTTAGCCACATATGGATGTGAGACTGGACGGTTGTTTGCAGTCTGGTGGTATGGTGTCACATTGGTGTTTACCTGAGTATCAGTATATTGCATTTGCTGAGGTGCAAGGCTTTGGGAATCCATGAAGGAAGAAGAAACTGGATGCTGGACAGGCAGGGCATTGTACTGACCTTGAATGTGGTGTGCTGCAGAAGATACTGTGCCCTGTTGCTCTGGAGAAATGTTGTCCCTGACAGGAACATTTGTGACAAATAGGGATTCACTGCTTTGGCTTAGTACATAGTCTCTTGTGCGCTTGAGGGGATCCTCTGCTTCCACATCACACAAACTGGTGCTGTCGCTTTCACTTCTACTGATGGCTTGTTCTAAAATGCTTAACCTTGCCATGGCTGCAGCGTGCTCATACTGTTTCTCTAGAGCTTCTAGTTCTGCCCTTTTTTGAGCTGCATTAGCTTCCATCGCTGCTTTCTGTTGAGCTACCTTAGCTTCCATTTCTGCTTTCTGTTGTGCAAAGGCTGCCTGTATCTTAGTAGCTTCCGCCTCTGCACGTGCTTTTATAAGTTGCTCACTGAGTGTGGAAGATTTTGAGGAACGTGACTTAGATGTACGCTTTGAACGCTTGGTAGACTCAGAAACATGGGATGCCATTTCCTGCAGTTGCGCAATTCTTGCCTCTGTCCTTAACTTAGTTTCATGTACTAAGCTGTCTCGTTCTGAATTGAGATGCTGGAAGCTTTGCAATTCAACTAAGGAATCGTCTGTATGAAGTTTCCTCAATATGCTTTCATACTCCTCAGCTTTCATTTTATAATGTCCATGCATAGAACAAAGCTGGCGCAGAGCTCCCTCTAGTGGTGATACATGGTATGCAGGCAAGCACATGTCAGACATCTTAGTCTGTATTTTCTGCCACCATTTTGAGAGTTCACAGGAAAGTTCATGCTTTAAACCTTCTAGATTGTCTCTAACCTGTTTAATTGAGCGTCTAGCCTTCTCACTGGGCTGCAGACTGAGGTCCATGCTACCTTGTGCTTCAGGGTGCCCTTCAGCCATGATGCAACACAAACAGGATAAATATAACTTTGCTGGAGTAAGATGGCTGCTTGCTAGAATCTTCTTATGCTGAGGGGGTCTGAGCTGCAGATGCAACTTACACAATGCTGATTCCTTCTGGCTTCAGGTAACTTGCAGTGACTGACTGTATGTCAGAAGTTGGTGAACTGTCTTACAGCCGTATCTGGCAGTCTTTATGCATCATTTTTCACTGTTCTGACTCAATAGCTTGGCTGCAAGTGTGAGGTTGTGAGAGTGTCCTGTAGTCTCTATGCTAACCAGCAATTTACACCAAGATATCTATCAGATAGTGTTCAACTCAACTGAGGAGGCATAGATAAGATTCCAGATGCTTTAATCCAAGTAAATCTTGTAGAACCTCATACAGCAGTAGGTGAAAAATGATGAAATACCAGGAGCTGAGCAGACATGTTGCTTACAAAGAAGTGAAACTAAACTGAGAGAGAGAGAGGAGGAGCTACAGCATCACAGCTAAGGATACAGAGAGAGAAAAGGGACAAACTACAAAGACACAGTATCACAGATACATGTCAGTGAATTAAACCAAGTCCTGGGACATGACAGTCGGTGCCTGGAAAAGTGAGTAGCCAAAGATATCTGTGTTACATACTTTACAGAGACAAGTCACAGCTGGAAGAAGTGGTCATGGCGGTCCAAAGGGAAGAGAAAGGAAATGTGACCGATTAGTCAGAGACGTCACCTGTAAGTCACAAAATGTTACTGCCCTGTATTCACCTAAATGATAGAGGATAAATACCTGATTGATGGGGGTCTGTCTGCTGAGACCCCCACTGAGCCTGAGAATTGGGTTTTTTCCCCCACTGGGTGGGAATTCAGCCTGACCGCAGCCATGTATATAGGTGTGTCACTTGGTGGATGGACCAACCCGCGTGGCTCTCATTCACTTCGATGGGAGCGCCAAAGATACCTGAAGTCCAGTACTCAGCTATCTGTGGCGCTCCTATTATAGAGAATTGGGGCCACGTGGGCTCGTCCATCCACCAAGCAGAAGATGTGTGAAGTTACTTTCATTGTTAATGCCGTGTAGTTGATCTCTGATACTGAAGTAATACAGGAAGAAGAATTCTTAAAAACTGTTTTATAACTTTGTGTATTGTGTATATTGTGCGACGATAACAGCGTGTGAAGCTAGTAGCATGGAAACTCCATTTTTTTTTGGGGGGGGGGGGGTATTTCTATAGTCCGCCTCAGGCAGCAAAGAGGCTTGGTTCACCACTGTGTTGAGGTGATATAGATGATCCAACTTGGCACTTGCTATCATCTGCTTGCCGTCTAGGATAGAACACTTGTCACCTTGGAATTTTACAGTGAGTCCTTTGCTTGTCAGATGCTTCACAGGTAAGAGTCCTCCTTCTAGATCAAGAACATAAAGTACATCTTTTACTGGTATTGCTAAATTGTGTCCCGCATCATTGGGGCATACAAGGGTTCCATTCCCATATCCTTCTGCACATATTTTACTCCCATCTGCAAGGTAAATAATCTCTTTGTTATTCAGATCAAGTTCTGTGAAAAAACTTCTATCACTTGTCATGTGACTGGTTGCTCCAGAGTCAATGCACCAGCCTTGCAATTTATGGTTGCCTGTCACTTTAAATGTGGCATTCCACTTCCCTTTACTTGAATCAGAAATTGTAGCTTTCACTTTCTGTTTAGTATAAGAGGGATGCTGCCTCATCTGCTCTGCTTTCCATATAGTGCAGTCTTTCTTTATGTGTCCTTGTCTGTGGCATGTAAAGCACACTCTGCTTTCCTTCCTGTATGACCTGGTGTCTGTAGCCTTAACAGCGGTTTTGGAGAGAGTTTCTGTGTAGTCATGTGTAAACTCCTTTCTTCGCTGATACTCATCTATGAGCCTGGTCTTTACAAACGTTAGTGTCAGATCTGTCTCAGGCCGTGTCTCCAATGCATTAATCAGTGCAGTGTATGTGTCAGGTAAACTGCATAATAAAATGGCTGCAGCATGACTGTCTGTTATATTCTCACCGACTGATCTGAGTTGTGTGATCACTTCCAGCATGGCTTTTATATGCTCCTGCATATCCTGCTCTCTGCTAAGCCTCATTTTGTAGAGTTGCCTCAGCAGAAACAACTTGCTGTTTAAAACTGGATCTCTCCTGCAGTCTTTTCAGTACATCCCACATGCCTTTCGCTGTATTCTCACTGCGTATGTGAATAAGCTGATCATCTTCTACTAGTAAGTTTATAGTGGCCCGTGCCTGTCTGTTTTTCCTGTCCCAGTCCTGATAATCATCCTGTGGTCTCTCTGTAGTGATAACTTCCCACAAGTCATCCCTAGATAATAGCATTTCCACTTTAAATTTCCATAGCTGATAATTGTCATTGTTCAGCTTGGCCACTGATAGTTTAGGTTCTGAACTACAGGCCATTCTGCCTCCTTTATATATATAAGAACAGTCTTACTTCTGTACAGGAGATGTCTCTGTGGAAGCTTCCTTATGTCGATCTCTGCATCTGCCGCACTGTCTTCTGTTCTGGACTTCGCTCTGCCTGGGCCGCTTCTGTTTACTGGAGTTTATCCGGTTACTTGGGCTTCATTTGATCACTGGGCCCATAACCTGTTGCAGAGTGCAATTGCTGGATGTCAAAACCAGATAGACAGTTGTATATAATAGGAACAAAACTTTAGTGAAACATGAGTGCAGTAAGAGAAGATCACCTCACATGGTCAATAACAGATCTAGTTCAGTACACACACCAACAAAACAGGATGTGTATATCAACCAGCATCAAAACAACAAAAGTACAGAGTGTCTACAGATAAACATTTAGTAACAGCTACATCTAGTGTCATAAATGTGAACTGCAGTCAATCCAGCAAATATAGAGACAAAGCTGGCTGTTGTATATCTCCAACAACTATGAGGGGCCTCTAAGGGAGCTTGGTGATAGTAAAAAGTGTTGTTTTGTATGTGCTGGGTAGAAAGCATAGGATGGTGTATCGTTGAGGGTACATTCACATGGTGCAGTTGTGATGCAGTTACTGCAACAGAAAAATGCATGCAATTTTGATGTAGTTCTTAATTTCAAAAACTGCGCTAAAAAAACATCAAAACTGTAGTTTTTTGTCTTTTGGTAAAAATTATTTGGTAGGTGCACCAAGGAATTTTTCTTTTCCAGAGGTACTTCGAATCTGAAAAGGTTGGGAAACACTGCAATAGGGGATAACTTGCAGATCAGTGGGGGGCCAACACTTCAGACATCCACTCATCAGGAGAACAGGGGACTTTGTCCCCCATTCTGAATGGAGTGGTGGTTGAGCACCACTCCATTCATTTTAATGGGAAAGCTGTATTTCGTCTATCTCCGGCACTCCCATTGAGATTAATGGAGCAGCGCGCACGCTGCTTGATCACTGCTCCATTCAGAATAAGAGGCAAATGTCTCTTGTTCTCTTGATTAGTGGAGGTCTGAGCAGTCAGACCCCCACCCAGCTGCAAGTTATATGTTTTGATGGGAAGCTCCTTTAAAGAAATCCCTCATATTGTTACCGGTGCATATTTTCCAGGATCTACTTCCCCAAAGAAAGAATCCACATTGACATATAATCCATGATTTACTCTTCAATCATTACATACTCAACCTATCTGCCAAAACTGTGGGACTGGGCACCTTCTGCCATCAAGCAATGTACTCTTGGCAGGGCTCTGTATTTCCATTCAGTTTCCCTGGTCTGTGTGAAACTTAAAATTTTTCAAAGTAAAAAAAAAAAATATTCTTTCATTATTTCCATCTTAGTAGGGGATCATATGAGACCAATTTAAATTTTCTACCTAATAGGTAATGCCTTAGGGAATCCAATGCCAATTCATTGCCAGACACACCTTTTCCACAATAGTGTAGTTCTTTTCGATAGGGTAAGATTACAGGTGAAGTACATTACAGGGTGTTCTTCCCCATTGACCTCTTGAGAGATGACAGCCCCTAGACCCACATCTAGCATCAGCCTGAACAATGAACTGTTTTGTAAAGTCAGGAACCACTAATACTGGCTGCCCACTATGTGAGCTGGCGGCATTGGGAGCAGGTATTAGCTGTAACTGACAGCTAACACCTGTTCCATTACCCCTGGTCGAAGGTGAGCTCAGCATGTTTCATGTTTGACTGTGGCATCTAAGTGGTTTCCGCTACTTTAATGCCCCCCATGGCGAGTTTTGGGGTCACCGATACCTAATTTCAGCAGTCAGGGGTCTGACCAGGACCCCTCATACCTGGTTGATCCTGCTGAGTTCAACGAAAGTCAGCCTATGAGTCTGCATAGGCTAACTTCCTCTACATACTGCAATACACGTGTATTGTAGTGTATACTACTGAACAGAGTATGTTATATTTTGTGATGTTTTTAGATGGTGACCTTTCTTTATAAACAGTTTTGATTAAATGTTAAGTTTTACTTTTATACATCAGTGCTGATACGTTACTTTATTCACTCTGATGTGTTTTTGTGTATATTTCCTGTGTTGGAGGAGTTTATACATTAGTGCTTTCATTGAATTAGGCACCAGATTTAGAAACCTCATTGAGCTTTCTAGAATCATTACAAAAGCACCATTCTCCGGATGGTTTTGGCACTAATACTATTGGGCTGGACCAACCACGTTTGTATTCCTCAATCACACCCAGTTCTAACAACCTCTTAACCTTTTGTGAAACCACTTCTCTGCGTTCTTCAGCTCTGAATGGTTTCACATTTATCTTAACATGAGGTTCAGTGAGAATGCTTTAGTGACTGTGATAAGGTTTCTGCAATGATGACATCTTGAATGTCCACAGTGGCATAAGTATCGGGGTAGCCGCAGTATCGGCTGCCACAGGGCTAAGGACCTTAGGGGGCCCAGCAGGCCCCTGATGCTTTTTTTTTTTAATAGGCTGTTACCTGCTGAAGTAACCTCAGCAGGTAAAGGGCCTTATTTTCCTTCCCTATCCCCACTCCTGCTCATGGCCGCCTCTGTTTCCCCTTCTGCATCCCATATCATGTCGCTGGGGCCCCCTGGAGGGCAGAATGGGAAACGGATGTGGCTGAATACCGAATACTTTTGCATGTCACACTTTTCAGATTTTTATTTGATTAAAATTTGGAAAACCATGTATCATTTCCATTCCACTTCACAATTATGTGCAACTTTGTGTTGGTCGATCACTTAAAATCTCAATAAAATACATTTAAGTTTGTGGTTGTAAGGTGGAAAAATGTGAAAAAGTTCAAGTGGTATGAATACGTTTGCAAGCCACTGTATGTCCCGACTTCAATTCATGTGTGTCCTCTCCGGATACAGATGACGTATGCAGCGGTGAAGCAGGAGCCATCTGCGGACAGCCCCTGCCTCACCGCTCGTCCTCCTGTGTTCTCCGGCCCTGGGAGCTGTAGGCGCGATGTGATGACGTCATTCACATCTCGCCTGCAGCTCCCTGAAGACTCCGGGAGAAGAGAACTCAAACGGGAGAGGTGAGTCTCAGTGTTTTTTATGTTCCTTTGTTACCAGCAGGGGGACATTAAACTGGGGGGGCCAGATGAGGGGGACATTAAACTGGGGGCCCAGATAAAGGGACATTAAACTGGGGAGCCAGATGAGGGGGACAATAAACTGTGGGGGCAGGCGAAGAGGGACATTAAACTGAGGGAATATAAAGGAGGACATTAAACCTTGGGGGTACTATTATTGGGTGGCCCATTTACGTTGTATTCCGTTTTGAGAGTCAGCCTGGGCCTATACTAAATGGGTGGAGATAGAGAAGCTCTGGCTGGCTCCTATCCATCCGAATGCTTCCTCATGGTCCCGTTAATCCCCTCTGCCTCCCACCCCTCTTTTAGGACCCATCTGCTTCACTAGGGCCATTTGGATTACCTGCCATAAACTCTTCCCATTCGCCTCCCGCCACTCCTCTATGGTTTCTTTCCTCTTTAACCCTCTCCTCCCTGGGGGGGGGGGGGGGTTGGGACCTGATATGGTGCGCCCCTGGAGCAGACTAGGTGTGTTTCATGTTGCTGACCTGATTGACTCATCTCTAGTGTTGTAGTGAGGATGCAGGTCACCTGGAATAAGTCCACTATGCGATGATGACTTATATGGATCAGAACTCCTTATTCCATGCTTTCTCCAAGGCTGCCTGTCTAGCATCTTTTCCACCTAGCTCAGCTCCTCCTCCCTTACTACCTCACTGTTGCTAGGCAGACAAAGTAAAATGAATTAGCAGCAAAGAACATACAGAATATACTTATAACAACATCACACCATCCACCTTGGAGCTCAGGCCCTTTGACTTTTTTACCTCCAATTTGCACTTGCTGTCTACTGAGTGGCTTCACTATAGGCAGATAGCCCACTTTATGACCACTTTGTTAGGGGCCCCGCGAGTGTCCATCTCTACTCTTCTTGAGAAGATTTGCCAAGCTGGTATCTCTACTAAGGTCCTGATATCGGATATTTACCGTATCCTCTCTTCTCCGGATGGACACACTCCCCTCGTCCAAAAATACATGGTCAAGAGGACAGCGGCTCTGGGTAGTCAGATCTCCCCAGCACACTGGCAGATCATGTGGTCCCGTTCAGCCAAATCGTCCACATGTATTACATTCCGTGAAACTCAGTATAAGTTACTGATGTGTTTTGGTATCATACCCCGGTCCTCCTAGACACCCTCAACCCCAGCATTCCCATGGCCTGCTGGAGAGGCCTCTCTGAGGAGGGCACATTGTACCACATCTTTTAGAGCTGCCCCTTGATTTGTGCTTTCTGGACAGAAGTTAAGGTGTTAACTGATGAGCTCTTTCTCCAGGGTGTCCTGCTGGATCCTCTTGTCTATTTACTTAATTTTCCTCCCCGACACTTTGGTAAAAAGACCTCTAAACTCGTCCTGTATCTCTGTACTGCTGCTAAAACGCTTGTGGCCCACCACTAGAAAAGTGTACACCCTCTTACTGGCCCTGCCCTTGTAGCCCATCACAAGCATGTGCGCAGCCTGGAGTATCTTACTGCCATGCTCAACAACACAACGGATGCCTTCCAGTCAGTCTGGTCCCCTTGGGATATGTACTGCATTCTCCATGGTCTCTGATCTCCCTTCCTCCCTTCCCATTATTTCCCAGCAGTTAACGGGCCCTATTTACTTACCAATCCCCGCTCCTGCTCACGGCCACCTGCGGAAGAGAAGGTGGCTGTGAGCAGGAGCGGGGATTGGTAGGTAAGGCCACGGGCCGCGAACCCTGCAAACACTGCTATCATTATACTCGGGGGTTTTTTCAAATCCCATAGTGTGATGATATGAGGTGCAGGGATAGTCTTGGAATATCAATATTAACCTATACTATTGCGCAGCAGGGGTTGGGGCCTAGAATCAGGCCTAGCAGAGCACCTGGAAAGTGGAAAGCAATCGGCCATTTGGTCAAAAGCCTTCATCTGCATAAGACTGCCATCCTCACTAACCCAGCAGGGGTTCATTTAGACAGGATGCTTTATGCAAACGATCCGCATATCCCTGAGAGATTCAGTGGCACCCTTATTGGTTCTAAGGAATTATGGTTTTATGACGATATCTGGCCTGGGGAACATCTTATTGTCGATCCGACAAATTCCCCAGATGCGTCAGGTCAAGGCGCGCGCTCAGAATATACACATAACACCGTTCAAAGTCCAGGAAAGGTGCAGGCACTGATCTCCTTACCCAAAGGGAGCTGGAGTGTCAAACTTGGAGTCTATGTATTGGGGATCTCGCCAGGAACCCCATTATACTACCAGCCAGACCCTATAAACATCATGCATAGACTTATACTGAAAAGTTATTCTGAGAGATGTAGAGAGGGGGCGGGGGTTTCTCCCCCTGGTGACCTCACTCAGGGAGGAGACCAGGGGAGACAAAAGGGCTCCGCCCAGGCTGAACCACTCTCTGTTGCCTGGTGGATTTGGAGATGCACGCTTCCTAGAAGCAAGCTGTGGGCCACATGTGACCACATGTGGCTGCCATGCGGCCTAAGCAGTTAGGCTTGAGGCCTTGTTGTGGACCTAACCGTGGTGCCACTGCATGTAAGCAACACATGCTTTGCCAAGACTGCTCTGAGCCTACCACATGGGCTCAGAGAAATGGACTAACTGCCTGCTCCAGATGTCTTCTGCGATTTTACCTCGTTAAGGTGTTCTGCTGCCGGTCGTCCCATAAGAAAGTGCCCTGGCACCCACTGGAAGCCAGAGATACCTGCACAAGCTGGTGTTGGTAATATATATCCTTTTCTTTCTTTTATCCCCATTTTTATTTGTTATGTACCGTGTTATGTTATTTCCACTTGTATCTGCTTGTTAACCGCTGCATGTATTCTATGTATGTGTTGAGTGTCTAGTATCGACCCATTTAGGGGTTAATAAATATATAAAATTTAGGAGGCTTGTCTTGCGTATTATCCTCTACCGGACCTACATTCACGGAAAGTGGGTGTGAGGTAATCGAAGTGATCGTAGGTAAGGCCAGGTGCGGTCCCTGGTAAATCCGGATCCTTCACAGTGGTGGCAGCATGGTGGGATAGAGGATAGACAGCGTTTGTGTGTGTGGTATCACTCAGATGCTGGGGATTTGCGGATAAATCCTACGAAGCGAGCTCGGTACTAGGGCAGGCTATAAGATACAGTGAAAATTTAGCACGGTGCTGTTCCCTTCCCTCTCTCTTTGTTTTTCTATCCTATCTTTTATTTGGCAACGGCTTCCAGCCAGGTGGGGAGAATGGACTTCTATTTGCAACTGGCCCTACAGCAGCTAGGCCCCAAAGACTCTAATGCTCGCCTACAGGTGATCCGCCATCTTCAACAAGCTGTTGAGCGACAAGCAGAGAGAGATGCTGCAGAGCGCCAGGCCGAGCGGGAGCATCAATTGGTGATGGCCCGGCTGAAGAGGACGAGCAGCTCTTCCCAGAACCAAGTCCAGGATGTCCGCCAGCTTGTGTGTGACCATGAACCCAAGACAGCAGACCAAGTGGAGCAGATCGCTGACTCCTATGTGGCCACCAGGATGTCTGAGACCAAGGGAGGAGCAACGCTGCAGAGGTCCCCAATTCAGAAGGAGAAGCCAGGCCGGAGTTCACTACAGCCGTCTGTCGTCAGGTCGGGTGAGACAAACTATACCCCGGGTGGTCCTTCCCCTGTCCCAAGAACTCTGGGCGCCCCTGCGACCTTCCCCAAGCCCAAAGGGGAGGTGCGGCGGTGCCATGCCTGTAACCAGCCAGGACATTTCAAGGCGGCGTGCCCCAACCGCCCTGAGAACTTCCCTGCTTCCCAAGCCACAGCAGGTGGCTCATCTGTGTATTTGGTTGGGAGGGTGGGGGCTAAACCCAAAGCCAACCGTCAACCAGTTATTGTGGGGGATAAAGTGGTCATAGGACTTCGGGACACTGGGGCAGCTGTTACTCTAGTGCAACCTGATTTGGTCCCCCCCAGACAGTTATATCCCTGGGAAAACTTTAACCCTGAGGGGAATTGGACAGGAACACTTCACTGTACCCATGGCTTGTGTCCATCTGGACTGGGGTACAGGAAAAGGAATGCAGACTGTGGGACTAATGACTGATTTGCCTGCTAATGTACTGTTGGGAACTGATTTAGGACCTATGATGTCCCAAGATGGGGTGGGGAGCACCCCAATTTACTGTGATAAACTGTCTATGCTTAATGTTGATAATGTGTCTGCCATATCTGCAGAGGGGACCCGTAACCCCCCCTCTGAGATACTTCCCATGGCAGTAAGTGTAAATGCTAATGAGTTACCTTCAGCTGAGAACAGGGAAGATGCGAACAAGCTTCCTGCAACCCAGCTCAGCAAAAATGTTATTGATGCTTTGGTCACCAGTGAGACCTGGCCGGTAGACACACCCATATCTGCGGGGGCATCTCCCTCCCAGCTGGTTAATCTGTCTACCACAGATCTCATTGAGACCTGATGTGAATTAACAATTGCTAATGAATGTACTGTCAATGTAATTGCCAATGCTTGTGAAAGTGTACAGGGTAGCTCTTCTGAGTCACTGGGAGCGACTTCTATTATTTCGCCCAGTGCATCCGATAAGCACCCAGATGCTGACCATGTGCCAGGTGGTCAGGTAGGCTATGGGGATCTCATGGCCGATCCAGGTGAGGGACAGACTGCTGGTAGTGCGGTGCCAGCCAGCAGCCAGAGTGCTACAAGGGTGGAGGGCGTTCTGACCCTTGAACCGTTGCCTACACCACCTGGAGTCGGTGCTGAGACCGCCATGACTAGCCTCACCCCCTTGAAGCCAGAGGAGTCCGGTGGGTATGAGACATACACGTCTCTTCTGTCTAGTTCTATTCCAGGAGTGCCCATGGCCCAAGTGCAGATGGCATGGGGTACTGGAGGGGTGATCCAAGAAGGGGGTATGTCAAATGTATTACCTGTCCATGTATTGTGGGGGGATGGTTTGGGGAAGCATGATCACAGTCATTTGCCCAAGGTATCACCATCACCCACCCAAGTACAGGAGGAACAGGATGTAGGTTTGGAAGAAAAGGGGGAGGTGCAGAACCCCCTAGAACTCTCCCAACTAGGTATGTCAAATGTATTGCCTGTCAATGTATTGTGGGGGGATAGTTTGGGGAATCATGATCTCAGTCATTTGCCCAAGGTATCACCATCACCCACCCAAGTACAGGAGGAACAGGGTGGAGGCCCAAAGGGGCAAGAGGTATGGGAGGGAGGACAGGGTCCATACATACCTGTGCCAGAACCAGAGGTTCCCCTAGGTTCGGAAGCAAAGGGGGAGGTGCAGAATCCCCTAGAACTCTCCCAACTAGCAGCTAGTGTGGGAGAGGCCCTGAGAGACAGCCGGGATGGGGTCTCTGAACTGGTACCTCAAAGACCTGGGGCCATGAGTGGGGCTCCACGGGATGCCAACACTCAGAAAGCGGACCCAGAACAGACAGGAGGTAGCCAGGTGTACGTGGCTCAGAGCCTGAGCCTTAGAAATGTCCCTAGTCAGACTAGAGAGGAGAAGGGTATTGCGGTCAGGCCACTAAGGTGCCTGCGGAAGGTGATCGTCGGATCCGCCTTCCTTCGTGCACGCTCTAAAAGGGAGAGGTGTGATGATATGAGGCGCAGGGATAGTCTTGGAATATCAATTTTAACCTATACTATTGCGCAGCGGGGGTTGGGGCCTAGAATCAGGCCTAGCAGAGCACCTGGAAAGTGGTCAAACTACTCTCTAGTTCAGGTCTATTGTCCTGTCCCTGAAGCAATCAGCCATTCGGTCAAAAGCCTTCATCTGCATAAGACTGCCATCCTCACTAACCCAGCAGGGGTTCATTTAGACAGGATGCTTTATGCAAACGATCCGCATATCCCTGAGAGATTCAGTGGCACCCTTATTGGTTCTAAGGAATTATGGTTTTATGACGATATCTGGCCTGGGGAACATCTTATTGTAGATCCGACAAATTCCCCAGATGCGTCAGGTCAAGGCGCGCGCTCAGAATATACATATAACACCGTTCAAAGTCCAGGAAAGGTGCAGGCACTGATCTCCTTATCCAAAGGGAGCTGGAGTATCAAACTTGAAGTTTATGTATTGGGGATCTCGCCAGGAACCCCATTATACTACCAGTCAGACCCTATAAACATCATGCATAGACTTATACTGAAAAGTGACCTCACTCAGGGAGGAGACCAGGGGAGACAAAAGGGCTCCGCCCAGGCTGAACCACTCTCTGTTGCCTGGTGGATTTGGAGATGCACGCTTCCTAGAAGCAAGCTGTGGGCCACATGTGACCACATGTGGCTGCCATGCGGCCTAAGCAGTTAGGCTTGAGGCCTTGTTGTGGACCTAACCGAGGTGCCACTGCATGTAAGCAACACATGCTTTGCCAAGACTGCTCTGAGCCTACCACATGGGCTCAGAGAAATGGACTAACTGCCTGCTCCAGATGTCTTCTGCGATTTTACCTCGTTAAGGTGTTCTGCTGCCGGTCGTCCCATAAGAAAGTGCCCTGGCACCCACTGGAAGCCAGAGATACCTGCACAAGCTGGTGTTGGTAATATATATCCTTTTCTTTCTTTTATCCCCATTTTTATTTGTTATGTACCGTGTTATGTTATTTCCACTTGTATCTGCTTGTTAACCGCTGCATGTATTCTATGTATGTGTTGAGTATCTAGTATCGACCCATTTAGGGTTTAATAAATATATAAAATTTAGGAGGCTTGTCTTGCGTATTATCCTCTACCGGACCTACATTCACGGAAAGTGGGTGTGAGGTAATCGAAGTGATCGTAGGTAAGGCCAGGTGTGGTCCCTGGTAAATCCGGATCCTTCACACATAGTATAATGATCGGAGGCCCAGGGGAGGTGAGGGAACATAAAAAACAATGCTACTTACCTCTCCTGCACTGAGCAGGCTTCGGGCTCCTTGGTAATGTCCCAGTCGTCACTGTGGCCCAGGCTGACGTCATCATGCGTTGCAACACATGCCTGGCTCATGTGATATCTGGTCCAACATTGAAGAAGGCAGGGAGTGAGCCGCAGCAAGGGAGAGGTAAGTAATATTGTTTTTTATGTTTGTATCCTTCCCTGGGTCTCCGATCATTATACTTTGGGGTCTGAAAAGACCCCAGAGTATAATAATTGTTCATGGGTGGTCCACAATGGGGTATAATACTATGTGAATGGGCCACTATGGGGCATAATACTGCGAGCAGGGGCCACTATGGGGCATAATACTGCATGCAGGGGCCACTATGGGGCATAATACTGCGTGCAGGGGCCACTATGGGGCATCATAGTGTGTGAAGGGGCCACTATGGGGCATCATAGTGTGTGCAGGGGCCACTATGGGGCATAATAGTGTGTGCAGGGGCCACTATGGGGCATACTAGTGTGTGTGCGGGGGGGAGGCCATGTCAAATGTTTGCCATGAGGCCCAGTCATTCCTAGTTACGCCACTGTTTGTAAGATGTCACTGTTTGTATTCTAAAACTTTTGTAAATACTTAATAAAAATTACAGTTTAAAAAAAAACAAAAAAAACTGTGGGGGAAGATGAGGGTGACATTAAACTGTGGGGGCAGATGAAGAGGGACATTAAACTGTTGGGCCAGATGAGGGGAACATTAAACTGTGGGGGCGGGTGTTCAGATGAAGGGGACATTAAACTGGGGGGTCAGATGAGGGGGGCATTAAACTGAGGCAAGATGAAGGGTACATTAAACTGGGGCTGATGGAGGGGGACAGTAAACTGTGGGAGCACTAGGAGGATGACATTATAATGTGGGGGTGACTGTAGGGACATTATACTCTATGGGGTACACGAGAAATGGATGGGAATGGATCGAGTCAAAGTAGAAGCGGGTGGGGCTAAACTTGCCACAGCGCGCAGTGTGCACCACACATTCTGTCCCTCTTTCTGTTCGTTGAAAGTTGAGAGGTATGGAAAAAAGCCATTACTACCTGATGTGCTATATGAAGATGTATATCAAAATTACATGCTTTGGCATACCTATGACCCATAGAATCATTGCAATGCTTTATCTCTTGACTAAATATAAGTCAATACAGCATTCTTATGTGCTCAGTGGCTATCTACAGTGGGGAAAAAAAGTATTTAGTCAGCCACCAATTGTGCAAGTTCTCCCACTTAAAAAGATGAGAGAGGCCTGTAATTGACATCATAGGTACACCTCAACTATGAGAGACAAAATGAGAAAACAAATCCAGAAAATCACATTGTCTGATTTTTTAAGAATTAATTTGCAAATTATGGTGGAAAATAAGTATTTGGTCACCTACAAACAAGCAAGATTTCTGGCTCTCACAGACCTGTAACTTCTTCTTTAAGAGGCTCCTCTGTCCTCCACTCATTACCTGTAGTAATGGCACCTGTTTGAAATTGTTATCAGTATAAAAGACACCTGTCCTCAACCTCAAACAGTCACACTCCAAACTCCACTATGGTGAAGACCAAAGAGATGTGGAAGGACACTAGAAACAAAATTGTAGACCTGCACCAGGCTGGGAAGACTGAATCTGCAATAGGCAAGCAGCTTGGTGTGAAGAAATCAACTGTGGGAGCAATAATTAGAAAATGGAAGACATACAAGACCACTGATAATCTCCCTTGATCAGGGGCTCCACGCAAGATCTCAGCCTGTGGGGTCAAAATAATCACAAGAACGGTGAGCAAAAATCCCAGAACCCCCACCCGGGGGGGCCTAGTGAATGACCTGCAGAAAGCTGGGACTAACGTAACTGTGAAGAGGTAAAATGTTTTGTTTTATGTTTATAATTGATTTCCTGTTTTGTAACCTTAGTTTTGGTACATGAGATGCCAGGTCTGGTAAAGCCTCTGTGTGAATGTTCTTACTGCTTCTTATTTCTTTCTTTCCTCATTAGGCTGGCCACCTAATGCTCTATTTTCTACTCTTTCTGGTCTTGCCATCTGGAAACAATGTACCAAAACTAAGGAAATACTCACAATTTGTGTTTCATAAAGAAGTGTTTTCATTTACTTACCTGCAGTAGTGGAGCTGTAGTAGGGTGTGTCTGCCCTGGCCTTATAAGAGGCAAGTCTGCATCAACTCCAGTGTTTTATAGAGAAAACTGCATAGGATTATGGGAAATGTCTATGCTATAAAAGGACTCCATTACCCAGAAAGCTCAGTAGTTGTTGGTGGAGTTGACACAAGGATTTCTTAGTACACGTTTTGGATATGTTCTGATGAAATAATTAGAATAAACTCCTTTGGATTTCTTTTCAATCAAGGTCTGATTGTTTTTTGGAAAATCCCATGCTTCACATATGGTGTCAGAAGTGGGATGCTTTTTGGAGTATCGCTCCAAGTACTCCAGCATAAGAAACAAGGGAGTTATGTACAAGACACGTTCCTGGCGCTATACAAAAAAAACAACTGTATCTGCAAAGCAAACTGCTGCAAGCAAGCTGGTGAAAATGGAAAGTCAAAGTGCCAGACCCAGTGCACAGATATAGGAGGAGGAGGCAGAAGTGCAAGGAGCCACGGCAGCTCCAATAACTCCAAGTGTTGCTGGACCTTCTGAAATGACTTTACCTGAGAGCATTGCTGACCTTATGAAATGGTTAACTGTGCAGCAGATTGAAGCAGAAAAAAGGCAAATAGAGGAAGCCAGGAGAAATCGCGAGGAATTGCAACGTCAGGATGAACGCTGGAGGGAACTGTTCCAAACCCTGAGACCGCCTGTTGCTATGTCTCCTTGGAAAGACCCTCGCATGACAAAACTTTCTCCACAGGATGATATTGAGGCCTATTTAACCACATTTGAAAGAATTGCACACACTTGTCAGTGGCCTGAGGAACAGTGGGTGGTAAGACTGGCACCATATCTTACTGGACAAGCCCAACTGGCATATAGCCACATGAACATAAACGATGCAAATAACTATGACTTGGTTAAAGAGACTATTCTAAGGCGATATGACATCAGTGAGGAAACCTACAGGCAGAGGTTCAGAGAATTGAAGTACTGCTACACTGATGGTCCAAGAGAAGTCTTTACTCGCCTGCAAGACTTGTATATGAAATGGATGAAACCAGACACAAAGACAACTAAACAGATCAGTGAAATGATCATCCTTGAACAGTTTCTACAAATTCTTCCAGCTGATGTTCATGCCTGGGTTAAAAAACATCGGCCCAAAAATGCTGACAAAGCAATTTCTTTGGCGGAAAACTTTCTCCTAGCAAAAAGAGACCTAAGCAGGTCTGCAACAGGCCCATCCAAACCATTCAGAATTATCTCTGGAGGGAGAGGTCAAGAAGCCAGAATTCCATTAAAAACCATCACAAGTGAAAAAAAGTGCTATATTTGTCAAGAGAAGGGACACATAGCTAAATTTTGCCCAAGGAAAAGCACTAAAGGCCCAACGTCTGGATCGTTTTGTGCTTGCAGTGACTTTGTGCTGCCAATCCAAATTAATGGACAGACTGTGGATGCTTTGCTGGATTCTGGCAGTAAACTAAGTTTGGTAAAGGGGGACCTAATAACTGAGAAGATGGACTTTTCCAAAGTGCCAATTACTTGTGTTCATGGAGATACAAAAAATTACTCCACATCAAATATTGAACTTCAGTTGGATGAGAAATGTTTTACCATACCAGCAGTTGTTGTTCCGGAACTACAAGTACCAGTGATCCTTGGAAGAACCACTCCTGGATTCAAAGATTTGCTAATGGGGGAAAGCCAGTTGTCTGCTGTGACTACCCGAGCTAAAGCAAAGGCACACAAGAGAGATGAGACCTTGAAGGACATTTTCCCATTTCATGAGGACATCATGGAGCCACCATCATCAAAGCCTCCGAGAGATCCAGGACAGCAGGATGCCTTCAGGAAAAGACTTTCCCAGGATGGCAAGTATAAAAATGCTGAACTGTGGGACACTGATATTGCATTTGAACAAAAACAGGACATTGACTTATATCCATTGTATGAACAGGGTTTAACTAACTGTAAAGTGGTGGAAGAAAGTGGTAGGCAGCCTGTTACACCCTTTTTCCTAGTTGAAAACAATATTTTATATAGAGTGTGTAGTCATCCAAAAACAAGAGAACAAGTGCAACAGTTAGTTGTGCCAAAAAGGTTTAGATCCGAAATTTTGAAATTAGCGCATGATGTTCCTATTGCTGGACATTTGGGTTATAAAAAAACTTTGGCCAGAGTACTTTATTGGTTCTATTGGCCTAGAGTTTATGATGAAATAACTACTTATTGTCGTAGTTGCCCAGTATGTCAGTACACAGCTTCTGTTCCTCCCAAAGCAGAACTTATACCCTTGCCAGTAATTGATGAACCATTTAATACTGTGGGTATGGATATTCTTGGTCCACTAGAAAAAAGTTCCAAAGGTAACCGTTTTATTCTTACAATTGTAGACTACTGTACCAAGTATCCTGAAGCCATACCTATGCGCACAGTTACTGCTAAAAGAGTTGCTGAGGAAATTTTGAATGTGTTTAGCAGGGTTGGATTACCTAAGCATATCCTTACTGATCAGGGGAGTAACTTTACATCTTCCTTTCTGTTAGAAGTTTATAAACTTCTTGGTATACAGCCACTCAGAACTACCCCTTATCATCCACAAACTGATGGGTTGACTGAACGATATAACCAAACTTTGAAAAATATGCTTAGAAAATTTGCACATAATGATCCAAAACTGTGGGACAAATGGTTGCCCTTTCTGTTATTTGCTTATCGTGAGGTTCCACAAGAGTCTAGAGGGTTTAGCCCATTTGAATTGTTATATGGGAGACGACCCAGGGGACTCTTGGATGTTATTAAAGAGGTATGGGAAGGTAGAGCTGGTCATCAGAAAAATGTGGTGGAACATGTGTTGGAAATGAGAGAGAGATTAATGAAATTGATTAAGGTAGCCCATGATAATGTCCGTAAAGCAAAAGTTTACCAAAAGAAATGGTATGATCAGCATGCCAAAAATAAGTCAATTAAAGTTGGAGATAAGGTTCTTCTCTTGCTTCCTAGCAGTGAGAATAAGTTGTTGGCCAGATGGCAAGGGCCATATAAAGTGGTTAGACAAACAGGTCCTGTTGACTTTGAAATTGAAACCCCAGATAAAAAACAAAAAAATAAAGTTTACCATGTAAATTTATTAAAACGTTGGCTTGAACCAGAGGTTGATCCCACAAATAGCATTACCGGTACTATTGTCGCCGAGGCTTCACAGAATATGTCTGAAGAGATTTATGATTTGTTGAAAAATTGTGCACACTGGTCAGAGGTAACTTTGAATCCAAAGTTATCTAAAGGACAACATTGTGACATGAGGAAACTTATTGGGTCTAGTTCACATGCTTTTGGAAGTAAGCCTGGTCGTGTGTCTTTAATTTCTCATGCAATAAATACTGGAGAGCATGCGCCTATCAGGCAGAAACCTTATCGAATACCTGAAAAATTAAAGGGTGAGGCTGAAAATGAGGTGCAGGAAATGCTTAAATTGGGAGTTATTGAACCCTCCAAAAGTCCTTGGTCATCACCTGTAGTGATGGTTGGGAAAAAAGATGGGACAATACGATTTTGCATAGATTTTCGTAAAATTAATGCCATATCTAGTTTTGACAATTACCCAATGCCGCGTATAGATGAGGTCATAGATAGATTGGGGTGTGCAGAATATATTTCTACCCTAGATTTATGTAAGGGTTATTGGCAAATTCCACTTGATGAGAAATCAAAAGAAAAAACTGCCTTTGTGATGCCTAGTGGTCTGTATCAGTTCAGAAACATGCCATTTGGTCTTCATGGTGCTCCAGCCACATTTCAAAGAGCCATGGACTTACTCTTGAAGGATCATATGGAGTACAGTGCTGCTTATCTAGATGACGTTGTAATTTTTAGTAAATCATGGGAAGACCACTTGTATCACTTGGAAAAGGTAATAACTGAAATTGAGAAAGCTGGTTTCACAATTAATCCACGCAAATGTGCTTTGGGATTCCAAGAAACAAAGTACCTTGGGTTTATTGTGGGTAGTGGTAAAGTAAGGCCAGAAATATCAAAAGTACAAGCCATTCAATCTGCTACTATTCCAGCCACAAAAAAAGAAGTCAGATCATTTTTAGGTCTTGTTGGTTATTATAGACGTTTTATTCCAGAATTTGCTACCATAGTTGCTCCCTTAACTGACCTAACTAAAAAGAACAGAAGAGAGGAAGTGGTATGGACTACAGAATGTAAGCTAGCTTTTGAACAGATAAAAGAAATTTTGTGTAAGGAACCAGTCCTGCAAAGCCCGAACTTTGACAAACCATTTATTGTGCAGACTGATGCATCAGAGGTGGGACTTGGGGCAGTCCTAAGTCAAGAGGATAATGGTGAGGAACATCCTATTCTTTATTTGAGTAGGAAACTTTTCCCCCGTGAACAAAAGTATTCTACTATTGAGAAAGAAGGGCTGGCAATTAAGTGGGCTTTGGAGGCATTACGCTATTACTTACTAGGAAGAGAGTTTACTTTGGTAACCGATCATCATCCCCTCACTTGGATTCATACCATGAAAGACAAAAATGCCAGAATTACTAGGTGGTATTTAGCATTACAGCCATTTAAGTTTGAGATACAACATCGGTCAGGGACGAAGCACCAAAATGCCGATCATTTGTCTAGGTATGGTGCGGAAGTAAAAGATGTCTGAAGAAGGACAAGCTTCCTCTTAAGGGGGGAGGAATGTGAAGAGGTAAAATGTTTTGTTTTATGTTTATAATTGATTTCCTGTTTTGTAACCTTAGTTTTGGTACATGAGATGCCAGGTCTGGTAAAGCCTCTGTGTGAATGTTCTTACTGCTTCTTATTTCTTTCTTTCCTCATTAGGCTGGCCACCTAATGCTCTATTTTCTACTCTTTCTGGTCTTGCCATCTGGAAACAATGTACCAAAACTAAGGAAATACTCACAATTTGTGTTTCATAAAGAAGTGTTTTCATTTACTTACCTGCAGTAGTGGAGCTGTAGTAGGGTGTGTCTGCCCTGGCCTTATAAGAGGCAAGTCTGCATCAACTCCAGTGTTTTATAGAGAAAACTGCATAGGATTATGGGAAATGTCTATGCTATAAAAGGACTCCATTACCCAGCAAGCTCAGTAGTTGTTGGTGGAGTTGACACAAGGATTTCTTAGTACACGTTTTGGATATGTTCTGATGAAATAATTAGAATAAACTCCTTTGGATTTCTTTTCAATCAAGGTCTGATTGTTTTTTGGAAAATCCCATCCCACAACAACCACCAACAACCACCACCCCCCCCCCCCCCCCCCCCCCCCCCCCCCCCCCCCCCCCCCCCCCCCCCCCCCCCCCCCCCCCCCCCCCCCCCCCCCCCCCCCCCCCCCGCAAAACGCCAACCCAAAACCAAAAAAAAAAAAAAAAAAAAGGAAAAAACAAAAGAAAAAAAAAAAAAAAAAATAAAAACAAACACACACCCCCCCCCCCGGCGGGGAGGGGGGGGAGCAAACCACCCACACCACACCACACCCCCCCCCCCCCCCGGGGGCGGCCCCACCCCCCCCCCCCCCCCCCCCCCCCCCCCCGGCCGCCCGCGCCCCCCCCCCCCCCAAAAAAAAAAAAAAAAGGGCCCCCCATAGATATTTTTTAAGCCCCCCCCCCCCCCCCCACCGCCCGGGCAAAAGAAAAAGGGGGGGGGCCGCCCCCCCCCCCACCACACCCCCCCCCCCCCCCCCCCCCCCCCCGGGGGGGCGCCCCAAAAAAAACCCCACCCCCCCCGCGGGCCCCCCCCCCCCCCCCCCCCCCCCCCCCCCCCAAAACCCCCGGGGGGGGGGGTGGCCCCCCCCGCCCCCCCCCCCCCCCCCCCAAACCCCCCCCCCCGGGGGGATCCCCACGGGGGAATGGGCCACCATACCAGCAACAGTGTGTGCCAACCTTGTGAAGACTTACAGAAAATGTTTGACCTCTGTCCAGAGGCGTAGCTAGTGGGGGGGCAGAGGAGGCGGCTGCCCCGGGCCCATTGACTTTTTGGGGCCCACCCTGGAGCCGCCATTAATACATCCTTTATTTCTAACTGGATCGGTGTCTGCAGACACTGATCTAGTTAAAACGTATCCTGCAACTTCACAGTATTGTAAACTGCAAGCCACATGAGGCTTGCGGTTTACAAGTCCCCGAGAGCACAGACCGATGTCTTCTTCTCACACAGGCAGTGCGATGACGTCACAACATCGCGCCGCCTGCGCTCAGACACAGACGTCCTGTGCGTGGACAGGGAGGAAGCGGTGGCGACTCCATTCATCAGCATCGCAGGTAGGTGAGTATGACTTTTTTTTCTTTTTTTTTTAGCACAGTTGTGGGTGTATTAATAGTATAAGGGGTGGATAGGAGGGGGGAATTATAACTATAAAGGGAGGATTCATTAGGGGGCATTATGACTATGGGGGGGTCATTTATATAAGGGTTATTACGGGGTATTATGAATACAAGGGGGGAGGTTATTTATATACAGTGCCTTGCGAAAGTATTCGGCCCCCTTGAACTTTTCAACCTTTTGCCACATTTCAGGCTTCAAACATAAGGATATAAAATTTAAATTTTTTGGTGAAGAATCAACAAGTGGGACACAATCGTGAAGTGGAACGAAATTTATTGGCTATTTTCAACTTTTGTAAAAAATAAAAAACTGAAAAGTGGGGTGTGCCAAATTATTCGGCCCCCTTAAGTTAATACTTTGTAGCGCCACCTTTTGCTGCAATTACAGCTGCAAGTCGCTTGGGGTATGTCTCTATCAGTTTTGCACATTGAGAGACTGAAATTCTTGCCCATTCTTCCTTGGAAAACAGCTCGAGCTCAGTGAGGTTGGATGGAGAGCGTTTGTGAACAGCAGTTTTCAGCTCTTTCCACAGATTCTCGATTGGATTCAGGTCTGGACTTTGACTTGGCCATTCTAACACCTGGATACGTTTATTTGTGAACCATTCCATTGTAGATTTTGCTTTATGTTTGGGATAATTGTCTTGTTGGAAGATAAATCTCCGTCCCAGTCTCAGGTCTTATGCAGACTCCAACAGGTTTTCTTCCAGAATGGTCCTGTATTTGGCTCCATCCATCTTCCCATCAATTTTAACCATCTTCCCTGTCCCTGTTGAAGAAAAGCAGGCCCAAACCATGATGCTGCCACCACCATGTTTGACAGTGGGGATGGTGTGTTCAGGGTGATGAGCGGTGTTGCTTTTACGCCAAACATATCGTTTTGCATTGTGGCCAAAAAGTTCGATTTTGGTTTCATCTGACCAGAGCACTTTCTTCCACATGTTTGGTGTGTCTCCCAGGTGGCTTGTGGCAAACTTTAAATGAGACTTTTTATGGATATCTTTGAGAAATGGCTTTCTTCTTGCCACTCTTCCATAAAGGCCAGATTTGTGCAGTGTACCACTGATTATTGTCCTATGGACAGACTCTCCCATCTCAGCTGTAGATCTCTGCAGTTCATCCAGAGTGATCATGGGCCTCTTGGCTGCATCTCTGATCAGTCTTCTCCTTGTTTGAGATGAAAGTTTAGAGGGACGGCCGGGTCTTGGTAGATTTGCAGTGGTCTGATACTCCTTCCATTTCAATATGATCGCTTGCACAGTGCTCCTTGGGATGTTTAAAGTTTGGGAAATCTTTTTGTATCCAAATCCGGCTTTAAACTTCTCCACAACAGTATCACGGACCTGCCTGGTGTGTTCCTTGGTCTTCATGATGTTTTCTGTGCTTTAAACAGAACCCTGAGACTATCACAGAGCAGGTGCATTCATACGGACACTTGATTACACACAGATGGATTATATTTATCATCATCAGTCATTTAGGACAACATTGGATCATTCAGAGATCCTCACTGAACTTCTGGAGTGAGTTTGCTGCACTGAAAGTAAAGGGGCCGAATAATATTGCATGCCCCACTTTTCAGTATTTTTATTTTTTACAAAAGTTTAAAATAACCAATAAATTTCGTTCCACTTCACAATTGTGTCCCACTTGTTGTTGATTCTTCACCAAAAAATTAAAATTTTATATCCTTATGTTTGATGCCTGAAATGTGAAAAAGGTTGAAAAGTTCAAGGGGGCTGAATACTTTCGCAAGGCACTGTAAGGAGCCATTAGGGGGCATCATTTATATTAGGAGGCATTATGAACATAAGGGGTGGTCATTGATATAAGGGGTCATTAGAGGTGCAGTATTTATGTCAGGGGGAATCAGGGGCATAATATGAGGGTCAATTAATTTAATGAAAGTGGCACTTGGGCTTTATTAGGACTAAGGCCCCACGTAGCAGGCTGCAGCAAAAAACCGCGACGGTAACATTGTGGTTTTTCCCACAGCGCTTTTCACAGAAGGTCTGCAGAGGTTTCCTCTGTGGACTTTCTGTTTTCAATACACCTATATGGAAACTGCCAGTGTTTCCACAGGTATAATTGACATGCTGTGATTTCCAAAAGCGCAACGGTTTTGGAAATCGCAGTGCGTCTGCTGCACGTATTTTTTCGCAATGTGTGGATGGGATTTGCTAGAATGCCGCAGTTTTTTTCTGTGGGTTTTCCCCACATGGGGCCCCATCCCATCCACACTTTGCAGTAAAATACACGCAGCGGATACGCTGCGATTTCCAAAACAGTCGCAGTTTTGGAAATTGCAGCATGTCAATTATACCTACGGAAACGCCAGCGGTTTCCCTATAGATATAATTGAAGCAGAAAGTCTACAGAGGAAACCTCTGCAAACATTCAGTGCAAAGTGCGTCGCTGCCGCGGTTTTTGCCACAGCTGTTTTTTGCTGCGGGACGCCACGTGGGGCCTTGGCCTTAAGGCATTTTCCAGCTCATTTTTATTGATGATCTATCCTCAGAATAAATCATCAATAAGAGATAAGTGATTCCCCACTGATCAGCTGTATGAAGGGGCTATGGCGCCTGTTTATATCGTACACTGTCTGTTTATAGTGAGCGTGTGATGTCATTCTAGTCTTGTCACATAGATGTGTATAGGAGGCTGTAGTTACATTACATGGCCGCTATGAAAAGAATGACACTATGTAAACAGAGAAGGGGTCACGGCGCTTACACAGGTACCACAGTTCATTCAAACAGCTGATCCTCGGGGTCCCAGGTATTGGAACCCCAATAATTTTTTTTTTCCCTTTTTTTTTTTTTTTTTTTTTTTTTTAATTAGGAAACACCTGGGGCATTATTAATAAGGGGAACTATTTAAAGGGGTGCACAGGGAAGTTATTAATTTAAAGATGCACTTGGGGGTATTATTCATTATGGGGGGTATATTATATATTTTATAATTGGTGGTAGCAGCAGGATGGGGGCTTTGTGTAGGTGAGGACAATATGGGTCAGGTGCCTGGAAAAGTGAGGAGCCAAAGATGTCTGTGTTGCAAACTTTACAGAGACTGGAAGAAGTGGTCATCCAGATGAAAGAGACGGGGAATGTGAACGAATAGTCAGAGAAGTCACCGGTAAGTCACTAAATGTTACTGCACTGTATTAACCTAAATCGTCTGCAGATCCCTGTGTAGAGCCGCTATATACCACTATACACTCACCGTCAGTGTCGGACTGGGATGTCTAGGGCCCACCAGTGGAATTGTTTCTAGGGGCCCACCATCAGGACCCCTGCAGATCAGCGGTACCGAGACAGAGCGGCTAAAGGTAATAACATGCCGGGAGCCATGCTGCTCACCCACTATACCATGTGCACCACTACACTACCTAAACCTACTGCTACACCTTGTATGGCAAGTGAACAGGGTGGCTCCTAGAATTGTTACCTTTACCTGTAGCCGCATTGTCCTGGAAAAGCTGATCTGCAGAGGTCCTGGCTGTTGTATCATCGCAGATGTAATATTGATGGCCTATCCTAAGGACAGGCCATCAATATTAGGAAGATGGATAAATCCTTTAAAAGGTTGTCTAGGAATTGGAACTATTTTATTAGAAAAGTAGAAAAAGTTCACAAACACTGTCACATACGAAAATACAATATAAAAACTATAAACAGAGACAATACATAAATCTAAAACATAGCATAAAACCATCAACAAATAAAATACAAGAAAACACCGGGACAAAAAAAAAAAAACTATCGCGAATCAGCCCCATCCATTCTGCCTTTCACTCCGCCTTTCACGCCACCTTTCACTCTTCTCCCGTCTTTCTCCAGTCATCCGTCAGTCAAAAATTCTAACAAAAGAAAATCTAAATGAGCAATATACAATGGAAACATATAACGGAAACTTATAACGGAAACTTATAACACTAACAAAATCCCCAACTGAAACTTAATAAAAAACAATTTTTATTTATTTTTTTTTCCCTCACCACACCCAGCCAGCACCACGCCCCATGTCATCCCATGTCCGCATAGTCCTGGTGCTGGCACCACCCACCCCCAAGCCCCTGAAACCCAACCTGGCTCTCCGCCTCATGTCCTCCCATGTCCGCGTAGTCCAGAGCCAGGCCGGGCACACGAAAACTTATAAACCAAACCCTCCACCCCCAAAAAGAAACCCCCCCTCCCAAACAACCTACCCCCCTGAAAAACCCCTTAACTACTAACAAACAAATGGAATTATGGAATATGGAAAATGAAATATGGGATATGGAAATGGATATGAAAAATGGAAATGGAAATGGAAAATGAATATGGGATATGGAAAAATGGAAAATGGGAAAATGGACACAACATATGAACGACAACAATAACAAATACCAGACAAGTAACAAAAACCCACCATCCTACATAACCTGTTAAATTACCTTCCCTCCCATAGGCCTAGGGTCGGTTATCCTCAAGCCTCTTACCCTTCCATCTGATTTCCAAAACAAAAATGCCTATGTGGTGACACGCCAGCCCTCCACCAGGAAGAGAGCACAGGAGGCCCATCCCTGTCTACTCGCCCTACCGCTATATCCCTATCTATCATTTTGTCCCTACCCTGTCCCTACCTGTCCCTCCCTATCAGAAAATAATAAACCCCACCCCTCGTGCAAACCTTGCCCTACCTATCCCTATCTGGCCCTAACCTAACTAACCTACTTTAAATCCCTTATCTAACCCTCAGGGAACAGAAAAAGTGAACCCCCTCCAGAGGGTAGCAGCCCTTTCTGCGCCCAGCCCCTCGTACTCCCGAGAGCGCACCCTCACCAGGTCCACCATGATGTTTTTAACCACCTCCACCTCCGGGAGGATTTTGCCTCTCGTCGATACTAAACACCGTGCTGACCATAGGTGAAACCTGACCACTGCACTAACTACAAAAAGTGTTTGGCAGTCCCTGCCCTCTGGGTGTTTGAATGCCCCATAGGCCCACTCGGCATAGGAAAGGCCAGCCAGCCGCAGCCAACCGGTGGAGGTCCCCACCAATTTGCAAACCCTTATATTGAAGGGGCACTGAAGCAGGAAGTGCTCCATGCTTTCCAGCATGTCGCCACACTCCTCCCGAGGGCAGCCTTGCTCGTCGGAGTTCCGGTACTTCAAGTTCCCCCTCACATATAACTTACCTAGGAGGCAGCGCCAGGTCAGATCCCAAAACTTCCGAGGAAACCTTTTGGAGTTAAGAAAACGCAACCCTCCCTCTAAGGTACTGTCAATCAGGCCCGTTACTATCTTACAAGCCACTGACATCTTACAGTTCCTGTAGGGGTCGGGCGAGCGGTATTTCCCAAAGTCCCTCTCAAGAACCAGAGATGCGTGCCTATCATACTGACACCTTTTGAGCAAAGCCTTCACACCGGAGATATCCTCCTGGCTACCTCCGGTCGAGACCAGATGTCCAAGTCTCTTCCTCAGTGCAGTGTACATGCGGTACATGTCCAGTGACCTGAGGTTTGAGAGCCGGCGGAAAAATCCCGCCACCCTTTTTTTGAATATCTCCCACCACTCTGACCTAGTGCCTTCAAGACCCAGTAATAATACCTGATCCTGAAGAAACTCCTCAAAGGCTTGTCTTACAGCTGCCTCCTCAAGGAGTGACAAATTCAGCCTCCACAAACCTCTTCCTCTCCGGAGGGTCTCTGAAATATTCAAAGAAAACAAAATTAGAGAGTGATCGGAGAACTCCACCTCCACCACGGACACAGGGGTGGTGACGGAATTCTCCTTAAAAAAAAAACCTATCTATCCTAGACCTAACACTACCTCTCTGAAAGGTGAACCCACGGTGACCTGGGGAATGCCTGATGTGGATATCCTCCAGGAGAGCTTCACTCACTATGCTATTTAACGCGACGCCATCATAGGGCAGTCTATCTCTGGTACCTCCTCGGTCTTGGGGTCTAGTTATGGTATTAAAATCCCCACCAAAGATGACTTGTTTGCCCATAAAAAGAAAAGGCTTGATCTTCATAAAGAGGCTTTTACGGTCCCACTTTGTCTGGGGACCGTAGATGTTAATGAGGCGCAGGCTTTGCCCCTTCATGAAGACGTCTAAGACTAGGCACCTTCCCATTTCGAGCTCGATCAGTCGCTGGCATTTCACCTCTGCGGTAAAAAGCACCGCCACTCCACTATACGGCTCAGCCGCAAGAGACCAGTAGGAGGGCCCCCTGCGCCACTCCCTCCTTGCTCTGTTTATCTCTGATAGAGTACAGAGCCTGGTCTCCTGCAAAAACAAAATGTCAGCTTCAACCCGGCCAAGAAAATCAAAGGCTGCAAACCTAGCCGTATCAGACTTAATGCTGGCCACATTAATGGTGGCCAGCGTCAGTGGAGAGGGGACTGCCATTAAGACCGATTGAGCTCAATGACCTTCAGCTTCCCACCCCCTTTCCTCCTATCACCACCACCCCTAGATGAGTCTGAAGAGGACCCGCGACTTCTCCTCATCTTGCGGGTCCTCTTTTTTCATTGGGATTGGTCCATCACCTCCCCCGGTGCGGTTTGGCCAGAGGAGGGATGGACCTCCCCCGCAACTTCTCCCTGAGGAGTTACAGCGGTCGCAGAGACAGTAGCAACTTCGGCCCTGGGTGCATCATCTCCTCCTCCAGGCCAGCCTCCCCCCCAGAGGGCAGGGGGCCCCTCCCCGGAGGGAGACTCAGCAGCCCCTGATGGCTCCACCTCTCCCTCTGAAGCCTCCCCTGAGGCCGACGCGTCCTCACAGAGGGATTGGTACCGGTTGGGACCTACCACTAGAGGGCCGTCGAGTCTGCGTTCCTTCGTCGGGGGGGGGGGGGGGGGGCAGATGTTTTTGCCCTCACTTTACTCGGTGACTTTCTCCGCTTGACCGTCTCTCCCTCCCCAGCACTGACGTACTGAGAAGAAGACGACTGGTCAGCCTCTTCCTCCCTCTGCAGTCTCCTCATCTCCTCAACCAGGGTCGTGCCCACTGCTGCCTCGGCATCAAGATCCGGCCCAGCAGAGCCAAGGGCAGAAGGAAGGCACATAACTCCCTCCCTCTGCTCCCTCCTCCTCTCGCGCCTCCTTGCCCTTGATGGTGGCTGGGCCTTCTCCCTTTGCCTTGGCAGACTAGTCTCTCCTCCCCCACTCACCCCCTCCGCAGCAGGGACAGCCTCCTCAACTGCCCCCGCTTGCTGAAGGGTGGTGTTGGCGAAAGACCGTGGACACGCCCCAATCGGGTGCCCAAGGACACCACACAGGTGGCAACGCACCCTGCCACAGGTCGCCGCGAGATGGCCCACCTCCCCACACATGGCGCACTTCTGCACACGGCAGGATGCGCTCAAGTGTGAGGGGTCACCGCACCTGTTACAGAGTTTTGGCTGCCCCTGGTAGAAGACAAGGATCCTGTCTTTCCCAAGGAAGGTTGAGGACGGGATATGCATCACCGAGTTATCCTCGTGTCGCAATTTGACCATGAAGGTCCAGGCCCCCGACCATATACCGAACTCGTCGAGATTTTTCTTTGGGAAGTCCTTGACCTCCCCAAACCTGTTCAGCCAGATCATGATGTCCATATAAGAAAGTGACTCGTTACGAGTTAAAACGGTCACTTTCTTAATGTTATCCTGGCGTGACACCGCCCACACCATAAAGTCACACCAGGCGGGCTCGTCCTTCACCAGCCTATAGTTTCCCCAGAAGGTTTCTAAGCCCTCCGGGGCAACAAAGCTGATGTCAAACTCCGAGGAGCCAACAGGATGAATCAGGGCAAAGATGTCGCTCGCCCTGAAACCCATCCCGAGTAGGAGTTCCACGACCCCCCTCCTCTGGGGACAAGGGCCGGCTCCCCCCCCACACGAGACGGGCCACGTTCCTCCGTGTCGGCCCCCTACGCCCGGGTGTAGGGAGAGTCCATCTGGTCTCACCTCCTTCCTCTCGGAACTTCCCTAGGCCAAAACGCTCAATCCAGAACCTAAGGTCTCTCGACTGCCCATCTATGGTCATTGTGGACTGGCCCGCCCATAAAGCCTCCAGGAGCTGCCATTGCAAATCGCCGTCCCTGGAGCCCGACGGAAGACATGATGCACCCCCAGGGGCCCCAGAAGCAACACTGGCATAGGAGCGTGGGGGCCCGGAGGCCGCAGCAACCTCTGCTGCCGGAGTGCCAGCACCACTCCCAGGGACCCCCGCAGAACTACTTTGCCCAGCCACGGCAACCGGAGCACCAGAGGCAGCAACAGTCCGCCCTGGCATAGTTGCCGCGGACCGGGTCACTCCAACTGCAGCAGAAGGGACAACAGCAGAGAGGACAACAGGAGCAACAACATCAGGAGCAACAACAGCATCAGGAACAGCATCGGGACCAACAGCAGGAACAACAGCAGGAACAACAGCAGAAATACCAGAAACAGGGACCACAACAGAAATATTGCTAGCAGTAGAGTTTTTAGCAGCAATGGTAATAGCCCCTCCACCCACAGCCTCCCCGACTACAGGCTCTTGGACCCCCTTGCATACTACACCACCTTCTTCAGGAGATTTACTAATTACCCCTTTTGTCCCTCCGGCTTTCCCCTTTACCTTACCCGTCTGCTTAGCTGGCTTTTCCATTCGTCCATCACTTACACCTGCGGTCTTTCTTCTCACAGCGGGGCCGGCCGCACCATTCGCTGATGGCTTCCCCGCTTTTACCTTGGCCTCCACATCCACAGTCACCCCGGCGCCGGATGTTTTAGGGGGACGCGCCCCCTTAGCGCCGGAAATTACCTCCGCATCACCGGCTTCATCGGCACTGGAGGAGGATGAGCCACGCCCACCTGCCACTCCCCCTTTCCTACGTCTCACTCTGGGGGAAGCCATCGTCATTTTGAGACCTCCTACCAGGGAGGGGGCCTCCAATTTCCTTCCTTTGCCCTTGTCCGCAGCTATGAGCGCCTTGTCCGCAACCATGAGTGCCTTGTCCGCCGCCACCTGAAAGATACTATCAGGCGCCATTTTGACTGCTGGCACCCCAGGCACCCCGCCACTTGGCGTAACCCGAGGTGCCTGCGCCTCCCTTTTCTCTCCTGGAGGCATCGTAACCTGGGCCGAAGTCCCGGCGCGGTGCTCCCCTGGCAACGATCTGACAAATTTAAATGTCTCTATTTCTCTTTTTTTTTTCTCTTTTCACCTTCTTCCTGGTCTTGGTTCCTTTTCCCCCCTCCTCCCCGTCCAAATCTGACATGCTGAATGCTAATTGGTCCATTCTGAACGGGGACTCCAATTGGCAGATTTGCCTCATCAGCTTCCCGCCTTCTCCCGAGGCTCCACCCTCCTCCTTCTCCGTCTCGGGCAGTGGTTGGTTCTCTGGGAGTGTGGGAGATTGCGTCACTTCCTGTCCTGTCATTCTGACTTCCTGTCTTGTCATTCTGACTTCCGGCTTCACTGCCGGCGCTGATGCCGGCATGTACGTGGGTATCGGGCTGCTGCTACTAGGGACGGCTACTCGACTATACTGTACCGCCATGCTGTCATCCGACTCCAGGTCTGACTCACAATAGTCGTCCTCTCCCGAGCTGTCTGAGGACGCGGGGCCATCCTTCAACAACCGCTCCTGCTGTTTGCAGAAGACGCGGTCATCGTTCAGCAGCTTCTCTCTGAACTGCCCCGCGCCCTCCAGAATCTCCGTGCACCTGGCTTCCAGGGCCTTTGTTTTTTCAGGCTCCTTACCTGCTTACTGAAAACCGGGCGGTCCTTCCTTGAGGCCCTGTCACTACGGGCGCGAGCGCTCTGAAGCTCCCCACTCATTGCGAACAGGGACCTCCGGGCTCGGTCATATTCCTCCAGGACCGCCTCGATCCTCCGGCTGTAAATGGCGACTTCCTCTCCAGCCTTCCTGATGCCCCATCCTGCGGGTGATTGCGGCAGCGATGACGGTAAGCTTGTGTCTTTTCTCCTGCTTGCAGGGACCCTTCCAGAGAGAACCGCATATCCTGCGGCCATAGCCCCCCTTCGGACCGGCTTCAACCACCACTGCCGCTGATGTTACCGCCGTGGCTGATGTCGCCGTTTTCACGGATCCACCTGCCGGGACTGCTGACACCCCTGTCGCCGTCGCCCGCTCCACGGACGTCGCTGCTCCCGATGCTGTTCCTGATGCTGCAGCCGCCAATGTCGCTGCTGCTGCTCCCGATGCTGCTCCCGATGCTGTTGTCCCGGTCGCCAGTCTCATTGAGGCTTGCTGCCTCAGCGACCTCCGCCTGCCCTGCTCTGCTGGTGCTGTGTCGGCAGACATTCTCCTGCCCCCCGCCTGTAAGGTCCGGGGGGCAGGAGCTCCACGCTCCATGATAAGGCTCCCCTCCGCACGGGGAAGGGAGCCGGAGCTACGGTATGTAACACACAAAAGACCGAAAACCACACCCAATAATCGGTCTCCAAGTATCCAAAAAGCCTCTTAAGCCTCTGGACTCAGGAGCTCAAACAAGTGTGTCTGACTCCCACGGTTGCCCCGAAGGAATTGGAACTATTTTATTAGAAAAGTAGAAAAAGTTCACAAACACTGTCACATACGAAAATACAATATAAAAACTATAAACAGAGACAATACATAAATCTAAAACATAGCATAAAACCATCAACAAATAAAATACAAGAAAACACCGGGACAAAAAAAAAACCAATCGCGAACCAGCCCCATCCATTCTGCCTTTCACTCCGCCTTTCACTCTTCTCCCGTCTTTCTCCAGTCATCCGTCAGTCAAAAACTCTAACAAAAGAAAATCTAAATGAGCAATATACAATGGAAACTTATAACGGAAACTTATAACACTAACAAAATCCCCAACTGAAACTTACTAAAAAATTTTTTTTTTTTTTTTTTTCCCTCACCACACCCGGCCAGCACCACGCCCCATGTCCTCCCATGTCCGCATAGTCCTGGTGCTGGCACCACCCACAACCAAGCCCCTGAAACCCAACCTGGCTCTCCGCCTCATGTCCTCCCATGTCCACGTAGTCCAGAGCCAGGCCGGGCACACGAAAACTCATAAACCAAACCCTCCACCCCCCAAAAAGAAACCCCCCTCCCAAACAACCTACCCCCCTGAAAAAACCCTTATCTACTAACAAACAAATGGAATTATGGAATATGGAAAAAGAAATATGGGATATGGAAATGGATATAAAAAATGGAAATGGAAAATGAATATGGGATAAGGAAAAAAGGAAAATGGGAAAATGGACACAACATATGAACGACAACAATAACAAATAAGAAATAACAGACAAGTAACAAAAACCCTCCATCCTACATAACCTGTTAAATTACCTTCCCTCCCATAAACCTCCCATGGGCCTAGGGTCGGTTATCCTCAAGCCTCTTACCCTTCCATCTGATTTCCAAAACAAAATGCCTATGTGGTGACACGCCAGCCCTCCACCAGGAAGAGAGCACAGGAGGCCCATCCCTGTCTACTCGCCCTACCGCTATATCCCTATCTATCATTCTGTCCCTACCCTGTCCCTACCTGTCCCTCCCTATCAGAAAATAATAAACCCCACCCCTCGTGCAAACCTTGCCCTACCTATCCCTATCTGGCCCTAACCTAACTAACCTACTTTAAATCCCTTATCTAACCCTCAGGGAACAGAAAAAGTGAACCCCCTCCAGAGGGTAGCAGCCCTTTCTGCGCCCAGCCCCTCGTACTCCCGAGAGCGCACCCTCACCAGGTCCACCATGATGTTTTTAACCACCTCCACCTCCGGGAGGATTTTGCCTCTCGTCGATACTAAACACCGTGCTGACCATAGGTGAAACCTGACCACTGCACTCACTACAAAAAGTGTTTGGCAGTCCCTGCCCTCCGGGTGTTTGAATGCCCCATAGGCCCACTCGGCATAGGAAAGGCCAGCCAGCCGCAGCCAACCGGTGGAGGTCCCCACCAATTTGCAAACCCTTATATTGAAGGGGCACTGAAGCAGGAAGTGCTCCATGCTTTCCAGCATGTCGCCACACTCCTCCCGAGGGCAGCCTCGCTCGTCGGAGTTCCGGTACTTCAAGTTCCCCCTCACATATAACTTACCTAGGAGGCAGCGCCAGGTCAGATCCCAAAACTTCCGAGGAAACCTTTTGGAGTTAAGAAAACGCAACCCTCCCTCTAAGGTTTCTCCTGGGCAATCTTTGAGCGCCAGAGGCTTCTGGAAGTGGGTCAACAGGACCTTGTCGTCAAGAAAACGTCTTGACTGAGTCCTGATCTCCCACGCCCCAGACCCCACCGACGAATCACTTTCAGGACCAGGGAAGCATAGGCCGGGAGATATCCATGGGGTGCACGAAGATCTTTCACTTGCCCTCCTGACTCCCATTTCTGGAAGAAGGGCCGAAACCACCCCTGGCAGGAGGCTACCCACGAAGGAGCCCCCTCGGAGGAGAGGTTTGGTAAATTGATCTTAAGAAAGGTGTTCATTAAGAACACCACGGGGTTAACCATATTTAACCCCCCTAGCCTCCTTGTGCGGTATGTAACCTCCCTCCTGATTAGGTTGAGCCTGTTCCCCCATAACAGTTGGAAGAACAGGCAACAGATCCTACTCCAACAAGACTCTGGCAAGGCACAGACGCTACCTAGATAGATCACCAACGGGAGCAGGAAGGCTTTGGCAAGGTGAACCCTTTCTCTCAGGGTCAAAGACCAACCCTTCCAGCAATCAACTCTCTGGGCGACATCCTTAAGCCTACCTTCCCAATTTTGGAGTGGGTAATCACCCTGGCCAAAATGGATGCCTAAGATCTTTACAGACCCCTGGGGTTCTGGGAGGGTGTCCGGGAGAGAAAAAACAGGCTCTCCCCCTCCCAGCCAGAGGCTTCCACACTTATTCCTGTTTACAGCTGATCCGGAAGCCTCCGAGTAACTGTCCACTTCAGACATCACCCATTCAAGCTCCTCCCGTGACGAGACAAGAACGGTGACATCATCCGCGTAGGCTACTGTCCTCAAAGGGGAGCCAGTACCCTCCAGGTCCATCCTGACTCCCGCCACCGGCCCACCATTAATCCGTCTAATCAGGGGATCAATGGCGAACACATACAGTAGCGGGCTCAAGGGACATCCCTGTCGGACGCCCGACCCCACCTCAAAAGGACGACCAACCCAACCATTCACAAGCGGGAAAGACTCAGCCCCAGCGTATAAGGTCTGCAGCCACTGAATGAACCCCCCAGGCAGGCCATACCTCGAGAGAGTTGACCACAAATACTCATGATTCACCCTGTCAAAAGCCTTAGCCTGATCTAGGGACAGCAAGTACCCCTTCCACCGACCTGCCCTACTCTGCTCCACAGCCTCCCTGACACTCAGGACCGCACTTAAGGTGCTACGACCGGGAACAGAGCAGTGCTGAGCCGGCGAGAGGAGCCGGGGCACAAACTGTACCAGCCGGTTGAAAAGTACCTTCGCCAGAATCTTTCGGTCCGTATTGAGAAGTGCTATGGGCCGCCAGTTCTCAATATGGCTCGGATCCTTACCCTTTGACAGAACTATAAGGGCGGACCTCCTCATTGACTTCGGCAGAGTGCCCGAGGATAGACACTCATTAAGCACGTCAGTCAAGAGGGGAGCCAAAGCTCCTTTAAAGGTCCGATAGAACTCAGATGTTAAGCCATCTGGGCCAGGTGACTTCTTGAGGGCAAGACCCTCAATAGCCCTGACGACTTCCTCTTCCCTTATAGGTTCTAGCAAAACACCAAGAGAAGGGTCTTCTGCTGACTCAGGAATGGCTTCAGCCAAGAAACCTGAAATCCGATCCCGATTCATTTCCTTCTTTGCCAAAAGGTTCGAGTAGAAGGACCTGACGACCTCCAAGATCCCTGACCTGGATCTTGTCAGGGATCCTGTACTGTCAACCAGGCCTGTTACTGTCTTACAAGTCACTGACATCTTACAGTTCCTGTAGGGGTCGGGCGAGCGGTATTTCCCGAAATCCCTCTCAAGAACCAAAGATGCGTGCCTATCGTACTGACACCTTTTGAGCAAAGCCTTCACACCGGAGATATCCTCCTGGCTACCTCCGGTCGAGACCAGATGTCCAAGTCTCTTCCTCAGTGCAGTGTACATGCGGTACATGTCCAGTGACCTGAGGCTTGAGAGCCGGCGGAAAAATCCCGCCACCCTTTTTTTGAATATCTCCCACCACTCTGACCTAGTACCCTCAAGACCCAGTAATAGTACCTGATCCTGAAGAAACTCCTCAAAGGCTTGTCTTACAGCTGCCTCCTCAAGGAGTGACGAATTCAGCCTCCACAAACCTCTTCCTCTCCGGAGGGTCTCTGAAATATTCAAAGAAAACAAAATTAGACAGTGATCAGAGAACTCCACCTCCACCACGGACACAGGGGTGGTGACGGAATTCTCCTTCAAAAAAAACCTATCTATCCTAGACCTAACACTACCTCTCTGAAAGGTGAACCCACGGTGACCTGGGGAATGCCTGATGTGGATATCCTCCAGGCGAGCTTCACTCACTATTCTATTTAACGCGGCGCCATCATAGGGCAGTCTATCTCTGGTACCTCCTCGGTCTTGGGGTCTAGTTATGGTATTAAAATCCCCACCAAAGATGACTTGTTTGCCCGTAAAAAGAAAAGGCTTAATCTTCATAAAGAGGCTTTTACGGTCCCACTTTGTCTGGGGACCGTAGATGTTAATGAGGCGCAGGCTTTGCCCCTTCATGAAGACGTCTAAGACTAGGCACCTTCCCATTTCGAGCTCGATCAGTCGCTGGCATTTCACCTCTGCGGTAAAAAGCACCGCCACTCCACTATACGGCTCAGCCGCAAGAGACCAGTAGGAGGGCCCCCTGCGCCACTCCCTCCTTGCTCTGTTTATCTCTGATAGAGTACAGAGCCTGGTCTCCTGCAAAAACAAAATGTCAGCTTCAACCCGGCCAAGAAAATCAAAGGCTGCAAACCTAGCCGTATCAGACTTAATGCTGGCCACATTAATGGTGGCCAGCGTCAGTGGAGAGGGGACTGCCATTAAGACCGATTGAGCTCAATGACCTTCAGCTTCCCACCCCCTTTCCTCCTATCACCACCACCCCTAGATGAGTCTGAAGAGGACCCGCGACTTCTCCTCGTCTTGCGGGTCCTCTTCTTACATTGGGATTGGTCCATCACCTCCCTCGGTGCGGTTTGGCCAGAGGAGGGATGGACCTCCCCCGCAACTTCTCCCTGAGGAGTTACAGTGGTCGCAGAGACAGTAGCAGCTTCGGCCCTGGGTGCATCATCTCCTCCTCCAGGCTCCAGGCCAGCCTCCCCCCCAGAGGGCAGGGGGCCCCTCCCGGAGGGAGACTCAGCAGCCCCTGACGGCTCCACCTCTCCCTCTGAAGCCTCCCCTGAGGCCGACGCATCCTCACAGAGGGATTGGTACCGGTTGGGACCTACCACTAGAGGGCCGTCGAGTCTGCGTTCCTTCGTCGGGGGGGGGGGGGCAGATGTTTTTGCCCTCACTTTACTCGGTGACTTTCTCCGCTTGACCGTCTCTCCCTCCCCAGCACTGACGTACTGAGAAGAAGACGACTGGTCAGCCTCTTCCTCCCTCTGCAGTCTCCTCATCTCCTCAACCAGGGTCGTGCCCACTGCTGCCTCGGCATCAGGATCCGGCCCAGCAGAGCCAGGGGCAGAAGGAAGGCACATAACTCCCCTCCCTCTGCTCCCTCCTCCTCTCGCGCCTCCTTGCCCTTGATGGTGGCTGGGCCTTCTCCCTTTGCCTTGGCAGACTAGTCTCTCCTCCCCCACTCACCCCCTCCGCAGCAGGGACAGCCTCCTCAACTGCTCTCGCTTGCCGAAGGGTGGTGTTGGCGAAAGACCGTGGACACGCCCCGATCGGGTGCCCAAGGACACCACACAGGTGGCAACGCACCCTGCCACAGGTCGCCGCGAGATGGCCCACCTCCCCACACATGGCGCACTTCTGCACACGGCAGGAGGCGCTCAAGTGTGAGGGGTCACCGCACCTGTGACAGAGTTTTGGCTGCCCCTGGTAGAATACAAGGATCCTGTCTTTCCCAAGGAAGGTTGAGGACGGGATATGCATCACCGAGTTATCCTCGTGTCGCAATTTGACCATGAAGGTCCAGGCCCCCGACCATATCCCGAACTCGTCGAGATTTTTCTTTGGGAAGTCCTTGACCTCCCCAAACCTGTTCAGCCAGGTCATGATGTCCATATAAGAAAGTGACTCGTTACGAGTTAAAACGGTCACTTTCTTAATGTTATCCTGGCGTGACACCGCCCACACCATAAAGTCACGCCAGGCGGGCTCGTCCTTCACCAGCCTATAGTTTCCCCAGAAGGTTTCTAAGCCCTCCGGGGTAACAAAGCTGATGTCAAACTCCGAGGAGCCGACAGGATGAATCAGGGCAAAGATGTCGCTTGCCCTGAAACCCATCCCGAGTAGGAGTTCCACGACCCCCCTCCTCTGGGGACAAGGGCCGGCTCCCCCCCACACGAGACGGGCCACGTTCCTCCGTGTCGGCCCCCTACGCCCGGGTGTAGGGAGAGTCCATCTGGTCTCACCTCCTTCCTCTCGGAACTTCCCTAGGCCAAAACGCTCGATCCAGAACCTAAGGTCTCTCGACTGCTCATCTATGGTCATTGTGGACTGGCCCGCCCGTAAAGCCTCCAGGAGCTGCCGTTGCAAATCGCCGTCCCTGGAGCCGGGCGGAAGACATGATGCACCCCCAGGGGCCCCAGAAGCGACGCTGGCATAGGAGCGTGGGGGCCCGGAGGCCGCAGCAACCTCCGCTGCCGGAGTACCAGCGCCACTCCCAGGGACCCCCGCAGAACTACTTAGCCCAGCCACGGCAATCGGAGCACCAGAGGCGGCAACAGTCCGCCCTGGCATAGCCGCCGCGGACCGGGTCACTCCAACTGCAGCAGAAGGAACAGCGGCAGAGAGGACAACAGGAGCAACAATATCAGGAGCAGTGACAGGAGTAACAACAGGAGCAACGACAGCATCAGGAACAGCAGCAGAAACAACAGCAGGGACAACAGCAGGGACAACAGCAGAAATACCAGAAACAACAGGGGCCACAACAGAAATATTACCAGCAGTAGAAATACTTTTTTTAGCAGCAATGGTAATAGCCCCTCCTCCCGCAGCCTCCCCGACTACAGGCTCTTGGACCCCCATGCATACTACACCACCTTCTTCAGGAATACTACTAATTACCCCTTTTGTCCCACCCGCTTTCCCCTTTACCTTACCTGTCTGCTTAACTAGCTTCTCCACTCGTCCATCATTCACACCTGCAGTCTTCCTTCTTACAGCGGGGCCGGCTGCACCACTCGCTGATGGCTTCCCCCGCTTTTACCTCGGCCTCCGCATCCACAGTCACCCCGGCACCTGATGTTGTAGGAGGACACGCCCCCTTAGCTCCGGAAGTGACCTCCGCATCACCGGCTTCATCAGCACTGGAGGAGGATGAGCCACGCCCACCTGCCACTCCCCCTTTCCTACACCTTACTCTGGGGGAAGCCATCGATATTTTAAAACCTCCTACCAGGGAGGGAGGTTTCCCTACGCCACTCCCCTCCGCAGGGGGGGCTTCTTTGCCTTTGCCCTTGTCCGCAACTATGAGCGCCTTGTCTGCAACCATGAGCTCCTTGTCCGCCACCACCTGAAAGGTACTATCAGGCGCCATTTTGACTGCTGGCACCCCGCCACTTGGCGTGACCCGAGGTGCCTGCGCCTCCCTTTTCTCTCCTGGAGGCATCGCAACCTGGGCTGAGGTCCCGGCACGATGCTCCCCAGGCAACGACCTGACAAATTTAAATGTCTCTATTACTCTTTTTTTTTCCCTTCCTTGCCTTCTTCCTGGTCTTGGTTCCTTTTCCCTCCTCCTCCCCCGTCCAAATCTGACAAGCTGAATGCTAATTGGTCCATTCTGGGCGGGGACTCCAATTGGCAGATTTGCCTCATCAGCTTCCCGCCTTCTCCCGAGGCTCCACCCTCCTCCTCCTCCGTCTCGGGCAGTGGTTGGTTCTCTGGGAGTGTGGGAGATTGTGTCACTTCCTGTCCTGTCATTCTGACTTCCTGTCTTGTCATTCTGACTTCCAGTTTCACTGCCGGCGCTGATGCCTGTGTATATGTGGGTATCAGGCTGCTGCTACTAGGGACGGCTACTCGACTATACTGTACCGCCATGCTGTCATCTGACTCCAGGTCTGACTCACAATAGTCGTCCTCTCCCGAGCTGTCTGAGGACGCGGGGCCATCCTTCAACAACCGCTCCTGCTGTTTGCGGAAGAAGCGGTCATCGTTCAGCAGCTTCTCTCTGAACGGCCCCGCGCCCTCCAGAATCTCCGTGCACCTGGCTTCCAGGGCCTTTATTTGTTTTTTCAGGCTCCTTACCTGCTTACTGAAAACCGGGCGGTCCTTCCTTGAGGCCCTGTCGCTACGGGCGCGAGCACTCTGAAGCTCCCCACGCATTGCGAACAGGGACCTCCGGGCTCGGTCATATTCCTCCAGGACCGCCTCGATCCTCCGGCTGTAAATGGCGACTTCCTCTCCAGCCTTCCTGATGCCCCATCCTGCGGGTGATTGCGGCAGCGATGACGGTAAGCTTTTGTCTTTTCTACTGCTTGCAGGGACCCTTCCAGAGGGAACCGCATATCCTGCGGCCATAGCCCCCTTCGGACCGGCTTCACCCGCCACTGCCGCTGATGTTACCGCCGTGGCTGATGTTGCCGTTTTCACGGATCCACCTGCCGAGACTGCTGACACCCCTGTCGCCACGGCTACTCCTGCCGGCATCGCCCGCTCTACGGACGTCGCTGCTTCCGATGCTGTTCCTGATGCTGCAGCCGCCAATGTCGCTGCTGCTGCTCCTGATGCTGCTCCCAATGCTGTTGTCCCGGTCGCCATTCTCATTGAGGCTTGCTGCCTCAGCGACCTCCGCCTGCCCTGCTCTGCTGGTGCTGTGTCGGCAGACATTCTCCTGCCCCCCGCCTGTAAGGTCCGGGGGGCAGGAGCTCCACGCTCCATGATAAGGCTCCCCTCCGCACGGGGAAGGGAGTCGGAGCGACGGTATGTAACACACAAAAGACCGAAAACCACACCCAATAATCGGTCTCCAAGTATCCAAAAAGCCTCTTAAGCCTCTGGACTCAGGAGCTCAAACAAATGTGTCTGACTCCCACAGTTGCCCCGAAGGAATTGGAGCAACCCATGTAGCTGGCGGGAGGTGTAAAGTAAAAAATAAGTAAATTAAAAAGCATACTCACCTGTCCCCGGTGCTCTGTTGTCCGCTGCCAGTGTCCATTCAGTCTCATGCCGGCGACTCCTTGCTGGGAGTCCTGCACCTCATGTGATCGCTAAGACCAATTGGGTACAGGATTTCCAGAAATGAGGCGCCGCCATGAGACCGAACAGACACAGGCAGGGGACAACGGGGTGCTGGGGACAGGTGAGTATGCTTTTTTTAAAATTTTCTTATTTTTACACCTCCATGGCGGCCGACACAGTGGTCGCTCCAGTTTATGGACAACCTCTTTTAAGGGGTTGTCTGGGCCAAATTTTTCTATGGTCACTTCACTGGTCCCCCCACATAGTGGCCTCTTCACTGGTGCCCCATACTGTATGGGGAACAGTTATGGGGTCATTATATTGTGTGGGAGCAGTGATGGGGGCTAACATCCTGTGGGGGGGACATTAAACTGTGTGGGACATATTAAAGGGGTTGTTCAGGGTTAATCTTTTTTATGGCCTATGCTCAGGATAGGCCATAAATACCTGATCGGTAGAGGGCTGACACATGGCCTCATCAGCTGTTCGGAGCCACTTCCGGTGCCTGTTCTGTACACAATACAGGGCCGGAAGCAGAAAGCTCCATCCGCTGTATAACAGCCCGCCGCCTTCACTGCAGCTCAGCTCCTACTGACTTCAATAAGTGCCGAGATACAGTGAAGGTGCCCGACCCCTATACAGTGGACAGAGCTTTCTGCTTCTGGCCCTGTATTGTGTACGGGCATCAGACGTGTCTCCATACAGCTGATCGGTCCGGGGTCGGCCCCCTACAGATCAGGTATCTATGGCCTATCCTGAGGATAAGCCATGACAAATTATGCCTGGACAACCCCTTTAATATACCCCCCTAATGCACCACACTTTAAAGAGATTGTCCAGTATAATTTTTTTCTTTTTTATAATTAGTCCGGGGGGAAGTGAATCCCCCCTACCCCCCCCCCCCAAAAAAAAAAAAACATACTAAACATACTCACCTGTCTCCGGTGCTCTGGTGTCCTCCTAGCACGGTCCGGTCCTGCAGCTTCACTGTTTTTTGGTTTTGTTTTTTTCACCTGCCCTGGCATAATTTAAATAAAAATGAAGGAGCCACTGTATGGAGTATAAGCTCCACAGTGGCCCCCATCCAGTATTATAAGCTCCACAGTGGCCCCCACCCAGTATTATAAGCTCCACAGTGGCCCCCATCCAGTATTATAAGCTCCACAGTGGCCCCCACCCGGTATTATAAGCTCCACAGTGGCCCCCACCCAGTATTATAAGCTCCACAGTGGCCCCCACCCAGTATTATATGCGCCCAATAGCCCCCCTCCGCTTCAGTGCTATTATATTCTGGGGTCTCCTCAGACTCCAGAGTATAATAATCGGAGGCCCAGGGGAAGTGATTAGAAATAACAAACATTCATACTCACCTTGCCTTACCTTTCCTTGGCATCCTCGCTCCTGTTGTCTTCAGCGTCTTCAGGCCCTTTTCCGACGTCGCTGCTGAGGCCTGTGATTGGGCCTCAGTGGTCACGTGGGGGCGCACTGACATCATTACGCGGCCCCGCCCCCATGTGACCATTGGGGCCTAATCACAGGCCTCAGTCACATGAAGGAGGAGCGCCGAAGAGGACGCTGTGCCCCGGAGAGGTGAGAATATGTATTTGTTATTTACAGTCACCTCCCCTGGGTGCCCTGCCGTCTATTGGAAAGGGGCCTGCAATATGCCAGGGTCCCTTTCCAATAACAGTATGTATAGCGCTCGGGGAACCAGGCTTTCCCAGACTGCTATCATAGTGGTCCAGGGTCACGGCCATCTCCAGCTGGCCGCGGGCCCGTACCCTGCCGGGTCCGGTCGCGCCCCCTGCAACCGCGATTGTAACGCCACTGGTCAGGGGCCCGATCGGGATGGTCAGGATCCCGATCGGGCCCCCATGCCATGAGGACTAATAGTCGGGGCCCACCGGTGGATTCACCGGTTCCCCGGTGGGCCAGTCCGACCCTGCTCACCGTATACTCATAGTATCGGTATACGAACATGTCCAAGTTGGGGGCCCACTTGGACATGTTCGCCCCCCTGTGCTGAACCCCTAGCTACGCCTCTGCCTCTGTCATTGCCAACAAAGGATATATAACAAAGTATTGAGATGAACTTTTGTTATTGACCAAATACTTATTTTCCACCATAATTTGCAAATAAATTCTTTAAAAATCAGACAATGTGATTTTCTGGATTTGTTTTCTCATTTTGTCTCTCATAGTTGAGGTCTACCTATGATGTCAATTACAGGCCTCTCATCTTTTTAAGTGGGAGAACTTGCACAATTGGTGACTGACTAAATACTTTTTTTTCCCCACTGTATGTAACATAATCACTGTGATAATTTTATATTGCCACTGCTTGTATAAGAAGTTATTTTGGTTAGCTTTATGGTTGGATATGAGATGAAGTGTAATAGAGCTTTTCAACTTCCACTGCCACTAAGGCCTCATGTACACAATCATGTGCACAGTCAGTGTATTTTTCACAGGCTAACACACTGACCCTTTCATTTCTATGGCCCCATACACATGATTTTCACGGTCTGGTGAAAAACTCAGGACTGGTCCTATTCCTGTCCATTTTGCAGACTGTGCTCAGTGGGGTCGCGGAAGCATGGGTGGTGCATGGTGGTTCAATCACGACTTGATGACACGCACAGTCGTGTGCATGTTGTGATTTGTCCTATGCCATCAATGTTTGTCCTAAGACAACAACCCTTTTAATTATTTGTTACAACTTGTTTAATACGCAAAATGTGAGATAAAGGTATGGCTATAACTGTTCAACTCTTTTATAGTAACATTTCCCATGCAGGAAAAACCTGTAATAAATGAACTAAATGTGCCAACCTCAATGTGACTTTGCACCTTTGGCCAAGATGTTGTTAGAGGTCATAAATTGTTCTGTAGATATTTATTTTGCCACACCTTGACATATACTAAAGGATGTTATTATATTACTTGCATTCTAAGTTTTCCATGTGATCCTGATAATAACAAATATCAAGCAGCTTCTCATGGACAACACAACTTTTGTTATTTGTGCTAGTCGTTACATGAAGTTACATGAAGTTTATAAGATGCAAACTATATATGGCTATAGCGGGGGTTCTCAACTACAAGGTCCGAGCTGAACAGTAGCTGAACACATCCAATATGTATGGTATTTTTTAGGACAAAAAGATGCACAAGAAAAATTAGGAAAAAATATTTCCTAATGTGGCATTATACTGTGCGTGGGGGTCCCTAACATGGCATTATACTGTGCAGGGGCACAACTAACATGGCATACTTTGCAGGGACAACTAATGTGGCATTATACTGTGTGTGGGGGCACTAATGTGGCATTATACTGTTTCGGGGGGCACTTATATGGCATTAAATCGTGTACGGGGGCACTAAAGAGCATTATATTGTGGATGGGGGCACGAAGGAGCATTCTGTCCCCTTATACCTTACACTAAGTGGCAGCAGGGATCGGAAGTCGGTCCTGCTGCCTGCACAAGGGCCCTCACGTGTGAAGGCAGAAGGGATGATTACCAATCAGGGCTTGAGGACAGTGGGTGGGAGATAAAGGTTTCTCCCGGCTGCTGTTAATAGTTGAGTATCCCTGTGCTATAGTTTTTTTTTTTTATCACTTAACAAGGGGACCCCCAGCTGATCTTAGCCTTGCCTGTGTGGTTGACAGTCTGTCTACCAATCAAGTCTGAGGTAGGTCCTGGACTTGCTATAAACAGGTCATCAGCCCACACATGGTTGCTGGCTATTGAGATTCTGTCCTGTGACTTTGTCCCTGCTAGCTCCTTTTTCTGCTATTAATGTATTCCTGACTTCTGACCTTTGGCTCCCCCTATGACTACTCTCTTGAATTTCATTTTGGTACTGTATTACTCGACTGTTACAGACCCCTTGGTTAGCTGACCTCCCTTTTGTTGTTGTTTGTCCTGTTTGCGTTCTGTGTTGTCACTTATATTAAGAAGGGACTGTCGAACAGTTGCTGGCTGTCACCTAGGACAGATCAGGCAAGTAGCCATGGACAGTGGGGGGGGGGGGGTTCAGCTTAGGGTTCACTGTCTTGTTGTACCCCTTCCCCCAGGGTTCACCAGCAGCTATTGGAGAATCGATCCTTTAGCAATTCCCTTACAGTTAATTTCTAATACTTGGTTAAAAACCCTTTGTTGGCAATGACTGTCTGAAGTCTTTAACTCATTGACATCACCAGATGCCACTTTGTTTCCTCCTTTTTAATGCTCTTTTAATGCCAGGACTTTACTGCAGCGGTTTTCAGTTGCTGTCTGTTTGTGGTCTGTCTGAAGCTTAGTCTTTAACAAGTGAAATGCATGCTCATTGGGTTAGAGATCAGGTGACTGACTTGGCCATTCAAGAATATTCCACTTCTTTGCTTTGATAAACTCCTCGGTTGCTTTGGCTTTATGTTTTAGGTCATTGTCCATCTGTATTTTGAAGTGCCGACCAATCAGTTTGGCAGAATTTGAGCACACAGTATGTCTCTGAATACCTCAGAATTCATCCGGCTGCTTCTGTCCTGTGTCACATCATCAATAAACACTGGTGACCCAGTGCCAGACAGCCATGCATGCCCAAGCCATCACACTGCCTCCGCCGTGTTTTACAGATCATGTGGTATGCTTTGGATCACGAGCTGTACCACGCCTTGACCATACTTTTTTCTTTCCATCATTCTGGCAGAGGTTGATCTTGGTTTCATCTGTCCAAAGAATGTTGTTCCAGAACAGGCTCTTTTGGATGTTTTTTTAACAAAGTCCAATCTAGCCTTTTAATTCTTGAGGCTTATGAGTGGCTTGCACCGTGCAGTGAACCCTCTGTATTTACTTTCATGCAGTCTTCTCTTTATGGTAGATTTGAATATTGATACGCCTACATCCTGGAGAGTGTTGTTTACTTGTTGGCTGTTGTGAAGGGGATTCTCTTCACCATGGAAATTATTCTGCGATCATCCACCACTGTTGTCTTGATGAGTTTACCAGTGCTTTCTTTCTATCTCAGGATGTCCCAAACTGTAGATTTTGCCACTCCTAATATTGTAGCAATTTCTCGGATGGGTTTTTTTTCTGTTTTTGCAGCTTAAGGATGGCTTGTTTCACCTGCATGGAGAGCTCCTTTTACCGCATGTTTTCTTCACAGCAAAATCTTTCAAATGCAAGCACCACACATAACGAAGGAATTGCCCACACCTGCCCATGAAACAGCCTTTGAGTCAATTGTCCAATTACTTTTGGTCCCTTTAAAAACAGGGTGGCACACGTTAAGTAGCTGAAATTCCTAAACCCTTCATCCAATTTTAATGTGGATACCCTCAAATGAAAGCTGAAAGTCTGGACTTTATGTCGATGTCCATTATATAACTATAACTTGAATATGTTTCAGTAGACAGGCAAAAAAACAAAATTTGTGTCAGTGTCCAAATATATATGGACCTAACTGTACTACAAAAAGCCTCCAGAAATGGATGGAAACAAAGCGCTAGAGAATTCTGAAGTAGCCAGCAATGAGTCTGGATCTAAATCCCATTGAACTCCTGTGGAGAGATCTTAAAATTGCTGTTGGGAGAAGGCACCCTTCAAATATGAGAGACCTGGAGCAGTTTGCAAAAGAAAATTTCAAAATTCCAGGTGAGATTAATTTTAGTTATTTTTTCCAAAGGGTGTGTAACGAAATATTAAGTTGAGGGTGCCAGTAATTTTTTCCACCCCATTTTTAAAGTTTTGCGTGAAATTAAATAATTTTTGGCTTTTTTTTTTTCTCTGTTTTTTTGAGTTGTTCTAATACACACAAAGGAAATAAACGTGTACAGTGGGGAAAAAAAGTACAGCCACCAATTGTGCAAGTTCTCCCACTTAAAAAGATGAGAGAGGCCTGTAATTGACATCATAGGTAGACCTCAACTATGAGAGACAAAATGAGAAAACATATCTAGAAAATCACATTGTCTGATTTTTTAAGAATTTATTTGCAAATTATGGTGGAAAATAAGTATTTGGTCACCTACAAACAAGCAAGATTTCTGGCTCTCATAGACCTGTAACTTCTTCTTTAAGAGGCTCCTCTGTCCTCCACTCATTACCTGTAGTAATGGCACCTGTTTGAAATTGTTATCAGTATAAAAGTCACCTGTACACAACCATAAACAGTCACACTCCAAACTCCACTATGATGAAGACCAAAGAGCTGTGGAAGGACACCAGAAACAAAATTGTAGACCTGCACCAGGCTGGGAAGACTGAATCTGCAATAGGCAAGCAGCTTGGTGTGAAGAAATCAACTGTGGGAGCAATAATTAGAAAATGGAAGACATACAAGACCACTGATCTCCCTCAACCAGGGGCTCCACGCAAGATCTCACCCCGTGGGGTCAAAATGATCACAAAAACGGTGAGCAAAATCCCAGAACCACACAGGGGGACCTAGTGAATGACCTGCAGAAAGCTGGGACTAACGTAACAAAGGCTACCGTCAGTAACACACTACGCCGCCAGGGACTCAGATCCTGTAGCGCCAGACGCGTCCTCCTGCTTAAGCCAATACATATCCAGGCCCATCTGAAGTTTGCTAGAGAGCATTTGGATGTTCCAGAAGAGTATTGGGAGAATGTCATATGGTCAGATGAAACCAAAGTAGAACTGTTTGGTAGAAACACAACTCGTCGTGTTCGGAGGAGAGTGAATGCTGAGTTGCATCTAAAGAACACCATACCTACTGTGAAGCATGGGGGTGGCAACATCATGCTTTGGGGCTGTTTCTCTGCAAAAGGACCAGGATGACTGATCCGTGTACATGAAAGAATAAATGGGGACATGTATCGTGAGATTTTGTGTGCAAACCTCCTTCCATCAGCAAGGGCATTGAAGATGAAACGTGGTTGGGTCTTTCAGCATGACAATGATCCCAAGCACACCACCAGGGCAACGAAGGAGTGGCTTCGTAAGAAGCATTTCAAGGTCCTGGAGTGGCCTAGCCAGTCTCCAGATCTCAACCCCATAGAAAAACTTTGGAGGGAGTTGAAAGTCCATGTTGCCCAGCGACAGCCCCAAAACATCACTGCTCTAGAGGAGATCTGCATGGAGGAATGGGCCAACATACCAGCAACAGTGTGTGCCAACCTTGTGAAGACTTACAGAAAACGTTTGACCTCTGTCATTGCCAACAAAGGATATATAACAAAGTATTGAGATGAACTTTTGTTATTGACCAAATACTTATTTTCCACCATAATTTGCAAATAAATTCTTTAAAAATCAGACAATGTGATTTTCTGGATTTGTTTTCTCATTTTGTCTCTCATAGTTGAGGTCTACCTATGATGTCAATTACAGGCCTCTCTCATCTTTTTAAGTGGGAGAACTTGCACAATTGGTGGCTGACTAAATACTTTTTTTCCCCACTGTATGTCAGGGTGAAAGAATATTTCAGGTCTATTTTAACTGGCGTTGGTTGCCCAAGGTTAATAGAACATATTCGTGAAGTACATAATGGTGATAGTAATGTTTTGAGAGTCTTTGGATTGGAAAGGGTTAACTCCCCTAAATATGGAGGAGATAGAAACAGAATCTTATTTAAAAAAAGAGGCTAGATGGATAATGCTGACAAATGCTATGGGCCCATTGGGTCTCAATGACCGTAATGATCTTAGTGTTTTCCATTAACAATACAGTGAGTTTGATATAGGAATTCTATGTTTAACCCCTTCACGCATTCTCACGTACATGTACGTGGGAGAATGTGGGTAGTTACCGCATGCCCACGTACATGTATGTGATGGTGATCGAGCGGGCTCAGAAGCACAGTCTGTGCGATCACCGTGCGAGCCCAGCTGTATCTGATACCGAACCCCGCTATTTAACCCTTAAGATGCCGCAGTCAATAGCGACCGCAGCATCTTAAGTGCTTGTTAGCGGTAACTGACAGCTAACTGCCTGCTCCTTAACCCCCCATCGGAGCTGAGCTCTGATCCGGGTGTTTTAACCACCATGACAGATGTCCCCCTTGGCACCCCCCTCGGTGGGATCGGGGGTTGCCCATATGTAACGTCTGTAGCTTGGGGTGTGGAAAGTTACCCCAGGCTGCCTAAAGCCCCCAGTACCTGGTTGATCCTGTCGGGACCTCTGTAAGTCAGCCTATGCATCTGCCTTCCTCTATAGACTGCAATACACGTGTATCGCTGGTTCAGGTCTCCTAGTGGGACATATAAAAAAGTAAAAAAAAAAAAAAAAAAAAAAAAGTGAAGTGTATGAAAAAAATAAATTCATTTATTTCATATAATTAAGCAAGGAAATAATGATTTTTCGCCATCTCGCCTTAAAAAAAAATGCTATAAAAAGTGATCAAAAAGTCATATGTAACCAAAAACAGTACCAATAAAAAGCACAGATCATCCCGCAAAAAATAATCCTTCAAACAACTCCGTCAACCGAAAAAAAAAAATTGCTACACATCTCAGAAGATAGCGATGCAAGAATAATTGATTTCTTTCACCAAATGGGTTTTTGTTCTGCAAAACTAGTAACGCATAGAAAAACAATATAAATGAGGTATCACCATAATCGTACCGACCCGCAGAATAAAGGTAACATGTTACTTATTCTGGGGCCACTCCCTAGGGGATTCCACTTTACTGGTACTTTAGAGGCGCTACAAACATGACATGGCGTCCAGATACCAAACATCTAATTATACACTTCAAAAGCCACATAGCGCTCCTTCACATCTGTGCCCTGCTGTGTACCCAAACTACAGTTTATGCCCACATGTATGACACTGGTGTACCCAAGATAACATACTTGGGCATAAACTGCTGTCTGGGCACAGAAGGGGAGCGCTATTTTGTTTTTTGGAGCACAGACTTAAGACGGTTTGGTTGTAGGATGTCATGACACTTTTGCAGAGCTGAAAAACCAGTAAAGTGGAATCCCCATTTTGGAATCTACACCCCTGAAGGAATTTAACCAGGGGTACAGTGAGCATGTGTAACCCCCAAGTGTTAATTTTCCAGAAATAAATACGCAGCCGATGGTGAAAGGTGAAAATGACAATTTCTCCAGGAATACGTCATTTCAGTGTGTAATATGTTGTGCCTGGCTTGTATCAGAGACGAACGCTCCAAAAGCTGTTGTGCCCGGGATATCTGCTTAACAGTTTTTGTAGTGTGTGTCTCAGCTGACACAAGTTGAGAACAACATATCGGGCACTGAAATGTCGTATCTATGGAAAAATTGCAATTTTCACTTGTCATTATCAGCTGCACATTCATTTCTGGAAATTAAATTAATGCAACATTCAAAGGTTAAAAATGCTTGCTACACCACTTGATGGGTGTACTTTCCAAAGTTATGTGTCTGCAGGGTCTATTTTACTGCCAATTCAGGGACATGCAAAAGTGGCATGACATCCAAAAACCAAACTGTGCTCCAAAAACCAAAATAGCGCTCCTTCCCATCTGGCCTCGGCTGTTCCCAAACAGCAGTTTATACCCACATACAGTGCTGGCCAAAAGTATTGGCACCCCTGCAATTCTGTCAGATAATACTCAATTTCTTCCAGAAAATGATTGCAATCACAAATGCTTTGGTAATAATATCTTCATTTATTTTGCTTGCAATGAAAAAACACAAAAGAGAATGAAAAAAAAAGTCAAATCATTGATCATTTTACACAAAACTCCAAAAATGGGCCGGACAAAAGTATTGGCACCCTCAACCTAATACTTGGTAGCACAACCTTTAGACAAAATAACTGCGAACAACCGCTTCCGGTAACCATCAATGAGTTTCTTACAATGCTCTGCTGGAATTTTAGACCATTCTTCTTTGGCAAATTTCTCCAGGTCCCTGAGATTTGAAGGGTGCCTTCTCCAAACTGCCATTTTGAGATCTCTCCACAGGTGTTCTATGGGATTCAGGTCTGGACTCATTGCTGGCCACTTTAGAAGTCTCCAGTGCTTTCTCTCAAACCATTTTCTAGTGCTTTTTGAAGTGTGTTTTGGGTCGTTGTCCTGCCGGAAGACCCATGACCTCTGAGGGAGACCCAGCTTTCTCACACTGGGCCCTACATTATGCTGCAAAATTTGTTGGTAGTCTTCAGACTTCATAATGCCATGCACACGATCAAGCAGTCCAGTGCCAGAGGCAGCAAAGCAACCTCAAAACATCAGGGAACCTCCGCCATGTTTGACTGTAGGGATCGTGTTCTTTTCTTTGAAGGCCTCTTTTTTTTCCTGTAAACTCTATGTTGATGCCTTTTCCCAAAAAGCTCTACTTTTGTCTCATCTGACCAGAGAACATTCTTCCAAAAAGTTTTTGGCTTTCTCAGGTAAGTTTTGGCAAACACCAGCCTGGCTTTTTTATGTCTCTGGGTCAGAAGTGGGGTCTTCCTGGGTATCCTACCATAGAGTCCCTTTTCATTCAAACGCCGAGGGATAGTACGGGTTGACACTGTTGTACCCTCGGACTGCAGGGCAGCTAGAACTTGTTTGGATGTTAGTCGAGGTTCTTTAGCCACCATCCGCACAATCTTTCGTTGAAATCTCTCGTCAATTTTTCTTTTCCGTCCACATCTAGGGAGGTTAGCCACAGTGCCATGGGCTTTAAACTTCTTGATGACACTGCGCACGGTAGACACAGGAACATTCAGGTCTTTGGAGATGGACTTGTAGCCTTGAGATTGCTCATGCTTCCTCACAATTTTGCTTCTCAAGTCCTCAGACAGTTCTTTGGTCTTCTTTCTTTTCTCCATGCTCAATGTGGTACACACAAGGACACAGGACAGAGGTTGAGTCAACTTTAATCCATTTCAACTGGCTGCAAGTGTGATTTAGTTATTGCCACCACCTGTTATGTGCCACAGGTAAGTAACAGGTGCTGTTAATTACACAAATTAGAGAAGCATCACATGATTTTTCAAAGGGTGCCAATACTTTTGTCCACCCCCTTTTTTATGTTTGGTGTGGAATTATATCCAATTTGGCTTTTTAACAATTCTTTTTGTGGTTTTCCATTGACGACAAATTAAATGAAGATATTATCACCAAAGCATTTGTGATTGCAATCATTTTCTGGAAGAAATTGAGTATTATCTGACAGAATTGCAGGGGTGCCAATACTTTTGGCCAGCACTGTATCCTGGGTACATCAGTGTCATACATGTGGGCATAAACTGCCGTTTGGGCACAAAGAAGGGTGTAGATGTCAAGGAGCGCTGTTTTGGACTGCTGATTTAGATTGTTGGTTTTTGGACGCCGTGTCACATTTGTAGAGACTCTATAAACACCCCTACAAAATGGGGTTACTTCTTGGGGAATTCCAATTTACTGGCACCTTCAAGGCTCTGCAAATACAGCATGGTGTTCAGAAAATCCCTCTATATCTGTACTCCAAAAGCTACAAAGAGCAGTGCTCCGTCCCTTCTGAGCCCTGCTGTGTGCCCAAGCAGCAGTTTACACCCACATATACAACTTCTTTGTACCTGTGATAGCCCACTTAATTGTTTTAGGAGTGTATATCTCTGATGAGACAAACTGGGCGCAATGTATTGGGCACCGAAATGGCATATTTCTTTAAGAATTTCAATTTTCAATTTGTACATTAATTTTCGGGAAGCACTCTTGGGCTCAAAATGATAATACCCCTTGATAAATTCCTTGCTGAGTGTAGTTTTCAAAATGGGGTCACTTTTTGAAGGTTTCCATTGCTTTAGGAGCTCTGCAAATGCGACATGGCACCTGAAAACTATTCCAGCAAAATCTGCCCTCCAAAAGCCAAATAGCGCTCTTTCCAACCATGTACCTATACAGCAGATTACGACCACATATGGGGTATTGCCGTGTTCAGGAGAAATTGTCTAACAAACTTTGGGGAGCTTTTTCTCCTTTATCCTCTTGTGAAAATAAAAAATTTGGGACTAAATTGAGGTTTTGTTGGAAAAAAAGTAATTTTTCATTTTCACGTCACAATGTTAATACAATCTGTGAAACAGCTATAGGGTCAAACTGCTCACTATATCCCTTATGTTCTGTGAGGGGTGTAGTTTGCAAAATGGGGTCACTTTTAGGGGATTTCCACTGTATTGGTACTTTGGGGGCTCTGCAAATGCGACATGGCACCTGAAATCTAATGCAGCAAAATCTGCCCTCCAAAAGCCAAAATAGTGCTCTTTCCATTCCGAGCCCAGTCATGTACTCATACAGCAGTTTACAACCTCATACACATGTGGACAAAATTGTTGGTACCCCTTGTTTAATGAAAGAAAAACCCACAATGGTCACAGAAAAATGTGCTGCCCAGTGTCAGAAAGCTTGGTCTCAGTCACAGGTCATGGGTCTTGCAACAGGATAATGACCCAAAACACACAGCTAAAAACACCCAAGAATGGCTAAGAGGAAAACATGGGACTATTCTGAAGTAGCTTTCTGTGAGCCCTGACCTAAATCCTATTGAGCATCTTTGGAAGGAGCTGAAAGGAGGGTTAACAAATTTCCTAATTGATGCTTTGAATTATTTGAGGGGTGCAATTTTGAAAATGGGGTGAATTATGGTGGAGTTTCTAACACATAGGCTATTATAATCCCCTTCAGACCTGAAGTAGTCTCTAAAAAATTAGTTTGGGATACAGTGCCTTGCGAAAGTATTTGGCCCCCTTGAACTTTTCAACCTTTTGCCACATTTCAGGCTTCAAACATAAGGATATAAAATTAACATTTTTTGGTGAAGAATCACCAAACAAGTAGGACACAATTGTGAAGTGTAACGAAATTTATTGGTTATTTTAAACTTTTGTAAAAAATAAAAAAAACGAAAAGTGGGTGTGCAATATTATTCAGCCCCTTTACTTTAAGTGCAGCAAACTCACTCCAGAAGTTCAGTGAGGATCTCTGAATGATACAATGTTGTCCTAAATGACTGATGATAAATATAATCCACCTGTGTGTAATCAAGTCTCCGTATAAATGCACCTGCTCTGTGATAGTCTCAGGGTTCTGTTTAAAGCGCAGAGAGCATCATGAAGACCAAGGAACATGATCCTGTTGTGGAGAAGTTTAAAGCCGGATTTGGATACAAAAAGATTTCCCAAACTTTAAACATCCCAAGGAGCACTGTGCAAGCGATCATATTGAAATGGAAGGAGTATCAGACCACTGCAAATCTACCAAGACCCGACCGTCCCTCTAAACTTTCATCTGAAACAAGGAGAAGACTGATCAGAGGTGCAGCCAAGAGGCCCATGATCACTCGGGATGAACTGCAGAGATCTACAGCTGAGGTGGGAGAGTCTGTCCATAGGACAACAATCAGTCGTTCACTGCACAAATCTGGCATTTATGGAAGAGTGGCAAGAAGAAAGCCATTTCTCAAAGATATCCATAAAAAGACTCGTTTAAAGTTTGCCAAAAGCCACCTGGGAGACACACCAAACATATGGAAGAAGGTGCTCTGGTCAGATGAAACCAAAATCGAACTTTTTGGCCACAATGCAAAACGATATGTTTGGCGCAAAAGCAACACAGCTCATCACCCTGAACACACCATCCCCACTGTCAAACATGGTGGTGGCAGCATCATGGTTTGGGCCTGCTTTTCTTCAGCAAGGACAGGGAAGATGGTTAAAATTGATGGGAAGATGGATGGAGCCAAATAAAGGACCATTCTGGAAGAAAACCTGTTGGAGTCTGCAAAAGACCTGAGACTGGGATGGAGATTTATCTTCCAACAAGACAATGATCCCAAACATAAAGCAAAATCTACAATGGAATGGTTCACAAATAAACGTATCCAGGTGTTAGAATGGCCAAGTCAAAGTCCAGACCTGAATCCAATCGAGAATCTGTGGAAAGAGCTGAAAACTGCTGTTCACAAACGCTCTCCATCCAACCTCACTGAGCTCGAGCTGTTTTCCAAGGAAGAATGGGCAAGAATTTCAGTCTCTCGATGTGCAAAACTGATAGAGACATACCCCAAGCGACTTGCAGCTGTAATCGCAGCAAAAGGTGGCGCTACAAAGTATTAACTTAAGGGGACCGAATAATTTGGCACGCCCCACATTTCAGTTCTTTATTTTTTACAAAAGTTTAAAATATCCAATAAATTTCCTTCCACTTCACGATTGTGTCCCACTTGTTGTTGATTCTTCACCAAAAAATTTAAATTTTATATCCTTATGTTTGAAGCCTGAAATGTGGCAAAAGGTTGAAAAGTTCAAGGGGGTCAAATACTTTCGCAAGGCACTGTATTTTCTTGCAAATCTGGAAAATTGCAGTTACACTTGTAAGCCTTCTAACATCCAAAATAAATTAAAGGATGATTAAAAGATTATGCCAATTTAAAGCTATGGTAGATAATATTTATTAATGTATTTGAGTGGTATGACCAGGCTCGGACTGGCCCACTGGGGAACCGGTGAATCCCCCAGGTAGGCCCCAACTATAGCAAGGAGGGCTATGGAGCTCACGGCCAGCTGGAGATGGCCAGGTCTCCGGACCACTATGATAGTGTTCGGGGAAAACCTGGATCCCCGACCGCTATACATATTGTAAATGCTTGTCGCCAGGCCCCTTTCCAATAGATGTCACCCAGGGGAGGTGACTTAAACTAATAGTCATACTCACCTCTCCTGGGCTCGGCCTCCTTTCCGGGGCCATTCGGTCATGTGACTGAGGCCTGTTATTAGGCCCTAGTGGTCACATGGGGCGCAACGGAGTAATGATGTCAGTGCGCCCCCACGTGACCGCTGAGGACCAATCGCAGGCCTCAGCAGCGACATATGAAGAGGGCCTGAAGACACTGAAGACGGCAGGATGGAGTGAGGATGGCCAGGAAAGGTAAGGCAAGGTGAGTATCAGTGTTTGTTATTTTTATTCACCTTCCCTGGGCCTCCGATTATTATACTCCGGGGTCTGCCCGCCGGTTGCTCCAATTGCTGGACAACCTCTTTAAAGGGTTTATCCATCTTTCTAATATTGATATCCTGTCCTTAGGATAGGCCATCAATATTACATCTGCAGGGGTACAACACCCAGGAACCCTGAAGATCAGCTTTTCCAGGACAGTGCAGCTACAGGTCATGTTAACAATTCCAGAAGCCACGCTGCTTGCTTGCCATACAGGTTGTAGCGGTAGGTTTAGGTAGCGCAGTGGTGTGTATGGCGGGTGTGCAGCATGACATTGTTATTACCAGTAGACGGGACGTCAGCACATAATTATTTGAGGGGTGCAACTGTGGAGCATATTATACATTGCAGGGGCCACTGTGAAGCATTTTATACTGTGTGGGGGCCACAGTGGAGCATATTATACTATGTGGAAGTCACTGTGGAATATTATACTGGTTGGGGCACAGTAGAGCATATTATACTGTGCGGGGACCACTGTAGAGCATATTATACCGTGCGGGGGCCACTGTGAAGCATATTATACTGTGCTTGGTCCACTTTGGAGCATATTATACTGTGTGGGACCCCTTCACTATTCACATCACATGCCATCTATTTTATAGCAGCCATACAGTAATATTACAGGCTGTAATAACATTGCATGGTGATTATAAAACAGATAGTATGCAATGTAAATAGCGAAGGAGTCACAGCGCTCGCAAACGCACCACAGTATCTTCAAAGAGTTGTTCAGTAGGGGCCCTGGGTTCAGGACAAGCAACAAAAAACTAATCGGTGACGGGCTGACAGACGTTCCGCACCGATTAGCTGTACGGGGCCACTTCTAACACCCATACTATATACAATATGGAGCTGGAGGCAGGTGGCCTTGTATAGCGGTCAGGCGTTGGTACTGCAGCTCATTTCCCATTTGCTTCAGCTCCTGTGTTGTGTATAGTACAGGAGTCAGAAGTAGCCCCACACAAGTGAGGCTAGGTTCACACTTGTGCCATGCTCTCCGTCGTTCGTATCCGCCATGGGACCTGAACGATGGAGAGCCCGGGAGCTAAAACAGCTGTTGCCTGCAGACCCCACACACTAATGTCCTCTGTGCAGGACTTTTCTCTCTGATGATTTTCGACGGAATGTGCAACGGAGTCTCTTACAGACATTCCGATGCAGATGTGAAGGAAGCCTGATCAACACCTTTAAATGCACCAACATTTAAATGGTGTACATTAAACAAAAGTGAATACATCACATTTATTATCCAGCATGAGACACTGAAATAAATTTGACCCATCTTTATACAGCCTGGTTTAAGATCAATCTCTTATGTTGCAAATGTTCAGGTATCTTCTTCATCTTCACTAACTCCCATATCATTGTCTGTACTTCTGCATTCCTCTTTACTTTTCACATACTCCTGTTTTATATTTTCCAGTTCAACAAGTTCTGTTTTAAATTTCTCCAGATGTGCTGCACGACGATTTCTCACAAGCTTCATTGGGAAAGGATTCAATTCATTAAATGCAATATTCATTAATTTCCTGAGAAGATAAAGTGAAGAATACACAACTTGCTTAGCTATAGCAGATTATCACGATTGTCATAAACTTGGCAAAGTTTACACATAGAGGAAATTGAACTAAAACCCATATTACTTCCCCTCTTACCCTAGTAAAAAAAGACAAAACATCATCATCATCATCATCATCATCATCATCAGGGAAGACCCTGTGTAGCTTATTTCTGTAGGACCCTTTTAACATACGGAGAGATGTCCTAAGCTGTCAAACCCCTTAAGGATGCAGGGTAGTTTGTATGTTAAGGCTCGGCGACTTTTTTCATATTTTCCTTACCCGCCTTTCAAAATGCATACTTTTTTATATTTCTGTCTACATAGCTATGTGAGGTCTTATTCTTTGCGTGACAAGTTGTACTTTTATTTGCCACCATTTTGGAGTACATATAATGTTATGATTAGCTTTTATTAACGTTTTTGGGGGTCCATGTGAAAAACCCCACAATTCTATCATAAATTTTTGCATTTTGTTTTTTCGGCGTTCACTCTGCATTAAAAATGACATGGTAACTTTGTCCATCGAATCATTACGATTATGGTGATACCTTATATATATTGGTTTTAGTATGTTTGACTGCTTTATAAATAAGATGTCTTTTTTACTGTTTACTCTAGGTTCACACTAGCATTTGGCACTCCATCCTTCGGATCCGCATGGGGACTCAAAAGACGGAGAGCCTGTACACTTAAAAAGTGGTTACCCGCGGACACCTGCGTATCCCCATTTTTCAGTATGAAACCAGCGGAGAGAAAAGTCCTCCTTGCATTTTTTGCGTTTTATAACGCTCGAGATATAACTTTTTGAAGTGACCCTTCGCTATCCTCATTTTCTCTACATTTTGCACAGCCCGTACTCCATACACAGTTGCTGAGTGAGAGGCAGGAACAGCTCTCAATACAGAAGCAAGGGGAAGAATAAAGAGAGACAGGATTTCACAGAAAGGAGACAAAATTCCTAAGTCTATTTCCACATCAGTTTTACCCAATGTTTTCTCAGTTAGTGTGTAATCTGGGGATGTATTTCCACTTTCAATGTTTATAACTTTACATTCATCCTTAGGATGGGCCATAAATTTTAGAATGTGGGGTATTTTACTGCCAGGACCATGCCCTTGAGCTGGGTGGAGATCGGGGGGTGCTGATATCTATTTTCTGCAGCCCGGGGTTTGGCCAGTGACCCCAGGATGCCTAGAGCCTCGACTACCTGGTTGATCCTGCTGGGACCTCAGGAAGTCAACCTATGTCTGCATCATTATCATATGCAGTCTATAATACTGAACCAGCGAACACAGCATTGCTGGTTCAGGTGTCCTTATAGAACAAATAAAAAATGTTAAAAAAAATAAAAATAAAGTGTGTAAAAAAAAAAAAAAAAATTTAATAAAGTTATAAAGTCCCCAAAAATTCCCTTTTCCTATATAAAATGAATTATATAAAAAAAAACTAAAAATTAATAAAAAGAATACATATTTGGTATTGCCGCATCCGTAAAAATCTGTACAATAAAACTGAAACAATATTTAATGTACACGGTAGACGTCGGGGAAAAAAAAAAAACAGAAAAAAAAAACGTCAGAAGTAATGATTTTTGGCTATCTCGCTTACAAAAAAAATGCTATAAAAAAAAAAAAAAAAAAAAAGTGATCAAAAACTCATATGTACCTCAAAACAAATACCAATAAAAAGCACATGTACTCTTGCAAAAAATAAGCCCTCAACCAACTCTGTCAACTGAAAAATAAAAATGTTACGCATCTCAAAAGATGGTGATGCAAAAACAATTGATTTACTGTATGTCCACAAATGGGTTTTTGTTCCGCAGAATTAGTAACGCATAAATAAACAATATAAATGAGGTATTGCTGTAATCGTACCGACCCGCAGAATTAAGGTAACATGTTACTTATGCTGTATGCTGCACGGCAAAAAAATTTAAAGGTAAAAACCAATGCCAGAATTGATGCTTTTTTTAAATCCACCCAGAAAGAGTTAATATAATTTATTCAATAAGTTATAGGCACCCCAAAAAATGGTGTCATTAAAAAATGCATCTCATACTGCAAAAAAAAAAAAAATCAGCCCTCATATGGCTACATCACCAGGAAAATAAAAAAAATAAAGCTCGCACAATGTGAAGACAAAAACCCCCAAAATCACCAAATCATTAGAACACAACTGCCTACGGCAGGAACGGAATGTATAAGCTGTGCGAGTGTATATCAGGGGACACTGTTTGGGCACAGCCAGGCACAGAATGGAATGAGCGATATTTGGATTTTGGCGCACAGATTTAGACAGTTTAGCTTTTGGACGTCATGATACTTTTGCAGAGCTCCTGAAATGCTAGTAAAGTGGAATCCCCTGACATTTGACCTCATTTCGGAAACTACACCCCCTGAAGAAATTTATCCAGGGGTACAGTGAGCATTTTTAACCTCCAAGTGTTGCATTAATTTATTCTCCAGAAATGAATACGCAGCTGATGGCAAAAGGTGAAAATGGCAATTTTTTCAGCAATATGTAATTTCAATGTATAATATGTTGTGCCCGGCTTGTATCAGATATGAACGCTCAAAAAGCTGTTTTGCCTGGAATACCCACTTAACAGTTTTTGGAGTATTTGTGTCTGCTGACACAAGCTGGGCACAAAATATCAGGCAATGAAATGGCAAATCTCTGAAAAAATTGCAGTTTTCCCTTTTCATTATCAACTGTGCATTAATTTATTGAAATTAAATTAATGCAATACTCAAAGGTTAAAAATGCTCACTACCCAACTTGATAAATCCCTTCAGTGGTGTAGTTTCCAAAATGGGGTCACAAGTCTGCAGATTCCACTTTACTGGCAATTCAGGGGCTCTGCAAAAGTGGCATGACCTCCAAAAACCAAACTGTGCTTCAAAAATCAAAATAGCGCTCCTTCCCTTCTGTGCCCGAACAGCACTTTGTACCAACATTATGGCATTGTTAAGTACATTATCCTGGGTACAACAGTGTCATACATGTGGGCCGTTTGGGCACCAGGAGGGTGCAGATGTGAAGGAGCGCTATGTAGCTTTTGGAGCGTAGATTTAGATTGTTGGATTTTGGACACCATGTCATATTTGCAGAGATCCTAAAATTGCCTCTACAAAATGGGGTCACTTCTTGGGGAGGTTCCAATTTACTGGCACCTCCAGGGATCTGCAAAAACAACATGGCGTCCAGAAAGTCCCTCTAAATCTGTACTCCAAAAGCGACAAAGCGCAGTGCTCCTTCCCTGCCCAAGCAACAGTTTACACCCACAAATATAATTTTTTTTGTACCCGGGATAACCCACTTAATAGTTTTAGGAGTGCATGTCTCTGATGACTCAAAGTGGGTACAACTTATTGGGCACCAAAATGGCATATTTCAATTTTCACTTTGTACGTTAAATTTTGGAAGAATTTTTAGGCTCAAAATGATAATACCCCTTGAGAAATTCCTTGAGGGGTGTAGTTTCTAAAATGGGGTCACTTTTGAGGGGTTTACATTGTATTGGTACTTTAGGGGCTCTGCAAATGCAATATGGTACCTGAAAACTATTCCAGCAAAATCTGCCCTCCAAAAGCCATATAGGGCTCTTTCCATTCTCAGTCCCACCATGTATCCATACAGCAGTTTACGACCACATATGGGGCATTTCTGTGTTCAGGAGAAATTGTGTAACAAACTGTGGTGTGTTTTTCTTCTTTATCCCCTTATAAAACTTAAAAATATGGCGCTAAATGGACGTTTTATTGGAAAAAAAAAAGTAATTTTTAATTTTTACATCCCAATGCTAATAGAATCTGTTTAACAGCTGTAGGGTATTCTCACCATACCCCTTGAGAAATTCCTTGAGAGGTGTAGTTTCCAAAATGGGGTCACTTTTTGGGGGTTTCCATTATTGTATTGGTACTTTAGGGGCTCTGGAAATGCGACATGGCACCTGGAAACTATTCCAGCAAAATCTTCTCTCCAAAAGCCAAATAGCACTCTTTCCATTCTGAGCCCTGCCATGTGCCCATACAGCAGACTAGAACCACATGGGGAGTATTCCTGTATTCAGGAGAAATTGTGTAACAAACTTTGGGGCACTTTTTCTCCTTTATCCTCTTGTGAAAATGAAAAAATTGGGGCTAAATTGACGGTTTATTGGAAAAAAGTAATTTTTCATTTATACTTCTCAATGTTAATTAAATCTGTGAAACAGCTCAAAATGCTCACTATACCCCTTGATATGTTCTGTGAGGGGTGTAGTTTCCAAAATGGGGTCACTTTTGGGGGTTTCCATTGTTTTGGTACTCTAGGGGCTCTGCAAATGCGACATGGCATCTGAATACTATTCCAGCAAAATCTACCCTTCAAAAGCCAAATAGCGCTCTTTCCATTCCGAGCCCTGCTATGTACCCATACAGCAGATTATGATCACATATGGGGCATTGCTGTGTTCAGGAGTAATTGTTTAACAACCTGTGGGATGCCTTTTCTCCTTTAACCCCTTGTGAAAATGAAAACTTTGGGATAAAGTGATGTTTTAGTCATTTTTCATTTACACATCCCAATGTTAATAAAATCTGTGAAACGGCTGTGGGGTCAAAATGCTCACTATACCCCTTGATAAATTCTGTCAGGGGTGTAGTTTCACTTTTGGGTGGTTTACAAAGTATTGGTACTCTAGGGGCTCTGCAAATGAGACATGGTACCTAAAAACTATTCCAGCAAAATCTGCTTTTCAAATGCCAAGTGTCGCTCCTTCTCTTCCGTGCGCTGCTGTGTGCCCAAAAATCAGTTTACACCCACATGTGGGGTATTTCTGTGCTCGGGAGAAATTGTGCAAACTGTGAGGTGTATTTTCTCCTTCAACCCTTTGTGAATGTGTTAATTTTAGGGATAAATGAATGTATTATTGGATAAAAATGAAATGTCTAAATTTGACCTCCATATTGTTTCAATTCCCGTGAAATGCTTAAAGGGTTAACAAATTTCCCAAATGCTGTAGGCCTTAATAATCCTCTTCAGAACTGAAGTGGTCCCTAAAAAATGAGTTTGGGAAATTTTCTTGTAAATCTGGAAAATCACTGTTACACTTGTAAACCTTCTAACATCCAAAATAAATTAAAGGACGATTAAAAGATGATGCCGATATAAAGCAGAAATATGGTAGATAATATTTATTCATGTATTTTGGTGGTATGACTGTCTGAAAAGCAGAGCATTTCACATTTTGAAAATTGCGATTTTTTTTTCCAAATTTCCATCAAATTTCCTACTTTTTTATAAATAAATACAAAAATATTGATCAATGTTTACCACTAACATGAAGTACAATGTGTCATGAAAAAACAATCTCAAAATCACTTGTGTAAGTTATAGCGTCTCAAAGTTATTGCCATATAAAATGACATGTCAGTTTTGAAAAATGAGGCCTGGTCCATAAGGCATTTTTAGGGCCGGTCCTCAACCGGTTAAAGTGGCTGTGGCACTTGTAGGCCATCACTTTAAAAATCAGTACAATTGCTTTAACCCCCTTCTGTTCTATTACAAATGTATTTGTCATGAGCAAAGGGCAGATAATGACACACACAGCCAGGTTCCTGCCGCAAATGTTGGGGATGGATAATTTCAATCCCTGGCAGTTTAATCCTTTATAAGTTGCGATCCTTTACAGTCTAGACGCTATAGCGATGCCTCCGGTCTGTGTCGGTCACTACATTGGCTGCCTATTCAATACAGAATACAATATAAACTTATCACCCTACATTTCCTCCCTCATCTCTGTCTATCACCCAACCCGTACTCTACGTTCACTCAATGACCTAAGACTAACATCCTCTATTATCAGAAACTCCCACGCTCGTATACAAGACCTCTCCCGAGTTGCACCACTTCTCTGGAATGCTTTATCCCGGACTATTAGATTAACCCCCAATTTCCACAGCTTCAAGTGTAAACTAAAGACATATCTTTTTAGACAGGTCTATCACAACTCCTAATGTAAACCCTTCCGTACTTAGAATCCCTAAAACATACCCTCCTCTGTTCACGCTCCTGCATTACCTCACAGGATATGATGCCGTATCAGACTAACTTTATATGTCCAGGCACCATCTGCACGTTACAGGACACAACTGATGACGGCTCATACAGCTTTATATATGTGTAATGACAGTAACCTGTATTACAGAATTGTCTGACCATTTTACAAACAATGCTATGTCTGTTGCCGTCCCTGCTACCTCTTATGTCACCCCCTCTACCTCATAGATTGTAAGCTCTTGTGAGCAGGGCCCTCTGTCCCAGTGTGTGAATTGACTATTTCTTTGTAATGTATCTTATTTGGCAGTACTTGAACCCTACAAATTGTACAGTGCTGCGGAATATGTTGGCGCTATATAAATAAAATTTATTATTATTAATAAGTGTATAGAGGCCCATTTCCAGCAACCATCACTCCAGTGTTCTAATGGTACATTGTGTTTGCTAACTGTGTAATAAGGCTAATGGATGTTTAGAAAACCATTGAATACCCTTGTGCAAGTATGTTAGCACAGCTGAAAACAGTTTTGCTGGTTAGAGAAGCTAGAAAACTGACCTTCCTCGAGCTAGTTGAAAATCTCAAAATGGCCAGAAAAAGAGAACTCTCATGTGAAACTCGACAGTTTATTCTTGTTCTTAGAAATGAAGGCTATTCCATGCGAGAAATTACCAAGAAACTGAAGATTTCCTACAACGGTGTGTACTACTCTGTTCAGAGGACAGCACAAACAGGCTCTAACCAGAGTAGAAAGAGAAGTGGGAGGCCCCACTGCACAACTGAACAACAAGACAAGTACATTAGAGTCTCTAGTTTGAGAAATCGACGCCTCACAGTTCCTCAACTAGCAGCTTCATTAAATAGTGCCCGCAAAATGCCAGTGTCAATGTCTACAGTGAAGAGGCGACTCAGGAATGCTGGCCTTCAGGGCAGAGTGGCCAAGAAAAAGCCATATCTGAGGCTAATAAAAGGAAAAGATTAATATGGGCAAAAGAACACAGACATTGGACAGAGGAAGATTGGAAAAAAGTGTTATGGACAGACGAATCGAAGTTTGAAGTGTTTGGATCACACAGAAGAACATTTGTGAGACGCAGAACAACTGAAAAGATGCTGGAAGAGTGCCTGACGCCATCTGTCAAGCATGGTGGAGGTAATGTGATGGTCTGGGGTTGCTTTGGTGCTGGTAAAGTGGGAGATTTGTACAAGGTAAAAGGGATTTTGAATAAGGAAGGCTATCACTCCATTTTGCAACGCCATGCCATACCTTGTGGACAGCGCTTGATTGGAGCCAATTTCATCCTACAACAGGACAATGACCCAAAGCACACCTCCAAATTATGCAAGAACTATTTAGGGAAGAAGCAGGCAGCTGGTATTCTATCTGTAATGGAGTGGCCAGCGCAGTCACCAGATCTCAACCCCATTGAGCTGTGGTGGGAGAAGCTTGACTGTATGGTACGCAAAAAGTGCCCATCAAGCCAATCCAACTTGTGGGAGGGGCTTCTGGAAGCATGGGGTGAAATTTCTCCAGATTACCTCAGAAAATTAAAAGCTAGAATGCCAAAGGTCTGCAATGCTGTAATTGCTGCAAATGGAGCATTCTTTGACGAAAGCAAAGTTTGAAGGAGAAAATTATTATTTCAAATAAAAATCATTATTTCTAACCTTGTCAATGTCTTGACTATATTTTCTATTCATTTTGCAACTCATTTGATAAATAAAAGTGTGAGTTTTCATGGAAAAAACAAAATTGTCTGGGTGACCCCAAACTTTTGAACAGTAGTGTATCTATTACCTATTGAACTATCACCAGCCTCTCTCTTATCTATCGCCTACTGAACTATAACCTATTTATATATCTAATGTCTATTTATCTCGTATCTATCTATCTATTGACCTATCACATACTGGTGATGAGGTTCTGTTGTGTCTTCTCCCCCAATACAGTTGTACTCTCCCCATTGAGGTGCAGTCCATCCTTAGAGTCTGTAGCCAACAGCAAAGCTAGACCAGTTCTCCAAGAAACCAATCCTCTCCTTATGTTGCCAAAATCAAAGCTAACCTGACTGCACAGAACCTCAATTAAACCATGGGATAGCACAAAAATTCCATTAAAGTCAATGAAAATTAAAAGGTCTATAATTTTCTGTAAACATTGTGGAATAGAATATATAGAAAAAATACACTAGTATAAACCTATACTTATTTCCTGACTTACGTACAAACATACATAAAACAATAAATGTCACATAATCACATATATGTTTACCTGCCATCACAAATAGTCTTGGTAAAAAATGAAAGATACTGGTAGATGTCTGTTGCATCAGTCAGTTTAAAGATCTCTTCTTCATTGTATTTAAATATTGCAAGTGCATAACGAAAAATAACCTGTTAAAGAGAGTAAGATTTTAGAACTTCAAGAAGTGTTGCTCACGTCACTGTTTAGGTTTGTGTTCTTAATTGTGGTATAAATGTTCCCTTCTCTTTCCTTCTCAACGATTCTGATCTCAAAAATGAAGGTGTGCCTAAGATCTACCTTTCTTGTAACTTTGGGTATGACTACTCATTTAAGACTGTACCATCAATACAAATGGCAATGAGTATTGAATATGCATTATAGAGGAGCTTTGTAAAGTATTGTACATAAAAGAAATGTTTACTCTCAAAAATGTCACAATTATGTTTGTGTATGTCATTCTACTGAGACTGTGTTAGTCATATATAAATGCTGCTGCCCATGCTGGGCTTTATCTCTGAGAAGAAGAAAGAAAGTCTATGTCCAACCGAAATAATATCCCTGCTTCCTTCAATGTACAGCTATGCATTTTGAATACCAAGGGGTGCTATTAGAAGCAGACAAGTAAAGCTTTTTTTTTTTTTTTATAATAATACAGTTACTCTTAAAACTACTTGCTCATTTAACTTATTGCCATTAATGCTATTAATGTCACAACCCCTTTATTTAGCAAATTTAGTAAATTATCTGTAATGCACAGGAGAATTACTCTAGGTTCACATTAGCATTCAGGTTTCCCGCGGACCCCATAGACTATAATGGGGTCCACCGAGTTTCCACCCGAAATCAGCAGAGAAAAGTCTTGCTTGCAAAGACAGCAGTAGACTGAGCTGATGGTAGGTAGAAGTATAAGAGATTCTAGATATTTCCCATTCCTTTTGTAGCCATTCTTGGCTTTGGCTCAAAAAACCACAGCGAAATCTGCAACAAAAAAAGCTGCAACGTGGGGCCTTAGCTTTAAAGCTTTTGTCTAAGAATTATAGTAGTGACAGACTGCTCACTTGATCAGTTGCCAATGGATATGACCATGAATGCAGGAACTTTCTAGGGCCATGATTTCTCAGAAGCAGAGCAGGCGCCATAACTGCTTTTTTCACAGCAGAGACCCGTGGTAATGGCCGTGATCAGAGTCCTCCTATGGCTTCTGATTTTTCCCTCCGTGCCATAACCCCCGGAAGAGGGGAGTCTTATGAAGACCACCAGGGATGTCATAGGAACATAACTACTGAAACTTGCCTGTGGCAGGCCTCAATAGTTAAAAGGGGTTGGCCCCTTTGGACCAATATTGAGAAACAAATGTTATTGTTATAATAAAAAGTTGTACAATTTTCCAATATACTTTCTGCATCAATTCCTCACAGTTTTCTAGATCTCTGCTTGCTGTCATTTATTCTGTTTACCTCTAGTGGATGAAATTCTGAAACAGGTCATGTGATGGACACACAGGTGCCACTTCTTATAGTCACAGTACAGTAATCAGACATCTGCCTGGTAACAAGCGGCACCTGTGTACATCACATGACCATGGTCAGACTTATCCACTAGAAGTAAGGGCCAGTTCACATCTGCGTTCGGTTTCCGTTCAGGGAGTCCGCTTGGGGACCCGCCGAACGCAAACCCATACGCATAGAAAAGCGGTTTACCTAAGGAAACCTGCGGACTCCATAGACTATAATGGGGTCAGTGTGGTATCCGCTAGATTTCTGCATGAAGCAAGCAGAGAAAAAAGTGCTGCAAGCAGCACTTTGCTCTCCGCATATTTGTAAGAGACAGCCAATGTTGTCCTAAGCTTTATTTGTCTGTATAAATTGTTAATGTTGAATGTATTTCTGTGATTCTGTTACTTTAAGACAGCAGCCATTGTAATTGTGACATGATGCTGGAGTGAGACCCCCCCCCTTTTATGTCAGCCTGCCTGTTCTGCAGACAGAGTGTGAGCAGAGAAGCAGGAAGTGACGAGACAGAGAGCAGCAGCCATCTTGGCAAGAGAGAAGACAGGTTTCTGTGCTGTGTTGAACTGGTGTGGATATTTTTCTGTACAGCTAAGCTGTATCTTGGTCTAGAGACAAACAGAGTGTAAAGAGACAACAGGACTAGTGAGTCCACGTGAAAGGAACTGTGCTCAGTGGCTGATCAGTGAGACTGACATTGTGACTGTGTATATGGAAACCACAGATAGAGACTCGCAGTGCTGTTGATGTACTGGACAGCACCTGCTAAATCCCGGCTTACATCCCAGCTCAGTGTATGGATTCGGCAGGACTGTCAGTGTGCTGAGTGGAATCTGCTGTTGGATTACATTGCATTCATTGGGTTTCCCTGTTAAAGAGGACTTCATTTCTCCTGAGATCCTGATAACAGTGAGGAGAGGACGCTTCACTATAAAAGAAAGGAACGACTTTGGGCCCCACCGCGCGCTTCTACGGACTGTAAGCGGTCCACCTGGACCACTGGGGAAAAGGGGGTGCACCCAAATGTGATGTCAGGGTCAGTTAGGGATAGTTTTGAGTATATTGTTCATTCAGTGTCCATACTGCAGAAGTGGACAGAGTAAAAGTAGAAACCATTGCAGAATTTGCCTTGAAATTGTTCATGCTATATTGTATATTTTGCTTGTCTTTATCCCTGTCATTTTACCTTCAAATAGCCTTTATTAACTTATAGTAAATATATATTCTTTTCTTGAACTACCGCGTGTGCGTTCATTTCTGGTTGCGGAGTCCAAACCACCTGCCTTGATCTCGGTTCACAAATTGGCGTAGTCGGCAGGATCCGCTTACCAGAATGGACGGTGACGCACCCGTTCGGGAGAATGGTGCTGGAGGAAGAATGCCAGCAGGGGCTATAATGAGTCAGTTAGCTAAATTTGATGGCAATAATATGTCAGTGAGTATGTGGGTGGAACAGATACGAATGATACAGCGAATGTACCAGACCACACCAGAAGTACTAGTAGAGCTAGCAATATTGACATTACAAGGGGATGCTAAGACCACGGTGATACTGAGGCCATTTGAACAAAGGCAGACATTTGAGCAAGTAGTCCAGATTCTAGAAACCATCTATGGAGAAACTGCATTGCTGGGGTCTCTGCAGGCTCGGTTCTTCCAGAGGGTACAACAGGAGAATGAAAGCCTTCCCCAATATGCAAATGCCCTACAAGAACTGCTCCGAGATATTCAAGGGAAGGAAAGAGGGGGCTCGCCAGCCTTCTGTAACCCTGATCGGACTCTCCGTGACCAGTTTGTCCTGGGGATACGTGACGGCAGTTTAACTGTGACTATGCAGGATTTTATACGACGAGAGACTGATGCTAAATTCCATGATGTACAGGTAGAGGCCATCTCCCGTGCCAATAGTATGGTCCCGAGGCCCCAGACTGCAGTTGGAGTTACTTTGTCACAGGGGGCTAGTTCTGGCTCAGAGACAGTAGAAAAGGGGACGGTTAAAGAAATTCTCACAGTAATGCAGAAACTGCAAGAGCAAATGGAACACTTGCACACCCGTTGTGATGAACATTCTATGAAAATTGCAGACTTCCAGAAAACTGGAGGTGAAAGGGTGATATACCCAGAAAATCAGAATCACCCACCACCCCGCTGGAGGGATGAGGATAGGACCTACCGAAGGGGTCCAAATCATTTAGTGCAGTGCTCAGGAGAAATCGAAGGGGCTTACCGAAGGGGCCCAAATAGATGGCCAGAACGACGGGAGATACGCTGCTGGGAGTGTGGACGGATGGGCCACGTTGCTGCTAGATGTCCAGAGCAGCGACAAACTTATGAGAGACCGCCGTTAAACTGAAGTCCCCTGCTGCTGTAGGGCGTGTAGTAGGGGAGACTGACAAGAAGACTATGTGGGGAGAATGCCCTAATGATGACCTGATCGCTGCAAGTCCTGTTATACAGGTGGAAATGGAGGATATTCCGGTTACCGGGATGATTGACACGGGTTCCCAAGTAACGACCTTGAGTAGAGACTGTTATGAACGGTACTTCCAGCAACATGTGAAATATGATCCCCATACATTCGTACGAGTGGTCGCAGCTAACCAGTTACCAGTTCCAGTCGTGGGAGTGGCCTGGATGAATGTCCGGGTATGTGGCCAAGATCTAGGTAGGAAAGGCATTGTGGTGGTACAGGAGTCAAATGAAGTAAAGGTCCCTGTCATTTTGGGGATGAATGTGTTAAAAGAATTAGATCAGATCCTCTTTGAAAAGAAAGGTCACGGTTATTGGAAAGAAACCACCACCCATCGGCCTACTCAAACAGCTTTCCAGCGGCTGATCCGGACATGTGGCTTACAGAAAAGTTCGGATGCACAACGTCCTCTGGCTCGAATTTCAGTTCCTTTGCCTACAAAAGTTACACTGCCACCCAGTCGGGAGACAATAGTGTCCATGCCCGTAGGCACCTGTCGGAAACTAGAGGGCATAGCTGTGTTGGTAGAACCACTGCAGGCAGCCGAAGGAGGTGTTGATCCGCTAGTGGCCCGTTCCTTGGCAATAGTTCGCAATGGAAGAGTACCACTTCGATGTGTAAACACTCAGGACCAGAGTGTGGACCTGACCCCAGGGAGGCAGCTGGCTAACATCTATGTGACTCCGGAGGAAGTAAGGAAAGTAACTCCAATGCAGCTGAAGCCGACTGAAAGGGATGAGTGGACCGTAACTGTGTCCATGGGAGAAGATGAGGAACCCACCTCTGAATGGAATGGCCGTGCAATTCGAGAACAGATGAAGATGGATGCAAGTTCATGTTCTCTGGAATGGGTGCAGAAGGTAGATGAGCTGTTGTGGGAGAACCGAGCCGCCTTTGCACGGTATACTGAAGATTTTGGATGTACCACAGGGATCTACCATGAGATTCCCACAGGAGACACCCCTCCAATTAGAGAGCGCTACCGACAAATTCCTCCACAGTTGTATCAGGAAGTGAAAGAACTGTTAGCTAAGATGCTACAGGGTGGGATCATCCAAGAAAGCCAAAGTCCCTGGGCGGCTCCTGTGGTGTTAGTAAGAAAGAAAGATGGGTCCATCCGATTTTGCGTAGACTATCGGAAGTTAAACGCTTGCACCGTACGAGATTCCTACCCCTTGCCACGGATTGAGGAGTCTCTCTCAGCGCTGGGGAGAGCCCGGTACTTCTCCTCACTAGATCTGGCTAGTGGGTATTGGCAGGTGCCGATGGCCACAAAAGACAAGGAGAAGACGGCATTCATCTTGCCCATGGGACTATACGAATTTAACCGGATGCCCTTCGGGTTGACAAATGCACCCGGAACGTTTCAGCGGTTGATGGAGAAATGTCTCGGTGACTTCAACTTTGAGTTCACTCTCATCTACTTGGATGACATTATAGTGTATTCTGCGACCTTTGAAGACCATCTCCACCAGTTGGGGCAAGTATTTCGAAGATTGCGGGAACATGGGCTCAAATTGAAACCCAGTAAATGTCGGTTGTTCCAATCTGAAATTGATTACTTGGGTCACCGCGTATCAGGAGAAGGGGTGAGACCATCAAGAGACAAGATAGCGGCTGTTCAAGATTGGCCAATACCGACTACCCTGCGAGAAGTGAGGGCGTTCCTTGGAGTAGCCGGTTACTATCGACGGTTTATTAAGGATTTCGCCAAGGTAGCAGCACCACTTAATGCTCTCCTACGAGGCACATCTGGTGGTCCAAAGAACCGGTCCGTGAAGTGGGGACCTGAACAGGAACAAGCCTTCCAGGCATTGAAGGATGCACTGACAACAGCCCCAATCTTGGCATATGCTGATTACCACTTGCCGTTCCAGCTGTATACAGATGCAAGCCTGTATGGTCTTGGAGCAGTGCTTTCCCAGCTTCAGGATGGCCAGGAGAGGGTCATAGCGTACGGCAGCCGGTCTTTGAGAGATTCTGAAAGAAACCCCGAGAATTATAGTTCATTTAAGTTGGAGCTGTTGGCACTGGTATGGGCCATGACCGAGAAATTCTCTGAATATTTGACCGGTGCTGAAGTTTTAGTACTGACTGACAACAACCCACTAGCTCACCTGGAAAATGCCAAGCTCGGGGCGTTAGAGCAGAGGTGGATAGCCCGAATGTCTAAGTTCAATTACCGCATTAAGTATCGGTCTAAGACAGAGAACCAGAATGCTGACGGACTTTCTAGGGTAACCGCCCAGACCCCCACAGTAGACGTGGATCATGAGTTGGAGCATGTGGAGGTGCCCGACTTCAGCAGATTTTCACAGGTCTTGGCCGCCGCTAATCAGTTTGAGATGGAGGGGACTGAAACGGCTCCTTTCTTTGGTCCCTCACGACAGGAATGGGCACAGATACAACAGACCCATGAGGGGCTGGCGCAGATGATCAAGTGTGTTGAGAAAGGCCAGAAGCCCTGTAGAGAGGAAAGAGAACGACTGACACGTGAGATATTATCTGTTCTGAGTCAGTGGGAAGAGTTGGAGATGAAAAATGGAGTGCTATGCCGAAAGGTCTATTTACCTTCTGAGATCGACATTCGATACCAAATTGTGGTGCCTAGTGAACTGGCTCGCTCGTTGGCAGTTGAGGCTCATAATAAGAATGGACATTTTGGTCATGAGAAGACCTTTCGTTGGTTACAGCGACTGATTTACTGCCCTGGTCTTCGTCAAATGGTCGAAGAAGTATGCCGCAGCTGTCGAACTTGGGAGATCCATAAGGCAATAGAACAGAGAGCTCCCCTGCAAACCATCGTGACCCAGGAACCTTTAGAAATCGTCATGATAGACTATCTAATGGTTGGCCCAATCAATAGCGGACACCAGTATTGCCTCGTAATGGTGGATCACTTCACCAAATTTGCGGTGGTAACCGCCACCAAGGACCAGACAGCTGAGTCAGCAGCTCGTGCTCTGTGCCAAGATTTCATTCGAGTATATGGGTGTCCCCAACGCATCCACTCCGACCAGGGCGCCTGCTTTGAGGGACACATAATGAAAGAAGTTCAACGTATCTACGGGATAAAGAAGTCGCACACAACTCCATACCACCCTCAGGGAAATGGGGCCTGTGAAAGATTCAACAGAACTCTGCTACAGATGCTGCGGACTCTGGAGGAAGACAAGAAGTTACAGTGGCCTCAGTTCTTGTCTGAAATGGTGTGGGCCTATAACAATCAGGTCCATTCTACAACGGGGTACTCTCCTTATACACTTCTCTTTGGGCGGTCTGGGCGAAGTATAGGAGAATTACAGTTGGATGATGTGGATGGGTTCCCTCCGAGGGATCCAACCTCTTGGGTGCGGGCGCACCGGCAGAGACTTGAGACAATCCATCGATTGGTGCGGCAGCGCCTGCAAGAACATCCCCATCCTGATAAGACCCCAGTGCAAGAAGCACCATTGCAACCAGGCGACCTGGTGCTAGTTCGTGTCAAGAAACCCCAAGGGAAATTGGAAAGCCGATGGGAGGCTTTGCCGTATCGTGTTGTTGACCGCAAGTATGCGAATGGGCCAGTGTACCAGGTCCAGAAAGAAGGAACTGATTGTGTTCGAGTACTTCACCGAAATATGTTGCGCCTGTGTCATTCTGAAGGGACAAATCATGATGGGCCTGCCAATGTGAATGAGCTCCCACAGTCAGAGAATGGAGGTGCGGAATGGGCCTCCGACGAGGAGGATGATTGTTGGCCGATCCCTGCTCCTGGGGATGTTCCACCTGTGACTACTGTATCTCCGGCCTGTGCCCCCTCTGGTGCGGAATCCACTGGTCCTTCTCAGCCCATAGTTGCAGCACCCCATAATATACCACCGGTCCTCAGACGGACCTCTAGGCCAAATGCTGGTATTCCCCCTGTTCGGTATGCGCAGGATGAGTTTGTTTGGCCTGCCATACATCGGTATACTACCACCCTGTGCATAAAAGTACAACCCTCTGGATATACAGTCATAGGCAGGGACTGCCAATCTTAAAGTGGGGGGGAATATGTAAGAGACAGCCAATGTTGTCCTAAGCTTTATTTGTCTGTATAAATTGTTAATGTTGAATGTATTTCTGTGATTCTGTTACTTTAAGACAGCAGCCATTGTAATTGTGACATGATGCTGGAGTGAGACCCCCCCCCTTTTATGTCAGCCTGCCTGTTCTGCAGACAGAGTGTGAGCAGAGAAGCAGGAAGTGACGAGACAGAGAGCAGCAGCCATCTTGGCAAGAGAGAAGACAGGTTTCTGTGCTGTGTTGAACTGGTGTGGATATTTTTCTGTACAGCTAAGCTGTATCTTGGTCTAGAGACAAACAGAGTGTAAAGAGACAACAGGACTAGTGAGTCCACGTGAAAGGAACTGTGCTCAGTGGCTGATCAGTGAGACTGACATTGTGACTGTGTATATGGAAACCACAGATAGAGACTCGCAGTGCTGTTGATGTACTGGACAGCACCTGCTAAATCCCGGCTTACATCCCAGCTCAGTGTATGGATTCGGCAGGACTGTCAGTGTGCTGAGTGGAATCTGCTGTTGGATTACATTGCATTCATTGGGTTTCCCTGTTAAAGAGGACTTCATTTCTCCTGAGATCCTGATAACAGTGAGGAGAGGACGCTTCACTATAAAAGAAAGGAACGACTTTGGGCCCCACCGCGCGCTTCTACGGACTGTAAGCGGTCCACCTGGACCACTGGGGAAAAGGGGGTGCACCCAAATGTGATGTCAGGGTCAGTTAGGGATAGTTTTGAGTATATTGTTCATTCAGTGTCCATACTGCAGAAGTGGACAGAGTAAAAGTAGAAACCATTGCAGAATTTGCCTTGAAATTGTTCATGCTATATTGTATATTTTGCTTGTCTTTATCCCTGTCATTTTACCTTCAAATAGCCTTTATTAACTTATAGTAAATATATATTCTTTTCTTGAACTACCGCGTGTGCGTTCATTTCTGGTTGCGGAGTCCAAACCACCTGCCTTGCTCTCGGTTCACATATTTCCGCATGTTTCGTGCGGAAATCGAGTGGAAACCACACGGACTCCATTATAGTCTATGGGGTCCGCAGGTTTCCTTAGGTAAACCGCTTTTCTATGTGTATGGGTTTCCGTTTGGGAGGGTCCCCAAGCGGACTCCCCGAACGAAAACTGAATGCAGATGTGAACCGGCCCTAACAGAATGAATGACAGCAAGCAGAGATCTAGAAAACCAAGAGGAATTGGAAAGTATGGGTGCATCTCAATAAATTAGAATATCTTTGAAACTCTTTGTTCTATTTCAAGTGTTTTATTTCTGTAAATGCTGATTATGGGTTACAGGTAATGAAAACCAAAATCTAAGAAAATTTGAATATTGTAAAAAAGTTCAGTATTGTAAATTCAGTGTGTCACCTGCCAAGGTTTCCTAAGCCTTTAAATGGTTCCTCAGTCTGGTTCAGTAGGACACACAATCATAGATTATGGATTGTATTACTGAATTACTGAAATGAATGAACGTATCAAAGATATTCTAATTTATTGAGATGTACCTGTATATTGGAAAATTGTATACCTTGTTATTATACAAGCAATAACATTTGACTCTCAATATTGGTCTGAAACTGGCCAACCCCTTTTCAGTAGTAATTTGGTCATAGACTGCAATATGGTTGTTATCTAAGGTTCAATTCTCTGGGGGATTTAAAAAATTTAGAAGCTAAAAATTAAAAAATCATCCCTTTTCCCTAGATTTCAAATAAAAATAAGCAAAACCAAACAAAACAAATTAAAAGTATCCCCATATCCCAAACTGCACTAACTATAAAAATATTTACCTAATACAGCAAACACTGTAACATTTAAAAAAATTGCAGTTTTTTTTCACCATTTTGCCTCCCAAATAAAATGTAACAAAGAGTTATCAAAATGTCAGGCATTCCCCAGAACTGAATAAATAAAAACTACATCTTGTGCCACAAAAAAAAAAAAAAAAGATGCCTTAATCAGCTCTGTACTCAAAAGCATAAAATTGTATCACTGGTATCACTGGTGTCACTGTGATTGGGCCAACCCAAAGAATATAAAGAATATATTATTTTTACCGCATAGTGAACACTGTGAAAAAATTAAACCAATATGAAACTGGTGCAAATACATTTTTTCTCTAATTCTACCCCATTCTGAATTTTTTCTAGCTTCCCAGTACATCATATAGAATATTAAATTATACCATTTCAAAAGTACAATTTTTTTACACAAAATAAGCCCTCATACTCATTCCTCAGCCCTCATTCTGTGAACAGAAAAAAAAAAAAAAAAAAGTTATGGCTATTGGACGGCAGGGATTAAAAAATGAAAATAAAAAAAAAATGGAAGGAGTTAAAGTGTAAACGTTGTTTCACTTTTATTTTTGCTATTACGTAGAGGGTACAGATGCAGATGCCAAAAGGGATCACATTAAAAAGCTGTATCTCCAATTTTATACAGTTGTGCTAAAAAGTTTACATACCCCGGCAGATTTTTTGGCCTTTTTCAGAGAATATGAATAACACAAAAACTTTTTCTCCACTCATGGTTAGTGGTTGGTTGAAGCCATTTATTGTCAAACTTCTGTGTTTTCTTTTTTTAAATCATAATGACAACCAAAAATATCAAAATGACCCTGTTCAAAAGTTCACATAACCCAGTTCTTAATACCGTGTATTGCCCCCTCTAACATCAATGACAGCTTGAAGTCTTTTGTGGTAGTTGTGGATGAGGCTCTTTATTTTCTCACATGGCAAAACTGCCCATTCTTCTTGGCGAAAAGTCTCCAGTTCCTGTAAATTCCTGGGCTGTCTTGCATGTACTGCGCACTTGAGATCTCCCCAGAGTGGCTCAATGATATTGACGTCAGGAGACTGAGATGGCCACTCCAGAACCTTCACTTTCTTCTGCTGTAGCCAATGACAGGTCGACTTGGCCTTGTGTTTTGGATCGTTGTCATGTTGGAACATCCAAGTACGTCCCATGCGCAGCTTCCTGGCTGATGAGTGCAAATTTGCCTTCAGTATTTGCTGATAACGTGTTGGATTCATCTTTCCTTCAACTTTGACCAAGTTTCCTGTGCCTTTGAAGCTCACACATCCCCACATCATCAGTGATCCACCTCCATGCTTCACAGTAGGAATGGCGTTCCTTTCATCATAGGCCTTGTTGACACCTCTCCAAATGTAACGTTTATGGTTGTGGCCAAAAAGATCGATTTTTGTCTCATCACTCCAAATTACCTTGTTCCAGAAGTTTTGAGGCTTGTCTCTGTGCTGTTTGGTGTATTGAAGGCGAGATTCTTTGTGGTATTTGCGCAGTAATGGCTTTCTTCTGGCAACTCGACCATGCAGCCCATCTTTCTTCAAGTGCCTCCTTATTGTGCATCTTGAAACAGCCACACCGATAGTTTTCAGAGAGTCCTGTATTTCAGCTGATGTTATGTGTGGATTTTTCTTCGCATCCCGAACAATTTTCCGGGCAGTTGTGGCCGAAATTTTGGTTGGTCTACCTGACCATGGTTTGGTTTCTGGGCATGTTATCAGGCCAAAATCGACAGGGTATGTGAACTTTTGAACAGGGTAATTTTGATGTTTTAGGTTGTCACTATGATTTAAAAAGAGAAAACACAGAAGTTTGACAATAAATGGCTTCAACCAACCACTAACCATGAGTGGAGAAAAAGTTTTTGTGTTATCATTCATATTCTCTGAAAAAAGGCCAAATAAAAAAAAAAAAATCTGCCGGGGTATGTAAACTTTTTAGCACAACTGTACCCCCAAGAAAAGTGCTTGTGGTGTCATTTAAAAGCTGAGAGTCTCAACTGAAAGGAGCTTGAAGGTCTAACTTTAAACAAAAAAAGAGAAATCACTAGTTGAAAATACAGTTGGGATTGTGAACTTCATTTGCAGATGCATATGTTGCACATAAATATATAAAAAGAAAGCAACATGATGATTTCAACATGATTTCTCTTATGTAGGTTATATGTAATAGTAGGAGTTTGAAGGATTTCAGGAGTTTGATAGAGAGTGTTCTCAGGTATGGTTAAGCATACTGTATGTGGCATGCACAGACATAGGAGCAAATTTATTAAGACTGGCATACAGTGGGTATGGAAAGTATTCAGACCACTTTAAATTTTTCACTCTTTGTTTCATTGCAGCCATTTGCTAAAAGCAAAAAATTTAATTTTATTTCTCATTAATGTACACTCAGCACCTCATCAACAGAAAAAAAAACATAAATGTAGATATTTCTGCAAATTTATTAAAAAAGAAAAACTGAAATATCACATGGTCATAAGTATTCAGACCCTTTGCTCAGTATTGAGTAGAAGCACCCTTTTGAGCTAGTACAGCCATGAGTCTTCTTGGGAATGATGCAACAAGTTTTTCACATCTAGATTTGGGGATCCTCTTCCTTGCAGATCCTCTCCAGTTCCGTCAGGTTGGATGGCGAACGTTGATGGACAGCCATTTTCAGGTCTCTCCAGAGATGCTCAATTGGGTTGAGATCAGGGCTCTGGCTGGGCCAGTCAAGAATGGTCACAGAGTTGTTCTGAAGCCACTCCTTTGTTATTTTAGCTGTGTGCTTAGGGTTATTGTCTTGTTGGAAGGTGAACCTTCGGCCCAGTCTGAGGTCAGGGGCACTCTGGAAGAGGTTTTCTTCCAGGATATCTCTGTACTTGGCCGCATTCATCTTTCCTTCAATTGCAACCAGTCGTCCTGTCCCTGCAACTGAAAAACACCCCCACAGCATGATGCTGCCACCACCATGTTTCACTGTTGAGATAGTATTGGGCAGGTGATGAGCAGTGCCTGGTTTTCTCCACACACTTAGAATTAACACACACACTTAGAATTAACGCCAAAAAGTTCAATCTTCGCCTCATCAGACCAGAGAATCTTATTTCTCATAGTCTGGGAGTCCTTCATGTGTTTTTAGGCAAACTCTTTGCAGGCTTTCACATGTCTTGCACTGAGGAGAGGCTTCCTTCGGGCCACTCTGCCATAAAGCCCCGACTGGTGGAGGGCTGCAGTGATAGTTGACTTTGTGGAACTTTCTCCTATCTCCCTACTGCATCTCTGGAGCTCAGCCACAGTGATCTTTGGGTTCTTCTTTACCTCTCTCACCAAGGCTCTTCTCCCACGATTGCTCAGTTTGGCTGGACGGCCAGGTCTAGGAAGAGTTCTGGTCGTCCCAAACTTCTTTCATTTAAGGATTATGGAGGCCACTCTGCTCTTAAGAACCTTGAGTGCTGCAGAAATTCTTTTGTAACCTTGGCCAGATCTGTGCCTTGCCACAATTCTGTCTCTGAGCATTTTGGGCAGTTCCTTTGACCTCATGATTCTTATTTGCTCTGACATGCTTGTGAGCTGGGAGGTCTTATATAGACAGGTGTGTGCCTTTGTTAATCAAGTCCAATCAGTTTAATTAAAAACAGCTGGACTCCAATGAAGGAGTAGAACTGTGAAGAATATCGCCTTGCCAAGCCTCCTGGCGTACCTGCGATCACCCTTCTAACCTTCCACTCACAACCCGTGAGCGGACAGAGTTCGTAGGATAGAATGAAACGAGCTTTATAAATTTTATATATTTAATAACCCAAGTGGGTCGGTACTAATTAATAGCATATACAGAAATATACAATATTAATATGATCAAGCATAAACATACAAGCAAAAGTGCGATGATACAGCACATAAAACAAAAATGGGAATAAAGTATAGAATAATACCTGAGCCCCCAGCTGCTCTTAGCTGTCTCTCTTTCAGGCTCCACACCAAGACAAAGAAAAACTCACCCACCTCAGTGTCAGACCCTCTACAGCCCCACCCTTCACCTCCCCCCCCAGCCAGCCCTCTCTTCACGAAAAGAGGAATCTATGCCGGTTAGAAGGAAAGATGGGTGCCTTCCTAGGTGCGGGGAGGGGGTGGGTGAAGTTAAGGTCACTGGACCACTATCCCCCATCGCCATCTGGCCAGGGATAAAAACCAGTGAGGCATAGCGTCCAGCGGTGTAGACTCAACTTAAGCACCACATTCCAACAAGTGGGGGGAGGACTGACATGAGCAAGTAAAACACACTTCCAAGAAAGATATAAAACTGAGGGTCGGTTCATCACAAGAACCATCTCAAGGAGGATCAGAAGGAAATGGACAGCCTGTGAGTTAAATACGAGTGTCACAGCAAAGGGTCTGAATACTTATGACCATGTGATATTTCAGTTTTTCTTTTTTAATAAATTTGCAAAAATATCTACATTTCTGTTTTTTTTTCTGTCAAGATGGGGTGCTGAGTGTACATTAATGAGAAATAAATTGAACTTTTTTGCTTTTAGCAAATGGCTGCAATGAAACAAAGAGTGAAAAATTTAAAAGGGGTCTGAATACTTACTGTACCCACTGTATATTACTGGAGGGCAAGACGCGGATCGTGGCTTGAGTCTTACTCCAAACATGCACCTCAATATCGTCCTTCTATGCTATGTTTTCTGGCATAGAGGGAATGATGAATTCCCCCCATAGTGTACAAATACTATGGATGCACATGATAATGAAGGCACTCATTATATAGCCAATAGTCAATGTGAATGTTCACATTAATAATGTCATTAAGGCCACTATATAGTGAATGTATAACCTCAACTTGACTGCTAATGATATTATAGCTTCCCCACTTTCAGAATGCACTCAATGAAAAGCCTATACATGACTGTGCCAGCACAGCAGAGTATAGTGGTATAACTTGTGGTGATCTTGGGATGTACAGTATAGATCGGTGAAGTGGTTAGTGTCAGTGCTTCTTTCGTTGTACTTACTTATGAAGATCCTGAACAATCTTATATTACATAAGGTGTAAGAGCCTCATCCCCATATTCCTTTACACAAAATATTCCATATTCCATATTCCACTTACAACAAAAAATTCTGATTTTGAACAGCTATCAACAGAGAGAGATTTCAATGTATTAACTGAATCTACCAGTGAAGTTAATAGGAGTTGTATCTTATAAATACACACAGAGTCTGCCTGCTCTAGCTGATGGTAAAAATCATGTATAACAGTTCAAAAAGACTGAGAAGCGTAAGCTCCTTTATGTAATGCCCTTTCTAGGCTTACATAGAAATTCCAAATAAAAATATATACTTACCTTTGTCCCTTCATACAAGAAAGCATCCCACACTCTTAGAAGAATATCACTTACTAAGCTGTCAACAAATATCACAAGGAACCAGTTGAAAGTGATAAGCGACAGATCAATTTTGTATTGATCAATGTGTGCAGTCAAACGGGGCAGTTTCTCAGACAAGAAATCTTTGAATACTCTTTGATCTACCTATAAAAATAAATGAAGTTATTTTATGTTATACCATTTAAATAGCAGCTCAATCTTTACAGTAAACTCTATATCAAATGAGTAACATAATAAACTATAGAACATAAACATATCATAGATAGATAGATAGATAGATAGATAGATAGATAGATAGATAGATAGATATATCAGCCCTAAACAAGATCTAGCAGAAAAATTGTTGGCTGTTTAAAATAGGGTGTGGGGTCAGTCAGAAGACATTTTTGCATCTATGCTAGAGTGTTGATATTAATAAGATGAAATATCACTTTTATCCTTTGAAATTGTAATATGAGAGTCTCAAAAAATCCTACCTGTGATCCTGATAGATTATTGCTGTAGTATTCTGCTGGCATTATATTCTCAACAATGTCAACTAAACAATAAAAGGCGCTTTCCTCATCTTCTAGGACTAAAAGCGCCACGGCAGCTATCCTACATGAGAATGGAAACTACATTGTAATTACATTATAATAAGGCAGGCATTATTATGGTCAGTTGTACATACTAATGTGCCCATTATAGCATAAAGAAGAATGAAAATGCATTTTAAGGGAAAAACACATGTGGCCACTTTTTCAGCAAAGAAACAAACACAAGAGAGTATACTGTACTGTTTCATAAAACATTTTTAGCGGAAGAGATTCTTCTGCAAACCTAATCACCATAACAGTATGCTCAGTGATCCAGCTTTGTGTATATAATACAATATATGGAAGTTTTCTTGTATTAATCATGAAATTGCATGATCACTTAGATGGGAGGACAGAGCTACTGGTGATGATGGGTGAGATAATTGACTAGTCACAATATATGAATGGGACGCAGGGCATCAGCTCCAGGAACAAAGAGAGACTGTATAATAGACAGTTAAATATATATTAACCCTTTCCCTTCCAAGAATGTATCTTTTCTCCACCAATAGAAAGTACAATAGTAGTAAAATCACAATTGAAAGGACTATTTTTTTTTAACATTTAAAATAAAATACAAAATAAAAACAGTAATTAATCACTTCCTGTCATCCACATTCAGTACATGGGAGTATACAATGGGAACAGCCAGTGGGTGCCTGCCTTTTTGGCATCTCTGTAATTATGCTCACCTGCAGAATAAAGGTGACTTGTAATTTTACTGCAAAATGAAAACTGTATAAGGCTGGAGCCCCACGTTGTGAAAGCCAATATAATTATAAATATTTAGTTCTTACTAATTGGATCTTTGTACATATCATGAGCGGGCATAATTCTGAACATTTTGCATAAAACCTTTGGCTTTTTTACCTGTTCAGTCCTTGACAGTAGCCGATGGTAGGGTTTTGCCATGAAAATGCGAATAGAACCCTTCTTAGCTTCTGAATGAATTCTGAGTTGGAGCTGTTAAAGTGCTTATTATTGGTTAAAGTACGATGTATGTCCAGTTCTATCTGCTGAGTAGCTGGATGTTGAGCACTCTCACACTTTCTCAAGAGATCATTGTAATGATTGGCATATATATGAATCCGTTGACTGGTCAGCCATTTCCAGACACGTTTGCGGTGTTCTGTTGGGATACCACATCTCACTAGGGTTTTTAGCTCAGTTGAATGGGACAGCTCCTCAATGCTGTTCCATTTCATTCGCAAGGGCTTGTCTACAACCTCATGAGTAAGCAGCTTGTTAGATCGAATTTCCAGTGCCTGGATTTTGGCTAGGAGCTTCAAGTGTTCAACTTCATACTCAGGAATTATCATGAATCCATAATCATCATATTCGCTGAATGCACAGAAGTGAAACATTATTTTTCGAGAATACACAACATTGTGTTCATCCACATTTTCCTAAATAGTGTTCCCTACTTTGTATTTATTTTTTTTGTAAGCATATGTAGTTACAATGGCTATAAGTGTAAATAAACATGTCTGCTGGGCTCAGAAACAAAGAGAGATATTATAGAACATTTCCAAGATTTTATTGGAAATATGAAAGAACGTTGCATATCTGCAAAAATACTGGCAGAATGGAGGGGGTATAGACTACTACAGACTACTCTTGTATATAAATAGAATGTATGGTCAAAAATCTTGTGCAAGGTCAGAAATTCAAGTCTGGATTACAGAACCTTCATTTTACAATATGCAGCATTAAACATAGAAAACTCCCTTTGAATAGGCAGATCTCACCTGGACAATGGCAGATTATATGGTCCCGAGCTGCTAAATCCTCATCTAGTATCACGTTTCGTGAAACCCAATATAAGCTCCTTATGCACTGGTACCGTACGCCAGCTTTGCACCACACCCTCAATCCCTCTTCGTGCTGGCGATGTCAGACCTTGTTGGATACGGTGTATCATGTCTTTTGGGACTGCCCTGTCCTCCGTCCTTTTTGGTCAGAGGTGAGGCTCCTCACTGATGCCCTATTCATTCAGGGGGTACGGTTGGATCCCATGATTACTTACTCAACTTGCCTCCCAGTCATCTAGGCAAAAACACATATAGGCTGTTCCTGTATTTGAGTACTGCAGCTAAAACCCTTATTGCCCTGCACTGGAAGCAGACGCTCCCTCCCATGGGGTCTGAGTTTGTTGCCAGGATGAAAGACGTACATAGCTTAGAATTTTTGACTGCCACTTTAATCATACAGGCAATGCCTTTAATGCTGTCTGGTTGCATTGGGACTCCTACTGCATTTCACATGGTTTTGACTCTGACCACCCCCTTCACCTCCTCTCCCACCCCTCCCGTCCTGTCTTCTGTCTGGTGTGGTTTGTCTTCTCATTGGTTTTTGTATCTCTTGATTACGTTATATTTTCTCAAACTGTTATGCCACATGTTGTGGCTCATCTTTACTCCTTGTTGATGTATATTTTATTACATTGTAAAAGAAAAACTTAATAAAAACTACAGTTTAATAAAAAAAACAGAAAACTCCTTCCCGCCGGTGACATTTTTCGATTTTCATTTTTGACTCCCCACTTTCCAAACCCCATAACTTTTTTTTTATTTTTCTGTTCACAGAGCCATCTTAGGGCTTAATGTTTAACCATTTATTATTCTGTACAATGTACTGAGAAGCTGGAAAAAAAATTCAGAATGGGGGAGAATTGGACAAAAAGTGCATTTGTGCAACTTTCTTGCGGACTTCGGAAGGATTCCGGGAACACCAAATTTATATACTTTTATTTACATTTTAAACCCTTAACAAAAATCTAAAAAAATTTTTTTCTAATAGTCGCCATATTCTGACACCCATAACTTTTTATATTTCCATGTACAGAGGTGCATAGGGTGTCTTTTTTTGCGGGGCCAGGTGTACTTTTTAGTTATACCATTTTGGGGAATGCCTATTGCTTTGATCACTTTTTTTCAAATTTTTAATAGAGGCGAAATAGTTGGTTCGGCACTTTTGATTTTTTTTTCCCACTACGGTGTTCACCATACGGGAAAAATATTTTTATAGATTTGTAGACCGGGTGTTTTCGGACACAGGGATGTGTATGTGTTTCATAGTATTGAAGTACTTTTATATGTGTTCTAGGGAAAGGGGGGCGATTTGAATGTTTAATTTAATTATTTTTTTTTTTTTATTTATTGCTCTTATTAGACTCCCTAGGGGTCTTGAACCCCAGGGGGTCTGATGACTTATGCAATGCATTACAATGCTAATGCATTGCAAAATATCGACATTTGTATGGCAGGCTGCATAAATGAATGACAGACAAGCCTGGGAGCCTTCAATAGGCTCCTGGCTGTTATGCCAATGGGACGCTGGCCCCGGATCTCACTCCAAGTGCTGGTGATCCCCAGCAAAATGGCAGCGCCTGTGCCCCGCCAGTAAAATGGCGCTTCGGTAAGCTTTGACTGAGGCGCCGAGGGGGTTAATGCACTGATTGCGGGCATTAGGGCCAGCTCTCTGTTGTATAATACAGCAGAGACCCGGCGGCTATGACGGCTGCTCAGCTCCTGTGCAGTCACCATATTTAAATACCCAACATCCACTGCTAAGTCAGATAGCGGGAAAGGGTTAAGGGGTTAAATGTAAAAATAAATAAATAAATAAATAAATTTGGTATCCCTGTAATCATACCAACCCATAGAATACAGGTCATAAGTCATTTTGGCTGCACAGTGAACACAAAAACATGGAAGAAAATTGCACTAATTCCACCCCATTCAAATATTTTTGCCAGCTTCCCAGTATATCATACGGAATATTAAATTGTACCCCGCAAAAAGTAAGCCCTTATACGCCTTCTATTAATGAAAAATAAAAAAAGATATGGCTTTTGGAAGGAGAGGAGTACAATATGAAAATATAAAAAATGGCTGTGGTGGTAAGGGGTTAAAGGGAGTGTCACCAAAATAGTCCTTATTGAACTATAAGCATAGTCACATAGCCAGGTTTCACATAGATAATTCTGTCCTATCTTAGGAATATATAAAGACATCTTCTGTGTGTCTGAGAATATCACAAGGCATTATGGGAAAGGAGCTGGGGAGCTCATGCGCCCTCTATTGGATGTAACAAATCCTCAATTTGCTTTTGACTCACCGAGCCTTGAGACAGCAAAAGGGATTTTAGCCAAGCCAATTTCACTTATCTGCATACAGCGCTGTTTCCGGATTGTTGTCCTTCATCAGTACAGAGCAAAGTGAATTGGCTGGCTTAGTGGGAGGCAATGAGTGGGTTAGGGACAAGAATCTCTCACATTGAGGAGAGCACCAGTAAAGGTGTGTAGAGATTTTAATTGCCTTTTGCCCTCTACTTAGCATCTACATATCACAAGGCATTATGGGAAAGGAGCTGGGGAGCTCATGAGAATATCTGAGAATATCAGTCATGTTCTTTCTTCTCAGCACTGCCCTGTGTCTGGTTGCAAGACAACTGGCTGTGGCAGAAGCTTCCCTTCTGCCCTTCCTGCAGTAGGACGCAAAGATCATTAAACCCTGCCCATTTCCTCAGCTGTTCACAAGCTGAAAATGGAACAGAGTTCTCAGGAATTCGCAAAGAATGTTTGATTTAAAATGAGGCATAAAATCCTGAAGTCTGACAAACAGTGTGTTAAATTTTATCGTTTCTTTAAACTGACTCTTAGCTTTTTTATGAAATGCATGGTGTTAGGCTTTTACACTTTTTTACACACGTGAACAAAATTGTTGGTACCCCTCGTTTAAGGAAAGAAAAACCCACAATGATCACAGAAATAACATGAATCTGACAAAAGTAATTTGCCAAACTGCATGTTGACAAACCACAAAGCTTCTGGGAGAATGTCCTATGGACAGATGAGACAAAAATCAAAATTTTTGGCAAGGCACATCAGCTCTATGTTCACAGACGGAAAAATGAAGCATATCTTGAAAAGAACACTGTCCCTACTGTGAAACATGGAGGAGGCTCTGTTATGTTCTGAGGCTGCATTGCTGCATCTGGCACAGGGTGTTTTGAATCTGTGCAAGGTACAATGAAATCTCAAGACTATCAAGGGATTCTAGAGAGAAATGTGCTGCCCAGTGTCAGAAAGCTTGTTCTCAGTCGCAGGTCATGGGTCTTGCAACAGGAAAATGACTCAAAACACACAGTAAAAACACCCAAGAATGGCTAAGAGGAAAACATTGGGCTATTCTGAAGTGGCCTTCTATGAGCCTTGACCTAAATCCTATTGAGCATCCTTGGAAGGAGCTGAAACATGCCGTCTGGAAAAGGTACCCTTCAAACCCGAGACAACTGGAGCAGTTTGCTCATGAGGAGTGGGCCAAAATACCTGTTGAGAGGTGCAGAAGTCTCATTGTCAGTTACAGGAATTGTTTGATTGCAGTGATTGCCTCAAAAGGTTGTGCAACAAAATATTAAGTTAAGGGAACCATCATTTCTGTCCAGGCCTGTTTCATGAGTTTAAAAAATTCTGTAGAAGCATGTTTGAAAAGCAATGTCTGACTTTCATATGTTCATTTTCAGAGAATTTTTATATATTATTACTTTTGTCAGATTCAAGTTATTTCTGTGACCATTGTGGGTTTTTGTTTCATTAAATGAGGGGTACCAACAATTTTGTCCACGTGTGTATATTGGCTCCCTGTTAACCTCTTACCTAATAGGACTGAAGCGCATAGTGGATGGGTCAAGGGGTGCTTTGATATCAGACTGTAAGGCATCTTCTATTAAACGTTTTATGACTTCACAGTATTCAGCATCTAGATATGGCAAAGCCTCTTGCAGCTTTCTTAGTAAAATTAGATATTTACTTTCAATCTGACAATTCCTAGCTTCCAAGTAAGAACACTGTAAAATGAAAACAGCCTCAATTAACAGGTTGGTGTGCATTGTACATACTTATAAAATTAGATCAGACTGGTTTATTTACTCTATAAGATTTAATGTACAGGTGCATCTCAATAAATTAGAATATCTTTGAAATGTTGATTTCTTTCAGTAATTAAATTTAAAAAAGTGACCTCCTATATTTTCTAGATTCTTTACACACAGAGTATTCTATTTCAAGTGTTTTAATTCTGTAAATGTTGATTATGGATTACAGGTAATGAAAATCAAAATCTAAGAAAATTAGAATATTGTAAAAAAGTTCAGTATTGTAAATTCAGTGTGTCACCTGCCAAGGTTTCCTAAGCCTTTAAATGGTCCCTCAGTCTGGTTCAGTAGGACACAATTATGGAAGACGCTGATTATGAATTGAATTACTGAAATGAATGAACGTTTCAAAATATTCTAATTTATTGAGATGCACCTGCACATACAATACTGAGTGTTCAGAAGTAACACACTCTATATACAGCCACTCAATAGTGCCCCCACCCCTATTCAGCGGGCTGAGTATTGTAACTTGTCAGCATGGAGAAAACCAATTAATACATGAAAAAAGGGATACATTTACTACCTGTATACTGCAGATTTTACTATTCTGTACGGCATCCTGTAAGCATGATGATCATTACCTTCCTCAGTAAACCTGTCTCCTTTTCAACTGTGTTTCTCCATAGCTGTGTCACTTGATGGATTTCAGAGTTTAAGAACTTGTTCTGTGTGTTATAGGCATTAATGTCATCCTTTTGAAAGACAAAAAAAATGTTAAGGTCCTGTTAGATGCTACCTACAATAAAAGGTCACCCATCACAGTTTACAATTGTATCTGTTTGCATACAGTTTTGCTCACCATTAAGCTGTCAATCTTCCTATATTGCTCTTGTAAGGTCTCCATTCCAGTACTGCTTTTATTATCTGAATCCATCTGGCTAAGAAGCTGCTCATTCTGCTTCATGATAACTTGTTGTTTTGCACTGTTCTTTTCCATTAGCAATTGTACATGTTCCTTTAGTTCCCCTATATGAAAATCCTTAAAACTTACACAGTGTTCCAAGTCCTGTTTTTCCTGTTCAAGTACCTCTACACGTTGTGTCAAGTCTCCAATTTGCCTAACTTTATGTCTTATTAATTCCAGTCTGTCTTTCTCCTCTGGGGCGCTCAAATACTCAGTACATACTCTTTTCTCCTCCTGAGCAGACACAAGAGCACGATGAAGCAGCTTTACAAGATCCTGAAAGAAATAATAATAGAGGTCAACTAAAATTCGGTGAATTATTCACTTTATGTTCAACTTCGATCATTCTAAAGGCATTTCCCAAGAAAGCAACTTATCAGCTGTCCATAGGAAAGGGGTTTTAATGCCCCTGTATAAATAAAGTGGTGTATGTGCATGTCCACCTCCACTCCATTCAAATTCTAAGGGAATTTCAGGGGGGCAGGACTTTAAGCTCAGCGATATCGGGGGGGGGGAACTCCACCTTCACACTATAAGACTATGCAAGTATTCCGTCAAGGGGATGTTCCCCCACCACCCTGCGATGACTCTAAGCTGCAGGCACCCCCCAATATTAACAGCACTAATATCTCTAATTGCATATACCATTCCCTATCATAGAGGACAGGAAAGGTCCTCTTTAAAAAGAAGAGGTTAAAGGGGTTATGTCACAAAGAAAATTTCTATCCAGATGGAATAGCTGTTGGCCGAAAAAGTGTCCAGCAAAAATCTGTGTGTTGTGGTGAGATATATAGAATCAGGACATCAGTTCCAATCAGGCTGCCTATCCTATACTCTTTCCCATCTCTGGATTGATTTTCTGCAAGCAAGGAGTGCTCTGCATGACCCTCTTCTCTATTTCGATTACTTGCTAGAAACTGTACATAAGCAATGAACATGCATGATATATGTAGGGACTTATCAAAACTAAATGCATACCCTGGACTTCACCATTGGATACTAAAAAGAAGTAAGATTGGCAAATAGGTAAGTAGTATAACATGCCCTGTTGATGGAATAATCATAATAACAATAATGTGGTAAAACATACAATCTAAACTGCCATATTTCTTTTGTAGCAGTGAATGCACTTCTTTCCAGTAAGGTATATAGAAAAGAATTTAAGGTAGACACAGCATTTCATTTTCAAAGCTGTACCAAAACGTTGAACATTGTGTCAAATTTTTGTGCTAAAATGTAGTCGGTCAGTAAGTCAGTTCCTTCATTATTCAATCCTATGAGACTTACATCGGGAGAAATTGACTTTCTGTTTGCACATGGGAAATTGGGACAGATAAACTAAAACTGACTCTTAGTGCAAAGTTAGACTAGACATTCTTAAACTGCACCAGATTTTCCAAAATGTCTAAATGATTGTTTGAAAATCTGCCGTACTTTTAGACTGTCTAGTCTAACTTTACATCACTTATTACTTGGCTAAGTTTCTGACTAAATTTTATCACAAAAATTTGGCACAATGTTCAACATTTTGGTATAACTTCGAAAATTTTGGTGCAATTTTTGGTTCACAGTTTAACAAATTAAGACACACGCAATTTTCAACGACCGCACCCACACGAAGCGCACAAACTGTTAGAATGTGTCTAAGGCCGGGGCCCCATATGGCGTAAATGCCACGATTTGCCTGCGCCGGAAATGCTGCAGAAAAAATCACGGTGTTTTACAAATCAGAGCAAAGTGGATGGGATTCTAATCGAATCCCATGTCCTCTTCGCGGTAAAAACCGTGATGCGCGATTTTGGAAATCACAGCATGTCAATTATACCTACGGAAACGGCAGCGGTTTCCCCATAGGTATAATTGAAACAGAAAGTCCACAGAGGAAACCTCTGCGAACTTTCTGTCTAAAGTGCTGCGGGAAGAACTGCGATGGCTTTCTGCTGCGGTTTTTCCCGCAGCACTTTTTTGCTGTTGGACTCCAAGTGGGGCATTAGCCTAAGGCAGCTTTTTTTGTTGCAGATTTTGATTTTGCTGCGGTATTTTGAGCCAAAGCCAGGAGTGGACTGAGCAGAGGGTAGAAGTAGAAGTACTTCCTTGATTTATCCATTTAAACTCATCCTTTATTTCCATTTCTTTTGTAGCCATTTTTGGCTTTGGCTCAAAAAACGCAGCAAAATCTGCAACAAAAAAACCTGAATTTCCACAATGTGGGGCTTTAGCCTAAAACATATATATCCACTGGTACGAAGATTTCCTTCACCTCAATTACCTCATGTACTTATCTATCGCACCACAGAATAAAAATGTTTATGGGAGTGCCACTTTAATTCACATAATGCCTGTGCACCTTTTGGGACTTTAATTCCTCAGTTACTGCTTTAATTTGAAGCTGTGGATTGTTCATTTTTTCATGCAAAATGTTTTCATGATTAGATGGGAGCCCTCCATTTTGTTTCCGTGCTTTCCGTGCAAAGTTCGTCGATGGAGACATTTTTCCAAATTGGTTTGCAGTTACTTCTACTGAAAAAAAAACATAAGTGATTACACTAACCATGCAAGGACAATATATCGAAGCCAAGTCATGGCAAAAATTACTGCAATAACTGCACCTTTTGGACTTTGCAAATAACAGCAATTTGTTTTATGAGACTTCCTAGAACGATCATTAAAAAATCATAACACAAGAATGTGAAGTGCATAACATATTACTACCGTATACTGTAGTACATGCAGGGCCAGCATTAGGGGGGGGCAAACTGGGCAAAGGGGAGGATCTATTATTAATAAAGCTAGGGAACTATTACCCACCTCCCCAGCTATATTATTAATAGTTACTCCCTACTATAAATAGCTCCCATTATATATATATATATATATATATATATATATATATATATATATATTTTTTTTTTTATTTAGATTTATAAGGAGAATCTATAAGGAAAATTTATAAGGGGAGCTACTATTAATAAAGGGGGTCTATATAGATATAGATTTGGAGGATCTATTATTAATAATGTCCGTGGGAGAACTATTAATAATTAATGTATTGCGTATGGGCAAAAAAAGAGGTTGTTATTACTGGGGGAAGAAAAGGGTATTAATTAAATCACTATTTTAAAGGGGTTTTCTAGCTGCAAACTGAGTTTTGATACTGATGACCTATCCACAGGACATCAGCATGTGATCTGTCAGAGTCCGACTGTTCTAGCAGCCTCCGGGTGCTGAAAGCTGCTAGTGGACATGATGCAGCAGTGCTATTATTCAAGTAAGAGGAGTGGCACAGAAGCGCCATCCACAGTATGGTGGTGGTTCTGGGTAATTGTAGTGCCACTCCTATTATTTGATTAGGAGCTGTGCAGCATCCTGTCCACTAGCAGTGTCTGGCACCCAGAAGCTGCTAGAATAGCTGATCTGTGTGGGGTTCAGGTGTCCAATCCTGACAGATCACATACTGATGACCTGTCCTGTGGATAGGTTATCAGTATAAAATATCAATTTGGAGCCAGAAAACCACTTTAATTGATCTGAGGTTTATTAGGATAGAAGTATGTGTAATGCACAACTATTATCTTTGCTTCACTATGTACTGTAATGGAGGCAGTCACAGTGTGGAGGTAGTGTACTATCTGGGCCTTGTATAGAGGTATTATTGGTCTTTATATGTGTTTTACTTGGTAATTGTCTGTATAGTGGTAATAATTCTCCCCAGTATAGTGGTACACACATAGCAGTTTCACAACTATATATAGGTTTACAGTTGTTTTGTTTTTTTTTTTTGTTTTCCTGATCTTTTAAGACTAGATCAATGCAGCTTGAAGTGCAGCACTGACTTCTGAAATAACTGAATATAACGGTGTTGTTGGTATGTCAGGATTTGGGGCCCTGCTTTGAATTTTCCCCAGGGCCACACTTTGTCTAAAACCGCCCCTGATTACATGACTGAACAATTGTGTGCTTTGCACTGTATACATTATAACGTATAAAATCAAAGTTGTTTTGAACTGTGCTTAGTAGAGTTCTGGTTAACTATGTCAAGTGCTGTATAAATAGCTTGTGGCTTCATGAAAAGATTTTCTAATACAGATCATACATGTAATGCAAGTAACAAAAGGTGTGCTTATTGTACACTACTGTTAGCACCCTGAAGTAGCAATCATTTACTACCCTGAAGCAGTAAACACTTAAAGGGGTTATCCAGTGTCTTTATTTCAACTTACTTCCTTTGGTCTTTTATATCGCCCAAACCTAGGGTTTCCAGACTGTTTCCAACTCAGGCTGACATGATCAGAATTCACACCTGGGACGTGTGTACACTAGTATTACCTGTATTGTTGGGGGCTGGCAGCCTAGATCGTTGTAATTAGAGATGAGCGAAGTATTCAAAAATGTGATTAGATTCGGCAACTTCGCTGAATTTCGCAATATGATTCTATTCGATCCAAATTAAATAGCGGCGAATCGCGTACCAAAAACAGCTATTTATTGGCTGCAGAGAGCCAGGGTGGGCGGCAAAATGGCGGAACCCCTTGGATGCCGCGGTCATGTTTGACCGCAGCATCCAGGTTGTTAAAACTCCGGATCAGTTATGGAGCAGGGTGTTTGCTGTCAGTTACAGCTAACAACCTGCTCCATAACCGATCGGGGGGATTTAACACCTTGGATGCAGCGGTCAAACATGCCGTGTGCTCTTGCGAAGGAATTAAAGGGATGTGACATCACAGGGCTGGCTGCCGATTGGCTGCACGCATGGTATTTTGGGTGATCCTGTATTCCCAGAGTTCCTTGCCCTGTGTAGAGCAGCCATTTTGAACTAAATACGAATAGTTATCACAAAGTGTGAGGAAATTCGGATTTGATGCAAATTGAATATTTCCTGAAATTCTGATCGAATTCCACTCCTGCAGTTTCGATTCGCTCATCTCTCATTGTAATAGTAAAGCCAGCCCCCATAGTACATATAATACCAGTGAACATGGAAGACGGGGGAGAAGACAGATCAATTTATCAATTTGGGCACTTGTTGTTGGGTGCTGGTGTTGATCAAGTGACCCTGAGTTGAAACCAGCCTGAAAGCCCGAGGTTGAGATAAAACATAAACCCTGAGAAAGCTGAGAAAGTTGAAAAAACACAGTCCCTGGATTAACCCTTTTAACAATAAAAGTGAAGGGGTATGGGAAGATGAATATTAAGGTTTAGTGAGTTGTTGGATACATACTGTATGTGGGGGCTAGAATTTGTTATTTTGTCTGACCATAGGGAGCCATAGTTGTTATGGTAATGGTGATTCCCTGTGTGACTAGAGTGAGTGTTGTGCAAGTGTCTTCATCAGTCCTTCAGAAGTGTACAGTGTAGACAGCCAAATACAATGTGCCATCAGTCCCATACAAGTAAATTGAGTTGCAGTGTACCCCCAAAGGGGGCCTCTGCTAAGGACCATGCTGTGTTTATTATGTTCATGCACAATATGTTTTATAATGTTTTGCATTGTCTCATACAGTTTATTACAGGCTATTTGCACTTTTCAGCTTTACGCTGAACACTCAGGAATTAATCTGCCAATTCTGTGTTGCTGTGCAAGCATGGGTGGCTTCTGCTCTGGGTTTCTAGATAGTGGGAGGAAATTAGTGGTTGCTAGAAGCCCCTATCATTTAGCCAGTGAGTTACTTTCAGTTCAGTTTAGCCTATAGGTTGCTAAAAGAGAAAAGTAGATTGTGGAAGAGCAAGCAGTCCCAAGTCTTTGAATCTTCTGTACACTGAACATCTCCACTGCTGTGCCAGTTAGGAAACTTAGGTGTCCCCAACCGAAACATGCATTTCCCCAAGAAAGGTTGGAAAGAAAGACTAGGTTCCAGAGGCTACCCTAGATCACCACAGTGGAAAGAGTCAGAAGACTGAGTACATGTAAAGAGCAATAGCCATTCCTGTGTGTGTATGTATTGTAGGGAAGGTAGCTCGGTAGCACCAATGGTGCGGACCCAACCAGTCAGACACAAGGACACAATGTCTGGTGCGAACAGGTTTATTTGAAAAAAGTAGCAAAATAAATAAACCTTATGTCAGGTACAAAAGGAGCAAAATAAAATACAGCCTTAACTTCAGGCAAAACAGTAAGATACCAAATCCTGCTCGTCTGAGCGCTAAACTAAACAGTAACAAAAAAAAACCTAACTATACATGTGGCTTACTATCAGCCACACGACAAACAAATTAGCACAATTTGGTCTCACCAGACTCTTAATGTTTCAGGACAGTTCCAGGCGCCTACTATCATTCCCAGGGGGATATATACCGTGATTCCAGCACTCTGCCTGTCACCTTCTCACAGTATGTAAAGTGTGTGGAACCTGGTGCTGCAAGTGAATGTGTCTCCATGTTGCTTTATTACTGGATGAAACTGAGTCAAGTAAATTGAGCTGTGCCTTTCAACTGCCAACCTGCCTCCTGTGCCTTCATTCACACCTTACACCAAGGGAAACCCAAAATGCCATGACACAGAAGACAAGTAACATGGAGTACCACAGGGAACCTTACTTGATCACTTCAGTGGGACCCCCTCATCACTGTGACAACTTAGGGCTTGTAAGAGGATTTGGTGCAAAAAGCTACCATGACCTTGCAGGAGACCATCTTGGTCCTAGTCACTGCTGTGTCCTAGGTCATTGTAGAGTGGTAGTTATAAATCTTTAAAGTGGTTGTCCAGTTTCAGACCAATATTGAGAGAGAAATGTTATTGTTTGTATAAAGAAGTTGTACAATTTTCCAATATACTTTCTGTATCAATTTCTCACAGTTTCTATATCTTTGCTTGCTGTCATTCATTCTGCTTACTGCCAGTGGATGAATATCAATCCATGGTCATGTGATGGACACAGGTGCACTGCTTGTTATAGTCACAGTAATCAGACATCTGCCTGGTAATGAGCAGTGCACCTGTGTACATCACATGACCAACCCTGCTGTACTCCAAGGATAACCAGGGGAAGTAGTGCAGGGTCAGCAGTACCAGGCACATCAGGAGGGGAGGCAGAAACAGAACACTTCCACCTCCCAGACAGTCCTTTTAAATTCTTGATATTGGCTTGACAGGGATGCAGCAAATATATATGTAACTTATACAATTCATGAAAATAGTTATTAAAAAAAAAAAAAAATTTCCAAGAGCACCAAGGGCATCAAACACCACTTTCCAACAGAGCAGTATCCAAATGGACGTTTCCAGTGCTTTGACTGGTAACCACAATGTTGGTGGGGAGGGGAGGGGATTAAGAGAACAGACATTCAGTATTACAAAATAATAACAACAGTATGTTGATCTCATACGCTCCACATAGTTTGTGCAAGCAAGAAAAGTGCAAAAATTAATGTCACACTTTCAAGCCACAAAGTTACCATGCATGATGGTCCAGCCAACCAAGTCAAAGAGCACTTGTCTTAGGCAGGTACATCCCTGAGGCCGGGAGAAGGCATAGAGCCTGTAAGGCTCACAGGCCATACTGACCACCATGACATTCCTAGTAAGGGGGAACTGAGAACAAAAAGCAGCTATGAGAGCATTTCTACAAAGGCTGGTATAAGTTTATTACTTTCAATGGTCTAGCCCTTATCAGAAACCTATCCATGATTTCCTTATTGTGGCCAGGTTATCAGACAGGGACAGTGCATGCATGAGAAGATAACCTGGCCACAATAAAGAAGTCATGGCTGGGTTTCTGACAAGTGCCAGACCATAGAAGGTTTCTGCATTCATGGTCATATCCAATGGCAACCAATCAAGGCAAAAGACTGACACCACTAAGAGGATTAGAGAAAATTTGTAAGGCTAAGGCCCTACGTAGCGGGAGACAGTGAAAAAGTGATGTGGGAAAAACCACATTGGAAACACATCAGGAAAACTCTGCGGACTTTCTGCTTTAATTATACCTATAGGGAAACTGCCAGCATGAAATGTTTTAAAATAATGTTTTAAAATAATATAAAAACAAAAAAAAAATACCTTCTGCTGCTTGTTCTGATTCTTCAAAATGGAAAATACTCCTGCTTATTGCTTGAGTGGGCTTTGAATTACAGATATTACGAACTGTGTTCCTGTAAAAGCAAAAAAAGAAATAAACAAATGATAAATCATCAGAAAGGCTTCTTGAAATTCTTTATACACCTACATAACATGAACATGTGAGACTCAAATGTCAAAAAAAACAAACAAAAAAAACGCAAACTTTGGAAAAGGTAGCATTGCCCATCAGGTGCAAGATACATGAGAGAAACTGAGATATGTTTGTGCCAGCAAATCAGTATCATTCCTTAGGAGTACATTACTCACTACATGGTGTCCTCCACATTAGACATGTATTGGGTACATGAAAGAAAGGACATGCAAGTTCCCCATGTAGCAATGCAGAGTTGGTGCTCTAGGAAATATACAGTGCCTTGAGAAAGTATTTGGCCCTCTTGAACTTTTCAACCTTTTGGCACTTTTCAGGCTTCAAACATAAAGATGTAAAATTTAAATTTTTTGGTGAAGAATTAAAAACAAGTGGGACACAATTGTGAAGTGGAACAAAATTTATTGGTTATTTTAAACTTTTGTAAAAAAAAACAAAACTGAAAACTGCAATATTATTCGGCCCCTTTACTTTCAGTGCAGCAAACTCACTCCAGAAGTTCAGTGAGGATCTCTGAATGATCCAATGTTGTCCTAAATGACTGATGATGATAAATATAATCCACCTGTATGTAATCAAGTCTCCGTATAAATGCACCTGCTCTGTGATAATCTCAGGGTTCTGTTTAAAGCGCAGAGAGCATCATGAAGACCAAGGAACACACCAGGCAGGTCTGTGATACTGTTGTGAAGAAGTTTAAAGCCGGATTTGGATACAAAAAGATTTCCCAAACTTTAAACATCCCAAGGAGCACTGTGCAAGTGATCATATTGAAATGGAAGGAGTATCAGACCACTGCAAATCTACTAAGACCCACCCGTCCCTCTAAACTTTCATCTCAAACAAGGAGAAGACTGATCAGAGATGCAACCAAGAGGCCCATGGTTACTCTGGATGAACTGCAGAGATCTACAGCTGAGGTGGGAGAGTCTGTCCATAGGACAACAATCAGTTGTACACTGCACAAATCTGGCCTTTATGGAAGCGTGGCAAGAAGAAAGCCATTTCTCAAAGATATCCATAAAATGTTTAAAGTTTGCCACAAGCCACCTGGGAGACACACCAAACATGTGGAAGAAGGTGCTCTGGTCAGATGAAACCAAAACCGAACTTTTTGGCCACAATGCAAAACGATATGTTTGGCGTAAAAGCAACACAGCTCATCACCCTGAACACACCATCCCCACTGTCAAACATGTTGGTGGCAGCATCATGGTTTGGGCCTGCTTTTCTTCAGCAGGGACAGGGAAGATGGTTAAAATTGATGGGAAGATGGATGGAGCCAAATACAGGACCATTCTGGAAGAAAACCTGTTGGAGTCTGCAAAAGACCTGAGACTGGGACGGAGATTTATCTTCCAACAAGACAATGATCCCAAAAATAAAGCAAAATCTACAATGGAATGGTTCGCAAATAAACGTATCCAGGTGTTAGAATGGCCAAGTCAAAGTCCAGACCTGAATCCAATCGAGAATCTGTGGAAAGAGCTGAAAACTGCTGGTCACAAACGCTCTCCATCCAACCTCACTGAGCTCAAGCTGTTTTCCAAGGAAGAATGGGAAAGAATTTCAGTCTCTCGATGTGCAAAACTGATAGAGACATACCCCAAGCAACTTGCAGCTGTAATCGCAGCAAAAGGTGGCGCTACAAAGTATTAACTTAAGGGGGCCGAATAATTTGGCACGCCCCACTTTTCAGTTTTTTATTTTTTACAAAAGTTTTAAATATCCAATAAATTTTGTTCCACTTCACGATTGTGTCCCACTTGTGTTGATTCTTCACCAAAAAAATTAAAATTTTATATCCTTATGTTTGAAGCCTGAAATGTGGCAAAAGGTTGAAAAGTTCAAGGGGGCCGAATACTTTCACAAGGCACTGTAGTACTAACAGAGGCGTAGCTAGAGGTTCAGCATGGGGGGGAGGGGGGGCGAACAAGTCCAAGTGGGCCCCCAACTTAGGTATACCAATATTATCACTATACGGTGACTGTATAGTGATATACAGTGGGGGAAAAAAGTATTTAGTCAGCCACCAATTGTGCAAGTTCTCCAACTTAAAAAGATGAGAGAGGCCTGTAATTGACATCATAGGTAGACCTCAACTATGAGAGACAAAATGAGAAAACATATCTAGAAAATCACAGTCTGATTTTTTAAGAATTTATTTGCAAATTATGGTGGAAAATAAGTATTATTAGTTATACAAATTTGATCAAACAGTAGGAAGCCCACAGAGGTATGTTATTTCCTTGTGTTCACATTGTAGACCTGTTCTCGGTCCAAGAGAGGTATGTTATTGCCCTGTGTTCACATTGTAGATTTATTTTGGGTTTAATAGAGGCATTAGTATAGGGTCCCACCTTAATGAGGTCGCCTTGTCGGGGCAGGTGGGCTTCCTACTGTTTGATCAAATATGTATAACTAAGAACCTCAAAATTTTAGTTTATACACCATATTAATTTGTAGGTGCCAATAATAGCAGTAATGCTATCTCTGTTCTCTATATACCCTTGTGCTGTGTCAGAGTGCTGCTACACCTTTTTGTTTTTTTATATATATATATATATATATATATATATATATATATATATATATATATATACATACACACACACACACACACACGCACACCCAGGACCTCCAGGATCCGCTGTTTGAATGAACCGTGGTACCTGTATAAGCGCCGTGACCCCTTCTCTGTTTACACAGTGTCATTCTTTTCATAACGGCCATGTAATGTAACTACAGCCTCGTCCTATACACATCTATGTGACAAGACTGGAATGATATCACACGGTCACTATATACAGACAGCGTGTGATATAAACAGGTGCCATAGCCCCTTCATACTGATCAGTGGGGATTCCCTTATCTCTTATTGATAATCTATTCTGGGGATAGATCATCAGTAAAAATAAGTTGGAAAACTCCTTAAGGCCAGGGCCTCCCGTGGCGGAAATGCCGCAGAAAAAACCGCTGCGTTTTACAGTTCCTGCAAAGTTGATGGGATTCTTGCAAATCCCATCCACACATTGCAGAAAAATATGTGCACCATGTCAATTATACCTACGGAAACACTGGTAGTTTCCTATAGGTATAATGGAAGCAGAAGGTCCACAGAGGTTTTCTGTGAAAACGTGCTGCAGGAAAAACCACAATGCATTACTGCAACGGTTTTCCGTGCAGCGCTTTTTTGCTGTGGCCCGTTATGTGGGGCCTTAACCTTAATAAAGCCCAAGTGCCACCTTAATTAAATTAATTGTCCCCTTATATTATGCCCCTGATTACCCTGGACATAAATACTGCACCCCTAACGACCCCTTATATAAATGACCTCCTCCTTATGTTCATAATGCCCCCTAATGACCCCTTGTACAAATGATGCCCCCTAATGACCCTATATAAATAACGTCCCCACCTTGTATTCATAATGCCCCCTAATAACCCTTACATAAATATTCCCTTATAGTTATAATTTCCCCTCCTAACCACCCCCTTAGACTATTAAATTACCTACAACTGCGCTAAAAAAAAAAAAAAAAAAGTTATACTCCCCTACCTGCGATCCTTTGATGAATGGAGCCGCCACCTCCTCCCTGTCCACGCATAGGACGTCTGCCTCTCAGCACAGGAGGCGCGATGCTGGGACATCATTGCGTCTGTGCTGAGAACAGGTCCTATTCCTGGCCTATTTTGTGGCCCTTGCTTCTGTGGCTCCTATTCATTTAATGAAAGGAGCCGTGGAAGCACGGCCCACTCACGGGCGGCACACGGGGACATCCCAGTGTCCCCCATGTGCTGCCCGTGCCTTTAATTCATGGCCGGCCGGTTGCAGCACGGTCTTCTGCAACTGGCCTTAGGCTTGATGTTGTGAAAAAGCTGTGTCTGTTGTTGCAGATTTTTCTGTGTTTTTTTTTTTTTTTTTTTTAACCAAAGTAAAGAGTGGATTTAGCAGAAGGGAGCAGTTTAAGTGCCTCCATTAACCCTTAAACGCACCTGGACATACCTGTATGTCTGGGCGTACGTGACTAACTATGGTGTCCATTGAAGCAGAGAAGACACACTAGTTAACGGGTCTATGCTGTTTCATACAACAGGGACCTGCAGCATCGCCCCTGGTCAGAGATGACTCTGATCACGGGCATTTAACCACTTGGTCGCATTTGATCACAGCATCTGCGTGGTTACTTTCCGTTTCACTTTTTTGGTAATGTATGATGTTTTGATCACTTTGATAATTCTGGGGCATCATATTTTTAGATTTCACTGTGCTTTTCCTCCATTAATCCTACTAGAAATATATGTATAAATTGACAACTGGTTATGTTCCTCTCACACTCCTTTAACAAGTGAGTTAGTAACACCTAGTTGTCAATTTATTCATTAATTTCTCAGAGGAATTACAGAGAAATGGTTCAATGTAGAGTTACAGGAAAAAGAGTGCATATAAAACACTTACTAAAACCTAACATGCCAGGACAACTGACTGGAACTTTCTAAATAAAGCACAAATGGATCTTATTTTGCCATTTACAGCATTATGAAATGATTTAATTTACTGAGCTACAATCTTAACAGGTCCCATACGTTATGAAATATTCTGATTGTAAGATTATTTTTCTTCAATTCTATTGTATATTGAGATACTTAGTTTAAATATAGGGTTTTTTGTATACCTTCACTTGTTTTTTAGTTATTGTAAAGTTCTAAGAAAGATGATGTTACACCAGAGAGGAAAGACTAAACTGATGCATAGTGTGATGTGATAGCTAGTTGGTTGGTAAAGCTGACATTAGTCATCTAACCAGGGCTGGTTTTAGACAAAGTATGGTCCTTGGCAAAATTCAAACTGGGGCCCCAAACACTGAAATACTGCAACAACAACTTACTCACATCCAGTTGATTTTGAAGCCACTATGCAAATAACTACTACTTTCAAGGGCATTAGCAGGGCTGTAAAAGATCAGGGATTCAATCCCAAGACTCACACAAAATAATACAAATCTATATACAGTTATGAAATAAAGTACCTACACGAAAAACAAATATTACCACCATACAGTCATTTCATATCACCAGTGATGGAAAAACCTCGCAAGATTTGTCCTGTGAATATTCGCAAGGTTCTCATGCAAGCTTTGGTTTGGTCTGAACTGAACCACAAGTGCTATTATTAAACTTTGGGTGAAAAAATAATAAACAGCTCATACTCACCTTTTCTCACCTCTTCTCACCTCTCAGGAGCTCCTAGTGGTGTCAGGTCTTCTTCTGGTCTACTGGGTGATGTCAGTGACCTCTTGATACAGTTGAAGACTGTGACATTAAGTGGGGCATATCAAAGTCAAGAAGCTTTGACAAAAACATTATGACATTGACGTGTCCAGCGTTACCTCTTGAAGACCTATCACAGGCCTCAGAGATCTTCCAAGGCCGCTGACATCACCTAGGAGGCCAGAAGAGTTGAAAGATGATTAGCAAAAAAAGACCGCACGCCACAGTGGAAGCCCTAGAGAGGTGAGGAAAGGGGAATAACAGCTGTATACCACTTTACTGCATCCTTTGATTATTGTACTCTGGGTTTCTAAAGAGAAATGATTTGATGGCAAACTCCTAAAATCTTTTTAGAAATTTTTGGGAAACTCACCTTCAGGCTGAGGTCCCACACTGCAGAAACGCACCGTTTTTTGTGGCTGATTTTGCTGCGTTTTTTTGAGCCAAAGTCAGGAGTGGCTTGAAACGGAATGGAAAATATATAGGAAGAACTTATAATTCTACCTTCTGCTCAATCCACTCCTGGCTTTGGTTCAAAAAACAGAAGTAAAATCTGCAACAAAAAACACAGATATACACATTGTTAATGGAAAGGGCACCCTTTCCAATGCTAGCCTGCCCAGGGGAGGTGATTAAAAACAAATACTTTTACTCACCTCTTCTGGGACTTTGACGGTTCCCAGCCTTTGACTGAGGTCTCGCGCCCCAGACTTCACAGCTGGGGCCTGTGATTGGGCCCCAGCAGTCTCGTGGGGTGTGCCGACGTAATGACGTCATCGTGCCCCAAGTGACTGCTGAGGCCCAAACAGAGTAAACCCCAGAGTATAATAATAGTATTGAAGTGGAGGGCTGAATCTCACAAATAGTCATCGAATTTCATGGGGTTCCCCTGAAGTGGCTCTAGAGGGGCTCTTAGGAGCATTTTATACTGCGTGGGACCACTGTGGAGGATATTATACTGTGTTGGGGCCACTGTGGAGCATATTATACTGTGTGGGGACCACTGTGGAGCATAGAATACTGTGTGGGGGCCACTGTGGATCATATAATACTGTGTGGGGGCCCACTATTAAGCATATTATACTGTGTGGGGCCCCTTCACTATTCACATCACATGCCATCTATTTTATAGCAGCCATGCACGAATATTACAGGCTGTAATAACATTGCATGGCGATTATAAAACAGACAGTATGCAATGTAAATAGCGAAGGAGTCACAGCGCTTGCAAAAGCACCACAGGATCTTCAAGAATTGATCAGCAGGGGCCCTGGATGTTGGACCCCCACTGATCTCATACAACTCTTAAACTGTTAGGACCCTGCAGATCAACAGTTTTCCACAGCACGCAGCTCCCAGTGTTGTTTATTTGCTGGGCACTGCGCTGCTGACTCACTGTATTCTTGATAACTGCAGTTGTGGGTACTATAGTTTTATCCATTTCAAGTTTCTGAGATACGGCTGCAGCATCCATAATCATCACTATCAAGAATACACTATAAAGAGGGGGCCATGGACAAAGTTTGCACCTGGGTCCACAAGACTTTACTTACGCCAATGTACATTGTGATAGGCTAGGTTCACGCTGGCATTGGCCTTTCTATTGTTCTGGTCCATCAGAGGACCACAACAATGGATAGGTTGAACGCTATAACAGTGGTCTTATACTGAGTCTGATGGACCCCATTAACAATAATGGCACCTGTTGAGTGTCCATTCTTTAAAACTGAAACAGCCGGATGAAAAAGTCTGGGTGACTTGCAGGATGGAGACTTCAACGCAGATGTGAACGTAGTCTCAAATGTAACATGTGTGCATGCATTCAGACACACACATATAGGTATATGTATGCACACATATAGGTACATGCATGCACAGACAGACAGGTACATGAAGACAAACATGTACAGATACATGCAGGACAAGAGGTTCAATATACTTTTCAGTGCTCTGCTCTTATCGAGTCAACAGTGCTTTGCAGGCAAATAGATCAGCTTTAGGTGATACCAGCTGAAAAGTCCATTGCCGCGGATCTGCTTGGGTGATGGGTGCCATGGGGCAATTGCCCAGTGTGTTGTTCCCTAACGTGTGGACCTGTACCTAACACCATGGTACACAAAGTCTATGACTGTCATGTATAGTATATAATGTGGTGGCTGGATGTTTAGGTGTTAAATACAAACAGCTATTTAACCCCTGTTCATGAAACAGTGAAGGACAAAAGTTTAAACATTAAATAAATTATAAACTGCTGTAACGTTATATAACACTATTTATAAAAATTATGATTTCCACTTACTGTATTTCTTTCCATGGGTGTTTGAGAGAGATATTTTGAAGGGATGATGATTCCTGGGGAACTGGCATTGAAGCCACAGTTAAACCCACCACCTCAGTTGGTGTCTTCACGGGAGACAAAAAGTCATCTACCGACAACAAAAAAAATATATATTGTATTTTTGAATTACATTTATATATTTGAGTTCTAAAAATATTAAGTTTCAACAATGTGTTAGTAAACTCTATATGATGTGTGTAGGACATACAGTATTATCTACTGAATTAAAACAAGGATTAGGGATGTTGATAAATGCAATACTTCTGATATTTAAAGGGGTTATTCTAATATCGATGGCCTATCCATAGGAGCGCCCCAGTAGCAAAACTGGCTTACTATACATTGCATGGCCAGTGATATTATATGTTAGAAAGTGCATAACCCCTTTAATTTCCCTACTCGCAGACATCAGGGCACAGTTGAGCATCTTGCATACAAAAAGTGAGGCCGGACCGAGGACGAAGGATGGAAGGGGAGGCCTGCATGACAGGAGTTTAGCCAGGAGCATAAGCTGAGGGTACAGGAAAGGGTTAAGTTGGCCATTTAGAGGAAGCATAGGGGAGGGAACTGGGAAAGGGGGGTTGGGGGGAGGGAGTATTTAAAGTGAAGGCGGGAAGATTCCCGCCACTTTAGAGAAAGCAGGGAGTGAGTGAAGCCAACACACCTCTGCGGTTTTCTTGCTTGCCCAGGATGTCTGAGGTTGAAGATATGCTGGCCCAGCTCAGGGCTGAAGCGGATCGTAGGGGGCCGCAATGGCTGCAATCCCAGCTGCAGGGATGGATACAGGGGTCTGGAGAGTCGGCTAGCCGCCCCTCTCCTTCTGGAAGACGGCCGCGGAGGACCAGGCCTCCGGCGCGCCTCAGCCCCGAGGAGACCCCTCGGGTCCGGCGCCGAATTAGGAGCCCCTCACGGGACCCTCCGGTCCAGGGCACCGCTCGGCGCGCTGCTGAGCGGCAGTCCCGGGCCGGGAGGAATCCGCGGCGACGGCGGGACCCGCAGCGGGGGAGGGGAGTCGCCCCTCCTGCATCACTGACCTCGTTGGAGTCGGGATTGGAAGCGGTGGGCCTTCCGGCGGCGGCGGTCACTCCGGCTCGGCCTGTGGTGCGCAGGAGGATCTCCGGTGCAGCCCCTGTGCGCGGGGGAGAAGCGGGGGCTGGCACCTTCAGCGTCAGAGCAGCAGGCTGGGCCTAGCGCAACATCAGCCCAAGATGGCGCCCACAGCGCGGGCGTTGGGGGGCGGAGCGTCGCGGAGGCCTTGTCCAGGAGGCCCGACGTGGATAGCGGCGAGGAGGGCCCCAGTGAGACGGCTACAGGACGACAGGACCAGGATTCAGCGGCCGCTGGGTTCACAGCACCCAGGTGCCCAGGTGAGCGTTCATCTACTGTAACAGGGCCCTTGTTAGCGGTTTCAGGGGGAGGGGTTTAGAGGGGAACCGCGAGGAGCTAAGCAGGGGTATGTTAGCCTTTATGGGGGTGTTGGCGGAAATGGTGCGGGGAGCGGGTAGCGGCGGGGGGACGTCGTCGTCCCCAGCGATGGCGTGGGGGGCGGGAAGGTCGCCGGCGGTATCGCAAGGGGGGGCTTCCTCTGCGTCGGGGGTGTCTGTGTCGGTGCAAACGCAGAGTGAGGACAAAGGGGACGCGCCGCGGTTAGACGATGCGGCGAAGGGGGAAGTATATATGTCTGCTTTGAGGGGCCTTTAGGGGCTCACTTGAAGCAGGAGGTGAGGGAGCGCATTTGGAAAGGCGAATATGTTGATATATTTTCGCTTTTGCCTTTGGAGCGCTTTAATTTGGACAAGCCTAGGAAGGAAGAAAAGAAGGAGGAGGAGGAGAAGAGGCGGTACCGCCTTATTCCTCGGACGTTTGCTAATTGGCTGCAAGCGTTCGCCATAATGGCAAGTGTCATAGGGGAGAAGGCGCCGGAAAATTGTTCGGCGCTTTTCTGTTATTTGGACGCAATAGGGGAGGCGCATAGGACGTATGGGGGGCAGGCATGGCTCCGGTATGACGAACAATTTCGTCAGCGGAAAGCGGTTCGGTCCAGCATTCGCTGGGACCATAAAGACATTGGGTTATGGCTGAGGATTATGGCGCAAGCGAGGGCGGGGCCGTCCTTTCCAGGGGGGACCGGGGGCCCTGAGTCTTCGGGGCGCTCGGTCGCCGCACAGAAGGGACTCTGTTTCTCATTTAATGAAGGGGGGTGTAAGTTCGGCTCCAAGTGTAAGTTTAAGCATGAGTGCTCCTCTTGTGGGGGCACCCATGATGCCAACCGGTGCTTCCGCTCCAAGCAGAAGGGCTCAGATGGGGCTGGGAAGGGGGGGCGACTCCGGTGCGGCTGGAAAGGATGGCGCCATTTCTAAATAGGTACCCAGATAGGGAGGCGGCGGCCTTGTTGTCGGAGGGGTTCGAGTCGGGTTTTCGGATACCGTTTGTTGAGGCGGCGGTTTCAGGGGTGGTTAGGAATTTGAGGTCGGCACAGGAGCATCCGGAGGTGGTCCTGGGGCGCATGGCGGGACCGTTTCTGGAGCCTCCCTTGCCGAACTTGCGGGTATCTCCTTTAGGGGTGGTCCCAAAGAAGGAGCCGAATAAGTTTCGGCTTATTCACCATCTGTCATTCCCAAAGGGGGCGTCTGTTAATGACGGGATCGACCCCGAGTTGTGTTCGGTGGAGTATACTTCATTTGATGCGGCGATTTTCTGGGTCCGGCGTTTTGGCCGGGGGGCGTTGTTGGCGAAGACTGACATCGAGGCGGCATTTAGGCTGCTGCCGGTGCATCCAGATAGTCAGCACTTGTTGGGTTGTTTTTGGGGGGGGCGGGTTTTTTGTTGACTGTTGCTTGCCAATGGGCTGTTCATTGTCGTGTTCCTATTTCGAAAAGGTTAGTTCGTTTTTGGAATGGGTCATCCGGGACGTTTCTGGGTGGGCCTCGGTCATTCACTACTTGGATGACTTTCTTTGCATTGGTCCGGGGGGATTCCTCCGTTTGCTCGGTCTTGCTGCATTCGGTGGAACGGGTGGTGGCAGATTTTGGGGTGCCACTAGCGCGTGAAAAAACTGAGGGTCCGGCGACGGTTCTCAGTTTTTTGGGTATTACCATTGACACGGTCCGTATGGAGTGTCGTCTTCCAGAGGATAAGTTATGTGGGTTGCGGACGGAGGTTCAGAGGGCATGTCGGCTAAAAAAGCTGCGATTAAGGGAATTGCAGTCTCTTTTAGGCAAATTGAACTTCGCGTGCCGGATTATACCAATGGGGAGGGTGTTTTCTCGACGGTTGGCAGCGGCAACGGCTGGTGTGTCCGTTCCCGCGCATTTTATCCGGTTGGGGTGGGAGTTGAGAGAAGATTTGCGGGTTTGGGATTCGTTTTTAGAACAATATAATGGGCGGTCACTGTGGATGGAGGAGGGAGTGGTAGCAGGGGAATGGGATCTTTTTACGGACGCGGCCGGGAGCGTAGGGTTTGGGGCATATTTTAAGGGTAGTTGGTGCGTAGGTTCTTGGCCGGACGAGTGGGTTTCGGGGGGGGCTGGTCAGGAACCTGGCTTTGTTAGAATTATTTCCTATTCTGGTGTCGGTGGTAGTGTGGGGGGAAATTTTCCGTAATAAGAAGATTCGCTTTCATTGCGACAACTTGGGGGTGGTGCAGGCGATAAATCGGTTGTCCGCTGCGTCGCCGCCGGTGGTTCGGGTTTTGCAGCGATTGGTGTTGGAATGTTTGAGGTTGAATGTTTGGATTGTAGCGGTCCATGTCCCAGGGGTGCAGAATGATGTGGCTGACGCCCTCTCTCGTTTGCAGTGGGATCGTTTCAGGAGGTTGGTGCCAGAGGCAGACGAGAACGGCACGCGGTGGCCGACGGAGTTGTGGACCGTGCCGGTCGGGCGGCGGAGTGTTTGATTCGGGCATCTTTGGTGGACGGTACATGGGCGGCCTATACGAAAGCCTGGGAACAGTGGGAGCAGTGGTTGGGTTCTTTGGGGGTGGAGACAGAGGATTTCGAGATGCCGTTATTATTGTTCGTGGGGCATTGTAAGGAGTTGGGGTGGACAGTTTCTAGGTTGAATACGTGTTTAGCGGGTTTAACCTTCGGGTTTAAGAGTAGGGGGATGCCGGACTTTACGAAGTCATTTCTGGTGCGGCAGGCGGTAAAAGGTTGGCGCCGTTTCAAGGCGGCGAAGGACATGCGCAGACTGGTGTCCTTTTCCATACTGCTGGGCTTGGGCTCCACTTTGGGGACGGTGGGGGCGAGCCCGTGGGAGGTCTTGCTGTTCAGGGCGGCGTTTTCGCTCGCCTTTTTTGGAGCCTTGCGGTTGGGGGAATTGGTGAGTGGATCCCGGACTCGTCCGGGGGGTGTGTTTTGGGAGGATGTGAGCCTGTACGAGGACAGGGTGGAGTTTAGGTTAAGGCGTTCGAAGACGGACCAGGAAGGCCGGGGGGTGTGCGGTGCGGCTGTTTGCGGTGCCAGGGTGTTTGATGTGTCCTGTTAGTTGCTTGAGGTCTTATTGTTCGGACAGGGGTCGGGCGACAGGCCCCCTCCTGGTCCATGAGGATGGGTCGTTTTTGTCCAGGTTTCAATTCTTGGGAGTTTTTCGGCGATGTTTGTGTTATCTGGTTTTGGGGGGAGGAGTATTTTAGTGGTCACTCCTTCCGTATTGGGGCAGCTACGGAGGCGGCCCGGAGGGGTTTGGGGGAGGACGTAATTCAGCGCATCGGCCGATGGGAATCAGTGCGTTTTAGGTCATATGTCCGTTTGGGGGGGGGCTGGTCTGAACAAAAACACATTTTGTATCGGGGGAGGTCCGCAGGTAGGTGGGTTAGGAAGAGGGGGTTTTTGTTCGAGCGGGTGTGTTAGTGCCTGGGGCCTGTTATTGTTATGTTGCTTTTGATGTTTTACAGGTGCTGAGCCGTGCTTGGTTTGGTTGATGGGCCATTCCTTTGTGTTCTGGGGCGCAGTGCGGGCGGCGGTGCGACCAGACGGTAGGCAGTTGGGTTTTGCGCGAGGGGAGGTGCGGTTGCGCTGGTTAGACTTAAGGGGGATGGTGTGGGGCAGGGTGCTCGCGGAGTTTCATCGCTTCGTGAGGCTGGATAGACCTCCAGACATACTGGTACTGCATGTTGGAGGTAACGATTTGGGGGTCCGCCCTTTTCGGGAGCTGATTAACGATATCAAATTCGACTTATTGCGGCTCTGGGCGATGTTTCCGGGATTGGTAACAGTATGGTCGGATATTGTGCCAAGGAAAGTGTGGAGGGCGGCCCGGTCGGTGGAACATGTGAACAAAGCCCGTATTAAGGTGAATAGGGCAATTGGGAGGTTTATGGCACGGAATGGAGCGGTCTCAGTGCGCCATAGTGAATTGGAATCTGGGGAGGGTGCATTTTGGAGAAGGGACGGGGTTCATTTGAACGCCGTGGGTATTGACATGTCGTGCCTGGGATTGCAGCAGGGCATTGAGACGGCTCTAGGGGTGTGGCGGGACGCCCGCCGATAAGGAGGTCATCGGTGGGCGTTGTGGCGGTGGGGGTCCTCGAGGCTGGGATATCGGAAATGGTCGTGGTGGGGAGGGCCCCGCGGTAGGGGCTGGACTCCCCAGACCATTTGGACTGTGGCTGGATGGCTCCGGTAGGGTTAAAGGGTATTAAGGGCTTTATGGCCTTAGGAAATAGAGCACCGAGCAGATTTATTTAAATAGGTGCCCCTGAGCTGGTGTGGAACGGCTAGGGGTAACAGCTGGTGCTCAGGAAGTATGGGGTTAACATTTTGGGTTTTGGGGCCTCGAGGTCCTCCGTCGTCGGGTCGGGTTATTTACTGTGTTTTGGGGAATATTTGTTGTGGCATTTAAATGGTTAAATTATTTTATTTAATAAACTGGCTGCTGTGGCCAATTTAATCCAACATCGGTGTCGAGTATTTATTTTAGGTAAAGAAAACAGAGAAGAGCGGGCGACTTGGCAATACCCTGGTCATGATTCAGCAGAAATGTGCAGGTACTGAAATAAGAACAGAGCGTGCCATTAATGATAATTTCAAACAATATCTTATTTAATGTAGTTTCTGAATGCTAAATGGAGTCTATCACTGTAATGTGCGCTATCATTTCAGACATGTGACCTGCAGTCCCTCATGAAATGGTTAGAGCATTGATTTTTTCACATTGAAATTCATTTTGGAAGAAGGAGGGAGAGCAGAGAAACAGCCTAAGAGCAGAAAGAGGCAATTCGCTCTGATATATTCCAAAGTTTCTTATAATTGCTGGTATTATTCATTTTTGCAGTTTGTTCAAACCACAGTTTCTATTAAAATTTGGAAACGACTAAAACCTTTGCTCACCATGGTAGTCAAAACTCTATAAGACAAGGGCCACCTGGGGAGAGTTCACACCAGGTTAGCTACAAAGGAATCGCCAGTGGATATGCTGCTTCAATAGACAATAGCAGTGTAATTGTTGGGGTTTAAACCAACACTTCAGCAGTTTTTTTTTTTTTTTTTTTAAGCTTTACAATGTAGTCATTGAAGTAGATTCAAAATCTGCTATTGCTGATGTTGTCACCCATATCTAGTACCTGTACCCATGTGGGCCCAGCCACATTGCTAACTGATAGAGGCTTGGTGTCATGTGCCCAGAGGAGGTGAGTAAAAACTAAAAAACGTTTATAATTACCTCTCCTGGGGATCCGGCAGTCCCCCGGATCATTTTCTGGCCTGTGGCTGATGTCATGCATCCCGGGGGTCACAACTGAAGCCTATGATTGCTTCTCAGCGGTCACGTGGGACGCGGTGGCATCCTAATGTCAGCGTGCCCCATGTGACATATCAGGCCCAATCACAGTGGTGATCCCCGGGATGTATGATGTCAGCCGCAGACCTGAAGAGGAAGCCTGAGAACAACCTGCCGAACACCACAAGAATGCCCAAGAGAGGTGAGGCAAGGTCAGTAAAACGGTTTGCTCACCTCCCCTGGGCCTCCACTGACAATACTCTGGGGTCTGAAGAGTCCCCAGAGTACAATAATAACACTGAAATGAACTGGAGGGCCGAACCTCACGAATATTCGTCAAAACGAATTTTGACGGGTACAGCGGAAGCGTCTCAAGGCTCTTGGGAGCATTTTATACTTTGCATGGGCTCCGATGCGGCTTGTAGCCAAGCCATGTCTGTTTCCTGCTTCTGCAGAACATTGTAGAGGGCCAAGTTTAGAATGGAGTGGTTAAAAAAAGGTGTGGCGTGGAATTAGTAGGTGGCATTGCTTCGGCTCTGGAAGTTTTAGCTGTGCGGTCTTACCCTCTGCCTCTGCATTTTTGGGTGCAGCATGGTAGAGAATAACTTTGCCTCTCCTAAATGCAACCCTTACCTCCCTGGTTTGACATGGAAAAAGTGGGTGGTTCTTCATGCTAACAACCTCAGGAGGTAGCGCCATCTACTGCTTCTACAGCTGACTAGACACCACCTTATTTTACCCACTCCATTCTTGCATCTATACACTAACCACTGGCAGAGTTCCAAAGCATGGCTGTGACCAGAAAGGTGGACGATTGGGGGGGGGGCTACTAAAGGTAGTGAGAGAAAGGGGCTATAGGGAACAGGTTATATGAAAGGTAAAGGGGGCTTTCTTCACAGAAGAGCTAGGGCAGAAGAACTTTGATGAATCACATTGCAGCTCTGAAAAGTATCTAGCAGTAGGAGAGAGGGAGAGGGAGAGAGAGAGAGAGAGAGAGAGAGCGAGCGAGCGAGCACTCTTGTTTATATACATGTGCATCTCAATAAATTAGAATATCTTTGAAACGTTCATTCATTTCAGTAATTCAATTCATAATCAGCGTCTTTCATGATTGTGTGTCCTACTGAACCAGACTGAGGGACCATTTAAAGGCTTAGGAAACCTTGGCAGGTGACACACTGAATTTACAATACTGAACTTTTTCACAATATTCTAATTTTCTTAGAGTTTGGTTTTCATTACCTGTAATCCATAATCAACATTTACAGAAATAAAACACTTGAAATAGAACATTCTGTGAGTAAGGAATCTAGAAAATATAAGAAGTCACTTTTTTAATTTAATTACTGAAATAAACGTTTCAAAGATATTCTAATTTATTGAGATGCACCTGTAGTAATCCAAAGTAGAACAGAGATTACACTGTGATTGTGTGATTTATTGAAGAAGGTGAAATCAGGATAAGGAAAAACACTGTGAGGAGGCAACTATTACTATTGAGGGTATGGTCTTTTAGACTATATAACAAATCAAGAAAAATATACAAAAATGCCACACCACATATTTAGATGCATATTATAAATATATGAGAACTGTATACATGCTGTGTAAGTAATAGGTATTTCAATATACATATACCTGAAACCATACTTTCCAACCGTTCCGGATTCGGCAAGAGGTATGTATTGGCTTCAACTCATCTGCCCACTGCTCCCTGCTTCACCTTTCCGCCCCTGTGTGCTCCAGGAGCTGTGGACACGATGTGATCAAGTCACTCGCATCGTGCCTGCAGCTCCTTGAAGCCTCCGGGAACAGAGACATCAGACAGAGCAGAAGGGGAAACAAGAAGAGGTGAGTATCAGTGTTTTTTTTATATTTAATTGATACGAGGATACGGACATAATATTATGGGGGCAGGTGGAAGAGGACATTAAACTGTGGAGATAGCTGGGAGGGAGACCTTAAACTGTTGGGACAGCTGGAGGAGAACATTAAACGGTGGATGCACCAGGAGAGGGACTTTATAATGTGGGGGCATATCATGTTAGTGTGACTGTAGCGGCATTACAGTATACCGTGTGGAGCCACAAAGAGAAATGGATGGAGTCAAAGTAGAAGGGTCGTGACTAAATTTGCAGCAAAGCGCTGCATGCACTGCATATTCCGTCCCTCTTTCTGTCATTTGAAAGTTGGGAGGTATTCGGAAACCTTTATGGATCAAATGCATTCAAGGCTCATTTCAAAGGAGAGCTGATCATATCTGAGCAGCCATCCCTCTATTACGGCTATGGCTGGGCAATTTGCCAAAAAATTTATATCTTAATTTATTGCCGATTTTCGATTTTAATCTTGACTTTTTTTTTTTTTTTAAAAACAAGAAACTAAAGTTCAGTAAGCTGGACTCGTCAGATCTATTTGATGCAGCTTTCTTGTCCTACCACCCATTAACACTGAAGAAACTGTTGATCAGCATAGCAAATGTTGTGCCAATATACAAAAAGGGATCAAAAAGTGATCATGGAAACTATAGGCCAGTAAGTCTAACATCATTGGTGGGTAAAATATTTGAAGGTTTTCTAAAAGATGCTATTCAGGAGTATCTCAATGAAAATACATTTATAAGAGAGTATCAGCATGGGTTTATAAAGGATGTCCTGTCAGACTAATCTGATCAGCTTCTATGAAGAGGTCAGTTCTAGACTAGACATGGGTAATGCAGTGGACGTGGTGTGTCTGGACTTTTCAAAGGCTTTTAAGACTTTTTTTTTTGATACTGTAACGCCTAAAAGGTTGGTATGCAAAATGAGAATGTTGGGTCTGCGGGAAAACATAAAAATTTAGGCTCACAGCTGGCTCAGTGATAGGAAACAAAGGGTGCTTGTTAATGGGAAATAGTCAAACTGGGTCACAGCCACCAGTGGGGTGACACAGTGGGCAGCGTTAGGTCCTCCTATTTTTCATGTTTATTAATAACCTGTTAGAGGGGTTTTACAAAGCAGGGTTTCCATATTTGCAGATGATACTAAACTCTGTTAAGTAAATAAAACTGAGGAGGATAGTAGAATATTACAGGAGGATCTAAGGAAGCTGGAAGCATGGGCCGAGACTTGGCAAATGAAGTTTATGTAGACAAATATAAGGTCATGCATTTTGGTTGAAGAAATAAAATTTATGATTATGTACTTAAAGGGGTTTTCCGGGCAAAAATTATTATTTTTTTTTTTAAGAAAGGTCTGTGCTATTAATGGGTTAATAAGTGCACCCAAATACCTTTAGCAGTGTTTTGAGTGATTTCTGGGTTTCTCTGGGTGCGTCTAGCATCTTCCGCATTTGTTTACATGGTGTAGCTTTCTGCTGCCTTAGCTGATGCAATGCATTCTGGTAGTTGTAGGTTCTCACACTATGTCCCTCTCACTCCTCCCCCCCCCTCCCTCTCTAACACCCCCTCCGTCTCCCGATCTATTCCTCCCACTGCTAGCCCTTCCCAACTCACTCAGCCCACCCCCGTACCCTATTATACTTTACCTGTCTTCTTCCTGTTTTCCTTCTGCAGGGAATGGCTCCTCCTCTTTTTTGACTGCAAGCGCACAGCACTGTGCCGTAGCCTTCAATACATCTCTTTTGCACAGGCTCCCAGCTTGCACACTAGAGATGTAGTGTCAGCTTCAGCGCTAAGCGAGGGCTCTGGCTCTGCATGCTGACATCAAGGAAGGAGGAGGAGCCGTTCCCCGCAGAAGGAAGCCTAGACAGGAAGAAAATACATTGGGTACGGAAAGTATTCAGACCCCTTTAAAAAATTTTCACTCTTTGTTTCATTGCAGCCATTTGCTAAAAGCAAAAAAGTTCATTTTATTTCTCATTAATGTACACTCAGCACCCCATCTTGACTGGAAAAAAAAAACAGAAATGTAGATATTTTTGCAAATTTATTAAAAAAGAAAAACTGAAATATCACATGGTCATAAGTATTCAGACCCTTTGATGTGACACTCATATTTAACTCACATGCTGTCCATTTCCTTCTGATCCTCGAGATGGTTCTACTCCTTCATTGGAGTCAGTTGTGTTTAATTAAACTGATTGGACTTGATTAGGAAAGGCACACACCTGTCTATATAAGACCTCACAGCTCACAGTGCATGTCAGAGCAAATGAGAATCATGAGGTCAAAAGGAACTGACCAAGGAGCTCAGAGACAGAATTGTGGCAAGGCACAGAACTGGCCAAGGTTACAAAACAATTTCTGCAGCACTCAAGGTACCTCCATAATCCTTAAATGGAGAAAGTTCCACAAAGTTAACTATCACTGCAGCCCTCCACCAGTCGGGGCTTTATAGCACAGTGGCCCGAAGGAAGCCTCTCCTCAGTGCAAGACATATGAAAGCCCGCATAGAGTTTGCCAAAAAACACATGAAGGACTCCCAGACTATGAGAAATAAGATTCTCTGGTCTGATGAGATGAAGATTGAACTTTTTGGCGTTAATTCTAAGCAGTATGTGTGGAGAAAACCAGGCTCTGCTCATCACCTGCCCAATACACTGAAACATGGTGGTGGCAGGATTATGCTATGGGGGTGTTTTTCAGCTGCAGGGACAGGACGACTGGTTGTAATTGAAGGAAAGATGAATGCGGCCAAGTACAGAGATATCCTGGAAGAAAACCTCTTCCAGAGTGCTCTGGACCTCAGACTGGGCCGAAGGTTCACCTTCCAACAAAGACAATGACCCTAAGCACACAGCTAAAATAACAAAGGAGTGGCTTCGGAACAACTCTGTGACCATTCTTGACTGGCCCAGCCAGAGCCCTGAGCTCAACCCAATTGAGCATCTTTGCAGAGACCTGAAAAATGGCTGTCCACCAACGTTCACCATCCAACGTAACGGAACTGGAGAGGATCTGCAAGGAAGAATGGCAGAGGATTCCCAAATCCAGATGTGAAAAACTTGTTGCATCATTCCCAAGACGACTCATGGTTGTACTAGCTAAAAAGTGTGTTTATACGCAATACTGAGCAAAGAGTCTGAATACTTATGACCATGTGATATTTCAGTTTTTCTTTCTTAATAAATTTGCAAACATATCTACATTTCTGTTTTATTTCTGTCAAGATGGGGTGCGTGTACATTAATGAGAAATAAAATGAACTTTTTTGCTTTTAGCAAATGGCTGCAATGAAACAAAGAGTGAAAAATTTAAAGGGGTCTGAATAATTTCCGTACCCACTGTAGGTAAGTATTATGGAGTGGATGGGGGGGGGGGGGGGGTAGTATTGATGATCCGTTTCCGGAAATGGGGAAATGGATTGTCACTAGATAATCGAAAAATGTCCCTGGGGCGGTCACATGACTGCCCCAGTGATATGGGTAAATATACATTTTTGATTAATTAATGTCATTTAGAAAGTAGGAGGGTGTTTAGATTAGTGTAGGGATTTATAGTTATCCCGGACAACCCCTTTAAACTTTAATAGTAAATTACTGGGTAAGCCTGCCACTAAAAAAGAAAAAGACTTGGGGATTTTGGTGGACAGTAAGCTTACCTTTAGTGACCAGTGCCAGGCAGCTGCTGCCAACGCAAATAAAATTATGGGGTGCATCAAAAAAGACATAGACACACATGACAAGAACATAGTTATGCCTCTATACAAATCACTAGTATGGCCACACAGACTATTGCACACAATTTTGGGCCCCAGTATACAAGAAGGACATAACTGAACTAGAGAGAGTGCAGAGAAGGGCGACCAAAACAATTAGAGGAATGGGTAGATTGAAGTACAGAGACTAATGAACAAACTTAACCCCTTCCCACCGGTGACAATTTTCGATTTTCGTTTTTGACTCCCCATCTTCCAAATCCCATAACTTTTTTATTTTTCCGTTTTCAGAGCCATATGGGGGCTTAATGTTTACAGGACAAATTGTTCTTCATGATGCTATCATTTATTATTCTGTACAATGTACTGGGAAGCTGGAAAAAAATTCAGAATGGGGTGGATTTGAAAAAAAAAATGCATTTGTGCGACTTTCTTACGGGCTTCGTTTTTGCGGCGTTCACTCTGCAGCCAAAATGACATGTCTTCTGTATTCTATGTTTGGATGTAATTCCGTGGAAACCAAATTTATATGGTTTTATTTACATTTTAACCCCTTAACAAAAACCTAAAACTTTGCAAAAAAATTTTTTTTTTCTAAATGTTGCCATATTCTGACACCCATAACTTTTTTATATTTGCATGTGTGGGGATGCATAGGGAGTCTTTTTTTGCGGGGTCAGGTGTACTTTTTAGTTATACCATTTTGGGGAATGTCTATTGCTTTGATCACTTTTTATTCAAATTTTTATCAGAAGCGAAACAGTGAAAAAACTGCCGGATTGGCATTTTTGATTTATTTTTTTCCCGTTACAGCGTTCACCGTACAGGAAAAATATTTTTATATGTTTGTAGACCTGGTGTTTTCGGACACAGGGATAGGTAATGTGTATGCGTTTCACAGTAATATCGTACTTTTATATGTATACTAGGGAAAGAGGGGTGATTTGAAATTTTAGGTTTGTGTCTTTTTTTTTTTTTTTTTCTTTTTTTACTATTTTATTAGCCCCCAACTAGGGGGCTTGAACCTACAATTATTGAATTGCAAGTCCCATAGACTGCAATACAAGTGTATTGCAGTCTATGGGAGATTCACAATGTTCAGAAGGCTCCCGGCTGTCAGAAGAACAGGTCAGCTCCCGCGATCTTGCCGCAAGGGAGACGGCCTGTAACAGTAAAGGTACGGGGCCAGTGGGCTAATTTTTTTACACTGGGGGGAGGGGAGGAATCCTGTCCTGCAATGCAATGGGAAATAGCCCCGGGTCTCCACTGCAGAATACAGCAGAGTTCGGTTGCTATGGTGGCCGCTCTGCAGCAGCGTGGCCACCATCTTTAAAGACCAAGCATGTCGGGAAGGAGTTAAGGACAGTTATTCCCTATCCACAGGACAGGAGATAAGAGTCCGATTGCCTGGGGCAATTCTCCTGAGGGCCCCCAGCAATCGGACACTTCTTTCCTATCCGCAGGACAAGGAATAAGTGTCCTTAACCTTTTCATGCCTCTGTCAATTTTTGTTTTTGCATTTCCGTTTTTCCCTCTCCCCCTTCCAGAGCCATCATTTTTTCATTTTTCAGAGTTACATGATGGCTTATTGTTTGTGGCACAAATTGTACTTTGTAATAGTTCCATTCAATATCCTGTACAATGTACTGGGAAGTTGGGAAAAAATTCTGAATGAGGTGGAATTGGAAAAAAAATGCATTTGTACCAATTTCTTATGGATTTAATTTTTACGGCATTCACTATGTGGTAAAAATGACATGTTACCTCTATTCTGCGGGTCAGTACGATCACGGCGATACCAAATTTATATAGTATTTGTAATGTTTTGATACCTTTTAAAAAATTAAAAACTTTGCAAAATAGAGAAATATTTTTGTGTCGCCATGTTCTGACACCTGTAACTTTTTTATATTTATGTGTATGGAGCTGGGTAAGGCATCTTTTATGCAGGACAAGATGGCATTTTTATTGATACCATTTTGGGGAAGTTCTGATGGTTTGATCTCTTTTTATTCCATTTTTTATAGGAGGCAAAGTGTTGAAAAAAATCACCATTTGGCCATTTTGATTTTCTTCCCTGCTACGCCGTTCACTGTATGAAATAAATATTTTTATACTTAAACAGTTCGGACATTTTGGAGCGCAGGGATGCTTAAAGTGTTTATGTTTATTATTTATTTTTATATGTGATCTAGGGAAAAGGGGGTGATTTGAACTTTTATATTGTTTGTGTTTTTTTTTTTTTATACTTTTAAAAACTATTTTTTCTTTTACTTTTATTTTCAGACCCCCTAGGGACCTTGAACCCTAGGGGGTCTGATCGCTCATACTATTCACTGCAATACTAATATATTGCAGTGAATAGAAAAATAAATTGTATTATATTACACGCTGCCTCTGGTGGTGTAATGACAAGCCTGGGAGCCTTCAATAGGGTCCCGGCTGTCATGGCATCCGATCGCCGCCCTCCGAAGGGGATTGGTCAAAGATGGTGGCTGCACACTTTAGATGCCGTGGTCGCATTTAACCGTGGCATCTAAAGTGTTAACAGCTGCGATCGATGTGGGGAGATAAAATGTCACAATATATGGCGATTCAGGCTACTTTTTTTCGTGCTAAAGCAATTACTGTATGGAATAAATCAATTTAGATTTTTTTAGTCCAGCATTTAGTGACACAGGGAATTCAAATATGTTTTTATTTACTTTTATATGCATTATAGCAAAAGGGGGGTGATTTGACTTTTCACATTTTCTAACTTTTTTAAAATATACTTTTAGAAAAGTTTGGGGGTGGGTGAAAGCAATGGAACCCCTCAGGTGCCGCTATGACATATGACCACTGCACCTGAGGGGATAAGTGCCTGTGATCAGAGATGTGTCTCAGACTCAGCTCTGTAACACAGAGAAGAACTCGCGGCTATGGCACCGGCTCAGCTCACAGCACCTGAAGCAGGTGCCATATTTAAAGCCTGGCATCCACCGTACAATTACATACTGTTAAAAAACAGAATTGACTGCAACACTCTGAGTGAATCAAATGAATTCAATTAATTGCTCAGCTCTAATTAAGGCATAAAAAAAAATTGTAGTAAAACTTTTTTTTTTTTTTTATAACCAAGTTTACTATTCTCATTTGTTTAACAGATATTAAAATATAGGCATTAGTATTTAAAATTAGTATTACTATGAAAGGCCCATAAAGCTTCTTTATATGTAAAGCAACTGACCAAGAAGAAGCTTAAAAATAATGTTAGTCAATGCTGTGAGAGGATTGGCTCAGTGGTAGCAGCAGCGGACTCAGACAGTCAGAGACAGACACAAAAGAGTCAGGTACAAACAGGTTTTACCCTGTGCATTTATTTTTCCAAAACAGCAAAACAAAATAAGCCTTAACAGTCAGACAAAATGATAACAGAAATCCTGCTCGTCTGAGCGACTAACTAAACAAAGAGGCCCTCACTATCTGTGTGGCTTGCTTCAGCCACACGGTTAATACACAGGGCAAAGATAAAGGCCACAGTTCACACTGGAGTCTCACCAGATATCAGGGTCTTAGGACAGAACCTCCTCCTCTCTCCCCAGGAACTGCCCAGGACTGAGGTCTTGACAACCTTTTATGGGCCTTTTAATGAGGCCCAGCTCCCACCTGTGCTTGAAGGCTCCTTCCTGCTGTAGGACAGGAAATGGTTAATAGGCCTTCTCACAGCTGAGGTTTTGCTACAGACATCAATATTGTAAGCTCACTTATCACACATAAGTGAGGAATCTGGGGGAGAAATAGCGACCATCCAGAACTTTACCTGTCACCTTCTCACAATGCATACAGGGAATGATTACCTAATATTTATTTTGCTCATATTTTTGGTGCATGCAAAGTACATGTGACATGTCCATCACAGCAATACTGTGCATTTGCAGAGAATATAAGCAGCAGGGAGTGTGACAGAACTCTAAGCCAGGTGATATTAGGTATACACTGCCCGGCTATGTTAATCAATGGAAGGAGGGAAGGCAGGGACCATCACAGAACAGAGGGACGCTTATCTCTTTTAAACAACGGCAATGTCCTTGTTGCTCCAAAGAGCTCATTTAGATAGTAGTAGCTTCTTTGTCACTATCTCAGTAATGTAGGCACCCATTCACAATGAGAAAACACTGGTGACCCTAGCCTTTTTGTGTGGTTGGGTTAACATGCTGGGTACTGGTGGCAGGCTCCATTTAACCCCATCCTAACATTCGCCATACTATTACAGCAGGTGTCGGGTCTTTAAACATGGCGGCCACTCAGGAGCTGAACAACTTCCAAAGCTGCTGGACTGGTTGCTGGCATTTTACCTATAAATGTCTCAGTCAAACGAGACCATTTTACCAGCAGCGCATGGGGACCATCATTTTTGGTAGGATTGCTGTCCCCTGTGAAGAAATCCAGGGGCAACGATCTGTTGCCTAAACAGCTAGACTACTATTGATGGCTCTCAGGCCTGTCTTCAGTACAGTTCTATTGCAGCTACAAATATATATATATATATATATATATATATATATATATTATATAAAATTAAAAATAAATAAAAAAAATTCTCATCACCCTCCTTTCCCTAGAACACATATAAAAATATAAAAATGTTACAAACTGCAAACTTGATGGTATAGATAAAATGTGCATCTGGTCCTGCAAAAAAGACGCCTTATGCAACTCCATATATGGAAATATAAAAAAGCTACTGGGTGTCAGAATATGGCAACAACAAGTAAATTTTTTTGTTTTGGATTTTTTTTTTAAGCTGTTAAAATATAACCAAAACTAAATCAATTTTGTATTGCCATAATCTTCCTGACCCACAGAATATAAGTAACGTGTCATTTTGGCTGCAAAGGGAATGCTACAAATGTATTTTTTCTCTAATTCTGCCACATTGGGAAATGTTTCCAGCTTCCCAGTACATTGTATGGAATATTAAATGGTACCATTACAAAATATAATTTGTCCTGCAAAAATTTAAAAAAATTAAGCCCCCATATGGCTCTGTGAACAGAAAAAAAAAAAAAAAAAAGTTATATGGTTTCTGGCATGAGGAAAGTAAAAAAATGCTTTTTACTTCAGGTAACTTAGTGCAGAGCTGAGATCTGGGATCACAGTTTAGATTAGTGCCTACAAAGAGTACGAGGTAGTTTGAGACACAGCCCCTGTGTCATCATTTGGTTCAGGCTGCTCCTCCCCCTGCAGCTCCGCCTCCTCAGATTGGCAGCTCTGCATAAATATCAGCCCAACACAACACAGTCAGTTCATGAAGAGATAATTTTCAGTACCACAAGGACAAAATGATTATAAAGTATAGTGTGCTAAATTACCAATGAGAATAATATCATATATCACATATACTGAAGTAAATGAGCCTTAGTAAGGTGGGCCTAGAGGTCCAATATAACAGTGTTAGTGTCCCTTTTTAAATATGTGGATTAATAGAAGAATAAGTAATACGCCTTATGCAAATAATGTGCTATCCAAATGTAGGAAAATAATGTAATGAAACAAATGAAAATGAATACTGTATGCAATACATACCTGCATTGCCTTCACCATCTGAAGCCATACTAATTCTAATATGGATTTTTAATGCATTATTACAGTATTCCCATCTCTTTCGCTGCAGTTGCTGCAACCAGTACATCTTGGTATGATTGTTAATTGCCTTAGTGAAAATACAAATAAGATTAGTGGGACAACAACCTCACAGCTCACTGGCAGTCTGTAATCTTCTGACAGGTCTACTGGGCAAGCGAGGGAAATCTAAATTCAATTTAAAATTGCAGGCAGGGGCTCAGGTGCCTTAGAGTGCCCATAAGGTATCTCTTCCCAATATAAGGAGGCCAATACTATAAACAATAAATTAGCGTTGGGGGCCTGCTACAGATTTTGCATTGGGGCTCATGAGCTTTATCATACGTCTGCCTACAGGTTTATGGGTGCATGTCCAAGAAAAACATTAGAGACAATAATATTAAAGAAATGTTTTGCGTCTGGTCTGTGTTTACTATGCTACACACCTTTAGGATATATGATTTTGTTGGCGTTTTGATTTCAAATATTCCCTCCTCAGTTTCCATGTTGAAATGAAAAGTCGCAGCATTTAGATCTATACTTCCAAGTGGGCAAACATCTGTAGCCATTCTATAATACAGTAAATGACACTTGTTGTCATTATAAGAAAAGAAGCGGTACTTCCAGGCTTTCAGGGGCCCTTTCATTCCCAGCTTATAAAGATATCCACAGAGCTTTTTGGACTTTTTTTTCTTCACTTTCTTTACTTGAAGTAAGGGAACAATCAGGGGTAACACCCATGGTATGTTCATCACAAAGTATTTGAGTCTCAGCAATTGCTTCATCATCCAAAGGTTTCTCTGGAACTTCAGTTTCTAAAAGTGTCTCCTCGTGGATATTAACTATTTTGTCATTTCCATCCAATTCATTCATCTTGTCCTGATATAAAGAACATATCAATAACTGAATGCTTCTGAGTGTTTACATTTTAGAGTATTTATTTTAGGGTTTCGGGGTCTGTATGCCATACCCCCAACTCCGATTCCTTTATTTTATATCAGCCTGACTCCAGTTCAAAATCCAGCTCCGACTCCTTCACAAATGGCTGACAGCCGTGGTCAGTCAGAAGCGGTAAAAATCCTCTAATTCATTAAAAAGCTAGTGATTGAATTCGTATGAAAGTAAAACAAACTGTCTAATTTATCCTTTCCCACCACAACCAGTTTTTTACCTCCTGACTCTATTTTTCAAATTTGGCATGTGTCACTTTATGTACTAATAACTTTGAAGGCTAAGGCCCCTTGTTGCGGAAATGCAGCGTTTTTTGTTGAAGATTTTTTGGGCCAAAGTCAGGAGTAGTTTGAAAAGCACTTAGACGTTTCCCTTCTGTTAAATCCACTCCTGACTTTGGCTCAAAAAAGTGCAACAAAATTTGTAACACTGTGTTTCCGCAATGTGGGGCCTTAGCTTAACTTATCAAAGTGATTCTGAGATTTTAGTTTATATTTTTTTCTGTTTAACCATTTCTAGACCTGCCATTTTTCCCTGGTTCAGGACCAAACATATATTTTTTTTTTTTTTTTTCATAATTGCGGTTTTGAGGTTTATAACATTTTTTTTTTTTTTTTTTTTTTTATTTGGGTTATCTACATATTTTTTTTAGTGATTCTTTTGGTGATAAATGTGGCGTTTTTATTTTTACATGTTTTTTTCCTTATTTTAAAATTCCGAGAAAATGTAAACAAAAAAGGAGGGGAAATGTTTTTCACATTTTTCATGATTTTTTTTTTAAAGAACAAAGTTCTTGAAAAAACATTTTGCAATTAGTTTTCACTCTCCATTATGGTAATTTTTATGTAGGCGACACTTACTGTTATGTCGCCGAGGGCAAGCCTAGAACCTGTGATGTTGGATATTGTAGTGGTTGTATTTTTTCCATTTTAATTATTTTTTTGTCTATTTATTGATTTATTTTATACATTGTGCCCCCCATAAGGTCATAATAGACCTTTGGGGGGGGGTATTTTAACTTTTTTTTTTTTTTTTTTTTTGATGATACATTAGCAGCAGTTACAAGAGGAATGCAGTATCCTATCACTTACTGCAAAGCTGATCTGGGTCCTCTAGGACCCTTATTCCTGGCCCCTGGCATCATGTGACCACAGGACCAGAAGTGGAGCCACATCATGGCAGCTCCCATTTCTGTGTGTACAGCGCTAATTGAGCACAGTGTACACAGTAACTGGGAAATCAGCCAGCCACCTGCTTCTGAAGCTACATGATTTTGTTCCGAATGTACAAATTTAATGGGTAGTCCGAAAGCAGATAACCATGCAAAAATAGGAAGTATGGTGAAAATTTAGAAAAATATAAAAAGCTGGAAATTATGTGCTTTTCATAAAGATAGTCATACCACCAAATCAGTTAATAAAAATAATTTACCATATTTCTGCTTTATGTTGGCATCAAACTTTAAACATCCTTTAATTCTTTTTTTACATTATAAGGTTTACAAGTCAAACATCAATTTTCCAGATTTTCAAAAATATTTCTAAAACCCATTTTTCAAGGGACTAATTCAGTTTTGAAGGGAATTTCAAAAACTTCTGTATGAGAAACCCCCATAAATCATGGCATATAGGAAGTTTGTTAAACCCTTTAAGTATTTAACGGGAATTAAAACAAAATGGAGGTGCGATTTACACATTTCAATTACTTTCACTTCTACATTCATTTAGCTGTAAAATTTACACATTCGCAAAGGATTAAAGGAGAAAGTCCATTCCATAATTTATTATGCAATTTCTTCTGACTATGGACCCACATAATACCTCTTATATGTATGTAAAGTGATGTATGGGCACACAACAGGACGCATAAGGGAAGGAAGAGCTTTTGGAGGGAAGCTTTTGCTGGAATAGTCTTCAGGTATCATTTTACATTTGCACATCCCCTGAGGTGCCAGAACAGTGGAAACCCAAACGGTGACATTTTGGAAACTAGTTCCCTCAAGGAATTTATCAAGGGGTATAGTGAGTATTTTGATGCTACAGGTCTTTCACAGAACTGGGCCGAGAAAATGGAAAACAACATTTTTTTGCTTTAAACCCAAATTTTTCATCTTCACAAAGGGTTAAAGAAGAAAAAAGCACTCACCATTTTTTTTAAGCAATTTCTCCTAGCTATGGAAATGCCCCACTCAGCAGGGCAACCGTAGAAAAGGAGAACCATTAAGCTTTTTGGAGGGCAGATTTTGCTGGAATTGGATTCAGATGCCGTGTCGCATTTACAGAGAACCAAAAGGTACCAGTACAGTGGAAACTCCCAGCAAATGAAATGAACAATTTAGAACAAAACATTTCCAACAAAACATTGCTTTAGTGCCAATTTTTCACAAAAGGTTAAAAAAAAAAAAAAAAAAAAAAAAAAAAAAGCACCCCACAGTTTGATACACAATTTCTCATGAACATGGCAATACTCCATATGTAGTCAAAAACTTCGGTATAGGTACCTTGGAACGGTAAAAGTGCTATTTGATTTTTAGAAAGCAAATCTTGCTGTAAAAGTTTTTGGATGTCATGTCTCATTAGAAGACCTCTAAAATACAAGTCCAACATGTCCTGAACCCAAAAACAAACCAAAACAACAAGAAACAAGGGTGGGATCTGTGTCCCCCAATGAATAGAACAAGAAAAGGATTTTACAGTGGAGTACAAAAATCCATTTTTCTCACTTATTTCATTGGGGAACAGCAGCCCTTGAGACAGAAAATCAACCTGCAGAGGAAGGGTCCAAGGAGCATACGCCAGCAGGAACATGAGATCTGCGTACCAGGCCCGGCATTACCAATCCAGAGCCACCAGGATTGCTGGAACCCCCTCAGCCTTGAGCTTCTTGTACAACCCAAGGAAGAGCAGCGAACAGGTACAGAAGGTGGAAGTCCTACCAGGGAATCATGAGAGTGTCGGCAGCGATGATCCAGGAACCTGTCCACCTAGAAGGGGAGCTTGTGGATCAGGTGTGAGGCGAAGTGTTCGACATTTGGTGTGCCCCACTGGGAGCACAACTGGAGAAAGATCCACTTGTTCGGGTCAAGCTTTTCTCGGCTGAGGTAGCCCAAATAAGAGAGTGGGAGGATTTTAGCAGGGCCGCATGGCTCCTGGTGCCCCACTGATACGTCAAGTAGGCAACCGCGGTGGAGTTGTCGGTCTGGACTCTGACCAGATGCCTTTGAAGGAGAGAGGTCCAATGAGACAGGGCTAAGAAGATGGTCCTCAGTTCCAGTGGGTTGATCTGGAGGGACGTCTCAGCTTTGAACCACAGTCCCTGAACATTCAAGGCACCGAAGATGGCTCCCCAGCGGAAAAACTGGCATCAGTGGAGATCACCTGCCAACGGAGGGGAAGACAGAACTTCCTCTGGGAGATCATAGTGCCCAGGACCCACATGCAGAACCAAAGAGAGCAGAAAGAGCTTCTCTGAAGTTGCCCTAGTGCATATCGAGGATCATGCCCAGAAATTTCATGTGCTGAGAAGGCACAAGACAGCACCGTGAAACGAAGAAAAATGCTGATTAGACAGCACAATGGGAATGTGAAGGTAAGCGTAGCGGAAATCGATGGACAACAGGAATTCGCCAGTCTCCATGTGGAACCTGTGGACATAGAAAAACTGTTTGAGCCCCTTCAGGTCCAGGATGGGGCGAAGGTTACTGTTCTTCTTGGGAACAGTAAACAGGTTGGAGTAAAACCCTGGGAATGCTCTCAAACGGGCATGGGGATAATGACGTCCTGCCGTTGTAGAACAGAGAAGAACTTGATGACGTAGCCAGTCGACACCACCTTTCGGACCCAGGAGTCGTCGCCACTGGCAAGCCAGATCTCCCAAAAGGAGAACAGCTGTTCCCCCACCTGAGACACCTCAAGCGGGGGAAGTCCTTCAAGCAGAGGAGGGCTTGGAAGAGGAAGGACTGGGACTTCCAGGCAGGTCTGGGCTTGAAGAAGCAGGAAAACTTGGAGCAGGAAAACACCAAGCTGCCTCCACAGAGGCATCACACAAATACTTGAAAGTGTTGAGGATCTGGGAGAGAAGCAGCTGATTGTCCAGAAGGGGGGCTCCAGTGAAAAGGCCCTTCTGAAGTTGTTTGGCCCAAGAAATACAGGCCTTGCTGTCCCAGGATGCAGCAAAGAAGGCCGCAGAGGAGCCAGCCGCTATGAAGGCTGGAGAGAGAGTCCACCCTGAGCAGCGATCTGGGAAGGCAGCCGCTCCAAGGTTTCTACCACAGACTGGTTAAGTCTGGCAAGGTCACCTATGGCCCAGATGAGGGAAGCTGCCCAGTCTGGATGGGGAAGGGGGTTCGAGGTAGCTGGTGGAGAGGGGCCAGGAGGGTCCTGAGCTGGCTAGGCAGAAAACAGAGAGAGAGCAGATGGGCTCAGGCAGACTGCATGGCAACCTTTATTACAGAGGGCTCACGTAAAAAACATGGCGGCTCCGGGGAGGGGCCAGGGGGAGGGTTGGCTTATCACAGGATGACGTGATGGAATAGTCCCAAAGAAATAAAGGGGGGTAACCCAGGGGGTTAGCCTACCAGACCACAGGGGGAAGTCCTTTCGCCGACTGCTGCATCGAGAGGTATCCCAGGTGCGGGGTCCCTCAAGCCAGGCTGGAAAACGTCCTGTGTAAGCTGCAGGCTGCTGAAAAAAGGGTAACAGAATGAAATGAGAAAAAAGCACTTCAGGGAGGGGAGAAAAAAAAACCCTCCCACAGAGTTTACCGCATCTACAGGATAGAGGATAGAAAGAAGGATCTCTCCAGGTCCAATCAGAAGGGCTGGGAGGGGGCCAGAAGCCCGGGTGGGAAAGACTGCCAGAGGCAACGAAGGACCCGGAGAGGGCCGAAGAAGAGCACCGGGTGCCTGGAAAGGTGCCTCAGTAGATGGAGGAAGCATATGGTGGTCCAAACACAGGATGCTGCGGTGGAAAAATGGGGTTCATCCTCTATGTCCCTCTAAAATAGCAGCCCCAGGTAGCAGTGGGCTGCCTTAGAATGTATATTTAGAGGGACCGTTTTTGGACGCCATGCTTCTTTTGCAGAGCCCCAGAGGTGCCATTAAAGTGACCCCATTTTATAAACTAATCAAGGGGAGTAGCAAGCATTTTAACCCCTCTAGTGTTGCATTATTTTATTTTCTAGAAAATGGCTGGTTTTTAAATGCTATGCCATGTTTGCAGAGCCTTTGAGGTGCCAGTAAAGTGGAATCTGCCAGGAAATAACCCCATTTTTAAAACTACACACCGAATGCACAGCAGTGAATATGTAAGCTGTGATGAGTATGTACACCAAATCCCACTCTATTTTCCCACTATATCCTTTGACTTGGGGGGACGGGGGGCAGTTCTGGTGTCTTTTCTGATGTACCTTCACATAAGCTTTTACATTTCTCTTCTGGACATGACCAATTTCATCCTAAAGATGCGTCGATGTTTTGTTTTTTTGCCGCTGCATTTTACAACCTATAGTTTTTTTTATTTTTTTTTTCTGGTGATGTAGCCATTGGAGGGTTTGCTTTTTTGCTGAATTAGATAACATTTTGACACCATTTTGGGGTGCTTATAACCTATTGACTAAATTTTAATAACTCTGGGTGAGTTAAAACATCAAATCTGGCATTGTTTTTTTAACATTTACAACTTTTTTCCCCATTTTTTTTTATTTCATGCGCCAGTTTTTAATTCATAGGCAAGATGGTTAAAACTTATTACCTCTGGCAGTTATTTATTAATTTATTTTTTACAGAGTTCACTGTGTGAGTTAAATAATGTTTCAATATTATTGTACAGGTTGTTATGGATGCACCAATACCAAATATTTTTTTATATTACTGTTTTTATTATTTTTCATATTTTTTTTTTTTACATAAATCAATGAATGGCTAAAGGGCATTTTTTGGGCTCTATTTAACACTATTCAGCTTTTTTTTTATTTTTTTTTTATTTGAACAAGCCGTGGTGGAGCCAACTAGGGAGTCATTACTATCCACAACCCCTTAGATGCTCAGGTACAACTGCAGGTATCAGCTGTATAAACTAACATCTGCGCTGCATAGTGTGTGCTCAGCTTCAACATGCGCCATAATAGTACTGCACAGCTGGGAAGGGTTTCCTTTATTCCGCCATAATAGTACAGTGGAATGAGGGAAACCCTTCTAGGCTGCACAGTGCTATTATGGCGCATGTTGACAAGGGGTTAAATTATACAATACCAATAAATGTATAATATAATTTTTAAAAATAACTAATTTTATTTTGAAGCCGGAGTCAGTAACATTTTCTCTCCGACTCCATCCAAAATTTATCCCGACTCCAGTCTAACAATGGAAAATCATAAATCAATTTTTATTCTATTTAGTCAATTTTAACACTATGTTAGGAAACTGCAGAGGCTTAGGCTAAGGCCCCACGTTGCAGAAACGCAGCTTTTTTTGTTGTAGATTTTGTTGCGGTTTTTTGAGCCAAAGCCAAGAATGGCTACAAAAGAAATGGGAGAGATATATGAAGTTCTTATACTTCTACCTTCTGCTCAATCTGCTCCTAGCTTTGGCTCAAAAAACCACAGCAAAATCTGCAACAAAAAAAACTGCGTTTCTGCAACGTGGGGCCTCTGCCTTACATGGACACATGGTTTTTGGATGCATCTTGCAATCTTGAATTTGGGTGTATTCAGGCATGGTCAGGCAAAAGCTGCAATGCTCCTCTAAGTCACAAAATAAGCAGGTGAATGAATTCCTAATATAGTAAATATGCAACAAGCTATGCACTTACTTAACTATACAATACCAATAACTGTATAATTTAATTAAAAATAGTTATTCACTTTATTCTGAAGCCCCAGTTAGTAAGTTATTTCTGACACCACCCAAAACTACAAATCCCTGGTTAAAATTGCATTAAGGCTAAGGCTCCATATTGCAGAAAAGCTGCTTTTTTGTTGCAGATTTAGCTGCGTTTTTTTTGAGCCAAAGTCAAGAGTGGCTATAAAAGGAATGGGAAATATATAGGAAACTTCTTATACTTGGTACCTTCTACTCAATCCACTCCTCGCTTTGGCTCAAAATCTATAACAAAAAAAGCTGCTTTTCCGCAATGTGGGGCCTCAGCCTTAGGCTGAGTTCCTATGGGGCATACTTGAAGTGGATTAGCTGCCACATTCTAGTTAGGGGCTGGCAGCAAGTCGCAGCTTTGGATCAGCTGTTCGGGGCTGTGTCTAGTCCCTGTACTATATAGTGCACAGAGACAGAAGCAGAAAGCGCCATGCTCTGTATAGTTGCCAGGCAATGTTACTGCAGCTCAGCTATCTTGGAAGTAAATTAGCCTACAGATGTTGGCAAAACAATACAAAAAATAAAAACGGTGTATAATGTAGAATAGTCTCTCAATGTTTCCAAGCCTAAATATTTTACACTAAATATTTACATTGTTCTGTTCTATTAAACTAGCAGAACAACAAAAATACAAAAGGACCAGATCTGTCATATAACAACTGTGCCCAACGGACTCTGTTAGCTCTATGACGTCTGTTACGCTTTTGTTAAGAAGCCTGGTATTTTACTTACAAAATAGTACTGCCTGCTAAACACAGCCTTACCCTACTGAAATAAAAAATATTGTCAGTTTCTGCTACACAGAGTGAGACCTGTATATATACCATCCACTGTGGTATATATACAGCACACATTGGGAACCAAGGATCTGCCTATTTTCTATATGTCGAATGTAACAGACAGAAGACAGGCGAAAGCAATGTACTTGCCTAATGAAGTCAGGGCAGAGCCCACAGCTGAAGTGTTCGTAGACTTCCTGCTCTGAGCTGTGAATCACCTGGACATGCTTGCACAGAGTACATTTACCTCATGAAATTCTTGTGTTAATAGTTACTCTCCTCCCTGCTCCTTTTCTGACTGCTTCCCTAGCCTGTGGATGGGCATGTCCCTGTCGTCCTGTCAGTCCTGCTGTATGTCTCAACCAGTCGAGTTTTACCGTTCACAGAATGACGTCTCCCTGAAGAAATACACCCAGGGGAGGGTGTACCATTCCTTCAAGTCCATTCCTGCTGACCTCTGATATTGTGAAAGGAAGCAGTGAGTCAGGCAGTGCATGTAGAATATACTTGGGTATTTCTCTGAAATGTTAAAATGGCTGTTGCTCAATGATGGCTAAAGAACACACAACTGTAACAAGACGCTGTCATTAACCCTTTAACAGCAAGGCTCATTCTGGACCACAGGATTGCACCATCCTTTCTGGTTTTCCCCCTCAACGTTACAACATTTGTTGCAGCATTTTGAGATACATATAAAGTTGCATAGTACAAATCTTACAGAACATTCTAAGGACTTTTCTCTCCCCTGATTTTAGGGCGGAAACCCAGCGGACCCCATTATAGTCTATGGGGTCCGCGGGTTTCCACTGGTAACCACTTTTTAAGCGGATAGGGTTTCCGTTTTTCAAGTCCCAAAGCGGACCTGAAAACTAGTGTGAACCTAGCATAAAATTTGTAGAGGCGTTCTCATAATAGTTTTAGAATTATTATTTTATTTTCAGACTATTCATGAAACTTATTCTAGGTTCACACCTGCATCTGTGTTTCCATTCTTCTGGACCAGAAGAATGGAATAATGGATTTGTTCTATGTTGGAACAAATGTCCATTTTAACTGAAATCGCCAGACCAAAAAGTCAGGCCTGCAGGACTGTTTCATCTGGTGATTTTTAACTGATGGATCTGTGCCAGAGGCCCCAAATCAAATTTGAACCCAGCCTTAGAGAGCACCTGTAACCTCTTCTGATATGTTTGTTTTAACAAATCCTAGTGTTAGTCAAGAACAATTCACTTCCCACAGTTAATAGCAACCTCGGCTGCAATCACACGGTCACTATAAACAGACAGCGTGTGATATAAAAAGGCGCCATGGCCCCTTCATACAGCTGATCATGGGGGGGGGGGGATCCACTGATATCTTATTGATATCTGTCCTAAGGATAGATCATCAATAAAAATGAGCTGTAAAGCCCCTTTAATAAAGCCCAAGTGCCACCTTAAAGGGGTTGTCCAGGATAAACACATTTTTAATATGAGGCCAGAGAAGGTGCTCCGGTGTCTCCCAGCATGTTCCAGTCTTGCTGCTCCGGTGTTTTCTTCCAGCAGAAGAACCCACAGCACTGTGACGTCCCGTGTCAGCAGCCCCAGCGGTCATGTGCGGCGGGGACTTCCATTAGAAGAAAACACTGGTGCAGCAGAACCAGACTGAGCGGGAGACATTCGAGCACAAGGGACAGGTGAGTAGGGTTTTTTGTTTTTTTTTTCTTTCACCTTTCCCGGTCTCATATTAAAAAAGTGGTTATCCTGGACAGGCCCTTTAATTAATTGCCCCCCTTATATTATGCCCCTGATTCCCCATGTCATAAATACTGCTCCCCTAATGACCCTTTATATAAATGATGCCCCCTTCTATTCCTAATGCTCCCTGATGCCCCCTTAAATAAATAACCCCCCCCTTGTATTAATAATGCCCCTAATAGACCTTATATAAATAACAACTCTTAAATTCATAAAGTCCCCTTATATAAAATGCCCCCTCCTAACGACCCAAAAAAATACCCACAACTGTGTTAAAAAAAAAAAGTTATACTCACCTACCTGCGATCCCTTGATAGAGCCGCCATCTCCTCTTCTTCACCCGCGCATAGGACGTCTACGTCTCAGCGCAGGAGGCGTGATGCTATGACGTCATCGCGCCTACCTGCACTGAGAAGACCAGCGCTCCTCCATGCCGCCCCTCGTAGCTGTCGCGGATAGTGCCAGCGAGGTGGCCACCTCACTTCGCCTCATTAGAGTTGCGCCCCTGTGTATATGCTCCCAAATTAATTTTTTATGTCATGTTTTTTTCAAAACTTGGGGGATTGCCTTGAGGGGCATGGCTGATTGGGGGTGACTTCAATATTCCATCCTCTACAATGATGGATAGGGCATCTATGTCTTAGACATACCACCGACAACACTTACCCACCTGGCCACCCTCTTCTGGCAACTGATTTGGCAGCATGCACTATACAGTATGACCTGTGGAGAATAGACCATCCTGGTGACAGATCTTATACTTTTTACTTCCACTCTCACCATACCCACACACACATATACTATTATTTCTGCAACATTCCTACTCTCCGCTTTCTCAAATCAACTGACATTGCGCCTATTTCTTGGCCTGACCATGTCCCATTGATAGTGAACCTATAAGTGTCAGAAGATGCCACTAGCGACTCAACAAGTCTTGAGTTAAGGATCCCTCATGTGAGGATCTTATCTCCAGACGTTTTTTTAATCCACTCTGTGGGAGGCCAATAAGGCTATCATTAGGGGCCACTGCATTGCCCTGGGCTAGTCACAGAAGCGGGACTCTATATTGAAAAGAAGGGAGGCCACTAGGTGCAGAGCATGAGAGGTCCATGGGGTCGCATCCTTCCCTTCATACTCTTAGGCATTTGGTAGAGGCACGTGCGTAACTACAAAATATAACTTTTAAGAGGTTGAACGGTCGCTTCTATACTCAATAAGCCAAAATTTTATGATAAGGGTAACAAAACTCACACCATGCTTGCACGGCTTCTGACACTATTGCTTCCATCTTTTATGATTACTACCAATCTTTGTATGCCCTGCCCAGCTCCTTGCCGACAGACAGCACCCAACAGACGTCCCTTTTACAAGACTTTTGAGGAACTTCAGGGGACTTTGAAGGCTTTTCTTCGTGGTAAGACCCGATGGTTTCACTTACATTTATTCTGGATGGTGGCTTTGTGCAACTTCTTTTTACAGGGCTCACCTATCCCACAGTGCCTTCTCTACTCCCATATAACCCTCATACCCAAACCGAATAAAGATCATACTGACTGTGCTAACTATAAACCTATAGCTCTTCTAAATTGGGACCTTATATAGTTACTAAAATTCTGGCTCAGAGGCTTAACGACTTACTGCCTTCCTTGATCCATAAGGACCAAGTGGGCTTTGTTCCATTTGGAAAGGGAGGTGATAACACCAGACGGGCCCTTGATCTCATAGATGTCCTGAACAGGCAGGAACAGTCTGCACTCCTCCTTAGTCTTGATACTGAGAAGGCGTTCGACAGCCTAAGCTGGCCGTTCAAGTTTGAGGCCTTGAAGGCATATGGTATCACGGGGTCCTTTCTTCACTGTACTCCGACCCCATTGCCTATATCCGCTTATCACACTCTACCCTGCCCACATCGGTAATGGCACATGCCTGGGTTGCCCCCTGTCACCCTAACTGTTCGTACTGTGTATTGAACCTTTGGCCTACCATACAAGGCAACATCCCACCGTCAAGCTGCTCCAATGGAATTTTCAATTTCAATGGAAGGAAACTTCCTTGAAATATCTGGGGGTACACCTTACACCATCTTATCCACAGTATATAAAGCTACCTTCCCCCCCTTTGTATCTGGAATTATGCAAACTGGTTGATAAATGGCAACATCTACCCAAGTCCTTTTTTGGTCATATTGGGTCCTATACGATTCCAGAGAGAAATATGGTATCCCTTCTCACCTCTTTTGAAAAAATATAACCCATATAACATTTTTATGTTCTGCTACCACACCTCTGCCCTCTTTTACACATTTAATTCTCCCATTACTTCAGTCTGCTGGAGATGTCTACAGGGTGTGTATACATTGCAACATGTCTTTTGGACCTTCCCAGTACTGCAACCATTTTGCAACCAGGTGAATGGGCTGATATACGATCTTTTGTCCCACAATGTCCCATTGAACCCTCGCTAGTATCTGCTGAACTTACCCCCTAGAACTATGGGAAAATGACCATATCAATAAGTCATGTGCCGCAGGGCCCCTTTCCGAGGTGAGTAAAAATAACAAACATTTTTACTCAACTGCCCTTGCGTCCGACGTCATCTTCTGGCGTTCCGGACAGCACCGCTGAGGCCTGGCCACAGCGGTCACGTGGGGCAAGCTGACAGCTTGTCTCACGTAATCTCTGAGGCCCAATCACAGGCCTCAGCGGTGACGTCCACAACGCGTGACGTCAGCCGCAGAGAAGAGGAAGCGGTCGCCGGCGGGGATAGCGGAGCAGCGCGAGGAGGCCCAGGAAAGGTAATACAAGGTGAGTATAACTGCTTGTTATTTTCACTTACCTTCCCCGGGCCTTCAATTATTATACTCTGGGGTCTGAAGAGACCCCAGAGTATAATATAATAATAGCACTGACGGAGTCTGTAGTGCCACTGGGGGGGCCCCTCTGGAAAGCATATTATACTGTGTGGGGCCACTGGGGAGCATTATACTGGGGGCCCCCTCTGGATAGCATATTATACTGTGTGGGGCCACTGTGGAGCATTATACTGGGGGCCCCCTCTGGATAGCATATATATTGTTTTGGGCCACTGTGGAGCATTATAATGGGGAGGGGGCCCTCTGGAGAGCATGTTATATTCTGTGGAGGGGGAAGGGGGGGAGTGTGGGGAGCCTGTTATACTGTGTGGGGCCACTGTGGAGTGTATTATATTGTGTGGGGCTTTTCGAGATTATATTATACTCTGTGGGGCTATTGTAGAGCATTATACTGGTGGGGATTGTGGGCAGAATGTTATACTGTGGGGGACCAATGTGGAGCATTATACTGGGGAGTATATTATACTGTGTGAAGGCCATTGTGGAGCATGTTATACTGTGTTAGGCCACTGTGGAGCATTATACTGGGGGGCACTGTGGGGTGCATATTATACTGTATGGAGCATATTATATTGTGTGGGGCTGCTGGAGAGCATATTGTACTATTTGGAGCCACTAAGGGGTAGTATACTGTGTGGGGCCACTGTGGAGCATTATATACCATGTGGAGAAAATGTGAAGGGCTCAGGGGAGCATTTTATACTGTGGAGCATTATATACCATGTGGAGCATTATACTGTGGGGGAGGGGCTCAAAATTCCTGCTGGCAACCCTGTGTGCTATGTCATATGTGTAGTGCCCCATGGCCATGTCATTCCCCATACAGTACAGTGCATGAACTGGCCATGGAGTTATTAGGGCCTGCACAGTACTATAGGGGCTGACTATACTGGGAACATACTCAGTAACACCAGAAAGTCAGCACATACACACGTGGACAAAATTGTTGATATCCCTCGTTTAATGAAAGAAAAACCCACAATGGTCACAGAAATAACTTGAATCTGACAAAAGTAATAATATATAAAAATACTATTACAAGCCACAAAGCTTCTGGGAGAATGTCCTATGGACAGATGAGACAAAAATCTAAATTTTTGGCAAGGCACATCAGCTCTATGTTTACAGACGGAAAAATGAAGCATATCTTGAAAAGAACACTGTCCCTACTGTGAAACATGGAGGAGGCTCTGTTATGTTATGCTGCATCTGGCACAGGGTGTTTTGAAACTGTGCAGGGTACAATGAAATCTGAAGACTATCAAGGGATTCTAGAGAGAAATGTGCTGCCCAGTGTCAGAAAGCTCGGTCTCAGTTGCAGGTCATGGGTCTTTGTTGGAATAATGTTTATTATTGCCTGTATTGCAACAACTACTGTTTATACGTTTAGAACTGCATAAGCTTCTGTCTATAGGCATAGTGTTAAGTAGTTAATAAAGCTCTGTTAAAAAGGTGGGGACTAGAGTAACAAAACCAGGAAGTTCCTCTCTGTTTTTTTATTTTGTAGCATAGAGCATAGAGCAGAGCACATGGAGCTCACAGACAAGTAGCTGAGATCATAAGTTACTGAATACAGTGTATTATTCTTGTTCCTCAATAAATATCTGTTTAGTGTTGAATGCCTGGACAGTCAAAGATTAATCCGCTGCCAACAGGTTAGGGGCCCAGATACCCAGAGACACAGAAAGAAAAGGAAAACAACAGTGATCCAAGATGGCCACCAGCAGCAACTCTATGAAGTTCACAGTGCCAAACCTGAATAATCAGAACTATCAATCCTGGAAATTCAAGATAAAGATGCTGCTGATAAGAGAAGGTACGTGGAAATACACACAGGAGTCTAAACCTGACCCAGTAACAGATGACTGGATAGAGAAGGATCAGAAAGCACAAAGCACTATATTACTCAGCATAGATGATGATCAGATTGTACATATATGCAAATGTGACACTGCAAAAGAAATGTGGGAGCAGCTGCAGAAAGTGCATGAAAGGATAAATCTCAGCAATAAGCTATATCTAATGAGAAAGCTGTACCAGTCTAAACTAAATAGGAACAGTGATATGCAGGACTATATAAGAAACACTTTAGAAATTGTGGGGCACTTACGTGGCATTGGAGAAGATCTCAAAGATTTACATATTGCTGCACTACTATTAAGCGGTCTTCCAGAAAGCTATGACACGCTTGTAACCGCACTAGATGCGCGCGCAGATAATGAGCTCACACTGGAGTATGTCAGAGGAAAGCTTATAGATGAATACAAGCGGAAGACAGAGAGTGTATGCAGCGCTGGGGTATCTAAAGCAGAATCCGTTTTAAAAGCCCAAGCTCTACCCGAAAATAAAAGTCATTTGAAAGAAACAAGTGAGTGCAAGAAAACAGGGCACCTAAAAGCTGACTGCAGAGTCTGGAAAGCTAGGATGAATCATCTGAAAAAGCAAAATCATCAAAGGGTTAAAAGTGCCATCACTGAAGAAAAACACAATTCAGGTACTGAAACTGCTTTTACCATTAATGCAAGTACATCCAAGCATGCATGGTGTATAGACTCTGGAGCAACTAGTCATATGACCAATGACAGAAACTTCTTTTCTAACCTTAACCAAAGTAAGTCAGAGAAAGTGATTTTGGCTAATGGTCAGTATATGAATACAGAGGGAATAGGGGATGGTTACATTGATTGTCAAGTCTCCCCAACACAAAGCAGAAAGATCCCAGTAAAAGACGTGCTGTATGTACCTAGCCTTTAAAGCAATCTGTTATCTGTGAAGAAACTCATAAGACAAGGAAATGAAGTTACATTTAAAGATAACGGCGGCATCATCTCAAAAAGGGGCCTTATACTAGCAGAAGGAAAGATCAAAGATGAGCTATATAAGTTAAATTGCAAAGAAAACGCATATACTGCTAAACAAGAACAACACACAAATTGTAGCCATCTATGGCACAGGCGTCTTGCACATAGAGACCCAGAAGCAATAAGAAAGTTAGTTCAAAAACAACTTGCTGAAGGCATTACAATTGATCAGTGTAATCAGACAATGAAGTGTACAAGCTGTCTTAAAGGAAAAATGTCCCGAAAATCTTTTCCTAAGAATAGTACTACAAAATCAGAACAGCCACTGGATTTAATACATATTGATGTTTGTGGTCCAATGAATACTCTAACTCCTGGAAAGAAGAGATATTTTCTCACATTTATCGATAACTATTCAAGATATATGGTTGTCAATCTACTTCACAGCAAAGATGAAGTCCCAGGGAAACTTGAAACATAGCTAGCTGAAGTATATAACAAATTTGGGAGAATGCCAAAAATCCTGCGTGCAGATAATGGAACTGAATATACAAGCAGTGAGACACAAAGCATTAGTTTGCAAAAGGATATTCTCAGAAATAAGGTGAAGATTATGATGATACATTTTCTCCAGTTGCTAAGCAGACCACGTTTAGGACTCTATTAGCTGTATCTGCTATACAAAGGATGTCTGTCAGACATTTGGATATCAAAACTGCCTTTCTAAATGGTGATATTGAGGAGGATTTGTACATGACTCAACCTGAGGGTTATATCAGAAAAGATGAAGAAAACCTCGTTTGTAAACTACAAAAATCTCTGTATGGTCTTAAGCAATTGGCAAGAGCATGGAATACCAAAATAAACAAAGTCTTATTGGAAGAAGGATTTAAGAGAGGTCGAGCAGACCCATGCCTATACACAAAGTGTACAGATGGAAAGTGGATGTATATTCTCTTATATGTAGACGATGTGATTGTAGTACATGAAGAAGAAACAGAAATTGCAAAAATGACTGAAATGCTGAATCAGCATTTTGAAACAAAAGACCTTGGAATTGTTACATATTATTTAGGCATCCAGATCCAGAGAGAAGAAGATGGAAGTTTTCTTCTAAACCAAAGTGCAAAAATCAGCTCAATCCTCAACCAGTTTGGAATGTCAGAAGCAGAAGGTATATCAACTCCAATGGAGTCATCCTACCTAAGATTGGACGGAGAAGATGATCTGTTACCAAACAATGAGAAATACAGACAGGTAGTGGGGGCACTTCTGTACATAACAACTATGACTTGACCAGATATCGCAGCAGCAGTGGGTATTCTCTGCAGACATGTGGAAAAACCGCACCAAAGAGACTGGAATGCTGTTAAGAGAATTCTCCGATATTTGAAAGAAACTCAAGACATAAGTTTAAGAATGTCTTCAAAGGAGATATAAAACTCATAGGCTATGTGGATGCAGACTGGGCTAATGATTCAAGTGATCGTAAGTCAACAAGTGGGTACTTGTTCAAGCTTGGAGAAAGTTCTATCTCTTGGTCCAGCAGAAAACAGGTATCTGTTGCCTTATCATCTACAGAAGCAGAATATGTGTCTGCAGCCTACGCAAGTCAAGAGATCATTTGGCTAAACCAGTTGATAAAGGATCTTGGCAAGCCGTCAACTCAGCCAACGACGATGTATGAAGATAACCAAGGATGCATTAAACTTGCAAGCAGTGAAAAGATCAATGCAAGAACCAAGCACATCGACGTTAAACATCACCACCTGTGTGATTTGATAGAACGTGGTATCATCAAATTTGTTTATTGCGAAACTGACAAGATGGTGTCTGATATTATGACAAAGCCATTGCCAAGAACCAAGTTCGAAGAGTTCAGAACCTCAATGGGACTAACTAGATAAGTAGTTGTTGAGTGGGGGTGTTGGAATAATGTTTATTATTGCCTGTATTGCAACAACTACTGTTTGTACGTTTATAACTGCATAAGCTTCTGTCTCTAGGCATAGTGTTAATTAGTTAATAAAGCTCTGTTAAAAAGGTGGGGGCTAGAGTAACAAAACCAGGAAGTTCCTCTCTGTTTTTTTTTCTCTTGTAGCATAGAGCAGAGCACATGGATCTCACAGACAAGTAGCTGAGATCATAAGTTACAGAATACAGTGTATTATTCTTGTTCCTCAATAAATATCTGTTTACTGTTGAATGCCTGGACAGTCAAAGATTAATCCGCTGCCAACAGTCTTGCAACAGAATAATGACCCAAAAAAAAAATTCTGTTGAAGCATGGTTGAAAAGCAATGTCTGACTTTCATTTGTTCATTTTCATAGAATTTTTATATATTATTACTTTTGTCAGATTCAAGTTATTTCTGTGACCATTGTGGGTTTTTCTTTCATTAAACGAGGGGTACCAACAATTTTGTCCACGTGTGTATGTAAGACTTCAGTGAAGGAGCCATGGTGTAGGTTATTAGCAGGAAGCTGTTGGGTGGTGTCCCAGAACAAGTTCCTCTGGTGTGCCTAAGGCCCTTCAGTCTGACACTGTATAACGGAGAACTATTATATATAAGGGTGGGTTACTATATATAATTGGGAAACTTAAATACGAGGGGGCTATTATAAGGGGGAACTATTATTTATAAGACGGGCTATTATTTATAAGGGGGGAACTATTATATATAAGGCATCCATTACAAGGGGGGAGCTATTATTTATAAGAGGGGAACTGTTTATAAGGGGGTTATAATTAAGTGGGCTTATTTATAAAGGGGGCTATTAGTGATAATGGGGACTAATATTTATGATGGTAACTATTATTTATGAGAGGGCTATTGTTAGTAAGGGAGCAGTATTATTTTTACGGGGTGACTGTTACTGATAAGGGGGAATATTACTGATACAGGGCACTATTTATCATTTATAAGGGAGCTATTACTGATAAAGGTGTAATATTTACAAGCAGGGACTATTATTTGTAAGGAGGCGCTATAATAACTGATGACTGCATGCAAAAATCTATTAGGTGGTACAAAGGTGCTCATTTGAATTGTGTGTGGTAAAATGGGGCTTGTTATTACTTTTTTGTTGGCAGAAAGGAGGCGTTATTATAGGGGTTGCCACTGGAAGATGATAGTGATGTTTGCATATCAGCATTTGGGGCCCCGCTTTTAATTTTGCCCAGGGCCCCACTTTGTCTAAAACCGGCCCTGCCAACAGTATGTTCTCATTGCAGATGGTCCTACTTTTACCCCTTTTGAAGAGCTGAGCAATCTGTGTCCTAGGGAGGCCTCTCTGATTTCTGTGCAGTGTCCCATAAGCTGCAGTTCCTCTGGAGATGAGACACCTAAAGAATGATGCTTGTGTAGAAGTTATCCACATATAGGTGATAACCCTGGTCCAGCAGTGGGTGCAGCAAATCCCACACTATTTTCCCACTAACTCCTAGAATTGGGGGGCATTCTGAGGACTCAATTCTTGTGTCTCTTCCGTCATAAACTCTAAACTTGTGGGTTTACCCTGAGCTGCTCTCGCACAGTTTGTACATTTTAATGCTATACTGTGCCCTCTTACTGGGAAGGTATTGGCGGAAATTCAGCCTCCCTTTGAAACTGATCAGAGAGTCCTCTATAGAAATATTCTGATCAGGGATGTAAGACGCTGCAAATTTGCCATTAAAGTGGTCAATGTGTGGGGTGTATATTATGCTCTCTGTTATATATGTAAATATGTCAAAATTATAAAATAAAGAAAAAAAGGACCTACAATTTAACTATGAGTTCTATCTCTTTCTCTCTCTCTCTCTCTCTCTCTCTCTATATATATATATATATATATTTAGCAACTGATTCTAACTACTATTAGATAGTAAAGTCAATGTATATATATATATATATATATATATATATATATATATATATAACTTTCTTCAACTCGGTAGTGGCATCAGCCATCTTCTTTGGAGTGGCCTGCTGGGGGAGCAGTATATCAACCAGGGACAGAAATAAACTTGACAAGCTGATTAGAAGGGCCAGCTCTGTCCTGGGGAGCCCACTGGACCCAGTGCAGGTGGTGGGTGACAGAAGGATACTGTCCGTGGTGAGCTCCATGCGGGAGAATAACTCCCATCCTATGCATGAGACTGTGATTGCGCTGGGCAGTACTGTCAGTGACCGACTGCTCCACCCTAGGTGTGAGAAGGAGCGCTATCGGAAGTCTTTCCTCCCCACCGCGGTTAGGCTGTACAACCAACACCGACCTAAGCGGAGATCATTACATACAGAGAACTGAAATATCTCTCTGCCTGTTAAATCCCCCCCCCCCTGCTACTTCCTATCTGTCTGTCTGCTATTAATGTAATGCCTCTCACCTTGGAACATTCCTGTACATGTTGTATTTGTATTTGTATTTGTATTTGTATCTGCTTATCTTATCTTTGCTGCTGTAACACACTGAATTTCCCCACTGTGGGACTATTAAAGGACTATTATTATTATTATTATTATTATTATAAATATATAAAGTAGATATTTCCCATTCCCTTTGTAGCCATTCTTGGCTTTGGCTCAAAAAACTGCAACAAAAGAAGCTGCATTTCTGCAATGTGGGGCCTCAGCCTAAAACAGGAAAGATTTATTCTGATTTCATGTCAGATAGTGAGAAAAACATGCATATGTGTCTTTTTATATAGTGTATGTAAACTTCTGGTTTCAACTGTATATATACAGTACAGTTAGGTCCATAAATATTTGGACAGAGACAACATTTTTCTAATTTTGCTTCTGTACATAACCACAATGAATTTTGAACAAAACAATTCAGATGCAGTTGAAGTTCAGACTTTCAGCTTTAATTCAGTGGGTTGAACAAAATGACTGCATAAAAATGTGAGGAACTAAAGCATTTATTACACACAATCCCTTCATTTCAGGAGCTCAAAAGTAATTGGACAAATGAAATAAAATAATATTGTAAATAAAATGTAAATTTCTAAAACTTGGTTGTTCACCCTTTGTTGGCAACGACTGCCTGAAGTCTTGAACTCATGGACATCACCAGACACCGCTGTGTTTCCTCATTTTTAATGCTCGGCCAGGCCTTTACTGCAGCGGTTTTCAGTTGCTGTTTGTTTGTGGCCTTTCTGTCTGAAGTTTAGTCTTTAACAAGTGAAAAGCATGCTCATGCTTCGTTCACACCTGCGCTTGCTGTCCGTCCATTGCCAATCCAGTGAAAATCTCGGCGAACTGGATTGGCATCGGATACAGACCGGTCAGCGACGCATTGGTTAAAAACCCATTCATTTGAATGGGTTTTTTAAAGCAATGCGCGGGTGTGCGCTTACACCCTCTGCGCTGCAAATCCTTTTTTTTTCGTCGGACACGAAGTCCTGCGTGTCCGACTTTGTTTCCGACGAAAAAAAAGGATTCGCAGCGCAGAGGGTGTAAGCGCACACCCGCGCATTGCTTTAAAAACCCATTCAAATGAATGGGTTTTTAACCAATGCGTCGCTGACCAGTCTGTATCCGATGCCAATCCAGTTCGCCAAGATTTTCACTGGATTGGCAACGGACGGACAGCAAGCGCAGGTGTGAACCCACCCTTAGTTGGTTGAGATCAGGTGACTGACTTGGCCATTCAAGAATATTCCACTTCTTTGCTTTAACCCCTTAAGGACACAGCCCAAAAGTGCGTTAAGGACCAGGCCTCGTTTTTCAAAACTAACATGTGTCACTTTATATGGCAAGAACTTTGAGATGCTTTAACTTACACAAGTGATTTTCAGACTGTTTTTTGTGACACATTGTACTTCATGTTATTGGTAAACACTAATCAATATTTTTGTATTTATTTATAAAAAAATAGGAAATTTGATGGAAATTTGGGGAAAAAAAAATCGCAATTTTCAAAATGTGAAATGCTCTGCTTTTCAGACAGATAGTCATACCACCCAAATACATTAATAAATAGTATCTACCATACCTCTGCTTTATATTGGCATCATCTTTTAATCGTCTTTAAATTTATTTTGGATGTTAGAAGGCTTACAAGTTTAACAGTGATTTTCCAGATTTACAAGAAAATTTCCCAAACTAATTTTTCAGGGACCACTTCAGTTCTGAAGGGGATTATAAAGGCCTATATATTAGAAACCTCCATGAATCACCCCATTTTCAAAACTGCACCCCTGAAATAATTCAAAACAGCATTTGGGAAGTTTGTTAACCCTTTAAGCATTTCACAGGAATTAAAACGATATTGAGGTGAAATTTAGACATTTCATTTTTTTCCACTAATCCCTTCATTTAGCCCTAAAATTAACACATTCACAAAGGGTTAAAGGAGAAAATACATCTCACAGTTTGTTATGCAATTTCTCCAGAGCACAGAAATACCCCACATGTGGGTGTAATGTGATGTTTGGGCACACGGCAGCGCACGGAAAGGAAGGAGCGACACTGGACATTTGAAAAGCAGATTTTTCTGGAATAGTTTTCAGGTGCCATGTCTCATTTGCAAAGCCCCTAGAGTACCAAAACAATGGAAACCCCCTAAAAATGACCCCATTTTGGAAACTACACCCCTCACAGAACATATCAAGGGGTATAGTGAGCATTTTGACCCTACAGCTATTTCACAGCTTTTATTAACATTGGGACATGAAAATGAAAAATTTATTTTTATCCAATAAAACTTTAAATATACCCCCAAATTTTTCATTTTCACAAGAGGATAAAGAAAAAAAAAGCTCCCCAAAGATCGTTATACAATTTCTCTTGAACACGGAAATGCCTCATATTTGGTCGTAAACTGCTGTATGGGTACATGGTGGAGCTCAGAATGGAAAGAGCACTATTTGGCTTTTGGGGGTCAGATATTGCTGGAATAGTTTCGGGTGCCATGTTGCATTTGCAGAGCCCCTAAAGTACAAGTACAATTGAAACCACCAAAAAGTGACCCCATTTTGGAGCCTACACTCCTCATAGAATTTATCAAGGGGCATGGTGAGCATTTTGATGTCACAGCTGTTTCACAGATTCTATTAGCATTGGGACGTAAAAATGAAAAATTACTTTTTTTTCCAATAAACCGTCCATTTAGCACCATATTTTTAATTTTTGCATGTGGTTAAAGAAGAAAAAACACACCACAGATTGTTACACCATTTCTTCTGAACATAGAAATGACCCATATGTAGTTGTAATCTGCTGTATGGGTACATGGTGGGGCTCAGAATGGAAAGAGCGCTATTTGGCTTTTGGAGGGCAGATGTGGCTGGAATAGTTTTCAGGTGCTTTGTCGCATTTGCAGAGCCCTTAAAGTACCAATACAATGGAAACCCCTCAAAAGTGACCCCATTTTAGAAACTACACCCCTCAAGGAATGTATCAAGGGGTATTATCATTTTGAGCCTAAAAATGCTTCCCAAAATTTAATGTACAAAGTGAAATTTGAAGTTTTTGAAGAAATATCCAATTTCAGTGCCTAATACGTTGCGGCCACTTTGTGGCATCAGAGACATGCACTCCTAAAACTATTCAGTGGGATATCCCGGGGACAAAAAAATTATATATGTGGGTGTAAACTGCTGCTTGGGCACACAGAAGGGCTCAGAAGGGAAGGAGCACTGTGTTTTCTTAGCTTTTGGAGTACAGATTTAGAGGGACTTTATGGACGCCATGTTGTTTTTTCAGAGCCCTGGAGGTGCCAGTAAATTGGAATTCCCCAAGAAGTGACCCCTTTTTGTAGGGTCTATTTTAGGATGTCTGCAAATGTGACATGGCGTCCAAAAACCAACAATCTAAATCTGCGCGCCAAAAGCTCCTTCACATCTGTGCCCTGCTGTGTGCCCAAATGGCAGTTTATGCCCACATGTATGACACGGGTGTAGCCAGGATAACATACTTTACAATGCCATATGTGGTTATAAACTGCTGTTTGAGCACAGAAGGGAAGGAGCGCTATTTTGGTTTTTGGAGCACAGTTTGGTTTTTGGACACTATGCCACTTTTACAGAGCCTATGAATTTCCAGTAAAATGGAATCCACAGGCATGTCACCCCATTTTGGAAACTACACCACTGAAGGGATTTATCAAGTGGTGTAGCGAGCATTATTAACCCTTAAGTGTTGTATTCTTTTAATTTCCAGAAATGAATGCGCAGCTGATAATGAAAAGTTAAAAATAAAATTTTTCCATAGATACAGTGCCTTGCGAAAGTATTCGGCCCCCTTGAACTTTTCAACCTTTTGCCACATTTCAGGCTTCAAACATAAGGATATAAAATTAAAATTTTTTTGGTGAAGAATCAACAACAAGTGGGACACAATCGTGAAGTGGAACGAAATTTATTGGATATTTTAAACTTTTGTAAAAAATAAAAAACTGAAAAGTGGTGCGTGCCAAATTATTCGGCCCCCTTAAGTTAATACTTTGTAGCGCCACCTTTTGCTGCGATTACAGCTGCAAGTCGCTTGGGGTATATCTCTATCAGTTTTTCACATCAAGAGACTGAAATTCTTGCCCATTCTTCCTTGGTAAACAGCTCGAGCTCAGTGAGGTTGGATGGAGAGCGTTTGTGAACAGCAGTTTTCAGCTCTTTCCACAGATTCTTGATTGGATTCAGGTCTGGACTTTGACTTGGCCATTCTAACACCTGGATACGTTTATTTGTGAACCATTCCATTGTAGATTTTGCTTTATGTTTGGGATCATTGTCTTGTTGGAAGATAAATCTCCGTCCCAGTCTCAGGTCTTTTGCAGACTCCAACAGGTTTTCTTCCAGAATGGTCCTTTATTTGGCTCCATCCATCTTCCCATCAATTTTAACCATCTTCCCTGTCCCTGCTGAAGAAAAGCAGGCCCAAACCATGATGCTGCCACCACCATGTTTAACAGTGGGGATGGTGTGTTCAGGGTGATGAGCTGTGTTGCTTTTACGCCAAACATATCTGTAAGGGAATTGCCAGTTGAGCAATTCTCCAGTGCTGCAGCAAAAACCTGAGAGGAAGGGAATACAGAGACAGTGAGCCCTAAAGTTGACCCAGACCCTGTCCCTACCTACTTGTCTCACTGTCCTAATGACAGGAACAACTTGGAGCCGGTCCCTACTCTGAATAAGTGACAACACAGAACGCAGACAGGACGCACAAACAACAAAGGGAGGTCAGCTAGCCAAGGGGTCGGTAACAATCGAGCAATGCAGTACAGAATCAAAATCCAAGAGAATAGTCAAAGTCAAAGCCAGTGGTCAGAAAATCAGAATAGCCAGTAAGCGAAATGCAATAGCAGGCACCAATGGGAAAGTGAGCAAACAATAAATAGGGAGAAAGAACCCGCCCTAGACTTGATAGGAGGACAGGCTGTCAATCACAAAGGCAGGACTAAAGTTAACTCTTAGTGGAGCAGGGGGAAAGCAAGGTGAAGGAGAAGGGCGTGGTGGAAAATCAATTAAGGAGGTGAGGGAATAGGACAGTGTTCAGACAATACAAGAAAAACCCAAAGAAAGAATTACAACCGGGCACGCCTCTTGCGCCACAGCGTGCGCCCGGAGGACGGCGCCAAAGCCCGGACAGGCAAGGACGTTACAGTACCCCCCTTTTTACGAGGGGCCTCTGGACCCTCGCCAGATGGACCAGGTTTCGAAGGGTTCTGGCGATGAAAGAGATTAATTAAACGTGGTGCATGTAGGTCCCTACCAGAAACCCATGTTCGCTCTTCCGGGCCATAACCCTTCCAGTGCACGAGGTACTGAACAGCATTCTGCACCTGACGGGAATCCAGAATTTTTTCTACTTCATATTCTAGTTCCCCTTGGACCACCACCAGCGCAGGTGGACTGGAAGAAGTAAGGACAGGGGAGATATACTTCTTCAAAAGCGACTTGTGGAAGACGTTGTGGATACGAAAAGAACTTGGAAGTTGTAATTTAAAAGATACTGGGTTTATGAGTTCAGAAATGACATAGGGCCCAATGTAACGTGGTGCAAATTTCCCCGAAGGAACTCTAAGACGCAGATTCCTAGTGGACAGCCAGACTCGATCTCCCACTCTGTATTCAGGGCCAGGTAAGCGTCTTTTATTTGCCTGCCATTTTTGATATTCTTGGGCTTTAACCAGGCTCAGACGAGCCTGGGCCCAGACTGTGCACAGTCGCTGATAAGTCTGTTCGGCGGTGGGATTAATAGACTCGGTGCTACGGAGAGAGGAGTACCTGGGGTTAAAACCATAGTTGCAATAAAACGGAGACATTTTAGTGGTGACGTTAACCCTGTTGTTTATTGCAAACTCTGCTAGAGGAAGAAAGGTTCTCCATTTTTCCTGAGCATCAGACACAAAACACCTTAAGTACTGTTCCAAAGTTTGGTTGAATCTCTCTGTCTGGCCATTGGTCTCAGGGTGGAACACGGAAGAGAAAGACAGAGAGACCCCCAGACGACCACAAAATTCCTTCCAGAATCTAGAGACAAATTGTACACGCCGATCAGATACAATATTTTTCGGTACACCATGCAAGCGGAGTATGTGAGTAATAAAGAACGAGGCTAGACGTGGAGCACTAGGAATTTTCTTTAGGGGTACAAAATGACACATTTTGGAGAATCTATCCACAACAACCCAAATCACAGTCTTCCCTTGGGAACAAGGCAAATCAGTAATGAAGTCCATTGACAAATGGGACCATGGTCTCTTAGGTATAGGAAGGGGATGAAGAAGGCCCTCGGGTAATCTCCTAGGAGTCTTCATCTTAGCACATGTCTCACAGGCAGCAACAAATTCACATACGTCTCGAGACCAGGACGGTCACCAGTAAGAGTGGGAGAGAAGGTATTTAGTCCCAGCGAAGCTGGGATGTCCCGTTAAGGTAGAACAATGAATTTCCTCCAAAACACGAAGACGAAGATTTGGAGGTACAAATAGTTTCCCAGTGGGAGTATTACTGGGAGCAAGATCTTGTGAATTAACCACTAAAGTAGCAAGATCAGGAGTAATAATGGCAAGAACCACTCCAGGAGACAAGATTTTATCTGGGACATCCTTAGGGGCACCGCTGGGACCAAAACTGCGAGATAGGGCATCAGCCCGTACATTTTTAGAGCCTGGACGATAAGTCACCACAAAATTAAAACGTGTGAAGAATAGCGCCCAGCGGGCCTGCTATTCTGTAAGGGAATTGCCAGTTGAGCAATTCTCCAGTGCTGTAGCAAAAACCTGAGAGGAAGGGAATACAGAGACAGTGAGCCCTAAAGTTGACCCAGACCCTGTCCCTACCTACTTGTCTCACTGTCCTAATGACAGGAACAACTTGGAGCCGGTCCCTACTCTGAATAAGTGACAACACAGAACGCAGACAGGACGCACGAACAACAAAGGGAGGTCAGCTAGCCAAGGGGTCGGTAACAATCGAGCAATGCAGTACAGAATCAAAATCCAAGAGAATAGTCAAAGTCAAAGCCAGTGGTCAGAAAATCAGAAGAGCAGGTAACAAGGAACAAGGAGTATAGCCAGTAAGCGAAATGCAATAGCAGGCACCAATGGGAAAGTGAGCAAACAATAAATAGGGAGAAAGAACCCGCCCCAGACTTGATAGGAGGACAGGCTGTCAATCACAAAGGCAGGACTAAAGTTAACTCTTAGTGGAGCAGGGGGAAAGCAAGGTGAAGGAGAAGGGCGTGGTGGAAAATCAATTAAGGAGGTGAGGGAATAGGACAGTGTTCAGACAATACAAGAAAAACCCAAGGAAAGAATTACAACCGGGCACGCCTCTTGCGCCACAGCGTGCGCCCGGAGGACGGCGCCAAAGCCCGGACAGGCAAGGACGTTACAATATCGTTTTGCATTGTGGCCAAAAAGTCGGATTTTGGTTTCATCTGACCAGAGCACCTTCTTCCACATGTTTGGTGTGTCTCCCAGGTGGCTTGTGGCAAACTTTAAACGAGACTTTTTATGGATATCTTTGAGAAATGGCTTTCTTCTTGCCACTCTTCTATAAAGGCCAGATTTGTGCAGTGTATGACTGATTGTTGTCCTATGGACAGACTCTCCCACCTCAGCTGTAGATCTCTGCAGTTCATCCAGAGTGATCATGGGCCTCTTGGCTGCATCTCTGATCAGTCTTCTCCTTGTTTGAGATGAAAGTTTAGAGGGACCATCGGGTCTTGGTAGATTTGCAGTGGTCTGATACTCCTTCCATTTCAATATGATCGCTTGCACAGTGCTCCTTGGGATGTTTAAAGTTTGGGAAATCTTTTTGTATCCAAATCCGGCTTTAAACTTCTCCACAACAGTATCACGGACCTGCCTGGTGTGTTCCTTGGTCTTCATGATGCTCTCTGCGCTTTAAACAGAACCCTGAGTCTATCACAGAGCAGGTGCATTTATACAGAAACTTGATTACACACGGGTGGATTATATTTATCATCATCAGTCATTTAGGACAACATTGGATCATTCAGAGATCCTCACTGAACTTCTGGAGTGAGTTTGCTGCACTGAAAGTAAAGGGGCCGAATAATATTGCACGCCCCACTTTTCAGTTTTTTATTTTTTACAAAAGTTTAAAATAACCAATACATTTTGTTCCACTTTACAATTGTGTCCCACTTGTTGTTGATTCTTCACCAAAAAATTAAAATTTTATATCCTTATGTTTGAAGCCTGTAATGTGGCAAAAGGTTGAAAAGTTCAAGAGGGCCGAATACTTTTGCAAGGCACTGTACGCCATTTCACTGCCCAATATCTTGTGTCCAGCTTATGTCTGCACAGACACACACTCCAAAAACTGTTAAGCGGGTATCCCGGGCACAACAGCTTTTAGAGCGTTTGCCTCTGATACAAGCCAGGCACAACATATTATGCACTGAAATGACGTATTCCTGGAAAAATTGTCATTTTCACCTTTCACTATACGCTGCGTATTCAACACTTGGGGGTTAGAAATGCTCACTGTACCCCTGGATAAATTCCTTCAGAGGTGTAGTTTCCAAAACGGGGTCACGTGTCAGGGAATTCCACTTTACTGGCATTTCAGCTCTGCAAAAGTGCAATGGCATCCAAAAACCAAACCGTCCAAGCCTGTGCTCCAAAAACCAAATAGTGCTCCTTCCCTTCTGTGCCCGGCTGTGCCCAAACAGTAGTTTATACCCATATATGACATTATGTACATTATCCTGGGTACACCAATGTCATACATGTGGGCATAAACTGCAGTTTGGGCACAGGAGGGTGTAGATGTGAAGGAACGCTATGTGACTTTTGGAGTGCAGATTTAGATGTTTGGTATCTGGACGCCATGTCATGTTTGCAGAGCCTGTAAGGTACCATAAAAGTGGATTCTCCAAAAGAGCGACCCCATTTTGAAAAGTGCACCCCTCAAAGAATTTATCAAGGGGTGTAGTGAGTAGTGTAACATCCATATAAGTCATCAAACTCAATCTGACAGGTGTCCCGCCCCTTTTTAGATCTCATTAAGCCCACCCCCTTTTAATCCACCCACCCCTATTATCTTTAATATAAATTTTATATTAAAATATTGTCTCCTGTATGAATCTCATTGTATGAAGTTATATTATCTTTAATATAAATTTTATATTAAAATATTGTCTAAAAAGAAAAAACAGACATTGTAATAATGAATAGTGTTATTCAAACACTATTAATAATGTTTAACCCTCGTCCGGCTGAGTAGGTACAATTGTACCTATTCCTATGGAGCCTGTAATGTTGTAAAATTATGCAGCCTGACAAGGGTTAAGGGCGCCTACCATGTACCCCTATGTTTTGGAGGGGGCAGCATATGTAGAGCAGGCTATACATTAAATAACTATGGTGTTGTTTGTGTATGTTTGTGCAGAGAGGTCTGTTCCAGTGGCTTGCTGAAAGCAGAATGAATTTTTTAGTTCGAGTTCACTACTCAAAAGTATCACGCCCATAGGTGTGACTTACTTCTGACAACATCATTTAATGAAGTTCTATTATCTTTAATATAAATTTTATTAAAATATTAGCCCCTGTATGAATTTCATTGTATGAATCTATTTAAATATTATGGCTTGTATGTAACTCATTGTATGAATCTATTTAAATATTATGTCGTGTATGAATCTCATTGTATGAATCTATTAAAAGCTTATTAACCTCTTATACTCTTTAACCCCTTAACGACCTTGGACGTACTATTACGTCCTGGGCGCTAGGTACTTTGCCGGGGGGTGCCGATATCTATAAACTGCAGTCCGGGGTCTGCCCAGTGACTCCAGGTTGCCTGGAGACCCCACTACCTGATTGATCCTGCCGAGACCTCCGGAAGTCAACGCTATGTGTCTCCATAGCGATGACTTCCTGTATAGACTGCAAGACACATGTACTGAGCCAGAGATCACAGCATTTCTGGCACAGGTGTCCTAATGGAACACATGAAAAAGTAAAAAAAAGTGAAAAAAAAAAAAAAAGTATGTGAAAAAAATGAATAAAAGAATAAAGCCCCAAAAATTTCCTTTTTCCTATATAAAATGAATTATATAAAAAATAAACCTAAATATTAATAAAAACAATACATATTTGGTATCGCCGCGTCCATAACAACCTGTACAATAAAACTGAAACCATATTTAACGTACACAGTGAACGTCGGGGAAAAAAAAACAGAAAAAAAAACGCCGGAAGTAATGATTTTTCGCCATCTCACCTTACAAAATATGCCATAGAAAGTGATCAAAAAGTCATATTTGCCCCAAAACTGTACCAATAAAAAGCACAGATTGTCCCGCAAAAAAAGCCCTAAACCAACTCTGTAAACTGAAAAATAAAAATGCTACGCATCTCAGAAGATGGCGATGCAAAAAAAATTGATTTATGTCCCCAAATGGGTTTTTGCTCTGCAAAATTAGTATCGCATAAAAAAACAGTATAAATGAGGTATCGCAGTAATCGTACCGACCCGCAGAATAAAGGTAACATGGTACTTATGCTCTATGCTGCATGGCGAAAAATTTAAAAGGTAAAACGCAGTGCCAGAATTGATGGGGTTTATTTTTAATCCACCAAGAAAGAGTTAATAAAATTTATTTAATAAGTTCTAGGCACCTAAGAATGATGTCATTACAAAATAAATCTCATACCGCAAACAACAAGCCCTCATATGGCTACATCACCAGAAAAATAAAGAAAATATAGCTCGTACAATGTGAAGACAAAAACCCCAAAAATCGCCAAATCATTAGAACAAAACTGGCTGAGTCAGGAAGGGAATGTATAAGCTGTGCGAGCGTATATCAGGGGACAAACCAGATTTAGAGCTTACGAGGGATAATAAACCAGAAGTGACCCCCAGAGTGACCCCTCCAATAATAGGAGCTACTGGGGAAATAGTAGGGAATTTAGTGTACTGAATGTACTCTGCACAGCTTACATATTCACTTTTCCCCATCCGCTGTGCAGTGACGTCTGGGATACTAATCTTCACTACACCCCTTGATAAATTCTTTGAGGGGTGCACTTTTCAAAATGGGGTCATTCCCTAGGGGTTTCCACTTTACTGGTACTTTAGAGGCTCTGCAAACATGACATGGCATCCAGATCCCAAACATCTGAATCTTCGCTCCAAAAGCCACATAGCACTCCTTCCCTTCTGCGCCCTGCTGTGTGCCCAAACTGCTGTTTATACCCACATGTATGACACTGGTGTACCCAGGATAACGTGCTTAATGTCATATGTGGGTATAAACTGCTGTTTGGGCACAGCCGGGCACAGAAGGGAAGAAGCGCTATTTGGTTTTTGGAGCACAGACTTGGGACGGTTTGGTTTTTGGGCACCATGACACTTTTGCAGAGATGAAATACCAGTACAGTGGAATCCCCTGACATGTCACCCCATTTTGGAAATTACACCCCTGAAGGAATTTATCCAGGGGTACAGTGAGCATTTTTAACCCCCAAGTGTTGCTATAATTTATTATCCATAAATGAATACGCAGCTGATGGTGAAAAGTGAACATGACAATTTTTCCAGAAATACATCATTTCAGTGCGTAATATGTTGTGCCCGGCTTGTATCAGAGATGAACACTCCAAAAGCTGTTGTGCCCAGGATCCCCGCTCAACAGTTTTTGGAGTGTGTGTCTGTGCAGACATAAGCTGGACACAACATATGGGCACTGAAATGTCGTATCTATGGAAAAATTTCATTTTTAACTTTTCATTATCAACTGCGCATTCATTTCTGGAAATTAAAAGAATGCATCACTTAAGGGTTAATAATGCTCACTACCCCACTTGATAAATCCCTTGAACGGTATAGTTTCCAAAATAGGGTGACATGTCTGTGGATTCCACTTTACTGGCAATTCATGGCCTCTGCAAAAGTGGCATGGTGTCCAAAAAGCTAACTGTGCTCCAAAAACCAAAATAGCGCTCTTTCCCTTCTGTGCCTGGCTGTGCCCAAACAGTAGTTAATAACCACATATGGCATTGTTAAGTACCCATGCAGCAGATTACAACCACATATGGGGCATTTCTGTGTTCAGGAGAAATTGTGTAACGAACTTTGGGGAGCTTTTTCTCCTTTGTCCTCTTGTGAAAATGAAAAATTTGGGGCTAAATTGACGGTTTATTGGAAAAAAAAGTAATTTTTCATTTTAATGTCCCAATGTTAATAAAATCTGTGAATCAGCTGTAGCGTCAAAATGCTCACTATACCCCTTGATATGTTCTGTGAGGGGTGTAGTTTCCAAAATGGGGTCACTTTTAGGGGGTTTACACTGTATTGGTACTTTGGGGGCTCTGCAAATGCGACATGGTACCTGAAAACTATTCAAGCAAAATCTGCTCTCCAAAAGCCAAATAGCGCTCTTTCCATTCTGCGCCCTGCCATGTACCCATACAGCAGATTACGACCACATATGGGATATTGCCGTGTTCAGGAGCAATTGTTTTGCAAACTGTGGGGTGCTTTTTCTCCTTTAACCCCTTGTGAAAATGAAAACTTTGGGGATAAAGTGACATTTTAGTAATTTTTCATTTATACATCCCAGTGTTAGTAAAATCTGTGAAACGGCTGTAAGGTCAAAATGCTCACTATACCCCTTTATGAATTCTGTGAGGGGTGTAGTTTCCAAAATGGGGTAACTTTTTGGGGGTTTCCTTTGTATTGGTACTTTAGGGGCTCTGCAAATGAGACATGGCACCTGAAAACTATTCCAGCAAAATCTGCTTTTCAGACGTCCAGTGTCACTCCTTCTCTTCCGTGCGCTGCCATTCGCCCAAACATCAATTTACACGCACATGTTTGGTATTTCCGTGCTCAGGAGAAATTGCATAACAAACTGTGAGATGCATTTTCACCCTTTGTGAATGTGTTACTTTTAGGGCTAAATTAAGGAATTAGTGGAAAAAAATTAAATGTCTAAATTTCACCTCCATATTATTTTAATTCCAGTGAAATGCTTAAAGGTTTAACAAACTTGCCAAATGCTGTTTTGAATTATTTGAGGGGTGCAGTTTTGAAAATGGGGTGATTTAGTGGGTGTTTCTAATATATAGGCCTTTATAATTCTCTTCAGAACTGAAGTGGTCCCTAAAAAATTAGTTTGGGAAATTTTCTTGTAAATCTGCAAAATTGCTGTTACACTTGTAAGCCTTCTAACATCCAAAATAAATTACAGGATGATTAAAAGATGATGCCGATATATAGCAGAGATATGGTAGATAATATTCATTAATGTATATGAGTGGTATGACTATCTGTCTGAAAAGCAGAGCATTTCACATTTTGAAAATTGCGATTTTTTTTTCCCCAAATTTCCATCAAATTTCCTATTTTTTTATAAAAAAATACAAAAATATTCATTAGTATTTACTAATGTGTCACGAAAAAAACTCTCTCAAAATCACTTGTGTAAGTTAAGACGTCTCAAAGTTCTTGCCATATAAAGTGATACATGTCAGTTTTGAAAAATGAGGCCTGGTCCTTAACGGACTTTTGGGCTGGGTTCTTAAGGGGTTAATGATAAAAGCAATAAAAACAGACACTGACAAAAAATTTAAAAGTTTTAAATTTTTATTAATACCAAGCAGTTTATATGAAGTATATAGCAAACATTAGTAATATAGAACACATTAGTATGTTTTTATAGCATAGGAATCAAAAATAACATGTTTTTGTTACAATTACTATAATGCATATAATGTTTATTAAGACATAATATTTTGTTCATTTCATTACTTTCAGCATTTTTTTTTATTTTTTAGAACAGAGTTCTGCCATCAGCAGCTTTGACACTTAGCAGGGTGATGGATGGTAGTCACATTGTGACCATTAGATATGAACCCTTATCTTCTCGCGTAGAAGACAATATTTTAATATAAAATTTATATGAAAGACAATAGGGGTGGGTGGATTAAAAGGGTTGGGTTAATGAGATATAAAAAGGGGCGGGGCACCTGTCAGATTGAGTTTGACGACTTATATGGATGTTACACTACTGTAGTGAGCATTAGTATCCCAGGCATGAATACACAGCGGATGGGGGAAAGTGAATAGGTAAGCTGTGAGGAGTACATTGGGAACACCAAATTCCCTACTATTTCCCCAGTAGTTCCTATTATTGGGGGGTCACTTCTGCTTTATTTTCATTAGATCTAAATCTGGTTTGTACCCTAATATACGCTCCAACAGCTTATACATTCCCTTCCTGCTGCAGCCAGTTTTGTTCTAATGATTTGGCGATTTTTGGGGTTTTTGTCTTCAAATTGTACAATCTATATTTTCTTTATTTCTCTGGTGATGTAGCCATAAGAGGACTTGTTGTTTGAGATATGAGATGTATTTTGTAATGACATCATCCTTGGGCGCCTATAACTTATTGAAAAAAAAATTATTAATTCTCTCTTGATGGATTAAAAAAACCCCATCAATTCTGGCATTTGCGTTTTACCTTTTACATTTTTCACCATGCAGCATAAAGCATATACCTTTATTCTACGGGTCGATACAATTACGGCGATACCGCATTTATATTGTTTTTTTATGTGATACTAATTTTGCAGAACAAAAACCCATTTGGGGACATAAATGAATTGTTTTTGCATCGCCATCTTCTGAGATGCGTAACATTTTTATTTTGTGATTTACAGAGTTGGTTGAGGACTTATTTTTTGCGGGACAACCCGTGCTTTTTATTGGTACTGTTTTGGGGTACATATGCCTTTTTGATCACTTTTTATGGCATATTTTTCCCTGACATTCACCTTGTATGTGAAATATTGTTTCAGTTTTATTGTACAGCTTGTTATGGACGCGGCGATATCAAATATGCATTGTTTTTATTAATTTTTAGGGTTTTTTTATATAATTCATTTTATATAGGAAAAGGGAATTTTTGGGGTTTTAATCTTTTATTAATTTTTTTTCACACACTTTATTTTTTTTCACTTTTTTTATTTTTTCATGTGTCCCATTAGGACACCTTAGTCAGCGATGCTTTGATCGCTGGCTCAGTACTATAGACTGCAAGACATAAACATGCATGTGTCTTGCAGTCTATACAGGAAGTCAGCCTTTGCAGACGCAGAAGCTGACTTCCGGAGGTCCCGGCAGGATCAGCCAGGTACCTGGGGTCACTGGTCAGACCTTGGGCTGCAGATTATAGCTATCGGCACCCCCCGATCTCGCTGCGGGGGGGTGCTGAGGGGGGGCGGCAACATGGAGGAACCCCTTGGATGTCATCCAAAGGGTTAAAACCACCGATCGGAACCCAGCTCCGACCGGGGTTTATGGAGCAGGGTGTTAGCTGTCAGTACTATTACGCCCTGTTGCGCGAAGAACCAAGCGCGCAGGACATAATAGTACGTCCAATGTCGTTAAGGGGTTAATAAACTCCTGGGTTGATTTGGCTTTATGTTTTGGATCATTGTCCATCTGTATTATGAAACGCCGACCAATCAGTTTGGCTGCATTTAGCTGGATTTGAGCACACATTATGTCTCTGAATACCTCAGAATTCATCCGGCTGCTTCTGTCCTGTGTCCCATCATCAATAAACACTAGTGACCCAGTAGCACTGGCAGCCATGCATGCCCAAACCATCACACTGCCTCTGCCGTGTTTTACAGATGATGTGGTATACTTTGGATCATGAGCTGTACCACGCCTTCACCATACTTTTTTCTTTCCATCATTCTGGTAGAGGTTGATCTTGGTTTCATGTGTCCATAGAATGTTCTTCCAGAACTGTGCTGGCTTTTTTAGATGTTTTTTTTTTTTTTTTTAGCAAAGTCCAATCTAGCCTTCTTATTCTTGAGGCTTTTGAGTGGCTTGCACCATGCAGTGAACCCTCTGTCTTTACTTTCATGCAGTCTTCTCTTTATGGTAGATTTGGATATTGATACACCTATATACTAGAGAGTGTTGTTTACTTGGTTGGCTGTTGTGAAGGGGTTTCTCTTCACCATGGAAATTATTCTACGATCATCCACCACTGTTGTCTTCCGTGGGCGTCCAGGTCTTTTTGCATTGATGAGTTCACCAGTGCTTTTTTTTTCTTTCTCAGGATGTACCAAACTGTAGATTTTGCCACTCCTAATATTGTAGCATTTTCTCAGATGGGTTTTTTCTGTTTTTGCAGCTTAAGGATGGCTTGTTTCACCTGCATGGAGAGCTTCTTTGACCGCATGTTTTATTTACAGCAAAATCTTCCAAACACAAGCACCACACCTCAAATCAACACCAGGCCTTTTATCTGCTTAATTGAGAATGACATAACAAAGTAATTGCCCACACCTGCCCATGAAACAGCCTTTGAGTTACTTGTCCAGTTACTTTTGGTCCCTTTAAAAACAGGGTGGCACATGTTAAGGACTTGAAACTCCTAAACTCTTCATCCAATTTTAATGTGGATACCCTCAAATGAAAGCTGAAAGTCTGGACTTTATGTCCATTATATAACTATAACTTGAATATGTTTCAGTAAACAGGTAAAAAAAATAAAATTTGTGTTAGTGTCCAAATATATATGGACCTAACTGTATATGTCACTGACCAGCACTCAGGGATGGCAGGACATGGACAAAAAGACGGCTTGTGCAGTAAAAAAACTAAACAAAAAAAAAGTTGTATTGATTCTACCTAGAATTTAACTATACATATACAGTTCCTTGTGAAAGTATTCAGCCCCCTTGAACTTTTCAACCTTTTGCCACATTTCAGGCTTCAAACATAAGGATATAAAATTTTAATTTTTTGGTGAAGAATGAACAACAAGTGGGACACAATTGTGAAGTGGAATAAAATTTATTGGATATTTTAAACTTTTGTAAAAAATAAAAAACTGAAAAGTGGGGCGTGCAATATTATTCGGCCCCTTTACTTTCAGTGCAGCAAACTCACTCCAGAAGTTCAGTGAGGATCTCTGAATGATCCAATGTTGTCCTAAATGACTGATGATGATAAATATAATCCACCTGTGTGTAATCAAGTCTCCGTATAAATGCACCAGCTCTGTAATAGTCTCAGGGTGCTGTTTAAAGCGCAGAGAGCATCATGAAGACCAAGGAACACACCAGGCAGGTCCGTGATACTGTTGTGGAGAAGTTTAAAGCCGGATTTGGATACAAAAAGATTTCCCAAACTTTAAACATCCCAAGGAGCACTGTGCAAGCGATCATATTGAAATGGAAGGAGTATCAGACCACTGCAAATCTACCCAGACCTGGCCGTCCCTCTAAACTTTCATCTCAAACAAGGAGAAGACTGATCAGAGATGCAGCCAAGAGGCCCATGATCACTCTGGATGAACTACAGAGATCTACAGCTGAGGTGGGAGAGTCTTTCCATAGGACACCAATCAGTCGTACACTGCACAAATCTGGCCTTTATGGAAGAGTGTCAAGAAGAAAGCCATTTCTCAAAGATATCCATAAAAAGTCTCGTTTAAAGTTTGCCACAAGCCACCTGGGAGACACACCAAACAAATGGAAGAAGGTGCTCTGGTCAGATGAAACCAAAATTGAACTTTTTGGCCACAATGCAAAACGATATATTTGGCGTAAATTCAACACAGCTTATCACCCTGAACACACCATCCCCACTGTCAAACATGGTGGTGGAAGAGTGAAGAAATCAGGCGATACCTTTTAGAGGCTAACTGAGTATATTTGATAAGTTTTGATAAGTAAGCTTTCAATAGTCTAGCTCTCTTCTTCAGACATGGTGTTATACAAGAACTGAAAATTCACAGATTATTTATACTCTATACACATGATCTTCAAAGGTTTTTAGAGTCCTTAAAAAAAACACAAAACAAAATGCAATCTAAGTAGAGAAGTTATTTACAACAGGTCAAAAAAACAATCTGGAAAGTTGTGGTGCGTGACAGAGGGATCTGTTATCTGTTTGCTATCAGGAGGTGATTTGTGACCCTCACAGTTCATACATAGTGTGACATGAAGCTGGCATGAATATTAAGTCCAAATTCCAGAGTTTGAAATTTTTGCATAAACTTGTACTCCCATTCTTTCATTTTCTCCTGCGTCTTAAAATGTCCCATTAAAACCACAACCCGCAAATCTTCAATAGAGTGGTTTTCTCCAGAGAAATGTGCGGCCACTGGGAGATCTGTTCTGCTGTTATTAAAATTGGATCTATGTGAGTTCATTCGTTGACTAAGTCTCTGCCCTGTTTCCCCCACATAGAGGCCTGTGGTGGGACATTGCACACACATTATGAGGTACACCACATTGGAAGACCTGCAGGAGAATGTCCCCCTAATTCTGTGCACCTGTTGTGACTGTGGGACAGGAACACTGTCAGCGGTGTGGATGTGCTTGCAGGTCATGCACCTTTTTTGTAGGGAAGGTGAGGTGCCATTTTCAGTTGGGGCCTTCAGGGCACTCCGGACAATAATACGCCTCAGGTTTGGTGGTTGTCGAAAGGAAAGGAGAGGGGGGACTGGAAATATGTCCTTTAGTCTGTTGTCCCTATGTAGCACCGGTTGGAGCTCCTTGGCAATCCTTCGTAGGATTTCCAGCTGTGGGTTGTAGGTGACAACTAGGGGCACTCGGGCTTCTTTCTGGGTCTCTCTATATGTGAGCAGACTGTCTCTGTTAATGGTTGCCGCTTTGTTTAATTGGTTGTCCGTCACTTTTGGTTTGTATCTAACATGGTTAAAATTGATGAGAAGATGGATGGAGCCAAATACAGGATCATTCTGGAAGAAAACCTGTTGGAGTCTGCAAAAGACCTGAGACTGGGACGGAGATTTATCTTCCAACAAGACAATGATCCCAAACATAAAGCAAAATCTACAATGGAATGGTTCACAAATAAAAGTATCCACGTGTTAGAATGGCCAAGTCAAAGTCCAGACCTGAATCCAATCGAGAATCTGTGGAAAGAGCTGAAAACTGCTGTTCACAAATGCTCTCCATCCAACCTCACTGAGCTCGAGCTGTTTTCCAAGGAAGAATGGGCAAGAATTTCAGTCTCTCGATGTGCAAAACTGATAGAGACATACCCCAAGCGACTTGCAGCTGTAATCGCAGCAAAAGGTGGCGCTACAAAGTATTAACTTTAAGGGGGCCGAATAATTTGGCACGCCCCACTTTTCAGTTTTTTATTTTTTACAAAAGTTTAAAATATCCAATAAATTTCGTTCCACTTCACGATTGTGTCCCACTTATTGTTGATTCTTCACCAAAAAAAGAAAAATTTTATATCCTTATGTTTGAAGCCTGAAATGTGGCAAAAGGTTGAAAAGTTCAAGGGGGGCCGAATACTTTCGCAAGACACTGTATATATATACTGTATATATATCTGAGAGAGAAACTTCTATGTTTGAGGTCATTGTCCTTCTGGAAGACCCATGACCTAGGATGCAAACCCAGCTTTCTGACACTGAGCCCTACATTGCGACCCAATATTCTTTGGTAATTTTCAGATTTCATGATGCCTTGCACACAGTCAAGGCACCCAGTGAACCTCCACCATAATTGACTGTTGGTACTGTGTTCTTTTCTTTGTAGGCCTCATTCCGTTTTCGGTAAACAGTAGAATGATGTGTTTTACCAAAAAACTCTAACTTGGTCTTATCTGTCCGCAAGATGTTTTCCTAGAAGGATTTTGGCTTACTCATGTACATTTTGGTAAACTGCAGTCTAGCTTTTTTATGTCTCTGTGTCAGCAGTAGGGTCTTCCTGGGTCTCCTGCCATAGCATTTCATTTCATTCAAATGTCGACGCATAGTTTGCGCTGACACTGATGCACCCTGAACCTGCAAGACAGCTTGAATTTCTTTGGAACTTGATTGGAGCTGCTTATCCAGTATCCGGACTATCCTGTGTTGCAACCTTTCATCAATTTTTCTCTTCCGGCTATGTCCAGGGAGATTAGCTATAGAACCATGGGTTTTAAACTTCTTGATTATGTTGCTCACCGTGGACAAAGGAACATAAAGATCTCTGAAGATGGACTTGTAACCTTGAGATTGTTGATATTTTTTCCACAATTTTGGTTCTCAGCCAGTTCTGTTCTCCTCTTTCTGTTTTAATAATAATAATAATAATAGTCCTTTAATAGTGCCACAATGGGGAAATTCAGTGTGTTACAGCAGCAAAGATAAGATAAGATAAGCAGATACAAATAACAAATACAACATGTACAGGAATGTTCCAAGGTGAGAGGCATTACATTAATAGCAGACAGACAGATAGGACGTAGCAGAGGGGGGGGGGGGGGGATTTAACAGGCAGAGAGATATTTCAGTTCTCTGTGTGTAATGATCTCCGCTTAGGTCGGTGTTGGTTGTACAGCCTAACCGCGGTGGGGAGGAAAGACTTCCGATAGCGCTCCTTCTCACACCTAGGGTGGAGCAGTCGGTCACTGACAGTACTGCCCAGCGCAATCACAGTCTCATGTATGGGATGGGACTTCTTCTTCTGCATGGAGCTCACCACGGACAGTATCCTTCTGTCACCCACCACCTGCACTGGGTCCAGGGGGCTCCCCAGGACAGAGCTGGCCCTTCTAATCAGCTTGTCAAGTTTATTTCTGTCCCTGGTTGATATACTGCTCCCCCAGCAGGCCACTCCAAAGAAGATGGCTGATGCCACTACCGAGTTGAAGAAAGTTCTAAGAAGTGCCCCCCGGATTCCAAAGGCTCTCAGTTTCCTAAGCAGGTAGAGCCTGCTGTGGCCCTTCCTGTACAGGGCCTCCATATGATCTGCCCAGTCCAGCTTATTATTAAGGAGCAAACCCAGGTACTTATAGGTGTTCACAATCTCGATGCCCGTCCCCAGGATGTCCACTGGTTTAGGAGGGCTTCTGCCTTTGCGGAAGTCCACCACCATCTCCTTGGTCTTCCCCGCGTTAATCTTCAGGTGGTTCCGGTGGCACCAGTCTACAAAATCCTGGTTCAGTTCTCTGTACTCCCTGTCATCATCATCTGTCATGAGACCCACTATTGCAGAGTCGTCAGAATACTTCTGTAGGTAGCAGCTGGATGAGTTGCACCTAAAATCTGCAGTGTAGAGTGTGAAGAGGAAAGGGGCGAGAACCGTACCCTGAGGTGCCCCCCGTATTACAGATCACGGTACCTGACACACAGTCTTGGGCTCTCACGTATTGAGGTCGATTTCTAGGATCCAGTTGGAGAGGTGGTGGTCCACTCCAGCAAGGCCCAGCTTGTCCCTCAATAACCTGGGCTGTATGGTGTTAAAAGCACTGGAGAAGTCAAAGAACATTATTCTCACTGTGTTCCCTGGTTTCTCCAGGTGAGACAGAGCCCTGTGCAGAAGATGGATGATAGCATCATCTACCCCAATGCCCGGCCGATAAGCAAACTGGAGGGGGTCCATAGCGGGGCTCACTAGAGGGCGGAGATGTGTGAGAACCAATCTCTCCAAGATCTTCATCAGGTGAGATGTCAGTGCTACAGGTCTGTAGTCGTTGAGGTCCATAGGGTGGGGTTTCTTTGGAACTGGTACCACACAAGAAGATTTCCATAATTCAGGGACTATTTCCTGCCTCAGGCTCATATTATACATATATGTAATTATACCACACAGCTGGTCCCCACAAGTCTTAATTAGCCTTGCACTGATGTCATCTGGCCCTGCGGCTTTCCTCGCCTTGATCTTTTTCATCTCCTTCCTCACCTGGGCCCATGTGAAGGTCAGACTGTGGCCAGATAAAGACGGATTTCTGTATTTACTGGTCTGTTGGGAAGTGGCCGCATGGGGAGAAGTCATTGTGGTGGGGGAAGCTGAAGGACATACTGGGGTGGGAGGAGCTGGTGTGTGATCAAATCTGTTGAAGAATAGGTTTAGTTCATTAAGCCAATTAACATCTGCCTCAATCTGGCAGGCAGACTGTTTATGACCCGAAATTGACTTAAGCCCCTCCCAGACCCTCCTTATGTCTTTTCTTTCCATTTGCTTTTCCATTTTTTCCTTATAACTGGCTTTTCCTTGCCTGATTTGATGCCTCAGCTCCTTTTGTACTTCCCTCAACCCCTCCTTATCTCTTGTCCTGAATGCCATCTTTTTCTCCTTAAGTAGTGTTTTTATATCAGAGTTAATCCATGGTTTGTTGTTGGAGAAGCACCTCACTTTTGTGGGTACTGTGTTGTCCACACAAAAATTAATGTAGTCCGTTATGCAGTGTGTGAGTCCCTCTATATCTTCTCCATAAGAATCCTGCAGCACTTCCCATGCGGTTGTGTCAAAACAATCCCTCAGAGCCTCATCACTCTCCTCGGACCATATCCTCACTGTGCGGGTGACAGCTGGTTCTCTACGTACAAGTGGCTTGTACACAAGTCGGAGATGCACTAGGTTGTGATCCGATCTCCCCAGGGGCGGTAGGGCTGATGAGTTATATGCCTCCCTCACGTTGGCAAAGAACAAGTCCAGTGTTTTGTTGTGTCTTGTGTGGCAGGTTACATACTGTGTGAAACTGGGCAGTGTGGATGATGGAGAGGCATGGTTGAAATCACCCGACAGAAGAAAGAGGGCCTGGGGATGTTTTAACTGTAACTGGCTCAGCGTGGCTTGTAGGACCTCGCAGGCAGTGTCAGCTTTCGCAGAGGGGGGACATATGCAGCTATCACGATGACATGTGATAGTTCCCTTGGTAGGTAGAAAGGTCTCATGCTCACAGCTAATAGTTCAATGTCCTTACAGCAAGTTTGCTCCTTAATCACAATGTGCCTAGGATTACACCATCTATTATTCACAAACATTGCCAGCCCTCCTCCTTTCCTCTTACCGCTCTCCCTTGTCCTGTCTGCCCGAAGGAGTTTAAAACCATCCAAGGAGACCAGAGGGTCAGGAGTAACTTCAGTGAGCCAAGTCTCTGTAAGTAGCATCATGCTGCACGCCCGAAACTCCTGATGATGCCTGGTGAGCGCTGTTAGTTCATCCATCTTGTTTGCAAGAGATCTCACATTGCCCATGATGATGGAGGGAACAGCTGGTCGGTAACGCCTCTTTTTAATCCTCTGAAGAGTACCAGCTCTGCATCCCCTCACCCGCTTTTTCTTTCTCCAAAGCTTGCGGGGGATGTGTGACCAGATGGTATGCCGCCCTGCTGTGCCTCTGAGCTGCAGAATTTCCTCTCTTGTATAGACAAAGGAATTGTCTGCATACACAAAAGATCCCATTTTCAAGCAGAACAAAAAGATAAAAAACAAAAAAAAAGTATCACAAGGGTCCAAGTCTTTGTGTGTGTTTCTTCATAGTGCAAAGTCCTTAAGTAGAGAGGTACAAAACGAGACATAGAAAGAAAAATAAGATAGAGAGTCTCAGAGCTGCCGTAGCTGGCAGCCACTCCAGCGGCGCCATCTTGGAAAAAAAAAAAAAAAAAAAAACACACAGACACACAATGCAAAGATTGAATAAATTATCTTTTTATCTGGTTTCAGGTATGATTTTTATATTGCCCACACCTATTACTTGCCACAGAGTGTGAATGAGCATCACATGCTTGAAATAAAGTTATTTATCCATAATCTTGAAAAGGTGCCAACAATTTTGTTTGGCCCATTTTTGGAGTTTTGTGTGAAATTATGTCCAATTTGCCTTTTTTCGCAATTTTTTTTTGTTATTCCAATAAACACAAATGAAATAAATATGTCTATAGCAAAGCATGTGTAATTGCAATAATTTTCTGGGAGAAATACTTTATTTTTTTGAAACATTTCAGGGATGCTAACACTTTTGCCCGTGACTGTATATAGCAACTGATTCTAACTACTAAAAAAAAAAACCCTGCACAAGTATCATATGGCGGCCACAGGAACAGGGATTTAAAAAAAAAAAAGAGGGTGGGGGAAAGAACAAAAAAACGGGCACTATGTATAGCAGCAATCACTGCCGGATGCAGTCTCATCTGCCAGCACAAATCATTGGATCTGTGCCGGCAAGCTGCTATTGGCCGATCAAATTTTATCGGGCGATCGGCGTTGCAGGGGGTGTGGGGGGAATCAAACCCCCCCAGCCTACCTCAGAAGGTAGACTGTGGAGGCTTTATGGAGGCTACTCTTTTCTGGGACACAGCTGTCCATGTGACAAGCAATAAGACTCTCTACTGACAGCTTCTTATATGTGGTCGGGAAGTCAGTTTCATCATTTATTCCTATGAGACTCACCTCAATAGGTTTTTACTTATACTAAGTTGTAATAGTATTGTACTGTCCATAATTTATATAGAAATATCTGTGCCTACATAATGTATTGTACATAGAGAGATCTCAATACGCACTACAATGTATACTTAAAGAGGTTGTCTGGGAAAAAAAAAAAAAAAATTAAAATAGGCCGGGGGAGGTAAAAAAAAATCATACATACTTACATATACTAGATGAGGTTGGATGAAGACATCAGTCCATCAAGTCCAACCTATAACCCTACAGTCCCCTACAGTGTTGATCCAAAGGAAGGCAAAAAAACTCCATGAGGCTTATGCTAATTGCCCCATTTCATGGGAAAAAAATTCCTTCCCGACTCCAATCTGGCAGTCAGTATAAAACCCTGGATCAACGTGCCCTTAAAATCTAGAACCCATAACCCGTAATGTTGTTCTGTTCGAGAATGGCATCCAGGCCCTCTTTGAACTTGTTCAATGAATCCACCATCACCACTTCCTGGGACAGAGAGTTCCATAGCCGTGCTGTTCTTCATACTCAACTGTCCCCGGCAATCTGGTGTCTTCTCAAAGTGAAACTGCTCGCCGGCTGTAACATCCCGGATCCCTTCTACTGAAGCCGCTAATTGGCATCAGCCTTCACGTGAGTCCAATTAGCGGCCTCAGGAAATGACCTCGGGACGTCACAGGTAGTGACGTCGCGTGCCCTTTACTGAGGCCTCTGAGGCCAGTCAGCGGCTTCAGCAGAAGGGATCCAGGACATCACAACCGCTGGAAGACAACAACAGACCGGTAGGACCAGACCGTGCTGGGAGGCACTGGAGCACTAGGGAAAGGTAAGTATGATTTTTTTTTTTTTTTTCACCGCCCCCAGCTGAAAAAATAATAATTTTATTGCGTGGACAACCCCTTTGAAGAGGTTGTCCAGGATAAAGATTATCCTTTAAATTAGGCCAGAGAAGGTGGAAAAAACAAACAAACAAAAAAAAACATATTTTTTTTTTTAACCTTGCCCAGCCTAAAATAAAAAAAGAATTATCCTAGACAATATGTTCTCTAAGCATACAATGTACTGGTATATAGAGAGATTTTTCTATATATCATACATATGCAGAACAAGAAAAAGACTGGTATGAGAAAAAGCATACCTAATAAAAAAATATTAAAGGGAGTCTGTCAACATGAAAATCAGTATCAGACTAATGACAATACGTTAT